>JACEII010000012.1:8317773-8440658 GCA_014332785.1 Antheraea mylitta
TGAGAATGTACTTCATTACAAATGCATAAATAAAATGTTGGTAACGCAGTATTTAAATGTAATCAATCAAGATGAGAATACATAGTTACTATAGTGAGATATGTATGGTATGTTTAAAAATTTGGATTTATCTAAAATCAATATTTATAAATACCTATCAAAAGAAGTACTCTTCCATATAAAATCGACGACAAAGTTAGATGTACAGTCGAGTGGAGCACCAGCACCATTCTTTAACTCCAGGCCTATATCATCCCCATAGTTATCTGGCACTTTAATCACATGACCGACACCAGACCAAGCTTTATGCAGTTCACCGACATATCTAAAAGAAAAAAACATACATATGAATTAAAGGTCACAATAGGATATAGAAAATGGAATATGTGGTTTAGGGGGAAGAAATAAAATCAATATGCTGTACTGTCATAATATGAAAAAGAAAAAGTAATGAGTGACCGACTTCTCTGACTAGAAAAAGTGAAACACAGACCCCTTTGATTACCGAGAGTAATACAGTGATTTGGTAAATAGACTGAACATTGTACATTCCCCCATCCTTCTTGAAAAAGGTCACCGTGAACCCTAAAATCATTATCAACCCATGTGATCAATTTATCCAAGACTAGCCTCTGCCCGTGATTTCGTTCATGTGGAATAGTTACTTTGAGCTAACGCTTACATGCAGCAGAAGCTCTCATAAGGGAAAAAAACCCCGATTTTGAAACAATTTTCATTGATACTCCACTCCTATTGGTCGTTGCGTGATGATATATAGCTGATGATATATACTCTCAATAAATGAGCTATATAACACTGAAAGAATTTTTCAAATCGGACCAGTAGTTCCTGATATTGCCCCTTACAACATCACAAAAACCTCTTTATAATATTATAGTATAATAATATATAGTATGCATCTGTATTGTATCACAAGCAGCCAGTGGAAGAACTGTCTGTATAGGTCACCAGATCAATGTAGTTCTCTCAGGCAGTTAATAGTGGAGATTCCTACTAGTGTACTCCTTTATAGCGAAAGTCATTTTGTAACAAAAACATCGTGGTGATAGGCTGTCTATTATATTTATGATAAATGTGGTCAAGTTGTACTGTACAGCCCTGACACTATGCTGTGAACCATGTACAGAACAGAATGGCTTAGATGTCTCAAGTATTATACTGTTAGTAGTTATCATCAGTCATTACAGAAAGCCCTAGTGGCATGTTATGGCTTAATTCCATCATCTCCCTTTACAAAACAGTCAAATTTATTATACAATTTGAATTTATATCAATTGATGTAGTATCCTACCACCAAGCTACCATTGCAACTCAATATTAATGAAGAAAAAATTTCATGGGTATTTGTTTATATAAAAATGATCATATATATATATGTATACCTTAATCTCAACTCATCTCCATGCATGAGCTTCATATCACTATCAGTTTTTGCCAGTGTAAAATAGGCAATAGTCTTCTTATTAAGGCCAACATCCCAACGTACTTCAATCCCCTCTTGGGTTTGAGACTCTTTGAGCCGTTTGTCATAATCAGCCTCCAATTTGACCAAAGGGCCGAAAATATTCTGATATTGATACCCATCCTCGTATCTGTAAAAATGACAGTATATTGAAACTTAAAAAAAAGAATCGGATACATTCCACTTTGTATCACTAGACTAACAGATGTCCCTGATCTATTTTATGTGGTATGGGAAGTTAATTGGAAGCTTAAATCTGAATAAGTTTTAGGATAATTAATATTTTGAGAATCCCATCTGTTGATATAACAAAACACCTGGATGTTGGAGCTACACTCCATTAATTAAGACAATAATGCCATTATTGTTATTGCTTGCAAGCTTAATATATTGAACATGTTCTCACAATGCTATCTCATGATCATTCGAGCTACTATTATGTTACCATTCAATGGTAAAAATGCCAATACTACACTAATTTGCAATATGGCGTTGATATAGACTTTAATAATTAGTAACAAAAACAATATTCTTTGTTTAAGAGCATGTATTTAAAAAAAAAAAACAAGCAAGATATACGAAATAAATTTATATACATATCTATAAAAATTGCTGTTTTAAAATCATAAGATTATTATTTATTTTAGTCTATGCCCCTGTGGAAAATTCCTTATTTCTGCTAGTGTCATGTACATTTTTATCAAATCTGATGAAAGAAATCAGTAAAATAATATCTTACCTCAAAAGTACCTGATGAGGTTCTTCGTCCACTCCTGGTTTTTCCAAATCTTGAAATGTGGCATCAACATTGTCACGCCATAGCTCTTCTAGGCGTCCTATTTGTTGTGGTGTTACCTGTAATTTATTTAATTTTAGTTAAATTTATCAGTCTACATAGTTCAAAATTAGTTGTGATCTTATTACAATTAATTACGATAAAATTGCTGCATTAAGAGCTATATAAAGCCATATAACATATAAATGGCTGTAATTGAGAGGTGAAATACTAAAAGGCTAAGATTGAATAATCATTCACATATATGATCTCACCTGACGAGCTCTCATTTGCTCTGCTTCCGAAGGAACTTTCACTAACCAGGACAGGAAAGCACGATCAGCTAAAAAAATACATTAGAATATAACATTTTCATTATTTGAAAATAAATTAGTTTGTTAAGGAAAATTTTTATACAAGCTAACATAAATTCATTAAAAAAAATTATAATATGAAGCTTAGTAACATTGTTCATTGTAGCAATGGTTTTATTTTTTCTTTATTGTTTTAACAAAAATTTTTTTTTTTTAATCTCATAGATTATAATTTATGTTTAAAGCTTACAAATTAATGGCTTCCATTGTTCTTGATCCCAATTCATATCCTTTAAAGAGCTTTGTGCTGCACAGGGTTGGCTGCAAAAAAATATTTTTTTAATATTATTAATTATGTCAGTAGTTTAGCAGCAGATATCTGCATTATGATATAATTGAACTATCTTGTTTAATTTTTCAGAAATTAATGAACACGTTATACGCATTAAAGAGGTTGATTCTGTTTTGAATACACAATGGATGTCTAATCCATTATTATACAAAAGTTATAATCTTTATTTGGTATGTGTAAACCACATTAAAAATCAAGAAGGTTGAAGTTGAATAACTTTTGTTCTTAAATTCTTCCTATTCAGAAATGTTTATGAAGGGTTTTGCATCCATTTCATTAATTGTTTTAGTTACATAACATACAAAAACTGCAATTTATCGGCTGTTCATCAATGCTCAAAGATCTGTACAATATTCACCACTTTTCAATGCACATGCATAACCAAAATGATATAATAAGACTTTAAATCAATTACGTAGTCCGAAAATGAAGATTCTTTTTCATAAAGACATATAAGACTGACCTGATCTTAGCAGAAGGACATAGATGCTAATGAAATTAATTTCAATAAAAAATAATAATGTGAATGATTGCACTAGTACTTTTTGTGTTTTATTCAACACTTATTATGAAATAAGATTTTAATGTAATAAATAGCTTCCACCATAAAAAATGGAAATGCAAGCGCTATAAAAACAATAACATTATTAAACCAAAAATAGTTAATAATAATTGAACAGTTAATATTGAACAAATTACTAATAAAAAGAAGAAAAGAAAATGCGCTCATGGATATAATTTTTTACATATACAAAACACTACACATAAGCAAAAAAATGTGCAGACCAAGAGTCTGCAGAACAGAATAACAATAATAAAAAATAAAATAAATAAATAGCTTCAGTAGTCATAAAGATATTCATAGCATGTATATAAATCTAAATGAAATATACTCACCGACAAAGCAACACTACCACTGAGTCCGCTTTAGCAGGTATAAAACCAAGAACAAAGACATTACGTGCTCCACAGGAGTAGCACTCGAGTAATGTCTCTCCTAGAGGGCCATCGCGGTGTAATGCAGCTTCCTTATGTTTGGCTCTAACCAGGTGGTTTATTATATGTGAGCCAGATGTATTACCACGGCCATTGCAAAACCTAAAATAACATTAATCATTTTTGTTTTTTAAATTTTTTAAAATATAGAATATTTATTTTAAATTTTTTTAACAGCATATATATCAGATTTTACAGATAAATAATGCTTATGTTTACTTCTAATTAAGTTTATATCAATCATTAACTCGTTCACGCCAGCATGTACCACAGGTGGCCCACACTAGACCATCTTTTCTAGTGGCCCGTACCACCAGTGGTACGTATTCAATTGTGCTATTAAAAATAATGAGAATTTAACATTTATTTATTAAAAATAGCACAATCGAATATGTTCCACCGTTGGTACGCGCTGCCAGAAAAGACAGTCTAGTGCAGGCCACCGGTGGTAAGCGCCGGCGTGAATGTATTAAATTATTAAAATAAGTTACTCTCTAATATATATACCAAGAATTTATCACTATCACTATAAATAATAAATTTATACATATAATAAGAATGTAAAACTAAAATGACTGTACTTTTTCGATTTTCATGAAGAAAATTTTTGGAGGTGTCTAGGAATAAGTAATAAAATATAATTTAATCATTTTTAGAAATGTATGCCTGTTTGTATGAACACATATCACTGCTAAAGTACTGAATTCAACAAGAAAATCATAAAGCATATCCTCGAGATTAACTTTGTCTTTGTTTAATTAAAATCAGTCCACTCTATCAAAAGTTATAGTAATTTTAATGACAATACGACTCAAGTATGAGAGTAAAGTAGATAAGTAAATGGACTTAATATGTTCAGAAGATTTTATTAGTCACTGTATTTTTACATTATGTACCACTCGGACGGAGTCGCCGGCACAGCTAGTATATAATACAGTTGATACTTAATTCTATTATCTTGATTCATATATATCAAAGTAAACATAATGTTTAACTCAGAAATCATTGATGTTCTGAATTGTTTTGGCAGTAAAAATAAAGTGAAGTAGAACAAAAAAACAACAAAAATTAGAAACTCATTTACTTGAACATCTTTATACTAAAAGATTCAATCATAAACTCACTACTGGTTTCATGTTATTAGAAATATACATGTGAGCTCATTTGTTATTTTCAAACTGACTGCATTATTGTTCTAGCAAGGAGTTAACTGCTTCGCCAGACTACGAGAAATCATCTGTATATAATTAATAGTTATAACACATATTGTATTTAGTAAATGAATATATCAAATCTCTTTGTATAATAACCTGCATGCATTTTAAAAACACTGAATAGACAAATTTATAGAGTGACTCACCATTTGCTGCATATGTTGCACATAACAACAGTGGATGGGTCATGTATGCCACAATACTTGCACGCATGGTCAGGCAACTCTTTGCTACTATACAGTGCCTCATCTTCTTCTTCAAATTGTAACTCGGCTATCGCATTGGTTACGTTAGACACTTTAGACGAAAGATCTGCTCTACCCAATCCATTCACCTAAAACATGAGCTAGTATAATAAGTTTACTAAGGTTATGACAGCAAAACAAAACAAGAATGCTCCATGATACCTGGTTTGAGGTAGCTAAACCGTGGTCGTGCTGTGACGCTTGTGTCTGACTCTGCGATGGTAGTGTAAAATCAGTGAATTCAAACTCTGAACCCTGAGTATCAGCTCCAATAAGATCTGCTTCTTCAGTATCCAAGAATGTGAGCGTTTGGGAGCTCGGACCGTAAGTGTCGACGCTCATTTTTCAATATTTAAAAAGCTATATACAAGGAAAATATGTCAAAAATTAAAAAAATATTGCACAATCTAAGTGAATTCCCATAACAGCCACGCATTAATTATCAAACGATATGCGAGAAATGACGAAAATCGCCATGTTACCACATGGTTTGTTTCCGTTTACAAGTTAATTGCTGATTGGTGCATTCTTTGACATATAACTTAACAACAAATCATAAGTTTGGAATGTTAAAGTCATTCAACTTTACACGAATAGAAATGTAAGAAAACAAAGACCATAGACAATTTGTTTCTTCATATTTGTGACCAATTTTAAGATTTGATAACGTTACACACTGTCCATAACAATTTTACGTGGAGTTATTGGCGAGATTTCAGTCTGTCATGTAGTGGATTTTATATTTTATTCATAATCTTGTGTTACTTGACTCTATATTGTGTAAAGTTGGTGATGTTTTATGTAATATGGTTAGTTTATTGTGCCTAAGTGAAGTGAATGGAAAATAATACCACGGAGCATGAAATTCTGAGGTGCCACAAAAACTCCCTGGAGGGTTCTAACAAGAGATCCACCATCTTGTTAGAATATTGATTGATACGACGCTTGATATTGTAATGATCGTACGACGCTTGTAATATTATTGACTACTCGACAATGGCAGTAATAATCTGAAAGATTGATTGCCAAAAATAAAGTTAAAAAAAAAACTCAAACTCTCTTATAGAGTTTTTGGCGGGATCTTGGTCTGTCATGTAGTGGATTTTATATTTTACTCATAATCTTGTGTTATTTGACTCTATATTTTGTAAATTTGGTGGTGTTTTACGTAATATAGTTAGTTTATTGTGCGTAAGTAAAGTGAATGGAAAATAATACCACGGAGCATGAAATTCTGAGGTGCCACAAAAACTCCCAGGAAGGTTCTAACAAGGGATCCACCACCTTGTTAGAATATTGACTCACACGACGCTTAATATTGAAATGATCGCACGACGCTTGTAATATTATTGACTACTCGACAATGGCAGTAATAATCTGAAAGATTGATTGCCAAAAATAAAGTGAAAAAAAAACAATTTTACGTTTTTTATTTTAGTAGACTTATTAAAAACAATTTAGGTCACACATTTTTTAAAATTATTATTAAAAATCCAGATAATTATCAACTATCAACTTTCGTTACTTTATGTGGCTAACATTTATTCTCAATATTAAAAAAAAAGTGAAGATAATCATAAGTGAAAGCTTGAAACAATGGAATACTTGTTGAATTTTGAAATCAATTTTAACCTAAATTATTTAAATTTTATATTTTGTAAATTGAAATTATTATTATTAGTCTAGTTTTCACATCTATTGCCATTTAAAGCAATAATTATTAACATTTTTATGCAGTTTATTAATTAACCTGTAAAAAGTACCTTGGCGACCGAGCTCAGCTCGGTTCTTCAAGAACATTTTTAAATTAAAATAAACTGTTACGTTTGCCTGATAAAATTAACATTTTTGTACAAAAAAAAATATGTAAAATGGTACGTATTTATTAGATCTCGGAAGCTTAGTAGGGATATTAAATTTGAAGTGATTAGTAATTTGTGGACAGTCAATTTTCCCATGAAATATGTTAAATAAAAACATAAGTTCTAATATCAGTCTCCGATTGTTTAAGGAGGATAATTTGAAGTGGTTAAGACGATCATTATATTTGGTAATCTTGTTGACCACAATTGTAACAAATATGCCATAAAAATCTTTTCTGTACTCGTTCTATGTTTTTTATATAAATATCATAATGCGGATTCCACATTAGACTGCAATATTCTAAATTAGGTCTCACTAATAATTTATATAGATGTATTTTGGTGCTGCAATTCTTAAAATTCTTACAATTCCTCAAAAGAAAACTATATCTCTTCTGCTGTCACTCGTATTCGAACTGGGGTTACACAGATTTTCGAAGCAACCGATATCCATCTGAGCTATTTTTGTATTGACAACGCCGGCGAAATTTACCTTCATATTCTAGCTATATTTTTTCATAGCCTGAAAACTCAGATAAAAAAGGTTTCTACGAATGAAATCTAGCTAGATCGATTTATCATCCCCGAAACTATCTACATATTAAGTTTCATGGAAATAGATGACGCCGCTTCCGCGGTCCTGAATATATACAAATACAAAAATATACAAGAATTGCTCGTTTAAGGGTATTAGATAGATAGATAGTTATGATGGGCTGCACTAGCTCGATACAAAATATCAATATTACATGTCCATATGCCGCTATACTCCGCTAATCTAACACAAGTGCAATACATCACGAGCTTGTCAAGGTCATCGGTGACGCGAACCCATAAGTTTTCCCCTACCAAATATATTTTAAGCGAATGAAAAAACATTATTAATACCCATTCGAGGATGAAAATTGATGTTGTTTCTCTGCAATAATTCAACATTGTGAAGGAGTATCAATTATTTAGTTACCAAATATACCATTTAGTAAGATTCCGATTTTTTAATTAATATATTTTTATAACTAGCAACAGGTATCGAAAAAAATGTTGATAAACTTCAAAATTTAGTTTAATTAAAAAACTATTCTACTCATTTTTTTAAAATTATTAAATATTGTACTTATAGTGAATAATTGGAAGTTTTTTGGAGACTTTGGAATGTCATCTAGTGGACTTTTACTAATATTCTTGTGTTATTTGGCTCTATATTATGTAGTATTAGTGCTGTTTTACGTAAAATAGTTTGGTTATTGTGCGCAGATGAAGTAGATCGGAAATAACACAATGGAGTATGGATTCTTAATTACCACAAAGAATCCCTGAAAAGTTCTAACAAGACGGATACCATGTTGTGAATTCATTAGAATAATCGCAAGAAACTTGTAGTATCATTACCTACTTACTCGACTATGACAGTAATAATCTACTAAGAAAATTGCTGCAAAAAAAAAACAATAACCGCCAAACTTCTTCACAAATGTTCCTATGGACATACATTGTTTTAATGTGCATCCGGAAATCGATACGAGACAGTAAAGTACAAATGGTTGTCAGAATTACTTGCAAAAATGTAGAATACCCGTGCCACATTTTTGAAGACATTATTTGCTCACATGTGCTTTTGCTTTTGCGCTTTTGCATTTGCTCACGGCTTTACAGAAAGTACGTGAAATTGCAACAATCCATTTAAGGCATTTAAGCATTTAAGTTGTTAAGACCTTGCTGGGTCAATAGCGTAGTCAGTTCGATAAAGAAAAAACACAAATTTAGATATAAATATGTGTTAATATATGTATAACATCGAGACAAGTTACAGATAAATAAATGTCAATTTTACATTTTATTATAATACTTTAACTTTATTTTGTTTAACTGTGGCTAAAAAATGACGAAGACTGTGTGTTACGTTAGTCTTAACCCTGTGCATTGATAAAAATATTTACATAATACGTTGAGGGCGTAGTTCTGTTGAAAGTAAATTAACTTTGTAACAAATTATTTTAAGCTCATTTAACAAATTCTTGTATATACAACAATCTATACTATAATAAAAATGTAACAAGTCGAAATGTGTACATTAAATATTTTTTGAAAATTTTAATCAGGGTAGACTATGTTATCGATATAGAAGCCAAAAATAATCTTTTTACAATTTTTGTCTGTCTGTGTGTCTGTCTGTCCCTATGCACACGCATCACTCTGAAAGTACTGAACCTATCTTGACGAAACTTGACATAGTGATAACTAATATTACGAGATTACATCAAATATACTTTTTGTCCCATAAAACTCAAAGGGTTCTTCAGGATAAAGGATTAAAGTCTAGAATCTAAACCCGTATTACTCTGAAAGTACTGAACCAATTTCAACGAAACTTAACACTGATAACTGATATTACAAGGCTACATCCAGGATAGTTTTTGTCCCATAAAACGCAAGGGGTTCTCCAGGATAACGAAAAATAAAAAATTATAGTTAACGTAACTAGACTTTTTTGCGACACCTTAGTACAAGAGCCGGCAACGTTGGAAGAACAAGAATTTTAGAGTACCTGATTCTTTAATATAAGAATATATTTTTTTTTGTATCATAAGAGGCAAACGACAGGTGGGTCACGTGATGTTTAGTGACCACCACCGTCTATAGACACTAGCAACACCAGGGGATTTGCAAGTGCGTTTCCAACCTGTATATGGGGGAGGGTAAGGGAAGGGAAAGAAGGAAAGGGCAAGAGAGGTGGGCCTCTGGCATTCTCACTGACCGAACGAAACACTACAATGCAAGCACTGTTATTTCACGTCGGTTTTCTGTGAGAGGGCAGTATTATCCCGAACGAGCCGACCCATTCATGCTGAAACCAGCAATAGCTTCAGCTCTACCACCTACAGAAATTATCAATATATCAATAGACAGAATTTAGGACACTTGGTAGCGGGTTAACGTTGTATTTTTAATAGGCCTTTTGATTTAATTAATTTTGATTTATGATTAATCAATAATAAGTTTAGGAACATTTTTTCAGTAACTTTTAAACGCAATTAAACAGTCAGACACATTTTTTATAAACAATCATATATATACCCGCTGATATATTTTATAAAAAAAAAGCATGTGGTGTCATGGGACACCAGGTAGGAACGAAGTTCCTTCGACTAATGTAGAATCGACACTATTTGCAAAAAAAAAAAATCGTGCTCAATTTTATGTAATCGTAATTCAAATTATCAATTAAAATAACAAAATATGTCTCTTTATTTTTGTTTCACAACATAAAATTACATAGAAATAGAAATAATTACAAAAAAAGAGAAAAAGAAAGGTATTACACACTACTCGCTTGTGTATACGATTGTCGCGCCTGCGCACGTCTTATTTAACTGTTTTATTCCATGCACTTTTCGTTACGGTTTTACTATCACCTTTTTTTCAGTTCGGTCGCGCAGCAAAATCCCTATCTCCTCCAAGCCTAACGTAAGGAACTTTGTTCCAATAATAAATATCAAACCAATTATTTTTTTCCATAGCAAAGAACAAATTTAATTTTATTAAACATTATTGACCACCATATACAACGATAAACGTAAACGTATGACTTGGGATTGACGCCATCTTAAATATATGCGTCGTCGATCATCAGGCTATACGAAACCGAAATACCTTGGGCCGGCGAGGTGAAATATCTCGGTGTCACTTTAAATAAACACTTAAATTTCGATTCACACACAAAAAGAGTGCGAAACAAAGCCGTATGGTCTTGGGTCGTTTCTATCATTTGCTTTGTCATAAGAGTAAAATGTCCCCCAGACATAAACTCACTTTATATAAAACTTGCATCCGTCCGATTATGACGTAAAGTTGTTCGGTCTTTGCACATGCGCAAAATCGTATTCAAAAGTTGCAGGTTCTCCAGAACCGAGCCTTACGTAAAATCACCGGTGCCCCATGGTACGTCCGGAATAAGGATCTCCACAAGAGCTGGAGATGCCTTCTGTCTGGGCGTATATAAAATCATTCACACGTAGTTATTTCGAAAAAGCCGCGAATCATCCTAGCCCGTTAGTGGTATCCGCCGCGAACGATGAACCCGTACCCAACGCTGCGCAGTATAGAAGACGACCGCGACACATTTTTACTGACCCTCCTGACTCAATCACGTCAGCGAACGATCAATACCAGCCTGTCTCTTCAAACAGAGCGTGTTCTCGCCCACGCCCGCATAACCGCAGATCACGCCGTCGTGGTCTGGGAGTAAATTTCGCTTCCGCACACTAAATTAGGCCCTCTTCGGCAACGGCTCAAGTCTAGATCTGTTCCCTCGGCGTGGAGCCCTTGAGTACGCTGCTCACGCGATACAGTGACACAAGAGTTCTACCCTTATTTTTCGTTATACTATCCTATCCTATATAGTTTAGAGGGATTTTTCCTACACAAAATATATATAGGAGTTGTTGAGGCACGCATGCTTGGTACACATGCATGTTTCAATAACTTATATACGTATATAAGTTACCGAACTACTAAGGCGAGCGCTTAAGGCACTCAGCCGATTTTATTTTGGCAACCAGCTCAAGGGTGCACGGCACACCTCGGCTTGGCTGTTGCATGCAAAATCGCGACCTATCTTAACTAACCTAACTAACAATTCATATATGTATGAGTTGTTGAAACGTATATGTGTACCAAGCATACATGCTTCAACAACTCCTGCATATATTAATTATCAGAAAATTGATAGTTTTTCAGTTCGATAAGGGAAAAAAGTAAACCCTTCCACTTACATGTGTAAGCGTGTAGGCGTGCACGTGTGTGGGGGTGATCGTGTAGTGTTTTAGCAGTGATGTATATTTGTGTGTCACCTTATCAAGCAAGCAACGCACTCAAGGGATCCCCTATCGAGGGATTGAACCTGATGTATAAAACTGGCTTGGGTTGAAGGTGACAGGTACTATGTTGTGAGTGGTACAAAGATTATTTATAAAAATATATTGGAAATATATTTCAAATACGTTTTCAAAACAGTTTATAACTCTTAGACAATAGTTTCAAGCAAGTGACATTTGACGCATTCGGCGCGATGTTTGACGCTTCGATACGGTGTTCATATATTTTTCTTTAATACAATGGAGTATAAAAAGGTTTAATACAAGTTGAAGATAGTTATGATAAAGTGAGTGGTAGAGATGTTTATTCAGTTTTATGTAGGTTAGTTTTTATTTTAATTGATCCTGGTAGATGACGATACGAACGGGTACTAGGCTTATTTAAAAAAAAAAACATGTAATCTGGGTACATGTTTGAGTGAATCCGTGGATAGTTTGGATTCACAATTGAAAATGGTAGATGTGGCTGCAATCGGGTATTAGTTTTATTTGCGGGGTGGTAGGGCTTTACAGTCTGACTGGGTCATAACCACCATGTACATGGCGAAAAAATCCGTAATAGTGACTCGCTTCTGCGCGTCGCGTTTCGGGATCAGCCTGTGCATATCCAGCTTTCTGTAGGCCGGCATGATAGTGGCGACCAGCGATGGATAGTGTGTCACTCGGTGGTCGCTATTGTTTTTGGATTGTACTGTGCTTACCATCAGGCATAGTGCAGGCATTTTGCCGTGCTACGATTAAAAAAAAACAATTTTTTCGCGTGATAACCAATTTGGTGCAAACGAAGTTGCACGGGTCAGCTAGTCTACAATAATAATATATCTTTCAATCCCAGGGTATATGAGATTTAGAGTGTGTGTACGTACAGTGTGCTGCGATGCTAATAGAGATCGTGATACTGATTTGTTAAAAGTCAAAAGTATTGAGAAGTAATTATTTTTGACTTAGGAAATAGTATAGTCGGCAGAAAGTTAGCGAAGGCTTATGAACAGGGATCGTTTACAACGGCCACCTTTGAGGGAAGTCTATGTCTAACATTAAACTGATACGAGCATGTGATGTTAATAAAATAATCCACTACTATGTATATGCACACAGGTAATAAAACCGAGTTTTTTAATTCTTACATGAGTCCAATAGATATATATCTATAGTTATGAGAAAAGTTTTGAATATTTATATGAAATCCCAATGATACTTAGGAAATACATACGTTCGTTGCAGGGATAGTAAATTATTTTTAAAGCATATACCACCTTTAGAAAGGTGTTTATCCAACTGTAGCTATGTAAGAAGATATATATACCATTAGATCGCTTAAAATAATGCTTGAAATCGTAACCATTATAACATCTGATTGATTAGTGTTTTTATTTTTGAATATGGATGGAAAGTAGCTAACAGTAAGTAATTGAAGGATTACTAGAAATATGTATCGCTACAAAATTTGAACAGAAATAGGAACTTTAAAAAACCAAACAGAATATATTTGACTACAGTTAATTTGGCGAGTCTGTTTCTGGTTGTTCTATTTCTAGTACATATGATTAAGGTGCGCTCCGTTACCTAGAAAATAATATTAGTCTAAACATTACTGTAACATGTCGTGTATCAGTTTTTATTTAAAGTAGTGTTTCTTATATCCTTAAGATGTATTTAGTTTCCTAGAATTGTCTAATTAATAATTTTGTATATACATAAATTGTTAAGTACATTTTCTCGGAGGAGTGAGTTTATTTTGTGTCCTGGTACTTTTCAAAACAATTCTCCTATATTTTTTACATCCCAAGAAGGCATTACAGGTTATGGGAATCGTTCTAGTAGATATTATATAGTAGATATTGAAATTTGTTCTAGTAGATATTGAAAGCATTTTAACACCATTAAATTAATTAAATCCGAAACAATCGTATAGTTTTAAGGAAAACTTCTTTCGGGACAGTGTGAATTGGATTTTATGAAAAGAGATTGTACACTGAAAAAGAGCTAGCTATAGGTATATATATATATGGGTTAAGTCTATGAGAGAACTAAGGCATTACAAGTTATGGGAATCGTTCCAGTAGACATTAAAATCATTTAAAAAAATTTCAATGCGAAGGAATCGTATAGTTTTGAAGTAAAACTTCTTTTGGGACAATGTGAATTGGATTCTATGAAAAGAAAATGTTTACCGAAGGAGAGATAGTTATAAACGTATATGTATATAGGCTGCGAAAGAATGAGATAGTATATTTTTAGCATGCTCGAAATAGAGAGAGGGAGCGAGAGAAACGTTGAAATCTATAGCACATCATTTTCTGTTGGGTCGTAGTGTAAATCGAGCATTTTGAAAAATTAGTCTATGATGTGTATTTTGATATTGTTAATATGAGTATATTACTAAATAATGCCGAAACTAATGTTTACCACCTCCATAATGTATGAATCTCCTTCTCTTAACAATTAATCAGAATACTAAGACTCACTTCTACCGCATATTAACTACACACAACTTTTTTTTATATACACCTGATTCCCGCCCGATTCTTAGGATATTGAAGGAAATAGCAAGGGTGTTAATCAGATTTAAAAAAAAGCAGCCTAGAATCATCTACAAGAATTTTCTCCTCGAATAGTTTTTTTCGAATTTATTGTGCCTAACTAAACTGTATTCTCATTATATACATAAGATTATAATGCAGGTTATAAGCATTGGTGAAGGTATAAAGTGTCGGACACCCTCTTACAAATTTCTAAATATATTCGCTATTTGGTATCGGTTTTAATTCTTTAATTTGCCAGTTTCTCTATTTCAGATCCGACTTTTGCAAAGCAATGTCTGCGAGAGAGTTATTTACGCCACTGATACACAGAAAAGAAACTGGAATGGAATGTATCGAATGTTTTTACATTGTTACATGTGTCGTATTATGTATGATATAGTAGGTATATGTGGATTAAAATATTTAGGATGTGAATAAAGTAGCATTTGAATAACGATAATTTATCTTTAGTAACATTAATATATGATTTTTTTTTTCGAACTTACCATGGTATTATCCTAGCAAGGTCTTAACAACTTCACCGGACTACTAAGGCGAACGCTTAAGGCACTTAGCCAATTTTATTTGACAACTATCTCGAGGGTGCACGGTACACCTCGGCTTGGGCTGTGGCCTGATACATGCGAATCGCGATCTATCTGAGCTAACCTAAGCTATGCTAACTATTCATACATATATGAGTTGTTGGAACATGTATGTGTAACAAGCATTCATACCTTAACAACTCTTATATATATTCCTTATCGGATAATTTTCTAAACTATTTAAGTTCGATATGGGAAAAAAATAAAACACTCCCACTTTCATTTGTAGGCGTGTATACGTGCACGTATGTGGGGGTGATATGTGTAATGCTGTCAAAATGATTTAAGATTTTGTGTGAGTGTATCGTGCGAGCAGCACACTCAAGGGCTCCACGCCGAGGGAACGAACCTAGGTTTGAGCCGCTGTCGAGGGGGGCCTAATCTGGTGTTAATATATGACTTGTAACCAAAGAGTTCTACAACTCAGGCATTTATATAGAAGCAAATTTCTCGAACTACTGATACTATTGCAAAAACGTTTTCATTGACAAAAAACTACGGCCAAATTTATAGTATTACGTCTTATTTTTTCCATTATAATATACGCACAAAGTAACGAGCGTCTGTTAGTAAAATGAATACCATTTGAGTTTTTGGTAGGATCTTGGTATATCATAATGGACTTTTTATTTTATTAATAATATTGTGTTATTTAGTTCCATGTTATGTAATATTGGTGGTGTTGAACGTAATATATTATTTATAGTATTTGGTTATTGTGCATAAGTGAAGTGGATTGGAAATAATACCACAGAGTATGGATTCTCTTGATAGGTGGTAGAGCCATGCTGAAGCTATTATTGGTTTCAGCATGAATGGCTCGGCTCGTCCGGGGTAGTACCACCCCTCTCACAGAAAACCGACGTGAAATAACAGTGCTTGCATTGTTGCGTTTCGTTCGGTCAGTGAGAGCGTCGGAGACCCATCTCCCCTTCCCTCCCCTCTCCCTTACCCTTTTCCTTTCTATCCATTAACCTAACCACAGGCTGGCAACGCATTTGCGACTCCTGTGGGGTTGCTAGTGTCTATGGACGACGGCTATCGCTTAGCAACAGGTGACCCGCATGTTCGTTTGCCTCCTATATGATATAAAAAAAATTTACTTGCCATAAAAACTCCCTAGAAAGTTCTAACAAGACGGCCACCATCTTGTTAGTTCATTGAAATGAAACATCATTACCTACTCGACAAAGGCAGTAATAATCTAACAGAAGATGGAAAAAAAAATCGCTTCTATAGATTTTCGTGCCTTTAGGTGCTTTACACATATGTGTAGCGTTTCTGAACGTCAGATATTTTTATACGCTCGCAACCCTAATAAAGGGACGCCAGTCGCCACTTACTACTTAGAATAACAACAGAGAAAGCGTCGTTTGGGTTTAGCATTACTGAGTGCGTTATTATGAGGAATTCGACTTCCACCATATTATTAGTTATTGTACAAACTGTGTAAAACCAACCAAATATTAAGTGTGTGAAATAAACTGTATCCTGTGAATCAAGTGGTGTTTCAATCGAAATCCCAAATATGTTACCTGATGTTTGGGTTTCCCAATATTGTTTTCCTTTAGAATGGAGCAAATTCATACCTACATATTTTCATTTTTGTTCGATTTAAATCGTATTGACGTCTTTATATTTTATGAGGTTTATAACTGGAAGCATAAAAAATGTGTGTCAAGCATCAAAAACCCAGTTTGTGGGTAACCCATATAATTTGTATATGATGGCTGGACAATGCTTTTTAATTTGATTTTTAGCAAAATATGTTACGGGTCCAACCAATGAACTCTAAAGAAATTACTATTTAGAGATTTTATTAAATAGTGTCCTTAGAACTTTTTTCAATAAATTGTTTATGACTTAGATTTTTTTTAACTATGTATGTATTCTGAATCTATCTATATTAATATTATAAAGTGGTAAAGTTTGTGATGTTGTGAGTTTGTGACATTGTCAGGAGTAATCTCAGTAACTACTGGTCCGATTTGAAAAATTCAATGTTATATAGCTCATTTATCGAGGATGATTATAGGCTATATCATCACGCTAAGACCAATAGGAGCGGAGCACCAATGAAGAATATTTCAAAATCAAGGTTTTTTTCCTCTTGAGAGCTTCCGCTGCATGTTAGTGTTAGCCCAAAGTTATTATACCACGCAAACGAAGTGACGGGCAGAGACTAGAGGTTTATGTATCAAAATAATGTTAGTTTGGTGTTCTGGTTTATAAGCTTGATTTCCAGTTATGCCCTCGTAATATTTATTATTTATCGTTAGTCACAGCTACAGATGCGGTTATAGGTGAGAATAGGTTAGTAAAATAAATAATGTTGTTATTAGAATTCAATATTTCTGAGAAGACGTCTATCGTGATTAGAATCTGTGATTCATCGCCTACGATCACCGCATGCAATTTTACAAAAATGCAAAATGTCTTGAAGCATATCTTTTTCCTATTGCTTTCTTTTTATTTTACATCAGATGACAATCATCGATTGTATGCAAAATAGGTGTGTTTCGATCGTTTTTGTAGGTGGTAGCGCCACGCTGAAGCTACAACTGGTTTCAGCATGAATGGGTCAGCACACCCGGGGTAGTACCACCCTCTCACAAAAAACCGACGTAAAGGAACATTGTTTGCATTGTTGCATTTCTTTTGGTCAGTGTGAGCGCCAGACTCCCCTGGTGTTACTAGTGTCTATGCACGGTAGTGATCACTCAGCATCAGGTGATTCAACTGTTCGTTTGCCACCTGTGATGTAAAAAAAAAACTTGAGAGGTGCCAAGGGACACCCGGATGGAATGAAGTTCCTTTCGATTAATTAGTGAAGGAATTGTAATAAAATTTTATTTTTTTTAAGTTATAATAATATTTTTTTTATTATTCACAAATATAATGTTATATAAACTTAATCAGTAGGCTCAATTTTCGTAATAATTGGCTTGTGGTAACTGAAATAGGAAACATATGTTTGGGATCATTATTATTATGATTTTTTAATATTTACAAAAAACCTGTATACACTCAACAAAAATAATCGTTGCGACACCACACTGTTCAATGCGAAATAGAAATGAAAATATCTGGCTTGCTTTCTATAAGAGAGAGAGAGAGACAGACAGAGAAACATGCGACGCCGCACAGCTTACAATAGCTTACTATAGCAAAAAGTGTCGTGACAACTTTTCGTAAGAATTTTTTCCGTCTAGCCCCCTTTCACAACGCGCGATAAGGAACTTCGTTCCAATAATCTCCTAAATGTATAAACAAAACAGTCTTGAAAATAATAATGAATACATTTTTCCTGAGCGAATATGCTACATCCTAGGTCTCGTCAAGCGGGTTTTAATATCTAAAGGCTATTATAGGGTGGACCAATATGTGGACGATTGTGACGTCTGGAAATGACGCTCCTCACTGTGCATCCACAAAAAATGTAACTATTTTTATGTTTTGTAAAAATATGTAACAGATTAACCAGATTAAGTTTGTTATTAGTTTTTCTCGATGACTGAATTGTTTTCCGAACCGATGGCAGTATTGACTTTCATAAGCGTTTTCTCAGGAAGCTTTCTCAGCGCTAATGTAAAAAGTTTGACTTTGTGATGCGTAAAGTGCCATCACCATTTTGCCAAAGTTGCAGGCTCATCGATTTTCTGCACCACATCTTGGCAGAATGTGTTCGATGTGTAAGTATACAATCTGGGCTCAATATTTCTCGTTCGTTCCACGTTGGTTTGTATAAAGCTTTATTATCGATCTCTTCTTGTAAACGTGCTAGAAAATAGTATAAAATTAATTTAAATCTTTGCATCTGTATCATGTAACTTAGGTGATATAGTTGCATAGGTGACTCAACCTTCAATAAAAAGAAAAAGGGTAGGCCATAGTGTCATTCGGTGGATTTAAGGAAATCTTTAATATTAGTTGGCCAAAATTCCTATGAATAAACAAATACCGGTTTTTTATGTTTTGCCAAGGTTATAATATACTTAAAACAGATTTTATCACGTAGGTATATGAACAGAAAATAATTTTAACTTCGTTGGCATTAAAAATTTTATATTCACAAACAGTCGGCGAAAGTGCCACTTAGTGGATTGTTGTTAACCACCGAGATGTATTAATGTTATAAATGCAAATAGATACAGTGCATTTTCGTCTAATTTAGAAAGCCATTTATTTGGCTGTGAGCCAAGTCTGGATTATCATCAAAGAGTTTAGTTTTGCCTACCAGATCGTGTATCTATTATGACACATAGAATACAGGAACCGTCAAAATATTATTCTGAAGAATGAAACAGGTCATAGTCTAGATTTTATTTATTATTAGCATCGATATGCTGCTTAACTACGTATTCATATATATTTATTTATTGTGTAATGACTCCTATAAAGTGATATAAAATATATGTTGTCCGCTTTCTTTGAAAAACGCTTCAAGCTTTTATTGGCTAAAAATAAAATCTTTAAATGTTTTTCCCGGTGTTTCTTTCCTCAAATCGACATAAACCCCTATTTTACGTGAAGAACGATTTTATATGGCAACTAGCTATGCCCGCGGCTCCGCACATATTTATTAAACTTTGTTACAATAACTTTTTTTATGTCATAGGAGGCAAACGACAGGTGGGTCACCTGATGTCAATTGATCACCACTGCCTATGGACACCAGCAACACCAAAGAAGTCGCAAGTGCGTTGCCAGCCTGTATTGGTGAGAAAGGCAGAAGGCAAAGGGAAGAGGAAGAAGCGGTAGGGAGGGAGGTAGTCCTCTGGCGCTCTCACTGAACGTACAATGCAAGCATTGTTACTTCACGTCAGTGTTTCTGTGGATCGGGTGGTACTACCCCGGACGAGCCAGACCATTCATGCTGAAACCATTTATTCTGATAAATGTTTACACTTCACAGTTTCTTTTTAGTTTCAATTTTATACCTAAAGAGTCTTGAACTCTCAAATATAGCTGCTGGAACACACTTATAGATGCTTAGTAATAGATTTCCAAACTTTAGGGTGGCAACTAGCCAGGCGGATTAAAAAAAAACCCTATCAGCGTGCTATAGTTTCATTACGATATTTTCCTTTACCAACATATTCATCTCATTCACAAGGATCGTGCCTACCCCGATAAACACTGTGTCTGAACACGCTAACATAATAAGATAGTTGGAGTATAGTGAAATCGATAAGTACCGTTTGAATATTTTCTGCGTTC
Organism: Antheraea mylitta; assembly: GCA_014332785.1. Classification (NCBI taxonomy): domain Eukaryota; kingdom Metazoa; phylum Arthropoda; class Insecta; order Lepidoptera; family Saturniidae; genus Antheraea; species Antheraea mylitta. The sequence continues at coordinate 8,338,239 of JACEII010000012.1, forward strand.
AAACGTTGCCAGCCTGTGTTAGGGGGAAGGGGCAAGGATGAGGGGGAGGAGAGAGGGTTGAGAGGAGGGGAGGTGGTTCTCTGGAACTCTCACTGATCGAATGAAACGCAACAATGCTACTTCACGTTACTTCACTTTGGTTTTCTGTGAGAGGGTGGTACTACCCCGGGTGAAACGACCCATTCATGCTGAAACCAGTAATAGCTTCAGCGTGGCTCTACCACCTTATTATTAACAATCTATTTCTCCGCCCTTTCGCGTGCTCGTGAATGACTGGCGTATCCTACCTTCGTGGTAAACGTACACCCACACTTCAGATAGGTCAATACACCGTTATTATAATGATGTTATATAACCTTACGTGTCCGGCTTTTAGTCCATTATGCCTAATATCAATCCCCTCTTTTCTTCTACCCTCAAATGTGAAAATTTGTCTTTGTAAAAGAGTTTTCCACTATGACCGTTTCGCACCTGTTATTTGCCATACAGAGGGATCTATTTTGCAAGCTTTCATGTGTCTTTTCAAGACATTATGCTATTAAGCTGTCCGCCTCGCTTTCGCTTGTCTACTTCAAGCTCACAGTATAAGATGTTCTCCGAAATACCTGTCCATACCGACGCAGTTGTCTGTGCACTAAATAGCCATCTAAGCTGCATACATTTGCATGATGTAAGACATCAGTATTTCAATTAAATAAACGTCGATAAACTATTTAAATCACCCCAGCCACTAGTCGTTTCACTACTTGGCAATAATATCTTTCTATGTAAAGAATCCAATCTATATCATTGTAATGTTTTGTTGCTGTATGATTGATCATCTTGATTATTCCAGTCCAGTGACTCACTATGGGACCACACGAACTTTCCCGAGGGAGGGTGTGGGCATAAACACCACGCTTGCGCACGACGTATTGGCGATTTCTAACTCCGAGTTACGGGAAAAGCCCTGAAAATGTTAATTAACATTAAGTATTGTAAACCGTAAATCGGAGTGTCTTACGGTTAAGTGATAAAGAAAATGTTGAAAGCTGGAATGTTTTAAAGTTATAATTAAATTTGCTGCATTTTTCTTAAACAAAAGACTCTGTTTTGAATAAGTAAATAAAAAAATTTCTTTTTAATGGTTCGGTCATTACTTTCTGGAGGCGTCTTAGTTGGCATAAATACATTTTTAACTTAAGTATTCCGAAACGGTCGTTTGGAGTAATAGTAAAGGATTTTATGAATTACAAGCTTATACACTCGTGTTTCCTCTTTAATAAATATGTAATTGGTACCATTTGAAAAAATGACAGGTACTTCTAGATTACATAAGCAATTAAAAATAACATCCTCTAATAATCACCCAGTAGCAGTACTAAAGTGTACAAGAGAATTAATAAACCAGAAAATTCAATATTCAGTTTTTATTATTAAATTCAATGAACAAAAAATACGGTTATTTGAAAAACATTTTTTAAGTCGACATAAGTCTGTTACGCTTTTCTTATGTACAAGCGACTTGCCACGGTTTCGTACGCTTTTTTATACAGTAAATATTATCAAGTTGTTATTTGATTTAATAAGAATATAGGGATACTGCATTATTGTATTAAATGTAACTTTATTTGACTTTAAATGTCAAAATTACACATTGTATAGGTAACTACTGTGTTCCTGTGTAAAATTGGTTGCCGTTGGAGAAGATTTGATTTAATTTGATAACATTATCTTTTTACGACCATATCAATATTAAAAATCTTTAATGTTTTCAATAAAATTGATTGACAAAGTCATCTTAACAAAATATTGAAGGTTATTGAAAATAAACAGACATCTGAAACAACAAAATATGTATAAGAACAAAAGAGTCCTTTTCATTAAGATTTTATATGTATGTCATAACGTGTCCTGTGTACGGATCCAATGAAACATTCACATATTGGTAGTGCTGCCATATGTCTATACAAAAAAAAACTGAACATTTCAATAATGTTGCGGGGTGTTAGGGTTTTACAGCCCGACTGGGTCGCAACCACCATGCATATAGCGAAAAAGCCCGTCATAGTGACTCGCTTCTGCGCGTCGCGTTTCGGGATCAGCCTGTGCATATCCAGTACCGGGTGACTTTCGTCATTATGGCAGGCATGACAGCGGCGACCGGCGATGGATAATCTGTCTCTCGGTGGCTGCCAATGTTTTTGGATTGTACTATGCTTAACATCAGGCATAGTGCAGTCACTATGTCGTGCTTCGATAAAAAAAATGATTTTACCGTTTAAAGAACTCAAAAATACGGAATTAGCTCAGAAATGTTGATTAGTTGCGTCTCTTTGTCATTTTGAGCTGAAGTATTAAAAAATTATAAGCATATTAAATGATAGCAGATATGAAATATCAATATTTGGCTTAATCCATATATATCTTCTTTCTATATAGATATCTTCTGTACGTGTGTATGTCATTGAACTCCTAAACGGCTGGACCGATTTTAATGAAATTTTTTGTGTGTATTCCAGTGGATTCGAAAATGGACTAGATTCTATTCAATTAGACCCGGTAGGTGGCGCTGCAGTTGACTTTTAGGATTTTTATTATTATCAGGGCAGGACAACGTCTACCGGGACCGCTAGTATACATCTTCTATCTATCTATATCTATATAAAACTGTAACAAGTCGAAATCTGTACATTAAATATTTTTTGAAAATTTTAATCAGGGTAGACTATGTTATCGATATAGAAGCCAAAAATAATCTTTTTACAATTTTTGTCTGTCTGTCTGTCTGTCTGTCCCTATGCACACGCATCACTCTGAAAGTACTGTACCTATCTTGACGAAACTTGACATAGTGATAACTAATATTACGAGATTACATCAAACATACTTTTTGTCCCATAAAATGCAAAGGGTTCTCCAGAATAAAGGATTAAAGTCTAGAATCTAAACCCGTATTACTCTGAAAGTATTGAACCAATTTTAACGAAATTTAACACAGTGATAACTGATATTACAAGGCTACATTCTGGATACTTTTTGTCCAATAAAACGCAAGGGGTTCTCCAGGATAATGGAAAACAAAAATTTGTACTTAACGTAACTAGACTTTTTTGCGACACCTTAGTACAAGAGCCGGCAAAGTTAAAAGAACAAGAATTTTAGAATACCTAGTTCTTTAATATATCAATATATATATTTTTTGTATCATAAGAGGCAAATGAACAGGTGGGTCACGTGATGTTTAGTGACCACCACCATCTATAGACACTTGCAACACCAGGGGATTTGCAAGTGCGTTTCCAACCTGTATATGGGGAGGGTAAGGGAAGGGAAAGAAGGAAAGGGCAAGAGAGGTGGGCCTCTGGCACTCTCACTAACCGAACGAAACACTACAATGCAAGCACTGTTATTTCACGTCGGTTTCTTGTGAGAGGGCAGTACTAGCCCGAACGAGCCGACCCATTCATGCTGAAACCAGTAATAGCTTCAGCGTGGCTCTACCACCTACAGAAATTATCAATATATCAATAGACAGAATTTAGGACACTTGGTAGCGAGTTAAGGTTGTATTTTTAATAGGCATTTTGATTTAATTAATTTTGATTTATGATTAATCAATAATAAGTTTAGGAACATTTTTTTCAGTAAGTTTTAAACGCAATTAAACAGTCAGACACATTTTTTATAAACAATCATATATATACCCGCTGATATATTTTACAAATAAAAAAAAGAATGTGGTGTCGTGGGACACCAGGTAGGAACGAAGTTCCTTCGGCTAATGTAGAATCGACACTATTTGGAAAAAAAATCGTGCTCAATTTTATGTAATCGTAATTCAAATTATCAATTAAAATAACAAAATGTATCTCTTTATTTTTCTTTGACAACATAAAATTACATAGCAATAGAAATAATTACAAAAAAGGAGAAAGAGAAAGGTATTATACACTACTCGCTTGTGTATACAACTGTCGTGCCTGCGCACGTTTCATTTAACTGTTTTATTCCATGCACTTTTCGTTACAGTATTACTATCACATTTTTTTCAGTTCGGTCGCGCAGCAAAATCCCTATCTCCTCCAAGCCTGCCGTAAGGAACTTCGTTCCAATAATAAATTTCAAACCAATTTTTTTTTTCATAGCAAAGAACAAATTTCATTTTATTAAACATTATTGACCACCATATACAACGATAAACGTAAACGTATGACTTGGGATTGACGCCATCTCAAATATATGCATCGTCGACCATCAGGCTATACAAACCCGAAATACCTTGGGCCGGCGAGGTAAAATATCATGGTGTCACTTTAGATAAACACTTAAATTTCGATTCACACACAGAAAGAGTGCGAAACAAAGCCGTATGGTCTTGGGTCGTTTCTATCATTTGCTTTGTCATAAGAGTAAAATGTCCCCCAGACATAAACTCACTTTATATAAAACTTGCATCCGTCCGATTATGACGTACAGTTGTTCGGTCTTTGCACATGCGCAAAATCGTATTCAAAAGTTGCAGGTTCTCCAGAACCGAGCCCTACGTAAAATCACCGGTGCCCCATGGTACGTCCGGAATAAGGATCTCCACAAGAGCTGGAGATGCCTTCTGTCTGGGCGTATATAAAATCATTCACACGTAGTTATTTCGAAAAAGCCGCGAATCATCCTAGCCCGTTAGTGGTATCCGCCGCGAACGATGAACCCGTACCCAACGCTGCGCAGTATAGAAGACGACCGCGACACATTTTTACTGACCCTCCTGACTCAATCACGTCAGCGAACGATCAATACCAGCCTGTCTCTTCAAACAGAGCGTGTTCTCGCCCACGCCCGCATAACCGCAGATCACGCCGTCGTGGTCTGGGAGTAAATTTCGCTTCCGCACACTAAATTAGGCCCTCTTCGGCAACGGCTCAAGTCTAGATCTGTTCCCTCGGCGTGGAGCCCTTGAGTACGCTGCTCACGCGATACAGTGACACAAGAGTTCTACCCTTATTTTTCGTTATACTATCCTATCCTATATAGTTTAGAGGGATTTTTCCTACACAAAATATATATAGGAGTTGTTGAGGCACGCATGCTTGGTACACATGCATGTTTCAATAACTTACATACGTATATAAGTTACCGGACTACTAAGGCGAGCGCTTAAGGCACTCAGCCGATTTTATTTTGGCAACCAGCCCAAGGGTGCACGGCACACCTCGGCTTGGCTGTTGCCTGTTGCATGCAAAATCGCGACCTATCTTAACTAACCTAGCTAACTATTCATATATATATGAGTTGTTGAAACGTATATGTGTACCAAGCATACACGCCTCAACAACTCCTGCATATATTTATTATCGGAAAATTGAGAGTTTTTCAGTTCGATAAGGGAAAAAAGTAAACCCTTCCACTTTCATGTGTAAGCGTGTAGACGTGCACGTGTGTGGAGGTGATCGTGTAAAGTTGTAGCAGTGATGTATATTTGTATGTCACCGTATCGCGCAAGCAACGCACTCAAGGGATCCCTACCGAGGGATTGAACCTGATGTATAAAACTGGCTTAGTTTGAAGGTGATAGGTACTATGTTGTGAGTGGTACAGAGATTATTTATAAAAATATATTGGAAATATATTTCAAATACGTTTTCGAAACAGTTTATAACTCTTAGACAATAGTTTCAAGCAAGTGACATTTGACGCTTTCGGCGCGATGTTTGACGCTTCGATACGGTGTTCATATATTTTTCTTTAATACAATGGAGTATAAAAATGTTTTAATACAAGTCGAAGATAGTTATGATAAAGTAAGTGGTAGAGATGTTTGTTCAGTTTTATGTAGGGTAGTTTTTATTTTAATTGATCCTGGTAGATGACGCTACGAATGGGTACTAGGCTTATTAAACAAAAAAAAAAATGTGATCTGGGTATATGTTTGAGTGAATCCGTGGATAGTTTGGATTCACAATTGGAAACGGTACTTGTGGCTGCAACCGGGTATCAGTTTTATTTACGGGGTGGTAGGGCTTTACAGCCTGACTGGGTCACAACCACCATGTACATGGCGAAAAAATCCGTAATAGTGACTCGCTTCTGCGTGTCGCGTTTCGGGATCAGCCTGTGCATATCCAGCTTTCTGTAGGCCGGCGTGATAGTGGCGACCAGCGATGGATAGTGTGTCACTCGGTGGTCGCTATTGTTTTTGGATTGTACTGTGCTTACCATCAGGCATAGTGCAAGCATTCTGCCGTGCTACGATAAAAAAAATAAACAATTTTTTCGCGTGATAACCAATTTGGTGTAAACGAAGTTGCACGGGTCAGCTAGTATATAATAAAAATATAGTTTCTTTGAGGTTCAATCACGTTAAAACTACTGACGTATAGAATTATGACAGGAGATGCGAAGTTTTTCCTAGATGATTTTAGGCTACTTTTTTTTCAACTTTATTTTTGACAACCAATCTTTCAGATTATTTATGCCATTGTCGTATAGTTAATAATATTACAAGCGTCGTATGATAATTTCAATGTTCTAACTATATATGTTTCAACAACTCATATATGTGTGAATAGTTAGCTTACCTTAGGTTCGCCCGGATAGGTCAAGAATTGTATGTATCAGGCAACAGCCCAAGCCGAGGTGTGCCGTGCACCCTTGAGCTAGTTATCCAATAAAATCGGATGAGTGCCTTAAGCGCTCGCCTTAGTAGTCCGGTAGAGATGTTAAGAGCTTGCTGGGTCAATAGCGTAGTCAGTTCGAAAAAAAAGAGTGATTGTCTTACGAAAAATTTTCAAACTCCTCATGGCAGTCTATATAGTTGCAATTTTGGAAATGTCAATGAAGAACTAAGTTTACGTAAAAGTTGATGATACTATGTGAATTCCAATGCGATATGGTAAAAACGAAGGCTTGGCAACTCTAAGTAATGCTCATATGGTACGATATCAGATTTCTCTGTAGTACTGCAGTTAACTGAAAACTTTTGCTAATTAATGTGAGCGTCTTGATTGATGAGAACGATGGCCTTTATCCTAACAAAACAAAGAGGCCGGTTATAAATACATTTTACAATGTCCTTTATTCAATGAGAGGAGATCATTATCGTGCAATGATTTCATTAGGTAGTAAATACTACGACTCAAGACTAGCACGCGACAATTGTAAGCAATTGGTGCAGAATGGCGCCGAGAGTGATGTCACCAGCTTCTCTTCTGCACGGTACGTATCTTAATCTGAACATCTAATGCATTTGAGACATTAACTTATTTAAAAGCAGTCTCATGCCAATAGACAACTAAGATTAAATTTGTCAAGCATTTTTATTACACTAGTTTCTTAGAATTTTAAGAAATGGGTTTTTACGAATATAAGCTATGTATGTTTTAATCGACACTATTTTAATTTTCTTTTATTTAATAAATGATTAAAGAATTAGCGAATAAGTAGATTAATAACTCCTAATTTACTGTGCCCTAAGACCTATGGATTGTAGTTTATCTTTGGGGCTCATTTTAATGTTATCATATTTATTTGTCGGCTAAATCGAAATTTTGCAAAAGTGTTGCCAATAAAAAAAAGTATATTATAGCATTTTAGACGTAATTTTGATGCCAAGACACAGTATGTTCTTTCATGTTGTAATAAGTTTTCATTGTACAGATTTGCAAAGATGTGTAGCGTATGATTTAGTGGAAGAATTAATAGATAGTTAAAGGACTGTGATATAGTGTATGTTTTTTGGATTTAAATAGATAAGTTTAATCAACCTCATTTATTACTGTTTACTAAATAAGGATTGTATAATTTATTTGTATTTATTTATTATAACGACATAATTAGTGATATTAGATCTTAATCTTCTTGAATATTTACTAAGTTAAATATATTTAAACACGATCTCAGATTTTATAGTATGTTTTTGTTAATAGAATTTGCTATTAAATTTAATAAGAAATTAATTTTGTACGTGGTGGAGCCAAGCTGAAGCAATTACTGATTTCAACATCAATGGATCGGAGAAAACTGACATGAAGTAACAGTGCTTGCATTGTTGTGTTTCATTCGATCAGTGAGTGTACCGCAGACCTACACACCCTCCCCTTCATCTTTCCCTTCCTCTTCCCCCACTCCAACACAGGCTAGCAACGCAGTTATGACTCCCCTGGTGTTGCAAGTGTCTATGAACGGTGGTGATCACTTAATCAGGTGACCCATCTGTTCGTTTGACTCCTTGCCTATGATACAAAAAAGAAGATCTATTCCTCGAGAACAATACTTTTTTATGGGGAAATGTATGTACCCTATGTATTCTTCTGTATTCCTAGCAACGTGCATAGAAAATTACATTACAATCAATGACATAGCTAACGAAGAAAAAAAGCATATATATATAATAGGAGTAGCAATGTTATTATAAGCAACATAATCGTTTCTTACTACACTGTTACAAATTTGATATACAAATGTAATAAAATTATCAATGTTACAATTAAAATATGTTGGTAGTCAATGCTATGACAGGAATATTAATACTAGCCATACATTACAATCATGAATATATCTTAATAGACTATTAATTCGTCACTATCAAAAATCTTAGAATACGTTGTACCTCTTAATGTCAAAATTATATGTTGTCTACAGTCCTTGCGAAACTCTTTGACCGCTTTGAATATATTTGCGTAGAACAGAAATCACTACATATTAAAATACAAAGTCCTCTGCCACGTATGTCTGTCTATCTGTTTGCGATAAATTCAAAAATTATTGAACGGTTTTCAGCAGTAGATAAAGTGATTAATGAGGAAGATTTTGGTATATAATTTGTCCAAGTTTTTTTTTTATTATTATCAGGGCATAGTGTTGCCAACCGTACTATAATATATGGTATTGTACTATGTTCCGGGTCGGCGTACTATAGGTATACTGTTGAAGAAATATATAGTACGCAAAAATACTATATTTTCAACACCGAACGAAATCTAACAAACAAATATCTATTATTTAAAATAACGCGCCTATTCATTAGATTTTGAGCGAGGCGAGTTCGTGAAACCGAATGCCGGAATCCGAACGCATCTACAATCTTTTATCTTTGGCTTCCACTGATCTCTGTTCTCTATACTAACTGGAGGCGCTGCCAGCACGTCAAAGTTGTCAATATCAATCCAAAAATTGAATACATTAAAAAATATGACACTTTTATTTGAGCCAAAACATTGTTAAAAATGCAAAACGTGCAAAGAAATATAGTTTTTATAAAAATAAATAAGTAACAAATATATCTTTGTCTATTTTTTTTCCCATAAAATACTATATCTTTAAAAAGTGTACTATATTTTTGTATAACTTATTTAGAAAAATACTGTATTTCGCTGAAAAAGTGTTGGCAACCCTATTAGGGCGGGACGACGTCCGCCGTGCTAGCTAGTTTTATATAAATGTGATAAAGATCTGTCGCTGTGCGCCCATTAGTAAAAAAACCATGGGAATGAACTAGACCAAATTTATTTAAATTTACTTCTGAGATCAATTATTTTTAATACATGAGTACCCAAAACGATTGATAGATTGTTTGTAACGCCTTAAACATTCCTGAAAATACCTAAAAAAAAGAATCGTCGAGACAGACGAAGTCACGGGTAACAGTTAGTAATCATACAAATAAACTCACATTTGCATGTATATTAGTTAGGATTTTATAGTAAAAAAATATGTTATTTTATTACATCATGTCGTCTCCGACATGACAGCTATAAATGAAGATGCGGCTGATTGTATCGAACAAATAGGTGATACAATGACGGGACTCGATGTTTTAAATAATTATTTATGCGTGTTACATACTAATATAAAGGAGGCGCCACATCTAATCGTAATTCACGGCGAGTATTGATTACAGTAGTTCGTTGTCTGTCACAAATGAGTTGTGTGAAAATTTTTATCAACTCTTCTAGTTTAAAAAACGACAAAGCATAGATCGGTTCTTTAAAAACACATTTTAAAATTAAAATAAATTGTTGGGCTTGCCTCACAAAATTATCATATTTTTACAAAAAAATAAAATAAAAAGATATCTCTCATGCTGTCACTCGGATTCGAACTGGGGTTAGACGGATTTTCGAAGCAGCCGATTTCCATCTGAGCTATTTATGTTTTGACAACGGCGGCAAAATTTACCTATATATTCTAGCTATATTTTTCATTGCCTGAAAACTCAGATAAAAAGGTTTCTATGAATGAAATCTAGCTAGATCTATTTACCGCTGTTTTCGAGATCCTGAATATATAACAATATAGAAATATACAAGAAATGCTCGTGTAAAGGTATTAGATTTATTCATAATTGTTTCAATATTAATTAATAGTGATTGGTACTTGTAAATAACTGTCGATGCCTAAAAAGAGTAATCTATGCAGATGTAATACAAACTAATTTTATAAACGCTAATGTGATTGAACATAGATATAGTAATATCAATTCATATACACTTTTGTAGGTGGTAGGGCCACGCTAATGCTATAACTGGTTTCAGCATGAATGGGTCGGCTCGTTCGAGGTACTACCACCCTTTCACAGAAAACCGACGTGAAGTAACAGTGCTTGCATTGTTGCGTTTCGTCCGGTCAGTGGTAGTCTGGTGAAGCTGTTAAGACCTTGCTGGTCAATAGCGAAGTCAGTACGAGAAAAAAAAAGTTCGGTTAGTATGAGCGCCGGAGGCCCACCGCCCCTCCTCTATCTCTCCTTGTCCTCTCCCACTTCTCCCCTTCCCCACCAACACAGGCTGGTAACGCACTTGCAACTCCTCTGATGTTGCTGGTGTCTGGTGAACACTCAACACCAAGTGACCCACCTGTTTGTTTGCCACCTATAAGGTAATTAAAAAAAAAATGATTTATTTAGAGGAACACAAAAGAAAGTAGAGTAGTAATAACATTCGTCCAATAGGACAGGCGAAGGAATTAATCCATACTGCCAATTCTGAAGTTGTCAATGTATGTCGTTCTTGTATATTCTGTAGTGAGTTTTATTCTATGTTCAAATAAAGGCATACGCGCCAAATCTTCTATATCTTAAATTTTTAAGCCGTTTCTTTTGCCAATTCTGAAGTTGTCAATACGGATAGTTCTTATGTATTCTTTAGTCTGTTTTCTTTTATGTCCAAGTTAATGTAAAGACATAAGCGCCAAATCTTCTATATAATATTTGAGACATTTTTTATCTTAATCTTCGAATAATCATTAAAAAATGTTCTGATTGTCGTAAATAAGCATGTTATAAAGTGTCGTTATTTCAATGTTATAACAAGATGGTGGTTCTCTTATTACAACTTTCTGGGAATTTTTGTGGCATTTCAGAATTCATGGTCCGTTATATTATTTTTCATTCACTTCAGTTATGCTCAATAAATTAACCATATTACATAAAACACCACCAACTTTACACATATAAAGTCAAATAACACAAGATTAATGAATAAAATATAAAATGCACTACATGAAAGACTAAAATCCCCCCAAAAACTCCAAAAAGAAAGTAGAATAACAGAAAATAATTTCTCGTTTCGTACATTCGATATAGTACTTATATACCAGTATTATGTAATTTGAAAAAAGAGTATTTTCAAAAGAATTTTACTTACGACGTTCATTTGTTTTTCTTTTCTGCAATACTTTAATTTCTTTAATACGTAGTTTATGAACAGAAAGACTATTTACAAAAAAGTCTGCTATAGTATTTTTATGCTAAACAGCAAACAGGCAGACGGCCCACCTGATGGTAAATGGCTACCATCGCTTATGGACAACTGCAACATCAAGGGCATCACTGTTGTGTTACCGACCTTAAAGTTTCAGTCCCTTCCTAAAGAGTCCCATATTATAGTCCTGAAGAAAACCGTGCTGCTGGGTAACCCATTCCACAACGCAGCGTACGTATAATGAAGGATAGAAAGAAGACCACGGTCGCCATTTTGCTAGTTTTTAAGGTGTATAGGTGAGCAACTAGTCAGCGGTGGGAGGTGCGAGTTTGAAATAGTTAAGAAGGCACTATATCAAAGAGGTCCTCAGAACAATCTCCCTTGTACATGTGGTAGAGCACACATAGACAACCAATGTATATCTTCAAAGGATAACACAGTAATTATTTATGTTTTTTAGATATTGTTAGCACTCTCCGTACTACTAATGACTTACTATAAACTATACCGGGGGTGTTACTAATGACCTGAGACGCCATTACTCGATGTTATGTTTTAATGTCGGGTAGTTATACTGCGAACTACCCATATAAGCGGCGGCGCTTGTCGTGTTGACTCACGAAAATAGGGAGTTCCGATTGTGTCGCCGTGCGGGTCGGACGCGTGCGCTAGTATCGCTTTCGATGTGATTTTCTGTTCGTGTTTCGGTTCGATATTTCATTCAGTGTGAGCTACGCGTTTACGCGACCGTGTTTATCACATCGAAAGTTTCGGTACGCTTATTATTATCGCATTTCTTTGAGACGTTCAAAGGGGTCTTTCGTAAGGCGTTCTTTTCAGAACGCAGCAAACTGCACTTTTTGGTGCAATTCTAACCGCACTTTTTAGTCCTTTCTGCGTATTATGCGTGTGCTACATGTCGCCGGTTTGCGTTCCAGGAGTTCAGCGCGTCGTGCTTCTTCACTCCGTGGATCGTGCTTCGTTTCGTCGCGCAGCTCAAGAAAGAAGTGTTAGGGCCTACCCTAGGCACTGTAAGTCCCCTGTGAGGCATTGCACTTCGCCCACAGTTTCCCTTTGGCCCGGACTCCGGAGTCCGTTAAATTCAAAAAGACGCGCCCCCTGCCCCTCTGGCAAGGAGGTTATTAATGTCTTCCCCCACCCCGCACCCCTCCTCAGGCCCCGGTATGGCCTCCTAAACGGAGATTTGGCTTTTAGAAGCCGAACTCGTTAGGTTCCGCGGCTTCATCGGAAGCAACTGTCCCTCTCGCATAGACAACTATGACGCGTTCGTGAAAACTTACCGCGCTGCGCACCCATCCTCAATGCCCGCTCCCTCGGTCTTAGCTAGGATCGAGGAGTCTAAAAATTTCGAGTTGGCGAATCGTCACTTTTCTAGTGACGACACGTCCGGCTCAGACTTCGATATGGAGCAGGATCCCCCCGCTGACGACGGCTTCACCGAAGTTACGCGGCGTCGTAAACCGCGCAATAAGCGCCAAAATCCCTCCTCGTCCGAGAATGAAGGCGTTAAGCCTTCTAAAACTCGCTAACGTCTACGGTGCGAAAATGCCAACGGCTTCTCCCGCACCCACTAGACCGGCCTCGCCCAAAGCTGCGACTCCCGCAGTCACGGGTAAGAAGCTCCGCCTTCCACCTCTTGTCACGATCCATAATGCAAGTAGCTGACATTCCTTTCAGCACTGCCGTGAGTACCCTCGTGGGTATTCAGACAAAAGTAGCCACCCCTACTATTCTCGCAAACATACGCGTTTCCTGAAGTAGCAAACGATCCAAAACAGGGCTCTATTCGTACGATCGCGAAGTTTCCCACCATCGCGGCTACCATTCAACGGATCGCGCGCGCCACCGTTTCGAAATAATATTTTTTTAGATAGAGCAAACTCGCATGTTTATATTCTATCTTCCCCTAAAATCGATAAACAATGTCATTATTTCTATTTGTAGATTCCGGCGCCGCCGCCGTTCGATTAATCTGTAAATTCGATCTTTTCATTTCACGTGGCCGGCTACGTCGCGAATCCCTCCCTCGTGACCCACGTTTCACTCGAGATCACCTAGGTGGTCACAAAGATGTTGTTATCGCGATACAGTACACACTACATCGATTATACTCACACATAGATAGTCAGACATGCACCTTTACACAAACTTGTGGAAGGATTTACTTTTTTCCCTTATCGAACTGAATCGAGTAGTTCGTTTCTTTCCGATTTACATGTTGTGTTTTTGAATAATGCAATTTTAATGGTATGATTCAAAAATGAATACATATATAGCTTAGCATAGTTTAGCTAGATCAGATCGGGTATTTGCCTCGGTAACAGCCCAAGCCGAGGTGTGCCGTGCACCCTTGAGCATGTTACCTAAACAAAATCGTATGAGTGACTTAAGCGCTCGCAATTATTAATAATTGTTCGAAATTCATTACAATATTATTAAAAAAGAATTGGTTAAACGCTATTTTAAATAATCTTTATCCAATTAAGTGTTTCAGTTACATTGGACATTAAATATAAATTTAAACTGTATTTTACATCATATACTATCAAAAAAATATCTTCGCAGATAAAAAATACACGCAACAAAAAAAAAGTTGTTTGTGTTACGAGATTTATGGAGCTTCTTTGACTTTGATAAACTATAAATCTCCAAGTGTTAACTAATGGGTCTAAATTTTTAGATGCTTTTAACTCATTATTAGTACAATGCAATGCATTAACAAGTACTTACATACGACTATAAAAAGCTGCGAACAATAAAATAACTTTATAAATGCTCTTGGCAAGTTTAATTTTATAATGAATATAAATTAAATACAATTCGACCCGGCAAAATAAACTTTAGAGATTAAAAATAATATAAAGGATAAATCGAGGAGATATAGACACATTAAGACTAATGTTTTATATGACCTCGATAAAATCATTGTACTTCACCTGTTGAAAAGAATAGTTAAATAAGTTGAATTATTTAATAAAGATAGACAAAACATATAAATGCAAAAAAACCGAACACTTATTTGGTAACATTAACGAACGAGTTGTGCAATCGGTTGGGTATTGTTACTTATAAAACTTTTTTTTACTTTATCTTTGGCAACCAATCTTTCAGATTATTTCTGCCATCGTCGTGTAGTTAATAATATTACAAGCGTCGTGTGATTATTTCAATATTCTAATAAGATGGTGGCTCCGTTGTTAGAACCTTCCAGGGAGTTTTAGTGGCATCTCAGAATTTCATGCTCCGTGGGTATTTATATTCATTCATTCATATTATGGGTCAGCTGAAACCACATTCACAATCCTTCTTTTTCCTTTCTCGAGATTAATTATGTTTTTAGAAAGAGCTTTTAATTTTATATACAACACGCTACGTTTTATATTCAAATTTAAATTTGTTAAATTCAAAAAACCATTTCTTGAAATCCGAATTTCAAATATGACTACTGTTCTTTGGAAGCCTTAATAAACATTTAACTACAAGATCAATTAGGCTGAATATCAACATATTTCAGTATTACACATATTTGCGTTGTCCGCTTCACGTAAAATGTCGCTTATGTTACTTTCACAAAGAAGAGGGATCTAACAATATCAAATATATGTTCAAAAGCCATTATGTCATTTAAGTTACAGAGGGAATAAGAGAAATATACATACATACACAGGAAAACCATTAACGTTCTTCGGAACATTTGGATAGAAGTACAAATTTCCATGGATATATCCAATGATATTATTATAAGTATGTAAAACTAAGCAATAACTATAAGAAAAAACAAATTGAGGCGTCACGAGACGCCTGCCACATATGAAACATCGAAATTCTTCGAATTGAACGAATATCAAATTCTCAAATTACATTATAGATATGCGAGCGTGGCGAGTGTGTGAAACGTGGCGACGCGATGCCACACTGAGCTCGCATGTCTATAGTGTATACAGTTTTGTATACAACTTTATAAATTTCGATGTTTCACATCTGCCAGGCGTCCCGTGATGGCTCAATTTTTAATACGTTAGATATTTTTAATTGTTGTAGTACTAAATACTACAACACATAAGTCTTATTTGTTTTACTTATAAGCCCTAATAATTCCCGATTTTACGCTTTGGAATATATCCAATCTAAGGTTGCCTGCAGGCTTGTTTGTTATTTATAATAAGCCTGCCCTTTTTACTTACCACTTGAAATGCCTAATAGTGCATATATATAAGATAGATTAAATAAATAATAAAAATATGCAGTTTAAAAATCAGAATATAACAAATAAAATTATTGTTGTGTTTGTTGCATTCCTTGCATATGAATTCCTAAAGGCGTGGGCGGTGATACATCAAGCAGACCAACAAATGATCGCCATTACTGATAAAGGACCGACAGCAAAACACCTTAAATATATTCATAACACATTAATTAATGCCAAATACACGTTTCGAAAATCTTTGAGTTGTAAAATATTACAAAATTAACAGTAAACGAACGTTAACAAGTCGACCGGCTAGACGTCGATTTTACCTAGACTAAATTAAGAACAATTTACGATACGCTTGTTTTAATGTTTGCAGACAATTTAGTTCACGGTTCATTGGTGACTAGATTTCTGTATGCGTCAACCTTAACGCTTAAGTGAGTGATTGTTTTATGTTTATTCTACATATTCGTTCTGCCTGTATTTACTGTTAACAAAATTATCAAACAATTTTTTGAAATTGTAGAGCGTCTCACCATTCATTGAGCGTCTCAAATTCGTAAAACTAAGAAAAAAACATGTTAAATGGAACTTTATATCATTTTAAAGAATCATATTCAGTTCGAATCCTTTTTTTCATAAAAAAAATATTTTAAAGGTCAAAGAATATATTGACAAATAATAATGGTACTTCCTTAGTAATTTTAAGCTGAGAATACATAATTAATTCACTCAATTCTATGAAACATACATATGTAAAGTGTAAGTAACCGATTGTATTTTGTGTTGCAATGTTCGATTATTGGTGGATTTATGATAACAAGGAATTCGTGATACCAAGAGATACCAGACAAATCGACTTTTATAGGGTAGTAAGTTGCTAAACCCATGTCAGTAAATTTTTTTTCGAACCGACTACTCTATTGTCATTGCAAGGTCTTAACAGCTTCAGCGGAGCATATCAGTAGAAAGAAACCACGTTAGTAAGTGCCAGTTACAAAGACACAGATTACTAACAAGGAATTTTATTAGATATGCTTTTAAACTGAATTAAAAAGTTATTATCTTAAGGTATATAAGTACAGCTTTGAATGTCAACTTTCGCATGACAAAATCTTAAAACAATATACAAATGAGATTTTTTGTTCCAGATCTATAGTAATTGCATATGATGTGAAAAATACACTATATACGTTCGGTACAGTCTGATTAGTTATATATTTACTAATTTTATTTCGTATTAACGAATTATTCATCTATAACATTTCAGCGAGTAACAGTGCTTGCATTGTTGAGTTCCGTTCGGTCAGTGAGAGCACCGGATACTCACCTTCCCCCATTCCCGCATCCCAAACACAAACTGGTAATGCACTTATGACTCCTTTGGTGTTGCTGGTGTCTATGGACGGTGGTGATCACTTAACATCAGGTGACCCACAAATTCGTTTGCCTTATATGACATAAAAAATATACATATATTTTAATCAGTAATTTGTTTTTTTTTTTTCTATTATAGGGGGCAACAAACAGTCGAGTCACCTGATGGTAAGTGATCACCGTCGTCTATAGACATTAGCAACACCAGGAGAGTCGGAAGTGCGTTGCCGGCCTTTTAAAGAAGTTGAGACACTGACCAAAAGAAGGGCAACAATGCAGGAACTGTTACTTCACTTCCACTTCACGAGCTGACCCATTCGTCTGAAATCGGTAATAGCTTCAGCGTGGCTCTACCTCTTCACAGCTTATTAATAAGGGGAATACAAATCTTAACTTATCTTTGCAGTGATAAACCAGCTGCTAAGATATGAAAATACCTGGCTTGTTAGTCAGGGGATCAAAACTGTGTGGTATATTTTCATTTTTTTTAATTGTACCTACATGTAATGTATATTTTAAATGTAAATAAGATACATAAAAATATTGTATAAGTAAATTATTTTTTATTTAACGGTAAATATTACATTTATTTGGAACTCAAAAAAACAGTAGAATTAGGATGAAATCTAAAGGTTAAGATATTGTACTTTGTAGCTAAAAGCGGTTGTTATCTATTACATACGTACATATTAATTACGTTACTTATTATATGCTATAGTGTTACTCAATAGCATGAATGTTCATGATCAATTGTAAATTGATACACGTTAAATATTTCTTTGTATCAACTATTGAATGGCAAATTGTAATTCGACAGTCATAAATCGCTGCGTCTCGAGATGCGCTTACATTTCCATACATTATGTATATTTATGCTATTGAATGTGAGAGTTCGAACCATAGTTCACAGTTGTATCGAACGTTAATTGTTAAATCAGATAGATTAGATCTATTAAATAAGTTAAAAATTATTAGCTCAGTAGCTATTTTTTTACTCAAGGGCATTAAAAATTATGGTTTATCTAAACAAACAACAAGAATCATAATTAAGTGGTGATTTGTTAACAGTCATTGGGTTATTTAGGTTTATAAGGTTGCCTCGACGAAAACCAATAAAATTACATTATTACATTATGATCGTCCTCAATAATCTAATTCTAGTTTACTGTAAGTAGCTATCGGATATAGGTTGTATTTTCTAATCTAGCTACGATCGGTATTTCAATAACTTAAAATGCTTTTATTATAGCTTGTCATTTTAAAAAAAATCTTCTTTTATATAGACATTAGTGGCTACTTTGGGCAAACGCTAACACGCAATGGAAGATCTCAAGAGGAAAAAAAAGTTCTGATTTAGAAACAGTTTTCATTGGTGCTCTGCTCTTATTGGTTTTAGCGTGATGATATATAGCCTATTACTTTTCTCAATAAATGAGCTATATAACACTGAAAGATTATTTTAAATCGATCCAGTAGTTCCTGAGATTACCTCCTACAACGTCACAAACTCACAACGTCACAGACTCACAAACCTTGCCTCTTTATAATATTAGTATAAATATTTGAAGTTCTTTTTTTCTAATTTTGGGAATCAGCTCTCCTTATTGGAGATTACTTCTGATATTATCAATTAGGTAATTACTTCAAATTTTAACAATTGGGTGACTTCAGAGCTGTAACAAAACTGTTCAGGGAGTTTTGTGATATCACAAGATTCATTTTTCATGTTATTATTCTAATACACTTCATTTGTAGACAATGCGACGTAAATAAATGTACAAGCAAACCGTGGTCTTTGGTCAATACAAAAAATGAAAAGGATTCAACTGACTCTAAAGATAAACTCAGCCGAAGTTAAATATAAAGTTAGTGTTATTTATTATGTTGCAGATATTTGACAAATCTAATGTCACGCTATTCATAAAAATATTTCTTTGAAGATTTTTGTTGGTGGTAGAGCCACGCTGATGCTATAACTGGTTTCAGCATGAATGTTTCGGCTCGTCCGAGGTAGTACCACCCGTTCACAGAAAAGCGACGAGAAGTAAGTGCTTGCATCGTTGCATTTCATTCGTTCAGTGAGAGCGCCGGAGTACCACCTCTCTCCCTCTCTCTTCCACTTCCCCCGCCACCCTTTCCCACCAACACAGGCTGGCAACGCACTTGCGACTTATTTGGTGTTGCTGGTGTCTATGGACGGTGGTGATAATTTAAAATCAGGTGACCCACCTGATCGTTTACCTCCTATAATATAAAAAAAACCTTTACTTGGTTGTTGCAACCGTTACTTGTTATGTAATACTAATAATATTCCGATAATTATAAAGAATATTTATTACTTTATCTTTGATGTTACTCTCGTCCGTAGGAAGTGTACTCATTCCCTGCACGTGCTTCCTGGATGTTGTTACAGAGCTAAGGAGTAACACATTTTTTTTCGCACTGACTACAATTTTAACCTAGCAAGGCATTTAAAGTAAGGCGAACGCTTAAGGCACTCAGCCAATTTTATTTAGACATCTAGCTCTAGGGTGCACGGCGCATCTCGGCTTGGGCTGTTGTGGATACCGCGGATCTTACCTAGATAAACTATTATTTTTTTTACGTGGGGAAACCCCTTACGGAGACCCACCCTCCCGGGGGAGAGGATGAGTTATGTCCGGCTTGCACGGACTAAAACCCCACGGTGTACCGACAAACCGTAGTGTTGGGGTGGCACGGGATCGTGCTAAGCTATTCCCCTTAGATAGCCGCCCCAACGGTCCGGAAGGTGGCCGCCGGGCTCCTACCTATAGAGAGGCAGCTGGGTACACACCAGCTGCCTCCCCTCGTCCGCCGGATCTGTGCAATGAGGGGATGAGCCCCCCGACTACATCCCCTCAGATCTGGCTACGGTGGCAGAAGGAGTTGGGCAAAATGCCGCCTCCTCCTGCCGGTCCTCCGTTGGCGAAGACGGCCACTGAGGGGGTCCGCCTCGCGGGCCCTCTCCGTCGCTTCCTTTTGCGAGACGACTTCCTCGCAAAAGGAGGCCACTACTTGCCACGCCTGCTCGCTGCCGAGCATGGACGAAACCACGCTCGGCAGCGACAAATCCTCCCCCACCACCGCCGCCAGAGTGTGGCGCTCCACCTCTCAAGCAACACACTCAGAGAGAGTGAGCTGCGCGGTATCCTTCTCAGCGCCGCACTCATGGCAGGCGGTGGTCGGCTCCCTACGAGCGATCCGGTGCAGGTACCACCCGAAACAGCCGTGTCCAATGAGTACCTGCACCATCCTGAACGTCAGGGAGCCCCACTCCCTCCCTAGCTAAACTATTCTAAGCTATTCATACTTATATTCGTTTGTGAGCCATACAATACGTTTTTTAAACACTGCACTGTTCCGCATAAATTGAAACTCGTAGCCACAAATAGGGTAATTAAGCAATCGAAGATAATATAAGATGCATACTCTAATTAGCTATACGATTAAATAAAAACTACTCTTTTTAATAATATCCAATTTGCAATTATTTTGTTTTTTAAACCAACTAAGAGTAATCGTACTTCATTTCTTACAAATGAACTTTAATACTAAGCTTTAAGTTTTTATTTAAATCAATGTACATTTTAATTGCGTTCCTGTGCGAATGGTAATTTTAAATCAAGATGAAGTTCCTTAAACTTTTCTTCATAGTCTTATTCCACTCCGCCCTATACAAAAACAAAGGCGCTACAACAGCTTTATTATGCACTTTGTAACCATTCATCATTTACTTAATCAGATTAAAGGGCATTTTTAAACAGCACGCGTCGAGATCTATGACCATTGTTTCAACTTTAATCATGCTTGCATTATTTAGCACCAGATACTTCCATGTCTTAATTTTTTTTATACACATACATATACTGTAGAGTCATTTTAATTTACCAATATTTATATCTTTTTTCTGTAATCATCAAGCTACAAATATTTTGTTATTCCTAATTATTGGTAGAATGGTACATATAATATTAAAGTATTTTGTAACAAAAAATTTTTGGAAAACCTATCGTCAAACTTATTCTTGTTGCTGGGCACTTGTTATTGTTAATGCTAATAAATGTTAAATTTTCATAGCACCTTATAATTTTCACTATAATAGCTCGAAAAATATTTTAAAATTCTTAGCTGCCGCTTATAATGACAAACTTGTATGCCGATAGTGTAATGCTTAGCAGTGTCCATATATGATGTTTTAATGAGGTAGTTATGGCATTTCTTACAATTAACAATAATAATAAAGCGTTCTTAACAAAACGATTGATTATATTTAATTACATTTTTATTGAAATTAATACAGGATTAGTTACTAAAGTTAAAAATGTGTCCCGAAATACCCCTTTATGGTGATATATAAACATATATATAATTAAGGTAATAATACAAGAAGTTTAAAAGGAAAAAAATACGATGAGGTGTCGTAGAGTATTCTAGAGTAACGAAGCTTTATGATTTGTAATTAATATAATTTACTTCTATTACAATAGTAATATCGTCTTTGGAAAATTTAGGAATTGGCGGAAGTGCAAAGTAGCGTCCACTATAATATTTAATTATGGATTTCCGCAAAGTAACGCCTTCTTCAATCTACAATTTAGGAACACAAAGAAATGAAAAGTGAGGTTAGGTTAACTGTCAAGAAGTATTAGTTATGCAAATTTATCTAATTATTAAATTCTTCGGTCTAATTTTAATGACACCGATCAGACGGCTTTTAGTGAACATAAAATTAGTCATGATCTTAATTACCTTTATTACTAGGATTAAATGAGAGTAACGGTTTTTTATAACACGACTAGTGTAACGATTAGTTCGCCGTATAAGGACCGAACACCATTCGGCGAGGCCTTGAAAATCCATAGCGGATAATGTAATTGTACCTTATAAAATACATTAGTGCAATATGTTATGACGTGGGAATCGTCCAAATTTATCCCTGTGACGTCATTGAGTTAAGTTTGGCTAACATAAGGTTCATGTTGAGCCATATCCGGCAGTAGATTGCCCTAAACTGCGAATTTGTCGAGATATTAATTTGAGCCCTTATATGCAATGTTTGAATTGATATATAACGATTATATTTCCTGTGCTGGACCTTTGAGAGTAGCTCACTAACTAGATTAAATTGAAATAAGCAGACGCACATAATTAATTATTATTGTAAAAAAATCGACCTTTGCGACCTTTAAGAAGTAAAAAACATTATTGTTTTTTTGTGCAAAAAATTGTACAACCATAATCATTGCATACCTATATATTTTTTCTTTTTTGAAGTCAACTGCGAGCGTGTATGTATATGCCATTATGCATTAAGATTTAATTTATTCGAATGCATATAACATAGAAAAGAATAATACAAAATCGATAGACTAACATAGAACAAAAAGGTCTCCTAAACACTTTTACCTTAGGTTATTTATACAATTTGTAGTCAAGTCAGTTCTACAAAAAATAACTATTTATACATAATTATATATAATATACATACGCATCCGAAAAAGTAATGCTTTCATTAATTCAAGCAATTTTAACAATAATTAATTATATCTACCTTGACACGAGTGTGAAAAACTTTTAAATCGCTGGATACAAAAAGTAAAATATTCACGAATTCTGTTAAATGATAATTCTTGGTTACAGCTTGCATAATGAATATGTTAAAACGACAAAAAAATTATTGAAACCTGGTACCAAATTTAACATTTATTGCTTAACTGGCTCTTCCTTATATAAACACGAATTTTATTTAAACAAATTGATTAACATAAAATAAGCGAGTATGGTCGTGTGAATACAAAAAGCGTCCACGATTTCCTTATCGATATGCTTCAATATGATTTTCATTACTGTTGCACTGCTGTTTAATATGTAAATACGTATGTATGATACATCGCAGACGTGTTACACACATTATTTTAAGTAAGCGGAACTGACGGCAAAGAACATCATATATGACTCCCATGATTACCAGCATAATATATTTTGGATTTTTTTTCTCGAACTGACTACGCTATTGACCTAAGAAGGTCTAACCAGCTTCACCGGACTACTAAGGCGAGCGTGCAGGGCACTCAGCCGATTTTATTTGACAACTAACTCAAGGGTGCACGGCACACCTCGGCTTGGGCTGTTACCTGATACATGCAATTCGCGACTTATCTGAGCTGACCTGAGGTAACTATTCATACATATTTGAGTTGTTGGAACATATGTGTACCAAGCATACATACAAAAATTCTTATATATTTTACAAACACGGTGAGGTCTTGGTAATCAGTCTTGACATTGCCAAAGCCTTTGATAGGATCTGGCACCGTGGTCTTCTCTCCAAGCTTCCAGCGTACGGACTCCCCGACAATTTATGCAAGTGGATCTCTAGCTTTCTGCATGAGCGCAGAATTCGTGATCTTGTTGAAGGATGTGATTCGCAGCTCATGTCAGTAAACGCTGGAGTTCCTCAAGGCTCTGTACCTTCACCTACTCTGTTTCTTCTGCATATCAATGATATGTTGCCTTTGGGCCGTATTCATTGCTCTATGCAGACGATAGTACCATCCATGAGTTATATTACAGCAAGCCTTCTTGCGGCCGGGGAGAAACAGAAAAGAGACGTCAGGAACTTATCCTTGAGCTCTACCGATCCTTGCATCACATATTAATATGGGGAGCAAGAAATTTGATTTTGAATTGAATTTCCTACTCTTCAGAACATCTCGCTCACAATACGAGACAGTCTCAATATCTTGGTTGTAGATATTCGCAGCGACCTTAATACCAGGGACTAAATCGGGAGCGTAATCTCTACTGCATCTCGGAGACTCGGAATTCTGAACAAGGTGCGACGGTTTTTCACGCCTGATCAGCTATATCTTCTTTATAAGGCACAAGTTCGGCCTTGCGTGGAATACTGTTCGCACCTTTGGGACGGTTCCGCCAAGTACCTACTGGATGCCTTGGACAGGTTGCAGAGACGGGCTGTCCGCATTGTTAATGATGCAGACATTACAGAGTTTATAGAGCCGCTTCAACTGCCCAGGGATATTGCCTCAATGAGCGTGTTCTACCGACTGTATCATGGCGAGTGTTCTGCAGAGTTGTTCAATTTAATCCCTTCCTCTCCTTTTCACAACCGAACCACGCGCGCTGGTCTACGGAGCCACAGTTTTACGGTAAAACCTATCTGGGGACGAACTAAAAAGTTCGCAACATCTTTGCCGTACCGTGAAGCTGTGGAACAATCTCCTGGCTAGTGTATTCCCTCCTTCCTATAATATGGGGTCCTTCAAGCGTAACTTGAAGAGGCATTTACGCAGGCCGGCATGACAGCGACGACCGACGAAGGATGACGTATCTCTCGGCCGTCGCCGTTGTTTTTGGATTGCACTGTGCTTACCATCAGGCACAGTGCAGTCATTTTGACATGTTAATATAAAAAAAACTTCCACTTTCATGTGTAAGCGTGTATGCGTGCACGTATGTGGAGGTGATATGTGTAATGAAAGAAACAAAACCCTTCCACTTTCATGTGTAAGCATGTTTGCGTGCACGTGTTTGGAGGTGATATGTGCAATGTTGTTGCAGTGATGTAAGATTTTGTGTCACTGTATCGCGCGAGCAGCGCACTCAAGGGTTCCACGCCCAGGGAACGGAGCTAGGCCTGAGCCGCTGCCGAAAGGGCCTTATCTGGTTAAATATATTTTGGAATATTAGAACCTATTCAGATGAACAAATTTTCGAAGTGAAAATTTCTTTAGGCCCGTTGAGCACTTTTTTGGGTGAACAAAAATCATGGAACTCGCGTCATCGTCACCGAACGCTTTCCATTAGCTATTTGTATACAGTCTGTGTCTGTATGGAACTCGTGGTGGCCTAGTAGTTCGACCAGTGGAATAATATTTCGATATCCGCAGGTCCAAACCCCGGCGTGTACCAACCAATTTTTCAGAATTCCCGTACATTTACTAATATAAATTGGTACCACTATCGGTTGACGGTAAAAGAGAACATCGTGAGGAATCCTGAACCTGAGAAATGTTCTTGTAGTACTACTGTATGTGGGTAAATGTAGAACTGTGGATTTCTCAGAGTTTGAAATCTCCAATACGTCGTGGGCTGAGGTGATGATTACGCCCATACCTTCCTTGGGGAAGAAGCCTATGACCCTGCAGTGGTTCTCTTACAAGCTGATGATGAAATATGTATACTGTGTATATATGTGTATTCTTTGGGTGAACAAAAACGTGAAAGTCGCGTCATCGTCACCGCACTTTTCCCATGAGTTATGTATTATACAACTGTTTTATTATTAGGGCGGGACAAGGTCCACCAGGACCAATAGTTTTAAATAATTCAAACTATAATAATTAAAAAAAAGAGAACACAGATATTCCATGCTTTTGAGGTTTCACTTCTGTCTTCTGGTTTGATTGTGTTTAATGCAATCTTGTTTTAGACTTTAAGAAAACTCAATCACATACTATTATTATTTGATTAACATTTTACAAAACAATCTATTTTTAGATTTAGAACTATTGATTATTAGTAAAATACATAGGTAAGCTGTTATTTGTTTTCTTATGTTGACAATACTGTAAAGGACAATAGTGTTTGGTCGTTGAATAAGTAAGTTGCCATAAATTTGGCTAATATTGCAAAACTGAGGTTTTAAAATCCATAAAGCTTAATAAGTTATGGTTAGTAGAATATTATTAGCTGTCAGAGAATGTTCTTTTGTGGTAATGTTACAATAACCGTATTGTTAATAGAGTTAAAGTTTTTAGGTTTAATTAAACCTTAAAAACAGTAAAAGCTACCATAAATTCGACTATAATATTCTATGGTAATGTTAATAATTCTTCTTCTTCTTCATGTTTTGGCCCTGTAGAAGCATTTGCCAGTATCAATGTTTTGTTTCAATCGAGATTACAACATATTTTACACAATACGTATCGTGTAATTATTTCAATGTTCCAACAAGATGGTGGCTTCCTTGTTAGAACTTTCCAAGGAGTTTTGTGACATCTCAGAATTCATGGTCCGTGGTATTATTTTCCATTCAATTCATTTATGCACAATAACTAAACTGTATTACGTAAAATACCACCAATTTTACAAAATATAGAGTCAAACAACACAAGATTATGAATAAAATATAAATCTCACTACATGATAGACCAAAGTCCCGCCAAAAACTTCGAATGTCAATAATTGATAGTGAAGATTTTGAAACGGCTCGTTTATATTATTTTTATTCATGGCAACCCTATAATTCGTCATCAGGCGACGACAGTGACGCGGCCTTCACCGTACGCGCTGCATGGCCGGTCGTTCACGTACCTTCTTTACTAATTATAGAAATCCTGAGTAGTGCTTGACACATTCTCCTTATACGTACAAGTGAATGGTATAGATAGAATATGCATGAAATTGGTTCGGTATTTTTGCTTTAATATACCCTGTAATAGGGACAATTGAAATTCAAAAACAATACTAGCATATCGACCGGAGAAAGCGGAAATGTAACTTGCATTTTGGGCTAAGTTACTTTTTACCATATTCTTGTATAAAATTACCCCTTCGAATATTCTGGGTCTCGTTTTCCGACGATTCAATTTTTCATCAATACGACCTTGGTTTTCTGCCTAGTTTTAGCACAACACATAATAATATTGTAGTTTTGAAATAGTTTTTTGGCTCTGGTGTAAAGTTGGGTTTTTCAAGTTACGACGATTCTGTTTTCTTCCGTCGATATGTAAGTGTAAACAAATTTAAAATCGGTTTTGTTTAAAGCATGTTATGATACACATAATAAATTATTTTTTAAAAGAATTCCTTATTTACATTATCTACACAATTATTATAAACGGGTAAAGTTTGTTTTTCTGTGAGAGATATCTCAATAAGTAATGACACATTTTTTGAAATTCCTTCGCAAATATCAATCTATATATTCTCTGAATGATGCAGTTTATGTTTAGCATTTTTTAACGAGTACGAAGCAGCGGACGATTATTAATCTATACTAATATTGTAATGTATACTAATATTATAAAGAAGTAAAGTTTGTGACGTAGGGGGTAATCTCAGGAACTACTGGTCTAATTAGAAAAAATCTTTAAGTGTTATATACTCATTTATCGAGGATGGTTATAGGCTATATATCATCACGCTAAGACTAATAGGAGCAGAGTACCAACGAAGAAAGTTTCAAAATCGGGGTTTTTCCTCTTGAGAGCTTCCGCTGCGTGTTAGTGTTAGCCCAAAATAACTATTCCACGCGAACGAAGTCGCAGGCAGAGGCTAGTAAGTAAATATAGTAGACCTCTATACAATTAGTTAATCAAGCTTTCAGTGATAGCTTTTTTCTTTCAATAACTTTTTTCTTTAATCCTCTAACATACTTTTAAGCCATATTCTACACGTGACAGAGAATACGTGGAAAGGTTATGAGTATTGTTATTTCGAAAACTGATGCTAGCTTGTCCCATGTGGCGAGTAGGCATTCGACCTCGAAGCACTCAACGTGGAGAGCAAATGTGCAGCTGACAGACTGACCGCTAAATTTATCATCACCCATACATATTGCAGCCTGTGTAGAGAACTGTATTTTAATTTTAATACTAGCTTTTGCCCACGGTTACGATCACCCCCACACACGTGCACGCCTACACGCTTACACATGTAAGTGGAAGGGTTTACTTTTTTTTCCCTTATCGAACTGAAAAACTCTCAATTTTCCGATAATAAATATATGGAGGAGTTGTTGAGGCGTGTATGCTTGGTACACATATACGTTTCAACAACTCATACATATATGAATAGTTAGCTAGGTTAGCTAAGATAGGTCGCGATTTTGCATGCAACAGGCAACAGCCAAGCCGAGGTGTGCCGTGCACCCTTGAGCTGGTTGCCAAAATAAAATCGGCTGAGTGCCTTAAGCGCTCGCCTTAGTAGTCCGGTGAAGCTGTTAAGACCTTGCTGGGTCAATAGCGTAGACATTTCGAAAAAAAAAAAAAAATTGCCCACGGTTTCGCTCCTGTTAATTTAGATTTAACGTATAGAGAATAGTAATTTCTTATATATTTTATAATTATTATATATTATACATTTTTATTTTGATTGGCTGAGTACTTAAGGCGTGAAAACGTAACAAATAAGCAATATATATATAATACCTTTAACTTGTATATTTTTATATTTGTATATATTCAGGTTCTCGGAAACGACGTCATGTATTTCTGTGAAACTTAGTATGTAGGTAGTTTCGGGTACGATGAATCGATCTAGCTAGATTTTATTCATAGAAACCTTTTTTTAACTGAGATTTCAGGCAATGAAAAAAATAGTTAAAAGTAAATTTCGCCGGCGCTGTCAAGACAAAAGTAGCTCAGATAGAAATCGGTTGCTTCGAAAATACGTGTAACCCAAGTTCGAATCCGAGTGCTCGCCGGCTCCCTTCCCTGGGAGCTGGAGGCAGGAGTTCTCGCCGCCGTGTACGAATTCACGGCGGCGAGGAAATGCAGTGGAGAGCCTCCGACTCCCAGGGAGATAGAGGTTAAAAGGAGGGAGGTACGGGAGGGGGCAATAGAGAGGTGGATGGAGGACCTGGCGGACGCGCGCTTCGGGACGTATACCGTCGACGCCGTCCGCCCGGTCCTGCGAGAATGGATAGGGAGAAGTTGGGGCTCCCTGACGTTCAGGTTGGTGCAGGTACTGACTGGGCACGGCTGTTTCGGGTGGTACCTGCACCGGATCGCTCGCAGGGAGCCGACCGCCGCCTGTCACGAGTGCGGCGCTGAGGAAGACACCGCGCAGCACACGCTTTCTGAGTGTGCTGCGTGGGAGGGACAGCGCCGCACTCTGGCGGCGGCGGTAGGGGGGAATTTGTCGCTGCCGAGTGTGGTCTCCGCCATGCTCGGCAGCGAACAGGCGTGGCGAGCAATGGGCTCCTTTTGCGAAGAGGTCATCTCGCAAAAGGAGGCGGCGGAGAGGGCCCGCGAGGTAGATCCTCTAAGTGGCCGTCTCCGCCAACAGAGGACCGGCAGGAGGAGGCGGCGTTTTGCCCAACTCCTCCTGCCACCGTAGCCGGACCTGAGGGGATGCAGCCGGGGGGCTCTTCCCTTCATTGCACAGGTCCGGTGGACGAGGGGAGGCAGCTGGTGTGTACTCAGTCTGCCTCTCTATAGGTAGGAGCCCGGCGGCTACCTTCCGCCGGGCGGACCGTTGGGGCGGCTCTACAAGGTTGATTAGCTAGAACGATCCCTTGCCGCCCCAACAACACGGTCTGACGGTACACCGTGGGGTTTTAGTCCGTGCGAGTCGGACATAACCCACCCTCTCCCCCGGGAGGGTGGGTATCCATAAGGGATTTCCCCACGTTATAAAAAAAAAAAAAAAAAAAAAAAAGTTTGAATCCGGTGACAACAAAAGAGATATATATCTATATATTTATATTTTTTATGTTAATTTTATAAGGATAAGCTAACAGTTCATTTGTATTTAAAAATGTTTTTTAAAGAGCCGAGGTGGGCTCGGTCGCCCAGGTACTATGTATAGATAAGATATAGACAGAATAATATCTGAGTTATAGAAAAATATATACTGTGTAGATATCATCTGTATTGTGCATGCGTAGATGACGTATAGAAATTTACGTGACAATCGGTAGAACGATGTATTTGATCTTTTGAAATGTTCTTGTTACATATTTCGATATTAAACTCTATATCAATCGACGACAAGTGACAGTCTTTTAAAATCAACCATATAATTATTGTAATCATTCTAAAATCTTTCCAAACGTTCAATGACTTAAAATTTTAAACGCATTGGAAATTGAAACCAGTTCTATTAACATAAAAGTATCGTTTTGTTGAAGGTTAGTCAATTTTTCATGATTTCAAGCGTACAAAAAATATATTATTCCGTGACGCTTACTGAAATATACTATTTCACGGGTTTTTTTTGTTGCTTTTAAAAAAAAGAGAAGATAATCATCGCATATTATTATTCTGGTTTTATTATAGATGTTATCATACAAAAAATATTTACTTTTCGATCTAATTTATAAAGTTAAACTAAGATCTTAAACATTTTTTTTACATAGGTTTTTACATGGTTATTAATAAAATGGTACAATTTTGTCTGACAAAAAAAAAGTTTTCATCGTTCTTTGTAATCTATATCTATGTATATATCTATCTATATATCTTGCGGGGTGGTAGGGTTGTACAGCCCGACTGCGTCGGAACCAGCGTTTATATAGCGAAAAAGCCCGTCATAGTGACTCGCTTCTGCGCGTCGCGTTTCGGGATCAGCCTGTGCATATCCAGTACCGGGTGACTTTCGTCATTATGGCCGGCATGACAGCGGCTACCGGCGATGGATAATCTGTCTCTCGCTGGTTGTCGATGTTTTTGGATTGTACTATGCTTAACATCAGGCATAGTGCAGTCACTATGTCGTGCTTCAATAAAAAAAATAAAATAATACCTTTAAACGAGCAATTCTTGTATTTTTTTTTAATCATATTTTTATTTTTATCATTTTTATCATTAGCAAACGAACATGCGGGTCACCTGGTGTTAAGCGATCACCGCCGTCCATAGACACTAGCAACCCCAGAGGGGTCACAAGTGTGTTGTCAGCCTGTGTTTGGGGGAATGGAGAGATAGGAAAGGAGAAGGGAGAGGAGAGGGTAGGGCAAATGGGTCTCCGGCGCTCTCACTGTCCAAACGAAACGCAACAATGCAAGCACTGTTACTTCACGTCAGTTTTCTGTGAGACGGTGGTGCTACCCCGGATGAGTCGACCCATTCATGCTGAAACCAATAATAGCTTCAGCATGGCTCTACTACCTAGCAAAAATAATTTTATATTTGTATATCAGGATCTCGGAGACGGCGTCAGCTATTTCCGTGAAACTTAGTATGTAGGTGATTTCGGGGAGGATAAAACGATCTAGCTAGATTTCATTCATAGAAAACTTTTTTATCTGAGTTTTCAGGCAATTAAAAAATATAGCAAGAATATAAAGATAAATATCGCCGCTGCTGCCGAACAAAAATAGCTCAGATGGAAATCGGTTCCTTCAAAAATCCGTTTACCCCCAGTTCGAATACGAGTGACAGCAAAAGAGATATTTTTTTTAATATATACTTTTTGATAAAAAATGCTAATTTTGTGAGGCAAACATAACAGTTTATATCGATTTAAAAATGTTCTTTATAGAACAGAGCTAGGCTCGGTCGTCCAGGTGTTTGTAGTTATACGTACATACCCTGGTTTATGAGACCTACCTATATCTGCTCATTGACAGCATGGAGTCTAATGCCAAAAAAAGCGATTAATAAAATCATCTGAATGTATCAAGTCCATTTACTTACACTTTTCTCTCGTACTTAAGACGCGCTGTCAATAAATTAAAATAACTTCTGATAAAGTGATCCGATTTTAATGAAACCAAGGGTAAATGTTACTCGAGGGTATACTTTATGATTTTGTTCGTGAGGTTTTATACTGAACGTGGTACTTTAGCGTGTTCAAACAAACAAAGAGACAGATAGACAGACAGACATTTCTAAATATGATTGAAATATATTTTATTACTTATTCCAAGACACTTTCAACATTTTTTTTTTTTCAAAATCTAAAAAGTGGTTCCACGTAATTTTAGTAAAGCCCGTTAAAACTGTCGAACTATATGAAAATAAGCGAAAGTTAAAACTTGACTATTCTCAGGTTATGATCGTCAAAAAACCACTAAATATAAAAAAAGACATTTGTAAGGACAGTATAAATATATATTATACATTTTATTTTTAACATTAAAGAAACAACTCATTAGAACTATTAAATTATTCCGCTATTTACGTTATTAAAACAGTTATTTAGGTACTTCGTTAAAACTGCGCCCAGTGATCGTTCATGAATCTACCCACGCCCAGAGACATGCTATTACACGCTTGATTACTTTCAAATTGCTGCTTTGAAGCTTTATGTCGCGATGTCAAATGATTATCCATATACGGATATTATATACCTAATGAATTTTGTTAAAATTGTGACTAAATAATAAATGACTACGCTATTGACCTAGCAAGGTCCTAACAGCTTCACCGAACTACTTTATTTATATATCTTGTTTGCCACTTGATTCATATTTAATAAAATATCACGAAAGTGATTAAAGTTTTAAGATGCTTAATTTTTATAAACACTGCACTTTCAGCGTCGTGTGTTTTCTTGCTGCGGATAAATGGATCAAGAGTTGGTGTGCATATATATACGCAAGATAATACAGACAAAGTCGTGGGTATCAGCTAGTGATAAAATAAATATGCAAAGTTGTTATCATCTCAAAACCATTGGCAGCAATATAAAATACTGGAATAAACTTTATCAATTATATTTGCATGATAATTAAAATGCTATTCACATACGCATGAAAGTGACAGTGTAAGAAGGGCTTTGATGAATATAGGGCGCATTCTTGTCGGGTGCAAAGTTCTTATCATAGTTGTTATCTGCATACCAAGAGAACATCTTGTGAAACGCATACATGTCGCGTTTATGCAATTGTTGATGTATGGCACGGTTGCATCAAGGTATACTGTATCCTCATATTAGCATGTAAACAATGGATACCAATTCTGCTTGTACTGAAAAGCGTTTCTGAAATCAATATGTACGCATAAATCTACTTGAGTGGGCTTACATAATGCAACGTCGCGATCGTCTCGGGGACAACTTGAGTCATATTCATATATGTGTATATATTTTGTTAATCATATTTTTTGTGAACTTTCGATTTAAAATTAAGTTCGAATTTAATATGTGGAATATTAGCTTATGTTCGCGATTTTTCTTACGCCAATATAAATTTAATGTATCCCTCAGGAACAGTACATTTTTTCGGAATGAGTAAGTATCTTATTAGCTTTTCTATACCCCTGACAACGTGTATGCAAATTTGTGATGATCCTTTGAGTAGCTAATACGTAAATGTGTAGCAAACAAACATACTCTCTTTCACATTTATAATATTAGTTTGGTTGAGTGTAAAATATATTTTTGGGTACATGACAAACGAAATTCATTCGCTGACTATTGAAATATAATAAAGCTCGTATCTTATTTGAAGAGAAATAAATTGAAGTTGGATTACATTTTAACTTCAATCGTGAATAAATCAAATAATTAATTAATAAAGTATTATAATGAATTATTAAAATTAGCACACAGTACAGCATTTTTAAATTTACTTGAGATTATCATACGAGACTAGAAATGTATAAATAAGAATATTATGAATACTAAAATAAACAAAGCATAAAAATTATCGGTGTTATTACAAAAAGTTAAATACGTA
This sequence comes from Antheraea mylitta, assembly GCA_014332785.1. Lineage (NCBI taxonomy): Eukaryota > Metazoa > Arthropoda > Insecta > Lepidoptera > Saturniidae > Antheraea > Antheraea mylitta. The sequence goes on from JACEII010000012.1 coordinate 8,371,891, forward strand.
TTAAATACTAGCTTTAAAAAGGTTACGTTTTAAATGCACCGTGATCGCTGAATGTTCGCCATCTTGCTCTTTTGTCTCGCTTTGGTTAGGTTAGGTTAGACTTTCGAAAAAAGGATAACGTGAACTTGCCTCGGGCGAGAGGGATGCAATTAGTACGAAAACTTTTTAATGCGAGTATTTAATACGTATTTAACTTTTTTGCAACAACACCGTATAACAGCGTATGTCTCACTGTTCTCCAATACCCGAAAGCAAGCGATACACTGCTCCCACTCTACGCGACACAGTATTTACGCCCACCATATTTCGTCAGACAAAAAGGTTGCGGATCAGAATTCCAGAGCCCTCCTATAAGGAATTTCACTTCAAGTATGTATCGATTTAAAATATAATATATGGATACTGAAACGGCCAAATATATCTTTCATAAAGTGTATTTTTGAGGTTTTAATTACTAAATTATTGTTCTCATGACACCGGTATTGTTGCTTGCGACTGATGTACTAATGAAAGTCAGTATTTTCTCCGTAAATGTAAGACAATTTGTATTAAAATGTCAATCTGTTGAATTAATCTTATTCACAATGGATGATTGACATATCGATCAGTTTCATCTAGAGTATGAAATTAGTTTGTCCCGTAGGTGTGAGTTCTCCTACGCTGTGAGTCTTAGCAACAAACGTGCGGAGGAAGTTGACTCACGTTGTAAAAAGTTGCTATCCAATAAATTTCAATTTGCTTAATATTCTGGAGATGAACCTCCGCTAAATATACGGACGTGGCTACCGGTAAGATCTGAGGCCATTGTGACACTTTTTAGGGTCTGCTGACTAATGTGACGTGATTCGTTAACTTTTAACGTTAGGAACAATAAAGTAGGACATCAGTTTTTTTATAACATTTTCTATACAACTTTATAAGGTAATTTTTGAATAAGTTATATATAAATACAGTATGTTTTTACTTATATTTTATATAGCAGAAATATAATGGAATTATATATTGTATAGACTACTATTGTTAATCGACCTCGTTAATACATTTTTTTAAATAATATCTATAATTAATATAATCAACATCGTATATACTTTGAGGGAATAAGTATTAAAAAAAATAATAATTTATTTATAAATGCTCTTATTATGGGAATCAAACCGTGAAAGTTTTGCTCTTCAAAGCAGTTCTTAGACGTATTTGGACTTATCTACAGATACAATTATGGAGCGTTACCGAATAGAACAATCTCTGTATATCTATATTTCTATATATACATCTTAATATACATATGTACATAAAATGAGTAGGTCTGCCTTTGTGCTTGCATCATTAAAAACTACTGGACCCGTTTCGATATTTTTTTTTGTTTTACTTCTAAGACACAGTTAAGTTATAAGTACACAAGAAACAGTTATCATTATAGGTTCATAGAATAGTTATGGAATTAAAAACGTTTTTTTTTTTAGTGCTACGCATTCAGCGATGTGTATTTATTTACTTGTTCTGGAGAAGAGAGGAAAGCGGTTTGGTATTTGTGTTCCTTTCTCTGTACATGCAAGATATAGATGAAATGTGGGTGTTAGATGGTTTTAAAATAAAGCGAATATACCCTGGTATATCAAAATATGAACACATTCATCGGAACTTTAATGTTCTCAATACAGTATTGTATAGGTTCTTAGCGACAGATTTTTTTTGAAGTTTTTAGGGTTTAGACAAAGTACTACCACTATACTAAGGCTTAACCACAATGTTATTCTTGACCAAAAGATCAGTCTCATTCGCAAGTACTTAAACCAACGTAGATCAATGCGGTGTACGAACTTACTAATCACTAAGCCATCATTGCTTTACTATTAAATTATTCCAGTTTCATGAATTGAATTTTTACCTGTTAATAGATTCAAAGGTAGAGGTTGGTGGTTGGTGGCTTATTGAGTGGTAGAGCCACGATGAAGATATTACTGGTTTCAGCATGAACGGGTTGACTAGTCCGGGTAGTACCATCCTCTCACAGAAACACCCACGTGAAGTAACAGTGATAGCATTGTTGCATTTCATTCGGTCAGTGAGAGCGCCGGAGGTCCACCTCCCCTCCACACCCCGCTTTTCTCCTCTTGCCTCCCCTTAGTATGTATATAGTTTCCTCCCATTACCCCCAAACACGCTGGCAACGCACTTGTGACTCCTCTGGTGTTGCTAGTGTCTATAAACGGCGATGATCACTTAACATCATGTGATTCGTCTATTCGTTTGGCTTCTATAATAAAAAAAAAGTTGATAGGTATAGATAATATTTTAGCTTATTAAAGATATTCAGAAAGATACAAAACGGAGTTAAAAAATGTAATATTTATAATAATAATCGCTTGTTAATATTTCTGTACCGTACACTATAGATAATAATACATTATGACTTTTGTATCTTTTCACTATATAAACCCGTGAAGGAATAAGTGATTTGCTAGAAGATAAGTATTTTCAATCTTGGTTAGGAATTTGTGTTAACCTATGAAGTAGTATGCATTGCATAAGAGAGTTGTGTATTTAGGAATTCAAGTAAAGGTGAGAACGACAGTAAATTGAGGTGAACTAGCTAAACTGATACTGTACATTACTAAATATTAATTAATTATCGTTATGAGTTTTAAATCGAATATAGATTATTATTACTAGTTCATAATAAAGTTTAATTTGAATGTCTTTTTCTTATATTTCACGTTGCTGGCATGAGACTATGCGAAGTTAGATAAATTAAATTCAAATTAGCAGATTACCTTTATTACTTTTAATTATTGTGGCATAATTTTATTCACTAAAATTTACTTCCTTACTAATCTATCTATTTATCTAATATCTTTAAACGAGCAATTCTTGTATATATTTATATTTGTATATATTCAGGATTACGGAAACGGCGTCATCTATTTCGGTGAAAATTAGTTTGTAGGTAGTTTCGGGAACGATAAATCGATCTAGCTAGAGTTTCACTATGAATGGGTCGGCTCGTCCGGGGTAGCACCACCCTCTCACAGAAAATTCTCGTGAAGTAACAATGCTTGCATTGTTGCGTTTCGTTCGGTCAGTGAAAGCGCCGGAGACTCATCTCCCTTCTCCTCTCCCTTCGCCTCTTTAATATCTCCCTCTTTCCCTCCATTCTAAACACAGGCTGGCAACGCACTTGCGACTCCTCTGGGGTTGCTAGTGTCTATGGACGGCGGTGATCGCTTAACAACAGGTGATCCGCATGTTCGTTTGCCTCCTATATGATATAAAAAAAAGAGAAAAAAAAATCATAGAAAACTTTTTAACTGAGTTTTCAGGCAATGAAAAGATATAGCAAGAATATAAAGGTAAATTTCGTCGGCGCTGTCAAAAGAAAAATAGCTCAGATGAAAATCGGTTGCTTCGTAAATCCGTGTAACCCCAGTTCCAGCCCCAGTGATAGCAGAAGAAATATATTTTTCAAATATTTCTTTTTTTTTCAATTTTATAAGGCAAACCTAACAGTTTATTTTAATTTAAAGATGTTTTTTAAAGAACCGAGCTAGGCTCGGTCGTCCAGGTACTATTGTTAACGTGAATTTTGTTTATCACGCATTAACTAGTCAATCAATCAGCATGAAATTTTGTATACACATTATCAGAGATACCGAAAAAATTAAGATTACTTTTACTCAGAAAAATTTAATGTTTCTAAAGTAATTAATCTATTATAAATTAATAAAAATGTGTAGTCTGCTAACTTATACTTTAATATTAACATTTAATGTGTTTATTTATCAACAGCACTTGTTTGTATAGCCTTCATTGTACGACTCGGGTGTCGACGAGTGAAGAATTAATTACTTTATACTAGACGAATATTCATTGTTAATTTCTCTTTATCTTCCAGCTGGTGTAATATGAGTTCAGACGAGACTGACAGATAGTGTTATCAGACAAGCAAAGAAAATGCAAACTAAAAATCAGCAGAGTCGATAATTGTGTTTCTTTTGTTAAACGTGCAATATTGAATTTCTTGAAAATCAACTACTAGGTCCTTATGTATGAAATTAGTGTTTTATATGGAAAAATAAAGTATAGTAATGTTATGAAATTATATATTCAATTATTCAAAATATGTACCATTTTTATATATTATACTTACGCTATTTTATATGTAGTTAATTGACTCCATTGCTTTAAACGTTCTGGGAGTCAGAATTGATAAAATTTTACTGATGTTAGTTATGTTACTACAAATAAGGAAACGAAGTCACGTCTGACAGAAATAAAGAAGTTTGGAAATCCTTATCTTTACCATACAATTAATATTACCTGGGCGCCCGAGCTTAGCTCGATTCTTCAAAAAACACTGTTAAATTAAAATAAACTGTTAGGTTTGCCTAACAACATTAGCATTTTTTCACATAAAAAAAATAAAAAGATATCTCTCTTATAATTATAATAATAAAATTATTTTTTCAATTAAAATATATTGTTAGGTTTGCATTACAAATTTATCTTTTTTTACAAAAAAAAAAAACATATACACTCGGAATCGAACTGGAGTTACACAGATTTTTGAAGCAACCAATTTCCAACTGAGCTATTTTTGTTTTGACAGCGGCGGCAAAATTTACCTTCATATTTTAGCTATATGTTATTGCCTGAAATCTCAGATAAAAAAGTTTTCTATGAATGTATTCTAGCTAGATCGATTTATCGTCCCCGAAACCACCTACATACTAAGTTTCACGGAAATAGATGACGCCGTTTTCGAGATGCTGAATGTATACAAATATAAAAATATACAAGAATTTTTCGTTTAAAGGTATTATATATAGATATGGAACTCCCTCCGATCGACGTATAATACTAGATCATTCCAACGAGGGATAAAGAATTATCACCTGTGATCGCCATAGATTCTAAACTACTCCATGTTTTTTATCAGGTGCCGGGCAATCATTTTACTGATCTAGAAAAAAACGTATTAGACATAATATATTGCAGATGGTAGAGCCACGCTGAAGCTGTATCTAGTTTCAGCATAAATGGGTCGGCTCCACCCTCTCACAGAAAACCGACGTGAAGTAACAGTGCTTGTATTGTTTCCCTTCATTTGGTCAGTGAGAGCGCCGGAGACCTACCTCCCTCCTTTCCTTTTTCTCCCTCTCCCCCTTCCCCACCAACACAAGCTGGCAACGCACTTGCGATTACTCTAGTGTTACTGGTGTTTATGGACGGCGGTGATTACTTAACATCAGGTGACCTACCTGTACGTTTGCCTTTTATGATATGAAAAAAAATTATAGAGGCTTTTATTCATACTAGTAGGCGCCCAGTGATAGACATTCGACCATAGTTATTGGATTTTTTTAAATTTGAACGTTATTAGGGTTCTTTTGTCAAAGGGTAATTATACTTCTATAATCAAAGGTTTTCATCATGGCTACTCAGTTATTTACCATGATCTTTAATTCAATCTTGAATTTAATTCAATTCAATTCTTGAATCCAAGACAAAGCTGTTTTTAATACTACCATTAGCTTTTAAATATAAATTATTTTTTGTTGCTACATGAGGTTGAATTGCAACGTTGTTACCGCGGAGGTCTAAGTCATGGATTACTTTTATGAACAAAATTCTTATTTTGTTTATACAAAGTATTATTTGGCTCATTTTTTTTTTATTAAATCATCATTTGAAGTGAGTTCACCATAAAAATAATAAACATTACAATAATAGTTATATTTTATAATATCATTGTTGAATGTAGGGTGAAAAATGATAATTGGAACGTAAGACTTAAAAAATACATACAGTCGAGCATAGCAACCTCTTTCACAACCTTTTTTGAAGTTCGTAATTATTGATGGCTGTCAAAATGTCTTTTTTATTTACATGTATGTATATGTTGTGTAAAATTCAAGCAGTAGTGTGAGTAGTGCATATTTTAATTAATTGAATGTACTTCTAATGCATTTTGTATAAAACTAGCTGACCCGTGCAAATTCGTTTGCACCAAATTGGCTATCACGCGAAAAAATTGTTTTTTTTTTTTCTCGTAGCACGGCAAAATGCCTGCACTATGTCTGATGGTAAGCACAGTACAATCCAAAAACAATAGCGACCGCCGAGTGACACGCTATCCATCGCTGGTCGCCACTATCATGCCGGCTTACAGAAAGCTGGATATGCACAGGCTGATCTCGAAACGCGACGCACAGAAGCGAAACACTATTACGGATTTTTTCGCCATATACATGGTGGTTGTGACCCAGTTAGGCTGTAAAGCCCTACCACCCCGCAAATAAAACTGATACCCGATTGCAGCCACAACTACCGTTTCCAATTGTGAATCCAAACTATCCACGGATTCACTCAAACATATACCCAGATTACATTTTTTTTTAATAAGCCTAGTACCCATTCGTAGCGTCATCTACCAGAATCAATTAAAATAAAAACTAACCTACATAAAACTGAATAAACATCTCTACCACTTACTTTATCATAACTATCTTCGACTTGTATTAAAACCTTTTTATACTCCATTGTATTAAAGAAAAATATATGAACACCGTATCGAAGCGTCAAACATCCCGCCGAAAACGTCAAATGTCACTTGCTTGAAACTATTGTCTAAGAGTTATAAACTGTTTCGAAAACGTATTTGAAATATATTTCCAATATATTTTTATAAATAATTTCTGTACCACTCACAACATAGTACGTATCACCTTCAAACCAAGCCAGTTTTATACATCAGGTTCAATTCCTCGGTAGGAATCCCTTGAGTGCGTTGCTTGCGCGATACGGTGACACACAAATATACATCACTGCTACAACACTACACGATCACCCCCACACACGTGCGCGCCCGCACGCTTACACATGAAAGTGGAAGGGTTTACTTTTTTCCCTTATTGAACTGAAAAACTTTCAATTTTCCGATAATAATTATATGCAGGAGTTGTTGAGGCGTGTATGCTTGGTACACATATACGTTTCAACATCTCATACATATATGAATAGTTAGCTAGGTTAGTTAAGATAGGTCGCGATTTTGCATGCAACAGGCAACAGCCAAGCCGAGGTGTGCCGTGCACCCTTGAGCTGGTTGCCAAAATAAAATCGGCTGAGTGCCTTAAGCGCTCGCCTTAGTAGTCCGGTAACTTATATACGTATATAAGTTATTGAAACATGCATGTGTACCAAGCATGCGTGCCTCAACAACTCCTATATGTATTTTGTGTAGGAAAAATTCCTCTAAACTATATAGGATAGGATAGGATAGGATAACGAAAAATAAGGGCAGAACTCTTGTGTCACTGTATCGCGTGAGCAGTGTACTCAAGGGCTCCACGCCCAGGGAACAGATCTAGGCTTGAGCCGTTGCTGAGAAGAGCCTAATTTGGTGTGCGGGAGCGAAATTTACTCCCAGACCACGGCGGCGTGATCTGCGGTTATGCGGGCGTGGGTGAGAACACGCTCTGTTTGAAGAGACAGCCTGGTATTGATCGTTCGCTGACGTGATTGAATCAGGAGGGTCGGTAAAAATGTGTCGCGGTCGTCTTCTATACTGCGCAGCGTTGGGTACAGGTTTATCGTTCGCGGCGGATACCACTAACGGGCTGGGATGATTTTTCGAAATAACTACGTGTAAGTGATTTTATATACGCTCAGACAGAAGGCATCTCCAGGTCCTGTGGAGATCCTTATTCCGGACGTACCATGGGGCACCGGTGATTTTACGTAGGGCTCGGTTCTGGAGAACCTGCAACTTTTGAATAAGATTTTGCGCATGTGCAAAGACCGAACAACTGTACGTCATAATCGGACGGATGCAAGTTTTATATAAAGTGAGTTTATGTCTGGGGGATATTTTACTCTTATGACAAAGCAAATGATAGAAACGACCCAAGACCATGCGGCTTTATTTCGCACTCTTTCTGTGTGTGAATCGAAATTTAAGTGTTTATCTAAAGTAACACCAAGATATTTCACCTCGCCGGCCCAAGGTATTTCGGTTTTGTATAGCCTGATGGTCGACGACGCATATATTTGAGATGGCGTCAATCCCAACTCATACGTTTACGTTTATCGTTGTATATGGTGGTCAATAATGTTTAATAAAATGAAATTTGTTCTTTGCTATGAAAAAAAAAATTGGTTTGAAATTTATTATCGGAACGAAGTTCCTTACTGCAGGCTTGGAGGAGATAGCGATTTTGCTGCGCGACCGAACTGAAAAAAAATGTGATAGTAAAACTGTAACGAAAAGTGCATGGAATAAAACAGTTTAATGAGACGTGCGCAGGCGCGACAGTCGTATACACAAGCGAGTAGTGTATAATACCTTTCTCTTTCTCCTTTTTTGTAATTATTTCTATTTCTATGTAATTTTATGTTGTCAAACAAAAATAAAGAGACATATTTTGTTATTTTAATTGATAATTTGAATTACGATTACATAAAATTGAGCACGATTTTTTTTCCAATTCTACATTAGCCGAAGGAACTTCGTTCCTACTTGGTGTCCCACGACACCACATTCTTTTTTTTATTTATAAAATATATCAGCGAGTACAGATATGATTGTTTATAAAAAATGTGTCTGAATGTTTAATTGCGTTTAAAAGTTACTGAAAAAAATGTTCCTAAACTTATTATTGATTAATCATAAATCAAAATGCCTATTAGAAATACAACGTTAACCCGCTACCGAGTGTTCTAGATAGTGTTCTAAATTCTGTCTATTGATATATTGATAATTTCTGTAGGTGGTAGAGCCACGCTGAAGCTATTACTGGTTTAAGCATGAATGGGTCGGCTCGTTCGGGCTAATACTGCCCTATTACAGAAAACCGACGTGAAATAACAGTGCTTGCATTGTAGTGTTTCGTTCGGTCAGTGAGAGTGCCGGAAGCCCACCTCTCTTGCCCTTTTCTTCTTTCCCTTCCCTTACCCTAACCCATATACAGGTTGGAAACGCACTTGCAAATCCCCTGGTGTTGCTAGTGTCTATAGACGGTGGTGATCACTAAACATCACGTGACCCACCTGTTCATTTGCCTCTTATGATACAAAAAATATATATATTGATATATTAAAGAACCAGGTATTCTAAAATTCTTGTTCTTTTAACGTAGCCGGCTCTTGTACTAAGGTGTCGCAAAAAAGTCTAGTTACGTTAACTACAATTTTTTGTTTTACGTTATCCTGGAGAACCCCTTGCGTTTTATGGGACAAAAAGTATCGAGGATGTAGCCTTGTAATATCAGTTATCACTGTGTTAAATTTCGTTAAAATTGGTTCAGTACTATCAGAGTAATATGAGTTTAGATTCTAGACTTTAATCCTTTATCCCGGAGAACCCTTTGCGTTTTATGGGACAAAAAGTATATTTGATGTAATCTTGTAATATTAGTTATCACTATGTCAAGTTTCGTCAAGATAGGTTCAGTACTTTCAGAGTGATGCGTGTGCATAGGGACAGACAGACAGACAGACAAAAATTGTAAAAAGATTATTTTTGGCTTCTATGTCGATAACATAGTCTACCCTGATTAAAATTTTCAAAAAATATTTAATGTACAGATTTCGACTTGTTACAGTTTTATTATAGTATAGAATAGAATAGAATAGATAAACAGCTTTCTGCACTTCTCCGCCATATAAACTTTAACTATGCCAAATTACAAGTTCACCCATTTACGGAAAATAGGTTAAAAAGGGGTACAAAGATTTTGCTACACATATTAATATATAGATTATGAACTGATAACTTAGGACTAGTATTCATTTTTACGGATATGTATATAAAATGGCTATTTATACTTATCAGATTCTTGAATTAAATTCGTCCATGAATAGGTTTACATAGTCGATTACCGTACGGTTAGAAAAATCTAAAATATTAATCTTTAATGACACAAACAAATCAATATTAATTAGACGTCAATTTTAAGCTTAAGTTAGTTCAAGACGAGATAATCTCAGAACGTTATACATTATGAGAATTATTTTCCAGGAAATTTGGTTTGCGAATCATGATATCATTTCTAAAATTTACTGCGTGTTTTCGTATATATTTTAAAAACTCAAGGTCATGAATAATATTATTTTTAACGTTTATTCATAATCATATATTTATATACATATATTAACCCTTAGTTTCATCAATTTTGCTTAGCTTCGTGGAGCATAGTAGATCATGTAGTGGATTATAGTTCTTCTTCTTCTTGTTTTGGCTCCGCAGAAGCATTTGCCAGTGTCAATGATTTGTTTCTATCAAGATTACAACATTTTTTAAATAATAAGTGCCATGTGATTATTTCAATGTTCCAACAAGATGGTGCCTCTCTTGTTTAAACTGTACAGGGAGTTTTTGTAGCACCTCAGAATTCTTGGTCCGTGGTATTATCTTCCATTCTCCTCACTTATACACAATAACTAAACTGTATTATGTAAAACACCACCAATTTTACAAAATATAGAGTCAAATAACACAAGATTATGAATAAAATATAAAATCCACTACATGAAAGACCAAAATCCTGCCAAAAACTCCTGGATTATAGTTATTTATTAAATTTAATTAGGATACTTATTACATCGATTTGATTGATGGAACCTTTGTCATTTTCATGTCCAACATAATAAGCGGGAATCTGCTAGTTAAGCAAATAATTGTAAAAAAATCCTAGATCAATTATCTATAATTTATTTAACATGGAAAACAAAACAGACGACAATAAAAAAGGTCAAAGTATGTTTAACTAATCTTTTATACCAATTAGATTCTGGTAACACTTATACTCGTATTATCTATACTAATATTATAAAAAGTTAAAGTTTGTGAATTTGTGACGTTGTGACGTTGTAGGGGATAATCTCAGGAACTACTGGTCCAATTTGAATAATTCTTTCAGTGTTATATAGTTCATTCATCGAGAATGGTTATAGGCTATATATCATCACGCTAAGACCAATAGGAGCGGAACACAGATGAAATCAAAATCGGGATGATTTTTCCTTTTGAGAACTGCTGCATGTTAGTGTTACTGTATCTTTTCCACAGGAACGAAACCAATCTTGCAAGTAAAAAGATTTATTTTCTTCGACCCATAATTAGAGAGAATACTTATAACTGACAAATGATTTTATTCATAAAATTCATATCTGACTACTTTTAAGTATTGTGAAACGTAATGTCTTCAGATTATTAATGCCATTGTCGTGTAGTTAATGATATTACAAGCGTCGTGTGATTATTTTAATGATCTAACAAGATGGTGGCTCCCTTGTTAGACCTCCCAGGGAGTTTTTGTGGCATCTCAGAATTTCATGCTCCGTGGTATTATTTTCCATCCACTTCACTTATGCACAATAAACTAACTATATTACGTAAAACATCAACAAATTTACAAAGTACATAGTGAAATAACACAATATTCTGAATAAAATATAAAATCTACTATATGAAAGACTAAAATCCCACCAAAAACTCCCTTCTTTTATTTATAAATCAGTATTTTAACGTATTTTTATCTTGTATAATTTAGCTTTTAACTAGAATATCGTTGTTCGTTCGTTAATAACATATTAAATTGATGTAGTTGAGGAATACAATGCACCAATCATGAAGGTACAGATTCTGAAGTACAGCTGCTGTAGAATACTAACAGGGACATATAAAGAGATTTTCAACCGAATGGTAGTGTCTAGACAGGCGAAAATTGAGAATGACTTTTAATAATTCGATAAATCTGTCATGATATTTTTCTTGGAACCGATGTAATTTGACGCGGTTTCTGACTATGTAAATTCTAAATCTTAATCCTAAAGCCTAAGATCATGTTAATATTAAGACATTAAAGATTTATAATATATACTGTACATATAATTATATACGATAAATGCTGTCTCATCTAGATTAGTATGATTAAATTGTTCTTCGTTTAGATATATTTAGATTAGGGATGATCGATATTCATCTATGTTGAAGCAACATCGATGTTTAGCCGAAAAAATATGAATGTTTTGACATCGATAGTTAGCAGAAAAATATCGATGTTTTGACACTGATGTTTTGATGTCGATAATATCGACACATGGATGTTTTGATTTCTATGACGTTTTGAGAACGTTGCGTGTACTAACTAGAGACTAAAAAATTATCAAATTTGTAAGCCGTACGAATAGTTTTTTCTTTGGATGATCTTTTTTTTTCGTCGCTGATCTCTGTTTTACAGACAATTTTAATTGCTGGAAAAACACCGATGTTATCGTTCATCGATGTTATTGAATCGATGTTGACATAGATGTCAATATCGATGTTTTTCTAATATCGCTCATCCCCAATTTAGATCATACTATTCTGTCTTTGACAGATAAATATGAGTGTAGCCAGAGTATGCTGTTTATGATTGGTAAAAATTGAGCAGTAATTGGCGCTTAGTTTAAAGTATAATCGGAAATATAAGTGTCTCCAGATGGCAACCCATTAAGATAAGACGCGTGAAAGAAGAATTGGGTTACGACGATCAACTCAATTGAATGACGCATTTATGTCTATTAGATATTGTACTGAATTACCAAACACGTTTCACTTTAACGAAAAGGCCTCTTATTACCGTGGTATCGTTTTTAAGAGCCGTCAGTTTTTATATCTATGCAAAAAACTTACGATGTGTGAAACTCATGATTTTCATGATATCACTGGCGTAGGTTCATTTGGATCAATTAACAAAATTATTACCAAAAATTAACGTGTATTGATACAACGGTGTATGTGTTTAAGAATTTACTGTTTATTGGAGTGTTGTATAGAGGGATAATTTTCCTTAGATGGTTCGAGTTTATGATCTGCTAAACGCTAATAGAGTTTCTTAATAATTTCATAATACGCATTGCGGTTAGCCAAGTTTACTATGATGAGCAAGTAATAATTGGATTCGTTACCTGGCCAGAGGCTAGACTGCAAGGCGCTTTGTTTCGCGGTTAATAACCACATAATTATCGTGCGATCCGGTGTGATTTCCAATGATTTGCTGTTTACATGAACCAGTTACACGGTTCATTGATTTATGAAAGTGTTTATTATTCCTATCATTTACTTTTTTAATACTTCATCGGTGTTGTTATAAACAAAGTTAAATACGTACTGAATACTTTCTCTAAAAAGGTTATGTTTTAAATGCACCGCGCTCGCTGAATGTTCGCCATCTTGCTGTTTTGTCTCGCTTTGGTTAGATTAGGTTAGATTTGCGATAAAAGGATAACGCGAACTTGGCTCTGGCGAGCGCGGTATATTTAGTACGAAACCTTTTAAAGCAAGTACTTAATACGTATTTAACTTTTTTGTAATAACCCCAATTCAGCCTTGATGGGGACTGACTGTTAAGCGCAATTGCCAGAAGACTATGTGCTTGGTACAGAGTTTCCACATAACGTACCTTCCACGGTAGCTAACCAGACGGACTTAGAAAAAGCCCTACAAACACGCCTATGACTTTATTACGATGTTTTCTTTCAGGTTCTCTGGTTCATTTACAAGGATTTGAAATGTTGAAACTACGTCGAAGGACGTGGTGTCCGAAAACAGCACTCACTGAGCTATCATCGCTTTAAAAAATATCTATATATCATCTATCTATCCTATGAAGGATCTATAATATTATGTTGTTTATAAATAAAATGGTAAAATATCCAATGGGGTTATTAAAAGAGGATTAGTGGATAAAATATAATAATATATCTTTACCTATGAAATTGCCGTTCTGCAGTACTGGCCATTTCAAATCAAAATAATTTTTGTTTGGCTAAGAATTCTAATTTCAAATTAATTTTATTTTAAAAAATATGGAATTCTTTTTCTAAAAGTAGTCATTTGTTTATTGATTAGTGTTACATTTTCATCACATTTAAATCTTTTTTGTCATCATGGGTACTTTAAAATTCGAGTAATTATGGAATGTGAGTACCGTTGTGGCAGCAACGCGACACAAGCGGCACGCAACATCAACGACGTTTACGGAGCTAATACTACAAACCAACGCACCACCTGTTATTGGTTTGCTCACTTCCGCTCTCGGAATTTCGACCCGAAAAATGAACCTTGCGGTCGTCCGAAGACTTTGGTCGACAATGACGAATTAAAGGCGATTGTGGAAGCTGATAATACACAATCTACGGCTGAATTAGCAGCAGCTTTCGACGTTAGCGTCAAAACAATATTGGTTCATTTGCGTCAAATTGGCAAGATAAAAAAGTTTCACAAATGGGTGCCCCACGAACTCAATGATCGCCAGCGCGAAGTTCGCGTCGAGACGTGCCTTACACTGCTCAACAGACACACAAATGACGGAATTTTGAACCGCATTGTTACCTGCGATGAAAAATGGATTTTGTATGATAACCGCAAGCGCTCAGCAAGTTGGTTGGATACTGGTTTAGCACCTAAACAATGCTCTAAACGAAAACTTACCCCTAGAAAATTGATGGTCATTGTTTGGTGGTCTAGCGCCGGTATGATTCATCACAACTTCTTATCAAACGGGGTGCACATTACTGCAGATGTGTACTGTGAAGAACTGAACACAATGATGGAGAAACTGGCACATCTCCAACCAGCATTGGTCAATCACTCGTCTCCGCTGCTCCTGCACGACAACGCGCGACCTCATATTGCACAGCAGACGGTCTCCTAGTTGCAAGAACTGGGGTTGGAAGTTCCCCGTCATCCGCCCCACTCACGATATTAGAAGTAAAAAGGTGTCTTAGTCATACATCATTGGCAGATGCTTTATTAAAAGTTGGTTTTAATCTAATACAGGACTTTATACGAAACGAATCCTTGTGACTACGAAATACGCTACATATTACTATGGTTATATTTATATGAAATGAGCACGAATAATTGATATACAGGCATTGTACTAAGTCATTTTTACAAAACAAATATTGAATAAAATAAATAAATTGCATTGGTGCATTCATGAGTAGGCATATCTTTTTTATTTCATATAAGTATTTTTGTTTTTTACCAAACATTTTTAAAACATTTATTCATTTATTTCTTACAGCGATGTCTAATAAAATATACACATGTCTTCATACAAATGTAGACATTTATATATACATCAATAACCTTAAATAAACATTTTATGCTTTGCACATTCACAAGAAGAAAACACCCTATTTTTTAACTAATAAAATTATATTGTCAGCAAAATACCATATCTTAAAGTACTAATATAAACATACTGCATATAATAACTTTACAAATGTCGAAAAGACCTCATTTGCTTTACTTGACTGCATTTCTGTTTGCACATAATTCACAAGTTATATGATTATGCCATATTTAAAACGGCAACTGGACCTTATGGATTTTTCTATATGTGTAAAGAAACGAATGTACAAAGAAAACTCTTAGTAACATACAAATAACATGTTATATCATTAGTGTTGTTAAAAAGGGCGCAGAGTTTATGTGCGTAGGCAGGTACTAACCGCATATCGATTGCTTTTCAACAATAACGAGTTGGGCCACAAAAAAACAGTTTGCGTTCGCGACCCGCACTGTAAAATATTCCACGGTGGAAGGATTTTAAACACGATCGTTACTTAAACAAAAGTAGAACGTCTAGTTTCTCCTGAGAAAGCGTTCTATAAAAGTCAATTGGTCTAAACGAGAAAAATTTTATACTGGAACGATGAGATCATTAGGTGAACGGCCGGTGGTTGAACGGTTTTAGGAAAATAGGTCGCTGGGACTATACCGTGACATTGGCGGTCTAAAAATGACGAGAGATACGCGATCAGTTGCTTTTAAATGAATTATAAAGACGATTAACAGAACACTTAACATGATGTTAATTTATTTAATCTATACTAATATTATAAAGAGGTAGTGAGTTTGTGACGTTGTGAAGTTGTAGAGGGTAATCTCAGAAACTGCTGGTCTGGTTTGAAAAATTCTTTCAATGTTGTATAGCTAATTCATCGGGGATAGTTATAGGCTATATATCATTACGCTAAGAGCAATAGGAGCGGAGCACCAATGAAGAATGTTTAAACATCGGGATTTATTTTCCTCTTTAGAGCTTCCGCTGCATGTTAGCGTTAGCTCAAAGTAAGTATTCCACGCGAACGAAGTCGCGGACAGAGATTAGTATTTTATAAATATTTTAATTATAAAGATTTACTTATTTCCGTTCTTGATGTTAAACAATAAACTGCATTAATTTTATTAACGCAGAAAGGAAATATCTTCTGAAAATATACAGAATATAATATATTTCTAGACATGACTAAAACCAGAGCTGTGAGATATAAACATTTATATAATAGTAAACATTGGTTACTATTCACAAACGCTTAATTTAATCTTCTATAGAAATTAAAATCAATTTCCGTATGTATGTAAGCTTTTCGGAAGGACTGCATTCGTTTGGCTATTTCTTTACTGTTGTGTTTGGAATTGTCAGGACAAGGTTCGTATGAAAAAAATCTTTGAAGTTGCACGAAAAGGTGAAATATCTGAGTTAAAAATCTATTTATACACAGTGAGTGAGTGACAGAGGCAAAGAAAGTGGTGAGATTTAAAAAAATATTTTCAAGATTGACGTTCAGTTGCTCAGTTGCCACTATATATAGTATATACTAGCTTCTACCCGCGACATCGTTCGCGTGGAATAGTTACTTTAGGTTAACGCTAACATGCAGCAGAAGCTCTGAGAAGAAAAAAAAAACGATTTTGAAACATTTTTCATTGATACTCCATTTCTATTGATCCTGGCGCGATGATATATAACCTATAGCCTTAAATGAGTTATCTAACACTGAAATAATTTTTAAAATCGGTTCCTGAGATTAGTGCGTTCAACCTACTAAAGGAACCCTGCAATTCTATAATATTAGTATAGTTTACTACTCTTCTCTCTCACTTAACTCCAGCCATCATTCAAATTAGAATAACTTTTGATAGAGTGAACCGATTGTAATGAAACAAAAAATCAGTTATTATTGTGAACTTTAGCCGTGATGCGTGGTCATACAAACAGACAGACAGACAGACATTTCTAAAAATGATTGAAATGTATTCTATTAGTTATTTCTAGACACGTGCAACATTTTTTTTTGACAAAAATCGAAAAAGTACTGACATGTTAGGTTTACATTCTTATTATAGGTACAGAATAGTTGTAACGTAAAGCAAAGATTAGGCCTCCTACGGCAGCGGCTCAAGCCTAGGTTCGATCCCTCGGTAGGGAGCCCTTGAGTGCGTTGTTTGCGCGATACGGTGAAACATAAATATACATCACTGCTATAACACTACACGATCACCCCCACACACGTGCACGCCTACACGCTTACACATGAAAGTGGAAAGGTTTACTTTTTTCCCTTATCGAACTGAAAAACTCTCAATTTTCCGATAATATATAGAGGATTTCTTGAGGCGGATATGCTTGGTACTCATATACGTTTCAACAACTCATACAGATATGAATAGTTAGCTAAGATACGTCGCGATTTTGCATGCAACAGGCAACAGCCAAGCCGAGGTGTACAGTGCACCCTTGAGCTGGTTGCCAAAATAAAATCGGCTGAGTGCCTTAAGCGTTCGGCTTAGTAGTCCGGTGAAACTGTTAAGACCTTGCTGGGTCAATAGCCTAGTCATTTCGAAAAAAAAAGTAAAGCAAAGATTCGGTTTAATTTTGTATGTTTAGTAACCAACTATAAAATTACATTGTTATTGAGAAAACATATTATTTTTTAAATAATGTTAAGACTTGTAAAGAAATACATATGCGGTCCTATTACAAAATCAAAACTCGGGTATAACACAAGTTTTACTAAACAGTGCGTAAAATTAAAAATCTAGTTAAAGTCATGTTTACAATACGTTATTACAAAAACGTGTCCAAGCCGTCTCTAGCTAAATATCTGATTTAAGTTTTTAATGCAAGCAATATAAATAATGTCCATCTGTAAATAAGGGTAAGACACTCTTTTGTGAACAATCTTTTTTTAAAGTAAGAGTTCAGTGCATATTTAACTTTTTTGTAATAAAACGTTTTAAAGAAATAAAAGAAAAAAAGACAAAGAAAAAAAAAGAAAAAAAGAAAGACTTACATTGGCTGTTACATTATCTTGCCGTTTATAAAGTTCTCTACATAACGTTTCAAATATAAATAATGTCGTCATTCCTCGCTAAATTATATATTTCCTCGTGTCGGATTACATATCTCAAAAATATATTTTATAAAAATAAACATTTGTTAAATATATAATGTATACGTGTGATTTGGAGACTGTGAAATTACCACAGAGTTTCTACGGTCATAAGCTTTTCGAATAAATAATCATTAACAGCGTCGTTAGCGCTTGAAGAGCCCAGTTTGAATATATTATTAGAACATCTGTTTTATGTATAAATTCTTTGACGACAGTGTTAATATTCTAACGGAAGTTAAATTTAATTCCTCCGATGATGAGCCAATTATCAGATAAAATAACTGCGACGAACTTTAAAAAAATCTACAAAAGAACGATATATGTTCAACATAACCTAACCTTGTCCTAATTCTTTATAAATGTACCTCTCACAAGTTCATTATTAAAATTTAAGATTTTGCATTATCATTTAACTATGTATTTTTATATAAAAGGCTACTATTATTGCTTACTTTGAGTCGTACTGATCTAATTAAAGTAACTTTGTTTTAATTAAATCTTATTCTTTGTTCACAGTATAACGATAGGTAACATCTATTGCTGAATCATATTTCCCGATTTAATACTTTTTCGGATTAACATATGGTATAGAGGCTTTATAATTTCGCAGAGATATGGGGTGTCTATGTGCGCTTTACCGCATGCACAATGGAGAGTGTTCTGAGGAACACTTTGATATGGTGTCCTCTTCGCCGTTTCAAACTCGCACTTCCCGCTCCCTCTGGCTGGGTGGTCACCCGCACTCTTTTAAATCTAGTTAAATGGTTATAACTGTGTGGTTCTCTGGAACCTTCATTATGCATACGCTAGCACTATTGGGGCTCTTCAAGAAGTAACTAAAACACGAGGTCGGTAATACAATAATGATGCCCTTGCAGTCTTGCAGTTTCCATATGCATCAGGTGGAACGTCTGTCTGTTTGTTACCTATTGGCATAAAACAAAAGTTCCGAAATCGATTAAGATGTACCTATACATAAATATATAGTCTCATGAAAGAAGAAATAATATGAATTAAGAATTCCCATCTTCAATTTAGTAGAGCCTAGTATTTATTTTATTTACGAACACTCAATAAATGTGTTATTGTAATATTCGGTATGACACTACCCACCTTAGACACAAATTAAGCTTCACATGCTCCGATATTTAGAACAATATTTATCTATGTAAAATATTTTAAGAAACAGATTAATATTATCACATTTATAAACAACAAAGAAACTAGTTGATTAAAAATGCATCTTATATATATTGATATGTGTCCCATTTGACGAGTGATCGATTAACACGAACTTCGTTGTTGGACCGCACGCCGTCAATCTGGCTGATTGGTAAAAATTGGTAGGCGCCGTCGTGCGCACACGCGTGCTTCGCTGTAAGCTGTACGTACTTACTGCGTTATCTGATATATTGAAACCAAGCTCTTGGATATTTAAAAAAATCATAAAGCATATTTTCGAGTAACATCTATTCTTTATTTTACTATAATTGGTTTGGTCTCTCAAAAGTTATTATAATTTTAAACGCGACTTAAGTACGATCGAAAAGTAAATGGACTTAATACATTCAGTTGTCTTTATTAATCACTATATTTTGTATAAAATTTCACGCGAACGAAATCGCGGGCACAGCTGGTAATAAATGTTGAAAGTAATTCGACCCGATAATGACTAACTAAATAAGTTAGTAATAAATAGTAGTAAGTTAAATAGCATCTAAATAAGTTTTTCCATGTTCCGGATAATCTTTAGCGCTACAGTTAGAATGTATTGGAGTAACTAATATAAAGAATAAATAGCGACAAATTCACACGTACGTCAATGGAGAGTTACACGTCCCTAAAAGTTCATTGAGACGCTTCATTGAGTATTGTTTGTGTGTGATTTAGACATTTAGAAATAAAGATGTATATCCTAGGATGTTTGAAAATAGTGTGAATAGGTTAGCATGAGTACGAGCATATTATAAGAAGCGATGAAATCCATGTAACAAGAAAAGTTCTAAGTATGGAAATGGACGGAAATAGGAGTAGAGGACGACCGAAAAAGGTGTTGATGGATTCTGTAGAAAATGATATATGTATAAAAGCTGTGAGTATTGAGATGACATATGACAAGCGAGAGTAGAAAAGAAAAACATACAAAGTGTTATTACAAAAAAGTTAAATATGTATTGAATACTTGCTTTAAAAAGGTGACGTATTAAATGCTCCGCGCTCGCTGAATGTTTGCCATCTTGCTCTTTTGTCTCGCTTTGGTTAGGTTAGGTTAGACTTACGGAAAAAGGATAACGCGAACTTGCCTCGGGCGAGCGCGATATATTTAGTACGAAACCTTTTTAAAGCAAGTATTTAATACGTACTTAACTTTTTTGTAATAACACCGATAGTGCCAACCGTACTTAAGTAGAATAAGGGTAAGAAGATGATGATGTTGACACATAAAGGAGTATTGATATATCTCTAGGTTTTCATATCTCCTGATGAAGAAAAAGATTTGGTTTAAAACCTATTTTGTATAAATTCAATCGTCAGATCTTTAATCCGCACAGGAAATATGACGCTAAAACATTTACGTTTACGATCATTCACCTGCCAAAAAAAAACTAAACACTAACCCACATGGAGATTCTGATTACATCTATTAATAACTTATTATGCTACAAAACGTAATGTATATAATCGTGGCATTACAATAAATATAACTGTATTCATGTTGGTATATTCTGCGACATTCTGTCTGCATGTAAATTTTATCATATATAAATAAATCGGTTATTATAAATGAAGATTATCATGTTTTATTTTGTATGGCGGATAGTAACGAGTAATAAAAATACATGACACAGTTTGAAAAACGTTGGCGTTGTCGGTTCATGAAAGTGGCGCCTGTCGCGGAGCACAGACCAAACCTGTAAATCATACAATTTGGCATTGCGCCTGACAAAGAATATACAAATAGAAGACAGTGACAATAGTATGACACAGTTATTAATGCCTACAATAGATACCATAAGTCATTGGACTGATATAATCGAAGAATTATATGCGAAAGACAATAACTTTCTATGTCTATAATGCTTGTTTTTTTATACACTGTTGGTGGCAAACAAATTACTTGAAGGTAATTGATTACCGCCGTCCATGGACACCTGCCATATGAGGGGAATCACAGATGCCTTACATGAGAAAGAAGAAGGCTCGTTTCTTAAAAGTTTGCAAATTATATTGGTCCGAAAACGCCGCTGCTGAGTCCATTCCAGAGAATCGTTGTACGTCGAAAAAACGCACGCGAGAACAGCACAGCAGACGATTTCCAACCATCGAGATGACACGCATGGAATTTCAATTTGTGGGGAGTCGTTCGGTAATGGAGTTCAGCAGCAGGTATCAATCTGATAATTTGGACGACGTGGTATTATTATGCCATACTTTTGGCGTTCTGTATGATAAATACCGAAAACCCAAAAATATAATATTTAGTAATATTATAAATATGAGTGTAAGTTTATTTTATTTCTTTGTTACGCTTTCATACCTTAACTACTGTACCGATCATTATGATAACATAGACATTGTCAGGAATACAGAAAAGTATATAGAGTATTTTTTTTTCCAAAAAAATGTTCTAGTCTTAAATGAAATGCAAAATTTACATTAACTCGCAGTTTCAATAAATGTATGCCGATTTTATATATCCAAATATATTTTTATAGTGAAAAATGTTTCATTCTATACATATATACGTGAGAATAATTTAATGTAATATTTCTTAGATCATTACGTAACACAGTTTCAATATTTAATTATATAAGAGAATTTAAAACGAAAAGAAATTATATACAAAAGTGTAATTAATATAATTGTTTATAAACTTGTAAATTATTCACTTTGAAGTGAATAAAGTCCACGGATATACAATATGAAGTCCCACAAACCGGGGAAGAAAAACCGTCAATGGAAGCTCGAAAAATCTAGAAGAATTTAGGATGAAATTTTAGGGTACCGTTATTCGGTAATGCGTCCAAAGTATATGCCCTAATTATAATATAAATTTATTTATACCGGATAACCACTTCCTCAGGTTGATCCATATTCATGGGCATAGTTTCTGTGTGTGGCCATCGCGTCGTTTGGTGTTTTATATGCTTCGGTTAGTTATGTTTACCGAAAACATATTTTAATTAGGTCTACAGTTATTTCGAGAACTAATATTTAAAACTTGCCCTATAATGTGATTTTATACGGGCTCACATTACACACAATTATATACGTTTTTGTAGTTGGTAGAGCCATGCTTAACCTATCACTCGTTTCAGCATGAATGTGTCGGCTCGTCCAGGGTAGTACCACCCGACCCACAAAAATACCGACGTGAAGTAACAGTGTTTGCATTGTTGCGTTTCGTTCGGTCAGCGAAAGTGTTGAATACTCACCTCCCTTCTATTTCTTGGCCTTGTCCATCCCACTCCTCAAACACAGGCTGGCAACGCACTTGCGACATCCCTGGTGTTGCTAGTGTCTATGGACGGTGGTGATCACTTAACATCAGGTGACATACCTGTTCGTTTGCCTCTTTTATTAAAAAAAAACTTGCGTACCAAAAACAGAATGCATATGAATAAAAGTTAATTAAGAACTATGTCACTTTTTTTTCTCGAACTGACTACGCTATTGACCTAGCAAGGTCTTAACAGCTTCACCATACTACAACTATGTCACTTGATTATCGAAAAGTAGAAGAAACGTTATACACACAAGATATATTTAAATTTACAATAATGCTAAGATAAACTTTCTGAATAACGATATCCAAAAAATTATTTATCTCACCTATTATAAAGGATTGGTACCACTTCAACAATCGTGTATAAAAGGTGTGTATATTGAGATGACATCTGACAGGAGAGAGTGGAAGAGGAAAACATGTTCTGCTAACCATATTCAGGTGGAATAAGGTGAAGATAATTACCATTTTAGAAGTCGTGGTGGCCTAGTGGTTTGACAAGTGGAATAATATTTCGATGTCCTCAGGTTCGAACCCCGGCATGTACCAACGAATTTTTCGGAATCCCTGTACATTTACTAATGTAAATTAGTAACACTACCGGCTGACGGTGAAGGAAAACATCGGGAGTAAATCTAAACCTGAGAAATGTTCTTGTAGAAATGTTGTTGTTGAACTGTATGTGGGAAAATATAAAACTGTGGATTTCTCAGAGTTTGAAATCGCCAATACGTCGTGGGCTAGCGTGCTGATTACACCCATACCTTCCTTCGGGAAGAGGCCTATGGCCCTGCAGTGGCTCTCTTATAGAATGATGATGATGATGATGAATTACCATTTCAAATTTATTTATTACCCGTACATACTAAGCATGTAAAGTGACTATGAAAATAAACATGCATTTAGTGAATCATCCACAAAACTATGAGTCAAATATATGCTTTTTATTTTAAAAAAACATTAATTTGAGACAAGTGACAATTTATTATGTAAATAACCTATTAAAAGAACCCAAAAAACACAAAAATGCTATGTGTATGAACAAATTGAATTATAACAGCTTGGAACTTTTAAATAGAGTATATACATTATTTTCGAATACAGAAAATAACTGAATTTATCAAGTGTATCATAAATATATTTCGGAATCACTATTTCAGAATGTGTAAGCAATGTATGCTCTGCTTTTATTATAAACCATCGTCTTTCAGACATCTTAGATTCTAGGATGAAACGCTAGCATAAAATTAGCAGTGCAATAACCGACGAACATATTTCAGGCACTTTACGGTGTCATGAGACATGTCGTGCCGAGAGAAGGTATCATTTTTAATAGTAATGGATATCTTGTTCATTGTCTTTAACAGGCTTATGATGCGGAAATGACTACTGTATTAAACTGTGTTCAGCGGTGACTCAAACGAGATAAAATTACACTATAAATGTTATTACACACTTCGAAATGCGTTGATTTTAATGAAGATTGATTTTTAGTAAATACGGTAGCGTACTTTAATTCATATGTTAGTGTATAAATCTTTATTTTATTATTTTTTCTTATGGCTTTTACCGTTTGATAATAATCTCAGTAGATGATGATCATAAATCATATGCTGATAATAGAATAGATCTCTAGAACTGCTTCTCAAGTGTAGCTGCGAGAATATATATATCTTGGTCTGGTAGCTAAAGAGAAAGGCATAAGAAGAAACCTTACTTCCGTGTTCTAATTTCACCTAAAACGTTCGTAATAATCACGATATTACATCGGCTTAATCTTCGTTGAAGCGATGTTGGCTTAGTTGAGAGCGTGTGCAACGAGGCCCCTAATGAGGGGCCGACACTTGCCGGGGAAAAGACGCAGTGCCAGGTCGGCAGCTCCTGCTCCCCGGCTTATAGGTGATTGAAGGCACCCTGGGGTTTTAGTCTGTGCAAGTGGGACATATCCCACCCACAGCTGCCCGGCGAGGGAGGGTACCGTAGGGATTTCCCCATGTAAAAAAAGGTTGAGAGCGTGTTCGGACACAGCGTCGTTGGATGTAGGTTTGACTTCGTACAACTAAGTCGGAGCTTCTATTGCAGGAAAACATCGTGAGGAGACTATAAATGATGGTAAGGTTTTTAATCTGCCTGGTTAGGTACCATCCTCTCGTCAAAAATCCAAGCCAAGCATCTATTGGTGTGTTCAGACAGTTGCACTTCAGAACCAGTCTCATCGTCATTTAATCGTTATTTAACATCAGATAAGCTCGTGGTCAAATGCTAAAACCTATGAAGTATAAAAAAAATATTTTTGCGCTGTGAATTCATTTCATCAAAAAAAATTAAGCCGTCACGGGACGCCTGGCAGATGTGAAACATCGAAATAGTTATGTATAAGTTATATGCATAAAATAACAGATTACGACAAGAATCAGCTATGGTATAACGATAAAGCTAGCTATGGATAAAGTATTACATTTTTTTCCCATAAAATAATGACTGTTTATTTATTTTATTACATAAATATTCATTTTTATTAAATACAAAAATTCATCTAGGCGCAGGCGTGGTGTTTTTGGCGGCATTTATTAAAAGGCGCTAGGTCGTCGGTTCGTGCCGCGTAACGGTAGTAGAACGAGTGGCTGACAAAACAATTTGAATCTTATGTTTATACGGATTGAGTTGAAAATGTTTTTGAGTATTTCGTTAATAGTGCGAAGTTCGTGTTTTGCGTCGCCACGCCAATAATCAGGTTTAACCTCCGCCTATAGATGTTTCACATCAATAGGTTATAAATTGTTATTGAGTATCATTTACAGGTTAACTGGGAGTTATATCATTTAAGAATTATTTGAAAAAAACAAAGAATTTGCGTGATGGTAGGGCTGTACAGCCCGACTGGGTCGCAACCACCATGTACATGGCGAAAAAGCCCGTCATAGTGACTCGCTTCTGCGCGTCGCGTTTCGGGATCAGCCTGTGCATATCCAGCTTTCTGCAGGCCGGCATGATAGTGGCGACCAGCGATGGATAGTGTGTCATTCTGTGGTTGCTATTGTTTTTGAATTGTACTGTGTTTACCATCAGGCATAGTGTAGTCATTTTGCAGTGCTACGATAAAAAAAAGGAGAAAGAAGTTTACAGTATTAATGTTTTCGGAAATAGTTACTGGCGTTTGGTTTTGTTTGAAGTGGCATTACCAACTGCTAAATGTGTGTTATGACAGACAATCAAGTCCACGAACAAAGTAGCCACCGTTTTTAGGCGTACAACTAATTGTTATTCTCAGAATTTTTTCTATTGTAATGTCTTTTAGGAGAACATAAACTGATATGGTTAGGCAGTTACGTTAGAAGTTATTTTCCATTATACAATTATAGGGAAAAGGAAAAAATTACAAGAATAAAGAAGGTAATAATCTGTTTTAATCCTTTTAAAAAAGAAAGACAGTTACCTTGTCATAAAGAGTTACAAGAGAGGTGATTACCCATCTAGTTCGTATAAATATGTTGTACTTTGAGTATGATGAGGTTAAAGTATTTGGAATAGTTGGAGAAACAGTAATTATTTTGAAGCAAGTGTTGGACAAGATGTGAACGTGATCGTGAATTCGAACTGACAATCGATATTATCTGACAACTGGTTGACAGTTGTATTCGACCACACACGCGTGATTCTTAAAATAAATTTCTTAAAACCCGTTATTTGCTGCATTAATCAAGTTTACTTGAATAGTTCACTGTGTTTGTTAATTTCGATTGTTGTATCTAATACCTTTAAATGAGCAATTCTTGCATATCCTTATATTGTTATATATTCAGGATCTCGGAAATGGCTACAGCGGTTTTCGTGAAACTTAGTATGTAGGTGGTTTCAGGGACGATAAATTGATCTAGCTAGATTTAATTTTTTATCTGAGTTTTCAGGCAATGAAAAAATATATCTAGAACATAAAGGTAAATCTCGCCGACGCTGTCAAAACAGAAATAGCTCAGATGGAAATCGCCTGCTTCGAAAATCCGTCTAATCCCAATTTAAATCCAATTGACAGCAAAGGGGGCCTTTTTTCAATAATTTTTGTTGGTAAAAAAAATCCTAATTTTGTGAGGCAAACCTAACAGTTTATTGTAATTTAAAAATGTTTTTCTTTTTAAGAACTGAGCTTGGCTCGGACTTCCAAGTATTGTATAATAATGGTAGGTACAATTGCATACGATGTCACTAAGGTAATTAATTACCTTATATGAATGACATGATACAAGTCTGCGGTTGTGAGCACATCAATCAAAAACTGCTCCGTATGTTTCAATTTTTTTTAGTTTTATATGTTACACTCTTGATGATCCCTATCTTAATATCAAGATAACTTCAATTTATTTGTTCATTCATTCATGTTATTCAAGTTTCAGGAAACTTAAATGTTTATACCCTCTATGCGTTCAGCGATTATGTACTCTTGGCGTGCAGAAGTGGACAAGCGGTGTATTGTTTATAATTTTTCCTGTGTACATAAAATATATTGCTCTGTACATAATATGTTATTTAATATTTTAAATGTATAATAGAGACGAAATCGTGAGTAACAGCCAGTTTTTAATGTATTTATTAATATCAAGCAACTATTCTAATGAAAATAAGGGTTAGTTTTCTCACTCTGTGATGACAAATGTAATGTCTGTAATTGAAAAAAAAACAATTGTAATGACAATCAACTTGTCTCATAAAAGAATTGATTAAACCTGAATTTGTGTAACTTCCTTATTATATATCATTGATTTTAGTAGGTCGATTTTTATGCAAAGGTCTTTAAATTACAATTCTAGATAATATCATAAATGTGGATTTAACTTTGTTATGCTCTCACACTTTAACAGTTAACATTCAGTCGATTATTATGATAGTTTGCGTAAATTATGTTAGATACGGAAAAAGTCATACGAATACATTTAATGCAGAAAATAGGTACTTACTGTTATCGTGGGGTATGTCAAATCTACATTAACATGAACGAACCCGCGAGCTGAAGCTACCTTACCTATGACATTATTCAGTTATCACGATATTATTCTCATTAAAATGCTGAGCACTGGCCCGTCACTATGAGGCTAAGCTCAATATTTCTAACTACATATACTAAGAGTAAGAGAAACTATTTATAAATTATAGTTTATTTATTTTTTTAGTTATCCACCTACGCCTGGAACACATTGATAACTGTTACTTCCACCCACAAGAGAAACTGTTCGTTACTAGGTATTTATTTATATCGTTAGCGGTCCATTTTACCTGAAAACGTTAAAGCTGGCTCGAATAACTAAAATAAGAGAGAGAGAAAACGATACTAGATATTAGTAACTGAATTAATAACATTAATAATAATCATTATTACTTTACCGTTTCAGCTATTATTTCGCATGAATCCATATATTCAGTCGAAGCAAATATTCTTCCTTTTTAGTTATAATAAAATTTGTTTGAGGTATAATTTTTACCACTAACAAAATCAAAAATACTTTATTCAGTTTAGGGCCTAATAAGGCACTTATGAACGTCAAAAACTACCAAAACAACCCAGTCATCAAGAAGAACCGGCAAGAAACTCGATCTGGTTTATATTTTTAACAAATATATAGAATATTGACTATATTACACACATGACAGAAACGTTTTTAATGGGTGCACAGAGATGAGTCAATTCCAGACATCACTATCGTTCACATACTGATCCTATAACTACTCTATAACAGCCTTTTGAGACCAAAACCCGCTTGACATGGCGCTTAAATTCACAATCCGTCAAATCGGTAATATCCTTTGGAAATTTGTTATAGAACCGTACACTATTTCCCCAAAAACTATTACTCGTTTTACTAAGTCTAAAACATGGGATAACCAGTTTATCCCGATTCCTAGTATTTAGACTATGCCGGCCTTTTACGAAATCCACTTTATCAAAATTCTTTCGGACATACATTAAATTAGCAAGAATGTATTGGGAAGGCAGAGTTAAGATACCGAATTCCTTGAACTTAGTCTTTAAGGATTCGTGAGGTCCCATATTGTAAATTGCTCGTACTGCCCGTTTTTGTAATAAAAATATGGTGTCTACCTTAGCTGCTGTCTCCCACAACAGAATGCCATAATACATTAAGCTATGGAAGTAGGCGAAGTAGACTAACCTAGCAGTGGCAATATCAGTTAGCTGTCGAATCTTACGTACTGCAAATGCAGCAGAATTTAATTTTCTTGCCAATTGTTTAATTTGAGGATCCCATTGTAATTTCGAATCCAGTGTGATACCCAAAAAACAGTATTATCAACTAACTCTACAAAATTCCCTTCAATCTTGATGCTGCTATCAACTCGTGGAACATTAGGCAAAACAAATCTTACACATTTTATTTTACCTGTATTTAGTACTAAGTTATTTAATGCAAACCAATGCAAATCAACACTTTAATAAATTTATTAACGACTAGCTGATACCCACGACTTTGTCTGCATTAATCTTACTCATGTATTTTATGAACAGAGGAAAAAACATTAAAAAGTTTAAAGTAATAGTATACTTTGCTTACAAACTTTCTTTATTAATTTGCAGTGATAATAAAAATATTGGCTTTTTAAAAACCCCAATGACTATATTAAATAAACATAACATAATAATTTTAGATAAGATGTTTAAGATGTAAAATATTTAAAAAAAAACATTGAAATGTATCCAATAGTTTTTAGGTGATTTGCGCACAACAGCACCCTGCATAATTTTATTTATCTATATTAATATTATAAAGCTCTACCGTTTGTTTGGATGAACGCTCTCAGCTAAGGTGTTCTTCATCTTCGTTCTTTCAGTGTTAGCTAATTTATGGAGGAAGTCTAAATAATCCTTTTCATAGCTGTCGCTACGTGTTAGTGTTTGTCCAAAGTAACTATACCACGCGGTCGAAGTCGTGGGCAGAAGCTCGTATAAAATAAGATTCAAAATCAAAAATACTTTATTCAGTTTAGGCCCCAATAAGGCACTTATGAACGTCAAAACTACCACCGGTTCGGAAAACAACCCAGTCATCGAGAAGAACGGATAAGAAACTCGATCGGATACATTTTTTTTAACATATATATATTTCCAATACATGAATGCAATCGCTTTTAATGGATGCACAGAGTCAATTCCAGACATCACCATCGTTCACATATTGATCCACTCTATAATATCCTTTTGACAAAAAAACTCGCTTGACATGGCGCTTAAATTTACAGTCCGGCAAATCGGTAATATACTTTGGGATTTTATTGTAGAATCTAACACTATTACCTAAAAAAATATTACTGGTTTTGCTAAGTCTGAAACATGGAACGGCCAGTTTCTTCTATTTAGATTATGCCGGTCTTTTACTAAATGGAGTTTCTCAAAGCTTTTATGGACATATATTAAATTATCAACTTTGTTATTTGTTTGTTGTTATTTTGTTAGAAGACTTTTTTTACATCATAGCAGACCAACGGACAGGTAGGTCCACTTGAAGTGATCACCATAGTCCATAGACACTTGCAACACCAGGTGAGTCGCAAATGCGTTGCCAGCTTGTGTTTGAGGGAAAAGGGAATAAGGAAGGGGAGAGGGAGGAGGAGGGGAGATGGTCTTCCGGCACTCTCAGTGACAGGACGAAACGCAAAAATGCAAGCACTGTTACTTCACGTCAGTTTTCTGTGAGAGGGTGATACTACCCCGAGCGAGCTGACCCGTTCATGCTAAAATCACTAATAGCTTCAGCGTGGCTCTACCACCTACAAACCTAAAAATTTTGTTATATTAAACATTTCTAATATAGCATATTACTCCCATAGGGGCTTATAAATGCCACGTCATACACAGATCAGATGTGGTCCTAATCCCGGCGAATGATTTTTACAAATCAGTCCCGATAGCGATCGGTGACATCACTGTCTGCGGGACGACCTTCCATTTAATGGCTGTATACATTTTCATGGTAAGTAGGCGCACGGAACAGAAAGTAGGTCGGGACGTCTTCACTCATTGTGTTCATTTTATGAAATCATATTTTGAAGTCAATTTAAAAACCATTCTGTAGATATGTATTTTACTATTTTCAGAGTGATTATTTACTATATTTTTTACAATAAATTTTAAATTATATCTTGGAGGGGTAACTCTTTTTTCCAAGAAAAGAAAAGAAAAAAATGTCACGGATGAATTGCATAAGCGTACGTTGTCCAAACGTAAGTATTTGTCAGACGTTTTTTGTTAGAATCTTATTAGGATTTTGTCAAGATATTGTATGACTTTAATAGTGCTATCTCATTTGCGACTCTTCTCTGTGAGCCTAAAACTATAATGTTTTCGATATATTTATTTCAACAATAGTTTCGAAAACCTAAAATGTTTTTTTTTAATAGAGTTATTCTAGTTCAGAATATCGTATTTTTGCAATTGAAACTAATGGCATAGGAACAAATCCTCCTTTTTGTCTCAACTCACGCTTAGTTATGGAGTGATATATCATAGTACATGACACAAGAACTCGTTACATTAATGACAGTGTATTTATTAATTTATGATTAATTATGCCGTTTTCAGACTTTGTTGTAAATTTGGTTAAAATATGTAAGAGAAATATGTATGCAAATATTGTTTTTAATAAAGTAGTTAAATGTACTGAAACTTCGAAGTCAGTTGCAATCTTCTCGCGACACCGTGTATGTGGTGCGGGGGAACCATACCAGGGCGTACCCTTTCATGGTGGACAAAAATTCTTTAGCTCTTTTTGTTTGAAACTTGATGAAACGAAAAGCAACATTAGAAAGAGACAAACATATATATCTCTAAGATTTAACGTGGGAGAGAATGAGATAAAATACATACATTATTTCGTAAAACAATATTTTATCATTTTTTGAATGTTTAATTTCTACCGCAGGTAAACTGCAGACATGTTTTTTCTAATATAATTTGACATTGTCTAGAAAATAAATTTGTTACTAATTTTTAGTTTTGCGTAACTTGCGTACTCGATGTACATATAATATTGAACCAGACTGTAGATATCTCAGAAGCTGATACGGAACGTGGATATATTGATAAAAGTATCTTTGCTTGATATATTTAACGGATATCTTTTCTTTTACCGGCGTTAACTTACAAATATTTAATTACAGTAAATATTGAATGCGTATAAAATATAAAAAGTACAAATATAAATTATGTTTTATTAAGAATAGTTTAACATTATCATGCACCCTTAGTACAGCACGATATATTGATCAAATAGCTAGAGAAAAGAATGAGGAAGTTTTAGTGGTAATTATCCTTCACTTTTCACCGTTCGATATTTATAACATCAAACTCGTTAAATCGTTTAATATGAAACAGTACATAATTAATATAAACGTCTAAACAAAATGAAAAAAATATAGAAGCATTGGGGCGCCGGCGCACTGTTCTGTACTGTATATGTATGTCGGAAAAGCGTATGCAGGCGCCGTTCAATATTTAAAATTGGAAGAGTTGAAGACCGACAGCAATCGGGTGCGCGCGCGCTGTCAGTGGCTCGCAAGTCGCCGCGTCGCGCGCTCCGTTCCACGAGCCTCTCCTTAGCACGCCGTCGCACCCGAACCATTTTCCGAACGCATCCACTTATTTTGCATTAACAAATATCACCAATTAATATTACGAATAATAAAATACCGATTTATTTATAAAATATATAATAAATGGGCGATTTTATCTGATAAATAAAATAAATAACACCGGGAATCCTATTTGACAACACGTGTTTTATATATAGTTCGCGCGAACTGAACACTGTGTGGCCGGTCCACGTTTTTCACAGCGAGTGAACAAATAATTAGCGAGCGAGACGACGCTCGACGCGAGAAATTTCACTTTTTACCGGCGAGGATCGACGAACTAATCCCGTCTACGAAGCGTCTACAGACGACGCAAGGAAATGTAACTTAAAATCGAGTAAGTATTGATTTTATATCTTCCTATTTGTATGCAATATATCTCTCTATACTATACTATCTTTATATTAAATGGTGTCGAGAATTAATACCGTTTCTATTCGACGTATTTTATTAAATTGAGTACAACTTATGTTTAGAGACTTTAATTATTTTAATCTAATAACACAGTTTAGTAACAACACATATTGTGATTATAATAACAAGATAACAATTTAATTTAAATAGACACCAGCGACTCTGTTAGTATTACTCAATATTATGATTTAATACTTTCTAACTCGTTACGATCCTTCAAGCTTTATATAGTAGTTGTATCTGATAATCATTTTACCTATACAAACAGATATTTAGTCCACGTAAATAAATTCGTTTAAAATTAACTTCTTGAGTTATCGTTTCGATGAATCTGCTATCTCGTGTCATAAAACAATACACAAATGTAATCATTGTGATACGTTACATGTGATAATAATATAGTATTTTTAAATGAAGATATAAAACATTTAACTTTTTTGATTTCTGAAAACGATAAGTTTACACAGATATAATAAGGCAAATTATGATACACAGAAAAATAGATATTTTTACACTATATCGTTCATTCTTCACAAGTACGTTAATTCGATTACTGTAGTTTTATATTCGTATAATAATGTTTGTGAACTATTTTTACCTACAACTGAATTGCAGACATTATTGTGTCAATAATTTGATGCTTTTCCATTACATTACTTCGATAAAATTATTAAAATATTCAGTTAATATATAGCGTTAATTTATGAATATAAAATTTATTTTTTGTTACAATTATCCTGCTTATTTATTATTATGAATTAAATTAAAAGGTTTTTAGAAGTTATTCTGGTATATATTCGAATAAATTAATATGATATTAAATATATAACAGAGTTAAATATTGTACGATTAGTTATTGAAGCGACATTTTAAAGATTTTAGCGACCAGGGATTTCAGTCCGGAACTTTAGCACTGACATTAATTAAAGTTTGTGAGTTTTGTGACGTTATGACGTCGTAGGGAGTAATCTCAGGAACTACTGGTCCGATTTCAAAAATTCTTTCAGTGTTATGTAGCTCATTTATCGAAGATATTTATATTTTTTATATTATTTATTATCACGCTAAGGCCTATAGGAACGGAGCACAGATGAAAAATGTTTCAAGATCGGGACTTTTTTTTCCTTTTGAGAGCTTCTGCTGCGTGTCACCGTTAGCCCAGTGTAATTATTCCACGCGAACGAAGTCGCAGGCGGAGGCTAGTCTATCTATATATAAAGAGGAAAAGACGAAATAATTAAGTATCTTTTTCTTCGTCGTTTTTCAACTGATGTTCTTATTTTTTTTTGGTAGCTATTGGCGAACTTTAATATTAACAATAAAAATATATGTAAATACTTTGTCTTCCATACTATTTATTATGAGCGTTTATTATTAAGTATCTATTCACCATACTAAATACTTTTTGCTTCTACCATCTACGATGTTTATTTATTTTATTTTTACTCTTATACAAAATATACAATATCCATTGAAGTTAATATCAATATACAAACACGTGAACGAGACAGTTTGTAACGATTATTATGGCCGAACTTCGACCATTGGACTTGATATGAATTATTTTACATCGTTAAATTTGCGTGTATCAGTTTCATACACTTTAAATTTTAAAAAGCACTATAACGGTATTAGACGTTGTAAATTTTAGTAAGTAGATATATCTTATTACTTTCTATTCTAACACAACTTTTTCACTTCCTGTTTGCTCATCATTATCTCCAAACATTTAAATTCAGGGCACACATTGCTGACACTTAGCACTGTTGATATGGTCTCCGTAACTCGGTGTCATTTCTCTCTCTCGGTGTCTTATCAAGCTGTAAGGCTTTCTTAAGACTCTCCTATCTATAGAATAGGACACATAATTTTCATTTCGGTTTGTTCACAAATTCTTGATTAATTAATTAGGAATTTCTTTTACGAAATATTTTGTTATCTCTGCTTTTTAAGTACATGAGATGGTTTAATCCAACAATAAGGAAAAGTAAAAAAGAATATCTATACTGATATTATAAACAGGTAAAGTTTGTGAGTTTGTGACGTTGTAGGGGGTTTCTGAGGAGCTACTGGTCCGATTTGAAAAATTCTTTCAGTGTTATATAGCTCATTTATCGAGGGAGATTATATATCGTTACGCTAAGACAAATAGGACCTGAGCACCAATGAATAATGTTTCAAAATCGGGGTTTTTCCCCTCTTGAGAGCTTCCACTGCGTGTTAGCGTTAGCTTAAAGAAACTATTCCATGCGGACGAAGTCGCGAGCATAGGCTAGTAACATATAAAGATCTGTTATTTATTAAATATACATTACGATGTCATGTTTTTACAATATATTTTTTTTAGAAATAAACGAATACATATTGCGCAACAAACGCAATTCTTTTTTATATTTATTTTTAAAGTTTACGTAAAATAGAATAAGAAGTCTATAAAATTTTAATTTCGTTAGTCGAGTGAGAGCAATCACCTTGGATAAGTTCAATAAACCTAAGATATTATTGTAATTTACGATTGTTCTCTTTAAAAATAAGAAGACAATATTGAATTACTTTTCAATTATTTATTTTTTACTGGTGGCTTATTTGATATTTATGTAAGTGGCCATATACTCGTATAATAAGAACTCACAGCTCAACTTTAGATATTTCTACTAGATTTCTGAATAGATTTTCCATTTATGTACTTCGCAAAAACCTAAAGATGCGGGAATGTGGTACCGATAACTACTACTTTACTCTACATAGCCCTCAATACGCGTTTCTAATAATCTGATACTCGTAACTACATCTGCGTAATGTATTACATTAACAATATCCTCTGCCTGCGACTTCATTCGCGTGGAATAGTTATTTTGGGCTAACTATAACACGCAGCAGAAGCTCTTAAGGAAAAATAACTCCGATTTTGAATAATTCTTAATTGGTGCTTCGCTCCTATTGGTCTTAACGTGATGATATATAGTCTATGACTATACTCGATAAATGAGCTATATAACTTCATTGGTGCTCCGCTTCTATTGGTCTTAGCGTGATGATATATAGTCTATAACCATCCTCGATAAATGAGCTATATAACATTGAAAGAATTTTCCAAATCAAACCAGTAGTTGCTGAGATTAATTACTCTCTACAACGTCACAAACCCACAAACTCTACCTCTTTATAATATTAGTGTAGATATATTTGATAAAGAGGAAAATACATAAGCACCACACCGCTTCCCTCATTTCTATACAATAAAAAACACACATCGCTGAACTCGTAGTGCCCATAAAAATCATAGTCATACGAAAACGGTAATAACTCTATATTAAATGAAGCTGTTGTGATTACCCTTTTTGAATAAGGATCAAGTGTCGAATTGAAATAAAAAAAAACTGTCGAAATCTATGCAGTAGTTTATATTCTATTTACATAGAATATATTTACTGTACAGTGTACGTAGTTATTATATTTGATAGTAATTTTATTAGGAATAAAAATTGGTTATGTAACTAAAGTTGGCATAGATTGGGCTGTGACTTTTGACACGAACTCAATACTTTTTTTCCTATTCACGACATAGTATTTAATTATTCTTACGTTTATACAAAAACTATATTTTTTAAAGTTAAATCTAAAACCATGAAATATCACGAAACGATTTCGTTCGACGAAAACACATGAAACAGTTTTGGTGGCACAATATGTTCTGATCTAAAAACATATATACTTATGTAAATAATTGACTTTAAAACATTTGTATTGCCCTGAAATTTGTATAACAAATTACAAAGCTGAGGACTTCGTAAAGAGGGAAATATTATGGAAATAACATTTTAAATATCTAAATTAGAAGTAACAAATTATATACATTCGTAATAAAAGACAAGTAGAATTATATGTCAATCCACCTGCTTAATGATTTTCGTAACAAATTTGAGGCACATTTATATATCATAGCCATTATCATACGTAATCCGACATTTATACTCTATAATCTAACCTTATGGATCATAAATTATATAAATGATACCTCGGCTAATAACAAATAATGGATTAATAGTTACATAATTAAGAATAGGTAATTTTATTTTTTCTTCTTTTGGCACCGCGGAAGCATTTGCCAGTGTCAATGTTTTGTTTCAATAGAAATTGCAATATAAAATATACGATGTTCTCGAATAACATGAATATTAAAACGCATGAAGTTACTGGTTATTTTCGCAAGGCAAAGTTGGTAAAATCTAATAAAATACGTTCCAACTAGATATAAAACTGTATATCCGAGTTTTTACATTTTTCACGGTCGGAAAACTAATATGACAATGATATTCTTTTTTTATTTTGAGACATCAACCACCTACTTTTTAACATAATTAACAATGAGGTTGATGCCTCTACACAAACTTCTTTTTTATATTCCATATTTTTAACAGTTACTTTACTTTAAATATTAGAAATATATATATAGAATAAGGTAAAATAAATCTTAAATATTTATTCAATATTATTAAGTAAATGTGATAATACTGAATATTAACATTATTTTCATAAATAAATCAGGAATATAAAAATATAATTTTTATATATTATAATCATTAGAAGCCAATTTATCATATATTACAACAAAATGAATAGCACTTTAAGATCAAGGTTAATTTTTCCTTTTGCATATTTACCGTCAAATAATTTATTCGCCAACGTCTCCTTCGCGTTTAAATTAAACAGCTGAAATTTTCCATTTTTATTTATGCCAACTAATGTTATTAAATACTTAGTATAACTTAGAGAATTGATACCCAGACGTGTAAGTACAGACTGAGACTGCCATATAATGCGTTCTTGAGGTCTCGAAGAGATTGAAGTGGACAAGACGTGGATTCAAATTCTATAATTAAATTGAGCTCTCAATGTGTAAGAAGATCATGATCAATATATAGTAACAACATGAGTGCTTACTTTATTAACAAGGATATCCAAAATTTAAAACTTGTCAACAAGTAGTTATAGCAGGAACACTCCTGCAGTTTACCTTTAAGAGCTAGTCATCAGAATCTATATAAACAGAATGATACAGGTCTGCGGTTATACGTGCACCACCCAAAAACTACTAGATATATTACGATAATTTGTTTTTAGTCTTCTGACTTAGATAATTAGCCCTTCTCCAGTTTTAAGATACTCCGATTCTTATAAGCACTACGCAGTCAGCGATATATTTTCTTGTCATAAAGAAGGGAAGCAAACATGCTGTTTATGTTTTTCCACTGTACATAAATATATTGTAAGATAATAAACAACCAAACGAAGCCGCGGTATTAACTATTAAAATATAAAATGTCTAAATAAAATTTTCACGGGGAAAAATATGCAATGTAGAACAGAAAGTGTCTGAAGAAATTATGTGAAAGCACTAGATAATTATATTAAAATATTCCTTGAACAAACGGTATAGGTGATCGGATGTGAGGAATTTATGTTACATTTGTACCTCATCTCATAATCAATTCCCCAAATTGATTTAATTATTACCGGTTATTTTCCAAGGAGCCGGAACATATTAATATTCATCACAAATGCTTAAGTTCACACATATTATCCAATAAATGACTTCGGCAATCTTTAAGACAGTTTTTAATTTTATAAAATTATAATATTATGGAATATTTATGTTAAAATGTTAGAAATTTTATGACTTAAATAATATATTTGAAAAAATATACCTTATCCAAATAGGCAGTAAAGATACGATTAAAGATGTCTCCCTCTTCTGTTTGTCAATCAATTTTCTTCATACTTTTTTTGTTTTGTAGCTGTTTACGAGCTTTAGTGTTGTTATCAATAAAAATAAAATAAAAATTCTCTATGATTGAAGGTCTGGACGAGTACTCAATATCATAAATATGTAGCTCAATCGATCTTTTTTATACGAAACAACGTCTCGGCTTCACACTTGTATACTAACGAAGAAAACGAAACCAAATCTTTCCTCTTCATTAGGAACATTTCATTAAATTAAATAACAATTGAACACGTCAACATTAATCTGACAATATTTTTCAAGACCTCCCCCTACCGTATTCTCAAATATTCACTCTTTGGGTTGCAGATATTTTTCACAAAATTTTCAAAGAATGTTCA
This sequence comes from Antheraea mylitta, assembly GCA_014332785.1. Classification (NCBI taxonomy): domain Eukaryota; kingdom Metazoa; phylum Arthropoda; class Insecta; order Lepidoptera; family Saturniidae; genus Antheraea; species Antheraea mylitta. The sequence continues at coordinate 8,410,805 of JACEII010000012.1, forward strand.
ACTTTCTGTGTGATTTTTCAGTAGCTTTCTTTCATACAAACCCTCTTCTGACAATTACAAACGCAACAAAAGAAGTAGCTTTAGTCGATTTGAAGTGATTAGCTTTTTGGCATCATAGTGATTGGCATACAGTCGGCAATGGATTTTTAATTAATAGTAAATAAACATCTGCTAAAATAGGGCTTTAATTTTTTTTTACTCTTTGAAAGACCGTACTATATAGAATATAAGTTACATTACAAAGTAACACAATCTCTCCGTAGAAACACTTTAAGAAAGGCCTTGACGATTACATAAACAGCATCACTTATTTTAAAACAAACAAGAAAGAAGACATAATGACGGCAAATTTACGAATATATAGGTAACAGACATCCATTTTTCCACAGTCTTTTGGTTCAACGACCTATTGTATCTTATGTGCTAATTTTGCATTTTATCATTGTTTAGCGAAAATATTTTTCACCAATATACCCATTATTTCAATGCACAGGTAAAACATTACATCACTTAGAGTTTTCATGGAAATAGTATGAAAAATATATTTTTATTTACATTAATTTATGTTACTGGAAGCGTTTGAATTATTACAGACAAGCAAGTTGTGTAATATAGCTTTTTAGAGCAATTATGGGTGCCTGAAAATCGTTTAGCGCCATCATCTACCGTTTACATTGTTCAAATATGATTGAGGTTTTACCTATTTGTATTGAATCAGTCAAAACCGTGAACAAAAGATGAACTTTACGAACAAAGCGAGAACTTTACAATTTCACGGAAAAAGAAAAACAAGAAATTAATCAGTATATTTTGCCCTTCAATGGTTTCAAGGAGCGCGAGTGTTTTGTTTGTTTTCAAATTATCCGACTTTATTCTCAATCATCGAGTGAATCATCAATTAAATTAGTAATTATATGTGATCTTAGAGATACTTATAATCGAATCTAAAAATATATGATAGACATTTAACGAATTTAATCATTCGGCCACCACGAATTGAAGACCAATAATAAAATATCAAGTTAATCTAATTATTTGCGTTCTTTTACTGATTCTTATCATTCGAATGTATATGGTTTGATTTCTGCCTTACTCATGGAACATTTAAATAGTGTCACATCATTGGCCCGGAATCAACTCGTAAGACTGTTTATATCAATTAAATGGCCGTTGTTAATTTTCGCTCTAAGCTCGTGAGAACTGGCAAAAGTCGTCTCACTACTATCTTTGGTGACGTGTTCTGGCTTTACATTAATTTATAGCATATTCTGATTAAATACTATGAAATTTCAAAGCATTATATAACTTCGTCTGGTTTATTTATTTAATTTTAAAAGTAATGTGTTCTGAAAAACAGGAAATGTTTACCGAAAAATTTTGGCGTTATGTGGGAGCCAATTTTTACATTTAACAAATACAACGTAATAATTTTAAAAGTAAACTAACATCTGCATTCAAATAACATCGTAAATATTTTAAATATGAAAACAAATCTTGTGATTTTTCTATCGGAATGCATAAAGTTTAGAAATGATGAACGTTGACGGTGCCAAATAAATAAGGTGCGGAATTATAGACAGTTGCGTTTTTGCAGCGTTCGATTTTAAGACGCACCCCAGCAACTGGCGATAAAACCGGCGATGGTATTACGTCAATGAAATGGGTTAAATGGATTGTAGCAATAAATGTAGCCCTCGCCATGAACTCGGTAGTTCTGTTTGAGCGCAGAAGCGAGGCCCCACTGAAGGTCATGATAACGCACGCTACGTTATCTGGGAATATTAATTAATACGTGTAATATTATTTCACTTTCATTTTGTTTTAACTAGAAATAACAAATTACTCGTTTATTTTACTTATTAATACAATACTATAAGAAATGTTACTAAATTAAGTACTGTTAGAATTAGGGGTCGAAAATTTTATACATTTCAGATTAATGGTTCTGTATACACAATGACGCAATGAAGGATTTAATATACATGTAAATAGCGCGCAATGTGTTTAAAAATTTTGCACAATTCATGGATTTTTTTAATTAACAGGAGTGTTAGGCAGTCAAAAAAACAACTGCTCTAAAATTTATTATACCTTTAGGTCACTTTCTCCTACCGTCTTACTTAAATGATGATAATATTCAATGGTTTTGTAATAGAAGGTACCGGTTATAATACGGAGCATCGTATTGAATGGTAATGATAAGAGCGGTCGTTGAACACGCATGAACTTGGCTTCATGGCCTTCGTACCTTACATCGGTTTATTGTTAAGGTATTGTCGCTATGTCGCCTGAACTATTTGTGTGTTGTTTTTGCTCCAAAATTAGTTACGAATAAAATGTATTAGGCATCATTTGTTTGATTTATATTTTTAAGTGTGACATCAGCTAGTATGTTACTGTAGGTACATCTAAATGTAAATATATCTTCTCTTATAAATAAGAGTAAATCGCCGAATATATGTGAGTGCATCATTTCAAAAGGGTTGCACATATTTGGCTTATTCTTTTTTTTGCGTTTGTTATGACGTAGTATTTATAGAAAAAATGATTAAACATCATAAAGAAAAGTAGAAAATCGGGTTAAAAAATGTCCATATTTTATGTCATGGGAGGCAAATGCACAGGGGCGTCACCTGATTTTAAGTGATCACCGCCGTCCATTGACAGTAGCAACACCAGGGGAGTCGTAAGGGCGTTGCATCCTGTGTTTGGGGGGAAATGGGGGGAGGGGGATAGGAGAGGAGAGGGTTGGGAAGGGGAGGTGGACCTCCGGCACTCTCACTGACCGAACGAAACGCAACAATGAAACACTATTACTTTACGTCGGTTTTTTGTAAGAGGTTGGTACTAACCCGGGCGAACCAAACCATTCATGCTGAAACCAATAACAGCTACAGCGTGGCTCTACCACCTACAAAATATAAAAAAAATAGTACAAAAAATTACTTCGCTATGACAAATTCATAATTCATACTTGAGTATTAATTACTTATTATGAATAGTGTAAGTTTCTGTATGATAAAGCGTTTTAGGTCTTCAATTTAGTTTACTTCTTTTTATTATTGTTCACTGTCGACTGTTGCTATATCCACATGTAAATATATAAATAAATTGGTACCAACGTACGCAATAGATCCCTTTAAAAAAACCTTTCTCTGACTTTAGTAATTACTAAACTTTTTGAACTATAAAAGTATTATTGATTTGAAAAAATTTTTTTTTTCAAACTGACTAAGCTATTGGCCCAGCAAAGTCTTAACAGCTTCGCCGGACTATGAAAAATTAATACTCTACCAAAGCCTTCAAGGGTGATTGTATAATTTTCATAATAGCGATAAAGTTAAAGATAAAATTATAGGTGACTGTTAATGAATCAATCTACTTCTAGCTCGAGACGTGACCACGATTAAAAATAAATACAGGTGCAATTAAACAAACACTATTTTCCGCATAAGGAAGTCCTAACTATTCATATAGCCTGGTACAATAGAAATAGGTGTATATTACACGTGCTACACGGTGTTGATCAAGTGGATTATAGATACGCAGTTGTGTCTCGGATAACATAGTGTTATAAAGCAGATAACCATAAAACTGGAGACGCAAGCTCAATCGTTTTGATAGTCACGTAGCTAGTTTTTTTTTTTTAATTTGAGTGGCAAAGGAGTAACTTTACAAACTTGAAAGTCTAGGTTTTTATTTTTGCAAATACAAGTTGATTAGTTAGATTAAAAAATACCTTTTATTATAGATTTTATTACAGTAAAATTAGTTTATAACATGATAATTCTGTTATAAAAAATAACTGTATTTTCTAATATATATAATTGATCCGAATAGCTATGAATAATGTATGATCTATAAATCTTTTTTCGTCTTTAAAAGTATACGTTATAAGCGTTATATGCACGAATAATATATAGATTACATTTATATTCCCATTTCATTGCGATTTAATTTTTTTTATATCATAGGAGGCAACAAGCACGTTGCCAGCCTGTGTTTGGGGGAGGGAAGGGGAATGGGGAAAAGGAGAGGAAAGGGGAGGGGAGGTGTTCCTCCGGCACTCTCACTGACCGAACGAAACTCAACAATGCAAGCACTGTTACTTCACGTCGCTTTTCTGTGAGAGGGTGGTACTACCCCGGACGAGCCGACCCACTCATGCTGAAACCACTAACAGCTTCAGCGTGGCTCTACCACCTGCAATATTACAATATACATTGCATATTACATACATTACAAATAAAGATAAAATAAAACAGTATTTTTACTTTGTGTATTTTGTATATTAAATCTCAATAATGTCATTAAGAAAACCATGTACGATTTACTATAAACTCTACACCATAAATGTTCTGATATATGCAACTATGTTAAATTAGATTTGGGTCGAACGTGATTTTATCCGAATTTACAAACGAGTTCGACACTAAATCTGCTAGGACTTAGTCCAAAACTGACCTCGATTTTGTGCTTTAAATATAACTCGGCTCACGATCGCAACATGTCCCAAACGATATAGTTCCTTTAACGGCGAACATAACATAAAGCTGAAAGCAGAAATCTGACATATTGCCCCAATTTTCATAGTTCAATAAAACATTTCCTCGTCTGGTTTCCATGAACTTGCGCCTGTAGCAAAACTACCGTGCGAAAATAGATCTCTGATACATCGAGTACCTAATAGAATGATTATGATACGATGTTTTCCACGATAAAAGCATGTAATTTTTTTAAATATAATAAAGCAGCATCTGTCAGCGTCTTCGCTCGATACCTAAAAAACTAAAACTTTACTTACACTATTCATAATAAATAATTAATACTCAAGTATGAATTATGAATTTGTCATAGTGAAGTAATTTTTTGTACTATTTTTTTTATATTTTGTAGGTGGTAGAGCCACGCTGTAGCTATTATTGGTTTCAGCATGAATGGTTTGGCTCGCCCGAGTTAGTATCAACCTCTTACAAAAAACCGACGTAAAGGAATAGTGTTTTCATTGTTGCGTTTCGTTCGGTCAGTGAGAGTGCCGGAGGCCCACCTCCCCTTCCCAACCCTCTCCTCTCCTATCCCTCTCCCCCATTTCCCCCCAAACACAGGATGGCAACGCCCTTACGACTCCCCTGGTGTTGCTACTGTCAATGGACGGCGAACCTATACCTTGGGAATAGTATTTTTTTCTAGATTAAGGGTATGGTATTAAACTATACTTCCACGCAACAATTCATCCTGAAATTTTGCATAAACGTAGTCAGAGCTATGGAAAAGAACATACCGTACCTTAAATATAGAATAAAAAACTGTTCCTAAAGGATAGGTCCGACCTTCATTAACGCTAGTAAAACTGCAGATAAAAGCTAGTTTTTAATACTACTTACGATTAAATTTTTTTTCTATAGTAGGATGACTAAATTGACGTCACGGTAACTCAAGATAAACACAATACAATCCAAGAAAAATGGCAACCACATAAAAATTGTGGTCAGTTGTTGGTAGTCGCTCTCGCGTCAGTTCGCAAACCGCTTGTTGCTGAACACACTGGATGAAATGCGTTAATTAAAGATAGTCCCTGTGACTTGGTTACTGGCTATACTAACTTTGATTACTTGATGAGCTGAATAATACCGACAAGCTATACGCTAAAGTTACCGTATACTTACAATGTCCAGCCACTCGGTAGAATTTTTTTCCTAACAATATTTTAAAAGTTATACAATCTCACTAGAGTTTCGACAACAAGCGTGACTACGTTTTTGCATTTACATACCGCATCCAATCAGCATGTTTGTCTTCGTGATTTGTAAGTTGGTTCGCTCCGCAGAGGACTGACTTGTGTTAGATTTTTATTTTTGGGTGCGAGCGCTCGGCTCGCGGGCTGTCGTTAAAATTTAACAGCTGGGCCTACATCAAACTACACACAATATATTTGTCGACGTTTTCATTTAAACTCATAACAATATTTTATTATATATGAATCCGTTGCTGTTTTTGATGGAAAACTCGACGAAATGTTTTTAATAATCAGTAACAATTTTCGAGTAAAATCTTAATTAAGAACGTGTTATTTGGAATTTAAATAAACTGTACAAAAAAGTTATTGGGAAAAATAGTTTAATTGAGGAAAATTAAAAGAATTACTTTTATTATTATTACCTGATCTATACTAGTCTATACTAATATTATAAAGAGGTAAAGTTTGTGAGTTTGTGACGTTATCGAGGGTAATCTCCCGGTGGTGGTGAACCGATTTAAAAAAATCTTTGAGTGTTACATAACTCATTTTTCTAGGATGATTATAGACTATATATCAGCACGCTAACACCAATAGGAGCGGAGCACCAATTAAGAATGTTTCAAAATCGTGTTTTTTTCCTCTTGAGTGTTTCCTCTGCGTGTTAGCATTAACCCCAAGTAATTATTCCACGCGCACGAAGTCGCGGGTAGAGGCTAGCCAGCAATAATTTTCTAGTAAAATCTTAATTAAGAACGAGTTATTTGAAATTTAGATTAACTGAAAAAAAAGTGAACAGAAAAATACTTTAATTGAGGAAAATTAAAAGAATAACTTTTATACTACCTGATTAGTATATAAAATTAAAGTTATTCGTATAAGCGATACTCACAATGACATATGGAAATTAAAGTATAGATTTAAGTCATGTTCTATTGCTGATTAGGGTATGATTGACGTTTAGACATATTTTCTGAGATTTATATGTGACGGTTGATTGATAAACGATTGGAAAGTGGGTGGAATAGTTAGCGTGACGATGATGTATTACATGTAAAAAAATATATATGTGAAATTGTACTTAGCAACCGATGCTGTAGTAAACGTCATAGCTTATCATTTTACAATTGTGTTATCACACGGTAGAGTGGTATTGTTGTAACGTTCCCGGATCTGTCCGCCAGCGCAGTGTAGTTTCAACGTTTAATATATCTGATAACAGATAATATATAACAAAAAAAGAGATGACGTAGTCACTTTAGAAGTATACTATAAACCCGGTCTGGCTTCACCCGAGTGCAGTCGTTACATCAATCAACCTATTTACTTTTTTTATTGTTATGTTAACGAATGTGAGGGCAAAACTATATAACTGATCATCTTTTCTTTTTCAATTATTTTATATAGGTGTAAATAGTTTCTGTGATTTATCCTTAGTACATATACACGCTAAAAGTTTAGATAGTAGCAAAATTTATGGAGGGGCTCTGCACTCGATTCTCGTTCTAAATCAATTAAAAAAATAGGTGCTTAATATTTGACCTTATGATCTAGAAAAATACAAAAATTATACACAATCCTCTATGCGTCTATGTTACAGCAAAGTGTCAATGACCGTCGGGTGACTTCACTTTCCCTTGAAAGTGACCGTGGGAACGGCATGAATAAAGGTTTATTGTCCGGGTTATTATTGAAGATTATTAACTCCGGGTCCCTCCTTACAGCTTTTGGCACCGGTCATTGCACCTAGGCTTATTACTTTTATGTTAATACTTTAGAAAGTCTTAGAAGAAACTTTAACTTAGATTCTCTTTGTTATTTATTAGTATTTGTTTTGATATTATTATTGTATATATTAAATGTAACCATAACTATCATGGCTTAGAACACTGTAAGCGACTAACCTAACAGCTTGTATATATATACTATTGAGAGTTCTTATTGGGTGGCTTTGAAATTCTGATCGGCAAAATTTTTGTGTGACTAAATGTAGTGGAACTAAACACTGTATCGAGTAGAGTGTTGAAAACACTGGCCGCTTGAAGTTAAGCTACGTCGGACGCAATCGGTAGCGGACACATTTTAGAAGCTCTAAGTCACAACTTTTTCCGATTTAGCTATCAAATATCTTCATAGCTTTACGTTATTTGTATATATAATAGATTTCCTACGTCTACCAGGATTTCTTTCCATTAAACAAACATACAAAATCCGTTCTCTCTACTTGTAATATTAGTATAGGTTCGGAGTGCCTTTTGATTTTTTACAAACATATCCTAAAAGAATAAAGTGTCTGTCATAAAACACATTCGTTGATCCATTTCTTCTTTTATCCATTAAGACGCGAACTCTTATCGTATACCGTTATCTTGGTACAAGACTTGAGACGACTCTTCCTGTTTTGCTTCAAATTACTGACGTATTATACAATAATAGATACTAATTAGGTTTAATTCTCGTTTGTATGAAACTGATCATAATTCCCAGATATAACACTGACCTAACATATCTGAATTATGTGACCCCGAGCCGCTGTTTTGCTATCAAGAAGTTTGTTTTATATTTATAATTTGTTTTTATTCTATTGTTACGGTGAGAGATAAAATAATGAAACCTAATTATTGTTACATGCCTTGTACGATTTTATCATATGTAATTATGTTATTATGTAGAAAGCTAATTAGGTATTTTTACAACATTATATAGTTTTACGAAGTGACGACGACACAAAAAAAACCGACGTGAATTCACAGTGCTTGCATTTTTGCGTTTCGTTCGGTTAGTGAGAACTCCGTAGGGCCACCTCCCCTCCCTTCCAATCCCCTCTCCTTTCCCAACCTCTTTGGTGTTGTTGCTAATGTCTATGGACGGCGGTGATCATTTAACATCAAGTGACCCGCTTATTCGTTTTCCGTCTATGACATAAAAAAATCTTCTTTAGGCGCATTGAGTCCCATTTTTGCAGGAGAAAACTGATGGTTTCGCGTCAGGAATACACTAGTAAAGCGTGACCGAATGTATTGCACTTGTGCCATACTAGCGACGCGTAGTATAACGACCATGTACACGTAATATTGATATTATGTATAGAGCTAGTTTTTTTTTTGACTCCGCTATTGACCCAGCTATTGAACAGCTTCACCGGATTACTAGTGAGCTAGTGCAGGACATTATATGTTCGATTATTTAATGAACTGAATAAAAATTTATTAAAAAAATGGAGTTCCAATAGACATGAAAACCATACTAATGATAATAATTTTAATATACAAATCATGAAATTTAAATAATTCTAACTAATAGATGGTCTATTTATAAAATTCAGAAAAATCAGTTATTCCATTGTTTCGCGTTTTTACTTTCGTCGGCAGTCCTTATGAGTGGCTTGTTTTTTTGCTCTACATTACGGCATATAAAGTTGTTAATTATAACCAGTAGTAACTATATGGGATTTAATACAGAAGGAAAATACTTTTTATTAGGTCAATATTTTAAACTAGCTAACCCGTGACCAATTCGTTGGGCGGTAAACATTTATAAAAACTATTTTGTGACTTAAATATAAAAGTTGCACATATGCTGTCGCTGACTTTTTTGTAGGCATTATCAGGCTTTACAACTTTTCTCTAGAACTCCATCATTTTTTTTTCGAACTGACTACGCTATTGTCCTAGCAAGGTCTTAACAGCTTCACCGAACTACTAAACTCCATCATATATCTCTCATCATTAAGGCATTTTCGTTCGATCGTTTTTTCTCCGCCTTTGCAAATCTGACGACCACAAAAAAGTCTTTTCATTTTTCGGGTTGATATATAGCCTATGACACTCACAAACAACGTGGCGTTCTATTGGTAAAATCATTCTTCAATCATCATTCATAATCGGTTTAATAGCTCCTGAGATTACATCTCACAACCTCACAATCTCACAAACTTTACCTCTTTATAATATTCGTTTTAAATAAATAATGAATAAATTATCTCTTGAACTCTATAATATTTATGTGTAAAAGTCGTGAAACAACTACAGACTCCCATAGAATCTGAGAACGAAGATGTGCATTGATATTTGTAACAACAGTTTGCTTTTTGTATTCAGTATTCGTGACATGAATTGTTTAGAGAGTTTAAACAACGCGGTGACGCTTAAAAACTAGTGGGTAAATGCTAAATTTTAAGGAAAGTATAACTATATATTCCAAAATAGATCCTAATACCATTGACTTTCTCTCTGTTTGCATTACAATAACTTTAAATAGACTAAAAGTTTCTAATATTCACATATTATTATATAGTTTTGATCTGATGAAATCAATTGGCGTACAAGACACACATACACAAAAAAAAAAACGATTTGATTATACCGTACAAAAAGAAATGATTGTGAAACTATGTTAACTATTTTTAAAAACGGTCGTTTAACTAATTGATTAAACCAGGCGTACGTACGTCGAAGCTACATTCCAGTTTTATCCGCGACAATATATCGTAGGCGTAAAGCATGCAGTGTCGAAAGAAAATATTTTCGTTTACACTGAAAGTTGTAGCAATAGGTGGCACTGAGTCGGTTATTTTATTTCTTTTAGCGAAGTATTGACTTCTAATCAGTATTTTAAACAAAGGAGCGAAATGTCAACGCTTGCTTAAGGATGTCTACTGAGAATTGCCGTGCTACTTACCCTATTTGTTTTTTGAGAAGCAACCTAGCACCATATTAGTTCATATTAGACTCAGTAAATATGCGTTTACTAATGGTTGGCATGACATTCAATTCTTCAGCTGTATTGTTAAAAAATAAGATAATATTTTATTTTACTATAGTGTAATACTAAAATATATGCAGTAAACTATCACCGCTTCGTTGGACAAAAAAATGGCATAGGATCAATTTAGAAATTAAATATTCTAGATCAATCTATTAAAAATTTCCTAGGGGATGGTCATAGCTCTTTTTTCCAAATGACTACACTATTGACCTTAAAAAGGTCTTGACAGATTCACTGGACTACAAAGCTCATAGCTCGATTTCTATACTTTGTGTAGTTTTGACGTAATTGTAGTTCGGTGAAGCTGTTAAGACTTTGCTAGGCTAATAGCGTAGTGATATCGAAAAAAAAGACGTCATTGAACCCGAAGAAATTGTACCTTAAATTGTGCATATACATAATTATATAGATTTATATACTGATTGAAGATTTCGTTTTATTAATGCAGGACATGAGACATATATATAATTGTTAATTCCTATGTGATTCTGTACTTTAATAGCGTCATTGAGTATCTATAGTAATTCCCGGTTCAAGTAAACGAATTTGATTATATTATATGAATGCGATGTGAGTGAAATGTACTTTTTCGTACTAATTATATAATTTCAATAACTATTTCATATTTATGTTAAATTAAAAACTTCTAAAATAATTTTAATAAAACTTTGAAATTAACGCCATCGATCCTGGTTCTCTCAAATTGCTGTAATATGCACCTTTTCAAACCGTAAAATTACGAATTTTTACAGAGTTTATTGGCTCGGAAGTTATGTTTATGAAGATATTAACCAGTCGTAAACAATTTACGGAGTCGTTTTGCGTCCGTCGTCAGGTGTCCGCTTGAGGAATATGTGAGCGCTCTACACTTCAAAACGTGTCTAGATTGTTGTCAGCCAACTTTCTAGGAATAAAGTCGTAAAAACAATATTTAGCGCTAGTGAGCGTATTGCATAAAGAGAATTTCGCTATTGACTACATATTTGATTCGATGACAACCCTATTGCGTATACTTAGCTATATATTATTACACGAGTAAATAATCTTTAACAATGGTTTGTGATTTTAACACGTAAAATATTTAGCTACATAATTATTACCTGTTTTTTTTTATTGAAATCTATTCTTATTACATATCTAATCTATGTTTGTCCCATATATATGTTTGGGTATAATTCGTCTGATTGCGATTTTACTTTGGCGAGTTATTGCTCTAGCTCCTGCGAATATTTCGAAATTAGTTCAATCATTTTACAATAGATGGCGCACAGATTGTTTCATATTGAATTTAGATTAAAACCGAATAATGTCGCTATAATTGTTGTAGTTTAATCAAGGGTAGTTTTTTTAAGCCATAGTAGGCGAACGAACAGATGGGTCACCTGTTGTTAAGTGATCTCCACTGTCCATAGACACTTGCAACACCAACGAAGTCGCAAATGCGTTGCCAGCTTGTATTGGAGGGGGGGGAGTGGGATTAGGGGAGAAGAGAGGGAGATGGTCTTCCGGCGCTATCACTGACCAAACGAAACGCATCAATGTAAGCACTGTTACTTCACGTTGGTTTTCTTTGAGAGGGAGGTACTACCCCGGGCGAGCCGACCCATTCATGCTGAAACCAGTAATAGCTTCAGCATGGCTCTACCTCCTACAAGATTCTAATGAATTGATGTATAAAAGCTTAATAGGAACAGGATATATCTATGAATTGTTATATTATTATTTACGTCCAATGAAGCAGCCGGGTATAAGCTGGTATGGAATACATTAACTAATATTTAGGCAAGTGCGATTTCATTTGCATAAAAATGGTCGTCAAAGACTGCATACTAATAGTTTGATTTAGTTATATTAGACTTAGAATTTTGTTAGCGACACAAATAATAATTCTTAGAAAAATTATCATGCATTTGAATTCACATAACAGTTTGTAAACATTACTGTTAAATTGTTCACTTCCGTTATGTCGTGATTATAATTCTAATCAGATCATCATATTTGTAAATTCTGTATTAATCCAAACAATCTATATTTAAAAAAAAAATGAGCCGTCACAGGACACCTGGCAGATGTGAAATATATAATTTTTTAAAAGTAAAACACAGGGTTACTCTCACATGTGTAACGTATTAAACAACACTGTATACACTGTAGGTATGCGAGCTCAGTACGGCAAGAGAGATTGCGCGCAGTCGCTTGCACATGGTATCGCGTCGCCACGTCTCACACACTGACTGTAACGCCATGTCAACAATCAGGTTCACCCTCGCCTATAGACGTTTCACATCAACTAGTATGTCGTAAATAATAAAAGTGAAACCATAATTAAATAAACATAAAAATACACCAATTTGTATCAGATCAGTCACACCATAAGTTGTAAAAGTGAAAAAAAACCAATGAAATCCAACTTCACGCGGTGCTCCCAGTCGGTTACCCATCCAAGTAATAGTAAATGATATCTAATGGTAAAAAAGAAATGATTTGGGTTTTGAAATGAAATTTTAAAATTCTGATCTGCAATCTTTTTGTCTGACTAAAAGTCGCGCAGTTCTACACTGTGTCGTCGGGTAGAGTCAGATCAGAGTCTCACTTGCCTTGAGGTATTGGAGAACACTCAGATATGCGTTTTACACACGATCTATTTTGTGTTTTTAATAGATAACCAAGCGATTTTAAAATTATTTCACATTCACATATTATTAGTGACTAATATGGATTTATGTAAGTCGTGGTGGTCGCGTGGTTTGACGGATAGAATATGAATATGTTGCTCGCAGGTTCGAAGCCCAGCATGTATTCGTTTTTCGAAATCCGTGTACATTTTCTAATTTAAATTAATAACACTATCTGCTTAAGGTGAAGTAATACATTGTGAGGAAACCTGAACCCGAGTAATGTTCTTGTAGTACCAACAGTTCATTGTATGTGGGGTAATATAGAACTGTGGATTTCTCAAAGTCCGAAATCGCCCGTACGTCGTCACCTGGCGTAGTGATTATTCAGATATGAGACCAGTGACTCTGCAGTTGGTTTCTTACAGGGTGATGATGATGATGAATATGCCCTTTATTTTTTAAATCTTTTTTTTTATATCATACGAAGCAAACGAACAGGTGAGTCACCTGATGTTAAGTAATCAATACCGTCTATAGACATATGCAACACCAAGAGAGTCACAAGTGCGATGCCATCTTGTGTTTGGGGGAGGTGCGGTCTTCACGTCGGTTTTCAGTGAGAGGGTGGCACTAGGGATGAGTGATATTAGAAAAACATCAATGTTGACATCGATGTCAACATCGATTCAAAAGTATCGATGTATGATAAACATCGTTGGCAAAACATCGATGACCGAAAATATGGATGTTTTTGCTAAATTGTCTGTAAAAACAGAAAAACAGAGGTCAGTGACGAAAAAAAGGTCATCAAAAGAAAAATCTATTCGTACGGCTTACAAATTTGATAATTTTCTAGTCCTTGGCTAGTACATGCAACGTTCTCATAATGTCGATGTTATCGAAATCAAAACATCGATGTCGCGATATTATCGACAACAAAAAATCGATGTCAAAGCATCTATGTTTTTCAGCGAAACATTGATGTTTCTTCAACATCGATGAATATCGATCATCCCTAGGTGATACTACGCCTGGCGAGCTGACCCGTTCAGATATTTTCTTCAATACGAACAAAATATAGTTTCGGCATAAAATACTCGTGTATAAAACAGTAAGTTTTATCTGACCATATATAAAATGAACAAATGTTTTAAAATACAAATGCTATAAATTAGATAACATTTTATTGTCGACTAAAATCACCGCAATTATTTTATTAAATTTATATATTAAAATATTTGATGTTCATTGTAAATAATCGATACTGTATATAGCTGATATTAAATTGTACATTTATGTAAGTGTGTAACATTAAACGTCTATAAATTCAGCACGCCTACGGGTTTTTAAGACCTTAGACTAAGATCTAGACACGTTACTGTTCACGATTTTCTCTCGACAATCACAGACAGATTTATGAATCCTTTAAAACAGCCTACGCGCCTACATTTCTCGTTGTTATAGGGATCACCTCATTCACATTTTCAATACATAGAAAACATTTTTTTAACAAAATTAAATGTTTAAACAACCGCATGACTAATTCGATTTTAGTCGATGTAAATTTTACAGCTTCGTGAATGGTACAAGACAATACGAGTTTATTCTCGACGTAATTATATTAACATGAATTAATTTAAATATTCATGAGGTTTTTCCCCCAATGCATTCGATAAATTTGCATCTAAATTTGTAGCGTAGATATTGCAATGGTTATTACTGTTTTAAATATGCAACGGATATTTAATAACGTAGATTCAACCTATCCCTTTGTTCATTTGTAGTCCGGTGAAGCTGTTAAGACCTTGCTAGGTCAATAGAGTAGTCAGTTCGAGAAAAAAAACCGTAGGAAGTATACTGTGGTAAGGAGAAATGAAAACTTCTTTAGACGCGTTGAACAGTATTTTCGGTAGCAGATACATTTAGAATTTCGCGTCATGATATGCTAGTAAGCGTGACCGTTATTGCACTTGCGTAGCTTATGTCAGACTTACGATGCGTAGTATAGGGGCTTGTGTAGATGTAATATTGATATTTTGCAGCTCATCATACGTTTCATTGAATAATAGACTTTATAAAAATGTTTATAATTATTGCTCAGAGTGCGAAGACATATGAAAACCATATTAATGACAATAATTTTAATAAACAAATTCTAAACCAATCTAACTATAATAACAATTAACTCTTTATTGCACACACGTTAAAGATACACAAAATTAGACATTCGTTTACAATATGTGTACAGTTATACGACCTTATTGCTTAGAGCGATCTTTTCCAGGCAACCCTAAGCAGACATTCAATTTTTAAAATATCGAGTGGCAATATAAATAGACACAGACTTACAAAAAATATAGTTAAATGTAAAAAAAAAATGACGCAATAAAACAATTTTACTACGACAGCGAGAGGTAATACCGGTGGAGATATTTTTTAAATAGTGTCTCGGATCTTATCCATTAAATAATTCTAAAGATGACAGTCTCGACTATTTTTCCGAATGAAAGACACCCTATATATTTTTCCATACCACTGACAAAAATTAACTACGAAAAGTTTCATGATTATCAGTTAGTAGTTATTACATGAAAATCTCACAAACAAACAAACAAAATTTGATATATATAATATTAGTAAAAATAAAAGTAATAACACTGTATTTCAAGACTGGTATTGGTGATAAAATAAACCATACTACGAGTACACATATAATGTAATAATAATATTAATTTAACGTAGGATTAACACCTGTACATTTATTATACGGGTTACGTGTAATGAAAATTTTGTTACCATAGTGAAGCGATCACTGACGTCACTCATATTTTCTAGATGTATTGATTAATCGCGTTGTTTGTAATCTATGGTGTTAAGGAAATTGTTAGAAACTGGAAGATAAATACTCGAAGAGGGAATGTTAGGGTCAACAAAAATCTTTTTTTTACAGTTTGATTAAAAAAACACAATTACCAACAAAGTTCGTTGCCGACAAAATGAATAAATCAACGAATTTATTGTTCCACTTTTAGTCTTTATAACTAGACGACTTCGACGAAACATTTAAAAATATAATGAAATGATTATTGGCTTTAAAACAGTCTACATCGAAATGATTTTTTTTAAATATAAAATGCCTTATGAAATGTTTATGTAGAAATGACACCACACCTATGTTATAAAAGTTGAAAGTTTAGACAGTAGCAATATTTATAGAGGTTACTTTGAACTCGATTCTCGTTCTATAGCAATAAAAAAATAGGTGCTTAATATTTGACCTAATTAACTACATTTAACACACGTTAAATGTGCCCATGAACTACCATCTCTTAAAATACTGTAAGCGACTAACTTAACACCTGACATATATAAGTTTGTGAATATACCGTTCACACTCGAACTGGTGCTTGGTGACAGATTTTCAACTTGAGGGTGACTGTTAGACAGTTGAACATAGAAAAAGCTCAACCACCTTAATTTGTATATTAAAATGATTACCCAGATATGTAATCTGTATTGTCAAATATCAACTCCGAATGGTTAAAATATATTATGTACGCAATCGTAGCGTCGGAGTTGAAGCAGTCGCTGTGGCCGAAAACGGCCAGGAGGATACTTTACGCAATCGTAATGTAAGCCAAAAATATACTCTTTTTTACTTTTTTTTTCTAATCATAGGGGGCAAACGGACAGGTGGATAACCCTATGTTAAGTGATCACCACCGTCCATTGAAACTAGAAACACCAGAGGAGTCGCAAGTGCGTTGTCATCCTGTGTTGGTGGGGAAGGGAGAGGGAAGGAGATGGGTCTCCGGCGCTTTCACTAACCGAACGAAACGCAACAATGCAAGCTCTACTTCACGTCAGTTTTCTGTGATATATACATACACGTACATGTAAAAAAGTATTGAAACATTTTGACTATACACGTTTATATTATCTACAAAATGCAATGTAGAGTATCTGTACAAGTAATACCTAAAATATTCATTTGAACGTTTAAATAAGAAATACCTACAGGTGTATTTTAAAGTTAAATTATATAATAAGAAAATAGAGAAAATTATTTATATGTCCTTGAAACTTCATACCACCTGTTAAGATTTGTTTAAAAGGCAAAAATAAATAGGTATATATGTACATAGCTGTGACCACGAGTGGGCGATAATAACACGCGATGTCACCGTTACGATATTTACCAACAACACTGTGATGTATACTTGGATATTATGGAATAGTTGCTAATTTATATTATTTTTTTTATTAATAAAACACTATGTGATTAGTATTAGTATTGTTCGTTTGTCTTTCGATTACGGTTACATTGATCAATTTACGAATACGTCTGTTAATGGGTTCTGCAGTGAATAATAAAAACAATTAGAAATAACTTTATTTAGAAGAGAACTGCATAAATATAAAGTACATTTATAGAGCCGCAAATGAACGTTTTGCAAAATTCGGAACAAAACCCTATGAATAATCCCTAAAGACAAGCGTACGGACAGATATAAAATATTGCAAATTGCTTTAAATCATGTTATCCGATAACTTCACAATGTTGTACCGATTGTTTGTGTTGTTAATTTATATAAATTGTAAATAACGTAGACAGTATTGGTACCATTTTTTTTTATTTATGACTAGCATCTATCCGCGACTTCGTTCGCGTGGTATAGTTAATTTGGGTTAAAGCTAACACGCAGCGGAAGCTGTCAAGAGGAAATACCCCGATTTGGAAACATTATTTATTGGTGCTCCGGTCCTATTGATCTTAGCGTAATAACACATAGCTTACAACCATGCTAGATAAATGAGCAATATAACACTGAAAGAATTTTTCAAATAGGACCAGTAGTTCCTGAGATTACCTCTACAACGTCACAAACTCACAAACTTTACCTCTTTATAATATTAGTATAGATATATTTGTATAAGTAGATTACAAGTGGTCGCCCAGTGGTCGAAATTCCTTAACTTTTATATATATCAGTCATATTGGTTTTATAAGTTCTCCTTGTTTTGCAATGAAATAGAAAGAAACTGATCGAGCTATTTAAAAATATATTATAATCTATTCATTATTTATTAAACAATTCATTAATTAACAATTCAACGTCGTTAAATCAGATATATCAGTTGAATCTCAGAGTTTTATTATACCTAAGGTGAAAACCTCATACTTTTAAAATATACAGGTAATATACTATGGTTTAATTGTAAAAACAATACGACTGGTCAATGTGAGATGTAAACAGAACGACATTATCAAGCAAAGGTCACAATGTTATCGCAATATTAACAAAACACGACTTTTTTTGGTTTCGTAAGATTATTGGCACAATGCGTTCTATGCAAAATGTGTTCTCATGAATTACCACGGATGTATGAATATTTATTGATCCCGAAAGTGACTTTATATTGCACATTACGATTTATCAAACTCATACAAACATTACCGGTGTTATTACATAAAAATTAAATATGCATTGAATACTTGACTTAAAGAAGTTACGTTTTAAATGCACCGCACTCGCTGAATGTTCGGCATTTTGTTCTTTTGTCTCGCTTAGGTTAGGTTAGGTTAGATTTGCGAAAAGAGGATAACACGAACTTGCCTCGGTCGAGCGCGGTGCATTTAGTACGAAACCTTTTTAAAGCAGGTATTTAATACGTATTTAGACTGTTAGGTGATTAGGTTTCTTTGTATAGCTTTTTTGGCAAACCTGGTGTTTTTGACGATTTGGCCTAGGGTTGATACTTTGATTGGGTGGATACTTTACATCTAAAACAGTCATAAGCGCATTTCGAAGCGCAATCATAAAAGACCGGCACCATCTTCCGATACGAAATATATATAAGAGTTGTTGAGGTATGTATGCTTGGTACACATATATGTTCCAACAACTCATATATGTATGAATAGTTAGCTTAAGTCAGCTCAGATAGGTCGCGAATTGCACATCAGGCAACAGTCTAAACCGAGGTGTGCCGTGCACCCTTGAGGTAGTTGTCAAATAAAATCGGCTGAGTGCTCTAAACGCTCGCCTTAGCAGCCCGGTGGAGGTGTTAAGACCTTGTTAGGTCAATAGCGTAGTCAGTTCGAGAAAAAAAAAATTGCTCGATCTAATACTAGGAACTGTGACAAGCTGGTCGTCTGGTTTCAGAGTCAGTAAGACCAGACCAGAAATAGTTATTTAGGTTTTACAATAAAGTCTCAAATTATATTACCGATTTGCCGGACTGTAAGTTAATGCACAACGTAGAGCGGGTTTTGGTGTCAAAGGGCGTTTGGTGATGTCTGAAATTGACTTCTTTCTCTGAGCATGCACTAAAATGTAAAGAGATACACCCGATCGAGTTTCTTGTCGATTATTTGCGATGACTTGGTTGTTTTCCGAACTGGTGGTAATTCTGACGTTCAGAAGCGCCTTCTTAGTGCCTTAATTAAATAAAGTATTTTTGATTTATTCGTAATTATCGAAACCTACCTATAGGTGCTTAACTATTGGTGCATCGGAAGATAGACCCTAATATAGAGTTCAAGTTCCAGCAAGTGGTGTACGAATATGCAACCACAGAGCTATATTATATTTAAGTATTATACTGTACCTGTAATTGGCTCTTCAATAGACAAATAGGGGAAGATAAAACAATTTACTAGAATTTTCTTTTCTATTAGTCAACCAATTTTCTTTATATTTTTGAAGTTATACTTCTTTTGGCGCATTAGGGAAAGATGATGAGAGTAAATATTACAATGCGCGCGATCACCGTCACGAAAAACCGACACCCTGAACTTATTACGATGCGCGTGCACACCGTCACGAAGAACAGACACCCTGAAGTTGGCTATTGTCAACATTTTTGTTCTTTGTATTAAAACTTTCAATGTATTAAATGCCATTTTTCTAGTGTTAGTGTCGTTATTTCTACAAACGTAGAATAAGCCGAGAGATATATGTACATAAGTACGCACACACTTTTTTTTCTATGAGTCGAAACTTTTATTTATGAGTCTCTATTCATCATACTTCACGATTCTTACGTCTACTAATCTACTATTGTATACTAAAAAAATCTCAATAATACTGAGATTAAAAAAGATTTATAGTCGAATTTCGACCACCGTAGACCACTAGTAATTATAAAATACTGGTGTAAAATGTTTTTTACTAGTGACAAAAATCTCTTAATGAAGGAAAGTACGGGGTAACAACCAGTTCTCGATGTCATAACGATTTAAATTGCCCAGAAAAATATAGTCCTGTTTTTTTCTGTTAGATCGTAGAAACTGGCCTTCTCAGTTTGCTTCTGCTAATGTTTATTACCTTCATTAGATGTTTTAGCAACACACTAATACGTGCTAAAATTCGCAATTGGTGACACCAAGAAGCCGCTTAATATTGATTTTCAAAGATAATGAAAGTTTTAAAAAACACTCTCACCGTATTTCTAATAGGATAGTCGTTTGTACAAGTATTAGTACAAAGAATATGAAAAGTGAAATTAGAATAATTCCACCGAAATAAAATGCGATAGTACAATAATAATTAATTCTCTGATAACCGAATAGTGAATAAATTTACACGTATAAATAAAATTCAAGTACCCCTGTGTCTGGGCTTACGTCTAAAACGGCTGAACCATTTGACGGGATGTTTATTCGCAAGTGAGGACTTTCGAAGTAGATATTTTCTAGGCCATCTTGTCTATAAGTACATATACACCGACTACATTACCGTCGAACATTTAAAATGACTAAGATATTTCTAGGTTTCCTGAAAACAATTGGTACCTAATTATGCTAAAGAAAGTTCTGGCAAAATTCTTCTTTTAAAGTCGGTTTTATTTTTTGTTAACACTGTATTACGGACAAAAATCATGCGAATATAGTGTCAAAAAAGAAAATCACAAAATATAGACATAGTCTCGGTGTAATTGGTGTTGTAAGAAAGAGCAGAACAACGTCTTGCGAACAATTTTTAAAATAAAAGTACAGTGGTGCAGCACTAGTGGACAACCTCTCTGATCGCAGTCGAGCGTGCTACAGTGCGAGTTGCGGGCGACAACGTTTCACAACGTCGCGTTATATGCAAATCTTATGCGACTGACAAACTAATTAACACATTTATCGCTTGTTTCACATCGGTAAACAATATTATATTAAATTACCTAGCGTAAAGACATAAATGATATGGGTATGTAGATATAACCATGTGGTAATATGTGAAATATTGTGGTCCGGATGTTTAATGATCTTTTATCTAGAAACAATTCCCACGATGTTTTAAATGCCTTTTATTTGTGTTCAGTTAATTAAACATCTTATATAATAATATATTTTGGTTCAAATATGAAACCTCGAAAGTTTAAAAGACACTTCAAGCGAAAATATACTGAAATTGGTTAACTTAAGTATTCTACAAGTGATAACATTGTATCATATATGCATATTAAGACGTAAACCTGTTTCATTTAAAGTTGAAACAGGTTTCATTAAAGTTGATAACATATTACATTTTTTTTAATAACGGTGATAATATACGTATCCTGTTAGAATCTAGAATAGCTTACTATTAAGTATTACTAGTTTGTACGCAGTTTTGTATAGAATGTTTAGTTTATTATTATTTGTATGACTCAGCCTTGGTGTTTCTCTTCGTATTTGTTTTATGTTATACTGAGATCAAAAATAACATTTCATGTAAGACACGTATTACAAATTTACAAGCAACACTCGTGCGACACAACGGTCAAACCCAAATAATTTTGTTGTCCCATTAACATTCTTTCTATCGAGACTAGCTTATAGGAATAGACATTACATGCTACATTTCTAAGTGGCATCGATATAAGTACACTTGGTATGATCGTATGAAGCTTGTGAATTAATGGACGATACCCTAGTTTTTATTATAGTTACATATATTAGTCGCCGAATCAATATTTAATATATATATGTATATATATGTATATTTGTTTTTTTGTTCGATCTGATTGCGCTATTGACCCAGCAAGGTCTTAACAGCTTCACCGAACTACGAAGGCTACTAAGACTACTATTTAATACTTTACACGTTCTTTGACTTATTAAGTGCCTTGCTATGGAAATTTAATATTTTGAGAAATTAAAGCGAATTGATTTATTAAAAAAATTATTTTGATATGTCGATAGTTGTAGATATTTTTGAAGCACGAAAATTTAATAATAGTTAAATTTGTAAAATAAATGAAATACAACATCAGTTAAGTTCCCTTCATTTAACTCTGAAAGCAGATTTTAAAAGCAAGACTGCGTTATAAATCGGAAATGAAATCAATAATGAATAGCAAAGTTTGGTCGAAATACATATAATTGAATGCTAGCATTAATGTTTATTTTTTATATTGTACTCGTGCTGCTAATAAATAAAGACATTTGTGAGTTAATCATATTTCTGAAACCTAAGCGTAGTTAGCTTAGGTCAGCTCAGATTCACACCCGATTAGGCCTCCCACGGCAGCGGCTCAAGCTTAGGTTCGATTCCTCGGTAGGGAGCCCTTGAGTGCGTTGCTTGCGCGATACGGTGACACACAAATATACATCACCGCTACAACACTACACGATCACCCCCACACACGTGCACGCCTACACGCTTACACATGTAAGTGGAAGGGTTTACTTTTTCCCTTATCGAACTGAAAAACTCTCAATTTTCCGATAATAAATATATGGAGGAGTTGTTAAGGCGTGTATGCTTGGTACACATATACGTTTCAACAACTCATACATATATGAATAGTTAGCTAGGTTAGCTAAGATAGGTCGCGATTTTGCATGCAACAGGCAACAGCCAAGCCGAGGTGTGCCGTGCACTCTTGAGCTGGTTGCCAAAATAAAATCGGCTGAGTGCCTTAAGTGATCGCCTTAGTAGCCCGGTGAAGCTGTTAAGACCTTGCTGGGTCAATAGCGTAGACATTTCGAAAAAAAAAAAGTCAGCTCAGATAGATCGCGAATTGCACGTATCAGGCAACAGCCTAAGTCGAGGTGTGCCGTGCACCCTTGAGCTAATTGCTCAAGTGGAATCAGCTGAGCAAGCGCTCGCCTTAGTAGTCCAGTGAAGCTGTTAAGACCTTGCTGGGTCAATATCGTAGTCAGTTCGAAAAAAAAACCTAAGCGTAACTTTTATTTTGCCGCCTTTTTAAGATTACGGACATGTATGCGCATAAGATTCACCGTAATATTTGGATAATGCTTGTTTTATTACTGGTTAGTAACTTAGTTGCACATTATAGCAGCAACATAAAAAATACATCAGAATTAACCATATACGAGATTTCTTATATATATTTTTAGTTCGATAAAAACAAAACTAGTAAATCAACAAGTTCAAATAATAACTGAACTTTCCTAATACTTTTCGATATAACTAAACATCTATGTTTTTACGTATCGTAATATTCTTTCTGTTCATGGAATAGAATCAGAAATCAAGTGTGCCATAAACTTTATGGAGAGTGTTCATTGTAGCTTATAGTCACTAGAGTTCTACGGTTCTTTTTCAAGTCACTCACTGACTATAAGTGTAATCATTGTGTAAGTTAGTGCCTGTTGCCCTTCAATCGAAATAAAGCAGTGTGTGCGAAGGCTGTTTTGCGGTAAAAAAGGGTGTGGAAATAGCGCTTCCGTAATCAAACTTTACACAGATCATATCATCACCTTGAAATCAACTTTTCACTTGCGGTTCTTCGTGTTTTTATAGTAGTTAACGGTTTTCCTAAAGTTTAACTGGATAATGCGACTTATTCATTTGCTTTTAAATCGAAATTATTTGTCGTTTATAAGTGAATGGGTTTTTTCTATATAACGAGCGACTGTTTAGTCGCCAGCAATATTTTTACAGGATAATCATTAATTAATTCTCGTTCTAAATCAATTTAAAAAATAAGTGCTTAATATTTGACGTAATTATTGAGAGAAACGCAAGACTGATATAAATTCAACATCACATGATGTATGCAAAAACGAACTGGTCTAAAAAATTAATCAAGCCCTATCGCGAAATGCGGCCCACGTCCTGCGTTCCCATTGTTTGAGCATGCGGCATTTCCACCATAAGCAGCTACGTAATGGTTAACCTCGAGATAAATCTCTTTAATGCTGTTCATTCAAGCTAGGTCTGATTTTTTTCGTTTAAAAGTAACGTTTCCACAAATTTAATAAGTTTTATAACAAACTTGAACTAAGGTTTTCTTTGTTGTTTATTAGTATTTGTTTCCATATTATTAGTTTAAATGTCAAAAGTGATCATGAACTACCACAGAATTGAAAGATGGTGCCCTTTAAATATTAACGATACTGGTTCAATGGTGGAGAGTCTGAATTCTATGAAGAATTAGAATTTCAATTGTAAAATCAAATAATAACGTCATATATCGGTAAGTTTGATAATAACTAATTACTTGTCTATATCACAATCTCTTTCAAGTTAAAAATCAATCTTCAAATTTTGTAGCATTTGTTAATTGAACTTGGAACAATATCCCCTTTTTAAGCTTACAGTATTACAAGTACTTACAGTACGTATATATGTACAAGTGTTTCAATGACACTATTTTGAGTTAGCATTTTAACTATTGTACTACGTGACATAGCAATCATTCTCACGAAAGTACATACTATTACTCTTTCTAACAACATTGTCACAACTCCCCAAATAAGATATCCTTAGAAATGTATATTACATGCAATTTGTAACCTGAATAAAATAGATCTATATCGGTACAACAGAATACAATAGGACATTACACGTTGTGTATATGTGCATATCGATAAATTTCATCCTACGCATACAAAACGTATCATGCATGCGCAAATACTTTTACATACGATCCTAAAACGTTATTCTAGGAAACGACGGTCGTCAGTAAACTAGCGACATGACAACTAATGTCATCAAACGCCTTCAATTGATTTGGTGTCAATACCTGACATATATGTTTTTTTAAATTGACAATTGATGTACAGCGAAAATACTGTTTATATGAGATTCAATTGCGTTAAAACTACACAGAGTATCGGCATAGGACTATAATCATTTGATGCGGGATTCTTTTTTTATTCTATTAACCCTGTCCTTTTCTAAGCGTGCAACAATTAGGTAGTACATATAAATTAGAAGGTAATTGTTAGTGACATATTCTTATTGTGTAATTTACACAAATGTATTCATTATTATATATACATATACATTATAAAATCATTTTTTACCATTCTACAGTAGTGCGGTGAAGCTTCGGTCAATAGCGTAGTCAGATCGAAAAAAAAAAACATTCTACATTTTTTAATATCATAGGGGGCAAATAGTCCATAGACACAACAGGGGAGTCGCAAGTGCATTGCCAGCCTGTGTTTGGAGGGGGGAAGGGGGGTTGTGCATCCGTCGTTCTCAGTAACCGAACAAAACGCAACAATGCAAGCACTGTCAATTCACGTGGGTGTTTCTGTGGATCGGGTGATACTACCCCGGTTGAGCCGACCCATTCATACTGAAATTAGTAATACTATAGTTAGATTATCTTTAAGTAATGATGGTTTAGTTGATAGCGTATTTGAACACAGTGTCAATGGACTTAGATTCAAATCCTTGCCACAGAGTCGGAGCTTCTGGTGACATTTAAACATAGCATAATGGTAGAGTCATTACAAAATTCTTCTGGCTACTCACCGCCCTCAAGTGGAAATCTGTCACCAAGCACTTGTTGGCGTGTTCCAATAGCTATACTTGAGAACCAGGCTTTTCTATATTTAATGTTTTTACCATTTTAGGCCACTTCGTTATTAAACATGTGACAAGATTGTGTTCATATAAAACCTATACGTAGAGCGTAGTGGTAGAGCCACGCTGAAGCTACTACTGGCTTCAGCATGAATGGGTCGGCTCGACAGGGGTAGGTACCACCCGACCCACAGGAACACCGACGTGAAGTAACAGTGCCTGTTGCACTTCGTTCGGTCAGTGAGAGCCCTGGAAGCCCTCCTCTTCCTTCCCACAACACAGGCTGGCAACGCAATTGTGACTCCCCTGGTGTTGCAAGTCTCTATGGACGGTGGTAATCACTTAACGTCAGGTGACCCACCTGTTCGTTTGCCTCCTATGATATAAAAAAACCTATAAACAATATGTTTTACACATAACTTTCTATAGTAAACATTTATAGTTGTCAAAAAAAAAATGAATAGGAGAAACTAAGTGTTGGCGGTACATATAAGTGAGTATGTAGTAATCATAGTGATTCGAAATAGCTGACACGCATACAAAGAGTCGAGAGATGAGTTAGCGATCAAATCTCATTACAGATATCCTAGTTACATCGTATTAGCCGACGAGATGTTATTTTTACAAACAATACCTAAACGCTCATAAATTATTCATAATTTCATACATATTGGGTTAGTGAAACCCCCAGCAGTGATTCACGTCTATTGTAGTTGAGATATCGGATTGATTTCTTGTATCACTGGCTATAATAACCTTAAGTGACAAGCTTGATCGGTGAATGTCAGACGGACATGCTATTTTGGTTCTTATGTTTTTCTGTTATGTAAACAGGTTTCGGGATGCATCATAGCTAAAAGCTTACATTATAAAAAACAATACATAAAAGAGATTTACAGCAACTCGTACCTGAGAATGGTACAAAGCAGAGTTTTTAGCTACCGCTTCGAAATTATAGATATATATTTTTTTAATACAAACAGGATATGTATCGTTTATATTTTGAATGTGTGCTAGTAATCGCCTGCGATTTTATTTATGGTAAAATGGATCGTAGTCCGGTGAAACTGTTAAGGCCTTGCTAGGTCAATAGCATAGACAGTTCGAGAAAAAATAATGGAATATGATACCTAAAAACAAAATATAGAGAACCCCACCTAGAATCAAGTTATAATAAAAAGATCTACTACTCCAACTAGTAGTAGAAGACGTAACTACTTTTTCCTTGAACAAACGTTTAGGTTAGTTAACATGTGTTTTTTATAAAATGAATCTAAGTGAAATTTTACTTAACGTGGTATGTATATGTAGTTATTTTTTATCACAGACTCCCGAAGTATGAACCAAAAAAAGAAAATAAGTTGCAGTTTCGCATATTTATTCTGACTTCTTTTTTCCTGGAACGAAGTGATTTTGACTCTTTAATGTACCGATGTATTCTTATCCGATATATCGTATAAACTCATTGATATAATTTTTATTAGATTATACAGTCGTAGTAAGATTTTACTATCTTGGCCCTGTTAAAGTATCCAACACTGAATACTGTAAGATTTAGTTTACTTAGCCATGTTTAAAAAGACAAACATTGTCTAAGGCATTCCACTAAGTAGAGTATATCTTCAACGAAAGCAAAATATCACTGTATATAGCTTCTTAATTGTAAACACAAATTAATGAAACATTCGGATTAATAACATCTCTAACAATTACTTTAAAATAATGATACATAACGTGTTGAAAAAAAAGGAATATTTATGAATCTATATATGAAATAAGATTGATAAATCAAATCGAATACAGACATCGATATATTCTCAATATAGATTCCTCTACTACAATTTTATCAAGGTAGACGCTACTAAAATGTAACCTCATCGAATTGGATAAACCCAAAACATTGGTTTCAACTTTAAATTATTTAACTCTAAATAAATAATAGTACTGTGATAAGAATAAAACTAGGAAATCTTAATGTGACGCCAATCGAAAGAAAAAAGTAGCTGTTTTATAGTTTGGTTTAAAATTATTATATCAGCAGTATCTTCCGACGACTTTAACTGTCTATTAAACATGTATGGATAATATAAAAAAAATATATACTGCAACGTCATTGTCCTTTAGCGTTTTTGACCACGTCGTATGGATGCCTTCATATATCTCAATCAGATAAGCTTACAAATGTACAAGAGTCTATGATAAAGTCATCAACTGACAAATATGTCACAATATCAGTAAGAGGCGATTGTAACGGTCAGTGTGACATCTGTTATCAATAGGTAAGTAAAGCCAAGTTATGATTCACGTAAGTAGTTTCAACTTTATAGATTCAACGTTTAACTTTGTCACAGGGTTTCTGTTAAAATAATTGGACAACGTGTATTAACTACTAGCCTCTGCCCGTGACTTCGTTCGCGTGGAATAAAGATATTCTTTATTTCTAACACGCAGCGGAAGCTGTCAAGAGGAAAATAACCCCGATTTTGAAACATTCTTCATAAGTGCTCCGCTCCTATTGGTCTTATCGCAATGATATGTAGCCTATAACCATTCTCGGTAAATGAGCTATATAACATTGAAAGAATTTTTCAAATCGGACCAGAAATTCCTGAGATTACCCCCTACAACGGCCTAACGGCACAACGTCACAAACTCATAAAATTTACCTCTTTATAATATTATAGTATAGATTAGTTATTCAGTACGCAGTTTTAATGCACGAGTAAGTACAAGAGAAAAGTAGATAGTAATTAGACTTAATACATTCAGATGATTTAGATACAGCTTTTTTAAATAAGGTTCCATGCGGACGGAGTCACCGGAAAAGCTAGTGTAATTAATAAATTTATTGTAGAACCTAAGACCACTATTTCAAAACTTTTATTGATCATTATTGTATATAATTATTGTTCAATAATTACTTACTAAATTGATTACTGAGTTTATCAAATGGTATGACTAGATTTATTTCTAGTACTAGCCTCTGCCCGCGACTTCGTTCGCGTTGAATAAATACACTAACACGCAGCAGTTCTCAAAAGGAAAAAAACATCCCGATTTGAACTTGAACTTTACCTCTTTATAATATTAGTATAGATTAACACTGTGTCGGTCGTTCACAAGTTCGAATTTATTTAAGAAAGTAGTTACGTGGCAAAATTAAAATACGAATTAGGCTAATGTGGTGATTAAATATGTATCTAATCTTGGAAAGAGGACTACGGCTAGCACCGAGGCTCTTACGAGCGGGTGTAATTATTACTGTCAGTTAAGAAATCCCTAATTAAAAAACCTTATTTTCCTACTGTTATTTGGATCTGGTTGTAGTCGTAGTATTTGTATCATTCCTATGAGATTCATGAGCTAGGGAATAGAGCGATTTGGGTTTTTATTATACTATTTATATCTATAGTTATTATTCTATAATATATATATATACTATTATACTTTAATATAATTTAAATAAAAAATATAATGTAATTGTGTTATAATTAGTATGATATAAGGCAAAAAATTGAGCCGATGAAATGCATAATTACATTTGATTTACATTCAACGTCTAATATCTTACCTATCCCTAATATAAGATGGATGAAGTATGAACTAATATGAGATTAATATGTTAAACATAGTAAAGACAAGACGATTTACAATGTTGAGCTAAAGTTCAATAGCCGTACATGACGTCGTGTGGACGTCACAACCATATCTGATAAGATAATTGCTTTCATATTGTAAATGATAAATAATAACCGAGCATTATCCTTGACTAGGCTTGTTTGCAAGGAAATACGAAAAGATAAATTCAAAGAGATTGCAACTTGACTAGGCTTATTTTTAAGGAAATACGTAAAGGTAAATTGAAAGAGATTGCAACTTGACTAGGCTTATTTGTCAGGAAATACGAAAAGGTAAATTGAAAGCGATTGCAACTTGACTAGGCTTATTTGTAAGGAAATACGAAAAGGTAA
>JACEII010000012.1:8440668-8484442 GCA_014332785.1 Antheraea mylitta
CTAAGCTCATTTGTAAGGAAATACGAAAAGGTAAATTGAAAGAGATTGCAACTACATTGTAAAAAAAGTCATCACATTTTTAGAGTTTATGAAAACAACTATCGAAAAGTTTATTTACGTATAGAAAACGTCGTAAAGATATTAATAATCTTTAAGACCATTAATTCTCATATGTAAAATGCAGAGATTATGTAGATCTAGTTGAAACCATGTTAATGAAATATTTATCGAATATTTGTTTAAATCCACTAACGTAAATAAAAAGTCTAAGTAAATAATTACCGTCCTAAAAAAACACTTGAAAATTTTACTCCAAATAGTAGTAAAATAATTATAGAATGTTAAAAACACCAACCGGGCTATGTGGGTAGATGTGAAGATAGATGTACGACTACCAGAAATAGATAACATTCTTCAACGCACTGAGAAATGGAATACGGAATCAAAACTACTAGGTGTTTAAGAATGTAAGACTATTTTAGGTTTTATTCACTAAATAGTTTGAACAACGTTTTAAGGTGAAATACTAGAACAGACGGACGACATCGATTTGTATCCGTCATTGCTAATGGGCCTTGTCAAAGTGACGCTTGCTTAGGAAACAATAGAATGGAGAAAAAACAAGTGAATAAAACACTCGTCGCGACCGAATACGTGGGTACTTCGGATTCCCTTGTTTAACTTCCGGGTTGGATTGAAATGCGAAAATAGAATTGCTTTGAACCTTTTTTGCTCCGTCCACTTGCCTCTACATTGACATTAAATAAGTGAGAGATGCTTGATTCTATAAATTAGGCATGGCACATTTCACGCTATTTTTATATGAATAACGTTGTATTATTATTATTTTTCATATGTTAGTATGCAATTTCTTTTCTGGTAAAAAGAGCACGTTTTTATTTATGGTCGATTAAGTGACAGTGATAAAAACTTAATTTCATTGCTATATGAATATATGTAAAATAAATGTTATTTAAGACAGACAGCAAGGAACTTACTGTATATATTTATACATATTTTTTTTATGTTTGTATATAATCACTAGCTTTTGCCCGCGGCTTCAGTCGCATTAAAGTACATTTTACCTATTCCTCGGAATAATAATGCTTTTATGAATTAACCCTATTTCCTTCTCTGTACCCCTGGCAATGTGCATGCATGTTTGCATTTATAATGTTAGTTCTCTTTCAAGTATAATATAATTATCTAGCATATTACAATTATTAAGATTATGTTTTATATACGTATATGTTGTCTTATATATATCTTTTGTTTACATTTTAAAAGACTTACAGATTAATATTTTACTACTGGTAATACGATATTTATTTTATATATTTATAAACTTTTGAAAACTAGTAATATCTTAATATACATTTATTCCTAGGATTAAAGTCTAACTTTGTATTGTGTCCAAATTCTACATTAAATATATCTACTATAAACTTTAAACAAATCCCTACAGATATATATGTACTTTAAATGTACTATATTATATTTATTTGCAATTTTAAACAACATTAACCATTTAAAAATACTGACTAGTGGCAGGGCAGTCCGTAGCGGTCTCATAAAGGGCAATAATTCGAGCCGGGTGTAACCGGCGCTACCGGTCCGCGGCTCGTTCCTCACACGGGACAATGGCTCGAGACAAAGCTTGCAGTGCTCGCGAGACGATGACGGATGCCCCTGGCTCTGCGCCCGCGCATTGTTATGCATCTACCACATACCACTACATCGACAGTTTGCCGGACATTATTTTGACAGCTGGAAATACGACATAAAAAAACTTGAAAGCCCTACAAAATTTACATTGTTTGCAAAATAAAATATTTTAATTCATGTCATTATTGATATTTATTTGTTTTTCTGTTTCTTCATATATGGTATGAGGAAATGGATTCGTAAGTCTGTTTGACCTTGCAGAGTAATTTATTATCACGGGTAAAAAAATATAAGAAAAAATACGTGGATATTCTGAAACTATTCTCTGTGTCCAAATAAACTAATAGTGCTCATTTCTCATGATTACTGTACCATCTAAAGAAAAGCCATAGTGATATGCATAGCATGTTTTCTATTGAAAAACAAGAGCACAGTACCCGCAATTTGTTTTAGTACGTCGGGGAGAAGAGTGAGAAGTCCGGCTAAGTTCAATTTGCTTTAGTTTTGTAAAGCGTCTTCTCTATTGCACAGCGTAATGACTACAATAGACAAAGATAACGCTGTACGAAGCCGAATTTAGCCGACTAACTCGATTTTCAAAATCGAAAGGCTAGTACTGTATCACCATACATTGACATCTATTAATTTCTATAAAAATACATTAGATGTTTATAAAAATTGTTGTACAATAGAAATCTCCCATTATTAATTATATACATTTATTATTATTGTTATTAACAATATTTATCTTCATAATACCATGCCAAGGTTACGGACAATAAACTCACTTTACAATAGTTGTAATAGAAAAGTATTTCAAATTATGATATTGAAAAAAAAAGGATATCTTAGAAGATAGTAATTTACGAGTTTATTCATGTCTATTTGCTTTTAAGATTCAGAATTATGAACCAAAAATGTGTAGAAATGGTATATGTAAAAAGACGATTTAATGATATAGTAGTTTATTTTTTATTGTTTGAATTTTGCCAAAGAGTTTATCAACATTCTCCTTTGAGAAATATGTACCATATTGGGTATATAAATTAGGTTCATAGTACTCCGAGCAAAGGTAAGAATTACGATTTCAACCCACACGATCTCAATTGTTAGCGAGATGTAAAGCACAACACTTTACATACTGGCTTAGTATAGCGAATAATGGATAACCGATTGCAAGCTGTACGTTACAATCCAAGAACACGAATTGTCCTTCGTAAAGATTTCTCATCCTACTGCTTTGAAACGATGCTCGCATAAAACTCTGAAAATAACTAAACATTCACTAAAGGCCATTTAAAAAGGAAATAACTCCTTATATTGACTTACTTTTTCGTCTTTCCGGTTGCCTCTTCTCACACTATAAAAAATATATCATAATTATTTAATTATAAAAAAA
The DNA here is from genome assembly GCA_014332785.1 of Antheraea mylitta. Taxonomy (NCBI): domain Eukaryota; kingdom Metazoa; phylum Arthropoda; class Insecta; order Lepidoptera; family Saturniidae; genus Antheraea; species Antheraea mylitta. The sequence continues at coordinate 8,443,733 of JACEII010000012.1, forward strand.
TACACGTTTTTAAATGGGTCTGTAAAGTTCAAAGACCTTCATAGATTTAGCCTAACAATTAATATTATAAATATGAATGTGAGTTTGTTTGTGCGTTACGCCTCCATGCCTTAATTACTCGACTGATTATCATGAAATTTTGTTTACACGTTTTCGAGGCACAGAAGAAAACCTAAGGTAACTTTAATCTAGAAAAAGTGCTGTTCCCGATGGAGAGGTCAAATCTACAATAAAGTGAGTGACACCTGGAACACACGCTAGTAATTTTATAAGTAAGACCTTAGTAGAAATCATTTAAAAGATTATTAAAAAATTGAGAAGTCACGGGACGCCTGGCAGACGTGAAATAATGCATAAAAGAACAGATTACGACAGGAATCAGTTATGGTATAATCAAAGGATAAAGCTAAAAAAATACAAATTAGTTACATAAAATAATGACTGTTTATTTATTTTATCACATAAATACTCATTTTTATTGAATATCAAATACAAAAATGCAACTAGGCGCTGGGGCGGTTTGTTTGGTGACATTTATCAAAGGGTGCTAGGTCGTCGACGCGTGCTACGTAATACTAGTAGAACAAGTGGCCTACAAGATAGGATTTCAAATGTTTTTGAGTATTTCGTTAATAGTGCAATGTTCGTATTTTGCGTCGCCACACCAACAATCAGGTTTATCCTCCGCCTATAGATGTTTCGTATCAATAATATCGCTTTTGAAATGATAAAACGCTAGTCAGAAAACTTTCAATTATGAAGGATATAGGAGTAGAGGAAGATTGGAAAAATATGGATAATTTTTTTTAAAGTGATATGTGTATAAAATGTTTGAATACTAAAATGACATCTGATAAGGGAAAAGTGGAAAAGAGAAGTATTTATCGCCTACTTAAGTGAGATAAGGGGATGATAATATTGTTATAAATCAGTCTCTAAGAAAGCAGCGCACCCTGGAACTAGTAGCCAAAATTAAATCGGCTGAGTGTGTTCAGCGCTCCCCTGAGTAGTCCGGTGAAGCTACTCAGGTCGTGCTAGGTCGATAGCGTAAGCAGTTCGAGAAAAAAAAAACAGATTTAAAACTAAATTTGCATCCAAACCTTAATCAGATCAATATAAATTAAAAAGAACAAGAATATACTACGACCATTCATCGTTACTCAGTGTCATTATATTGATATGGTTGATAGTGTAATTATGTTTATTTATGAGTAACAGAATATGAGTGTAACGAAATAACAATACACATAGAAACAGATGCGTTCAAACTAATCCACTTATTAACGTATTATCAGACTACACCAGCCAAACTCGAGTCTTATCACAACGTAACACTCGTATACCTACCACATCACACAGTCTAAATGAGCGAGTTTTAGCGCGGCTGATTACCAATGTATTATATAAAAATTATAGGTAAATTAACAAAATATAAAGTTTTAAATACATTCTAAATATCGGCTTAACTTTTTAAAATGCCGACTGTCTACTGACTCATTACATCACTATCAAGTCAAGTATTATTATAAGCATAGAGAAAAAAAAGAATACACTTAATTCCATTTCAATTCCAATCGTTCCAACTTCTATTTAGGAAACTTGCCACTGCCCGCGACTTCTTGTTTATTACTTTGAGCTGACGCTAACACGAAGCGGAAGCTTTCAAGGAAAAGAAAACGATTTTGAAACATTCGTGCTCAGCTCCTATTAGTCTTAGCATATAGGCTATAACCATCCTCGATAGATGAGCTATATAACACTGAAATAATTTTTCAAATCGAACCAGTAGTTCCTAAGGTTACCTTCTAGACGTCACAAACTCACACACATTACTTCTTTATAATATTAGTATAGATGAACCTTCTCACTAAATATTCTCTCAACGTTTATAATAATTACAACCTAATTGGAGACTCCATATTAGTGAAAACAACTCCAATTAAATATCATATGGACGCATGGAATAAACGGATATACTAATGTAATCAATTATTATCCAATAAAAGTAGGTATCATGACTGGATTTTGAAGTAAAATATCATTTAATTAACCGGCCATAAAATTAATAAGTGTGCAAAACTTTTAGACTAACTTCTATCAACAGGAAGTGTTTAAAACACCTGCTTAATTCGCTTCGAAATTTTATGGAATAAATTGTTGATACTGCTAAAAATTTATGGGTTCAAGTGTCCATCAATTCGTTTCACTAGGAGTGAATGACGCCAGTGGCGCCGCGCCTGGCTTGTCAAGTTTTTATGAAACACAATTAACTTTATTATTAAAAATATTTTTGTTTCACAATCTCTTGAATATTTATAAGAGCCTTTAAAGTAAAACTAGAAAAATTAATTACAGTTTAATGACCGTGATGAATTCTCTGTCTGTCTACTCTTTTTATAGACAGAGTTTTTGAATGAAACTAGTTTTAGTCTTGGCTTGTTAACCGTTCAAACTTCCATCCTATTGCGCTAGGTATCCTATTCTAACTTAATATACGAATGCGAGCTTGTAATAACGCTTTCACGTCTTCAAGTGATCATCATATATTTTGGAATATACGTTGTTAGTGGTACACAAAAATAAATCTTACTAGTTTCTGCCCGCGACTTCGCCCGCGTTGAATAGTTACTTTGGGTTAACTAACACGCAGCGGAAGCACTCAAAAGGGGAAAAGAAACCATGTTGCAACATTCTTCGTTGGTGCTTCGTTCCTATCGGTCTTAGCGTGATGATATATAGTCTATAGCATTCCTCGATAAATGAGCAATATAACACTGAAAGAATTTTTCAAATCGGAACAGTAGTTCCTTTAAAGAGCAGTTAAATAGCAAAGCGTTTTTGGAAGTGCTCTAATTAACACCGAATTCGTTATTATGGTGTACTAATCATAATACAAATATAAAATCAAAATATTCACCGAGTCCCATAAAAGGAACATACTTCTCCATTTTTTTTTTGGCGCTTGACTAAGCTATTGGCATAGCAAGGCCTTTACGGCTTCACCGTACTACGATTTCGTCAAAGTTTTTCAAAGTTTTTAATTCTGTATCGTAAAAACTATAATACAAACAGCTATCAAATTCAGTCTGATTATAGTACCGCCCCTAAAGTAAAAGAGCCAGTAATAAAAACCTCTCAAGCGCGATACAAAGTTATGTTAAAGGTCCCAAATTGAATGAAAGAGACACGAAGAAAGTTAAGCTGTTAAGACCTTGTTAGGCCAATAGTGTAGTCAGTTTTCCCTATCCTATCCTCTATAGTTTAGTGGATTTTTTCCAACACAAAATACATATAGGAGTTGTTGAGGCACGCATGCTTGGTACACATGCATGTTTCAATAACTCATATACGTATATCTAGATGGCTTAGCTTAGGTTAGCTCAGATAGGTGCACAAATCAGGCGACTGCCCAAGCCGAGGTGTGCCGTGCACCCTTGAGTTAGTGGCCCTAACATCCCAAATCGGCTGAGTGCCTTCAGCGCTCGCCTCAGTAGTTCGGTGAAGCTGTAAAGACCTTTCCAGGTCGACAGCGTTTTCATTTTGAAAAAAAAAGTCCGAGGAACAAAAGAAACCTCCGATCTGCGATTACAAATAACAGATGCTGTTTTTTCAAAATAATATGTCATTATTATTATTATTTATCGATACAGCGTGATGAAATACAGCGAACTCATTCGCTCGGATAAGAAAACAAGTTTTGTCAACAAATGTTAACTTTGTATGTACGTTATATAAAAAAAATATATAGCACGTTACTTTCCTAATTATTATATGGCCTCGATGGGTTAAATCTCTTTTATCTGTTTACTAAGTCGGTGGAAAATCGAGTCTAGGTTATACGTCATTATTAGCCTAGAATCGGGTCAGCACTAAGATTAAACGTTGTACACACATATTATCTGAACGCTGATAACATCGTATCTACGTGATACCGGGAAATCAGAGTTGTAAAGTTGGAAAGATTATATTGTTTATACAAAAAAAAATTTGATGGTATTGTTTCGCTTACTATAATAATAGATTTTACGTAACTTTCATTTTATAAGATAGTATGTTTGTTCAGTGTGTTGTTGACACTTCTTGTATACGAGTTTATTGTTCTAGATGTGTCACGGACGATGTCTTTGATTCTGAAGATAACTGTTTTGATATAATTATATAATTGGTGCAGAACGTATTTTAAAGCATGGAATTTGAGAATTAGCTACATAATTAATCAAACTACATTAGTTACTCAAGGATATAAAGTATAAGTTTTTATTTATTTATTTATTTAATATATTGAATCAACAACAGTAACATAAAATAAAAAACTAAAAAACATACATACGAATACTTAAAAAATATTTATGTCACTATTTACATTTATGAATAAAAAATACGATGCGGAAGACAATAAAAGTAAAAGAAACAATTATGAAAAAAAAATTAAGAATATAATAAAATAAAACAATTCGATAATCTATAACTTAAAAATTAAGGAAAAAAGGATATAAAGTATAAGTTTTTTAACCGATAAAGTATAAGGAATTATCTCTTGTATATATGTATAAGTATAAAAAACTATAAGAATGTATAACCCTTCCCTTTATTTTTTCTTATAGAATCTATACTAATATTATAAAGAGGTATTATACTTTGAGTTTGTGACGTTGTAGGAGGTACTCTCAGGAACTCCTAGTCCGATTTCAAAAATTATTTTACTGTTATATAGCTCATTTATCGAGTACAGTTTCAGGCTGTATATCCTAGAGCGCTAAGATCAATAGGAGCGGAGCACCAATCATGAATGTTTCAAAATCGGGATTCATTTTTTTCCTTGAGAGCTGCCGCTACGTGTTAGCGTTAGCCCAAAGTAACTATTCCATACGAACGAAGTCGCGGGCAGAGGCTAGTATTTAATAATCTCATTTAACATTGAAAGTACTCAGAAACATTAATCACGAAAACTTTTTGAAAAGAATTAAATAAATGATTAAAACATTCTAAAAACAGGGTTTAGGTATTTTTATTAATCGACCTTTTATCCTAGCGGTTACACAACCGATTTCATTATAATAAGATCGGTGTAAAGATTTGTACAGGTGTATAGAGCATCGCGCGACACGCTCGTATAAAATGTGTAACGTTTGATACATGTGGCCAATGTTGGCACGCGGCTATTGAATGTCTCAAAACCGGATAATGGGAAGTGATCAACTTGGTTGCGTACTTACAATTGTTTGCATATCAATTACGTTGTATATTTCAACTGATAAGGTCTCTAGAGTTGTAGTTCTCGTATAAATAACAAGAGTTTTTAGATATAATAAAATTTAATGGGCATATTAAATGATGTATATGACTCAAAAAGACAACGGTTGGGAAAATCCGTTTGAAGATGAGAAACCAGAGAATTAGGAACTTGTTGATTGGTTATAAAAATGCTTATTAATTGTTACCCTAACTAATATTATATATGTTTGTTTGTTACGCTGTTGTGCCTTAATTACTCCACCGGGCACTGTGAAATTCTACATACACGTTGGCACTGGTGCAAAAAAGGAAATACCCAAAAAAGAACGGTTGCCGAGTATACATAAAGTTCACATTAACGCGATCGAATCCGCTAAAAAAAGCCCGTCGTTTTATATAATATTCAATTTTATACAAAAAAAATGAGCCGTCACGGGACGCCTGGCAGATATGAAACATCAAAATTGTTTTGCATAAGTTATATGTATAAAATAACAGATTACGACAGGAATCAGTTACGGCTCAATGAAAAGATAAGACTAAAAAAATTACAAATTAGTTCCATAAAATAATGACTGTTTATTTATTTTATAACATAAATATTCATTTTTATTAAATACAAAATACAAAAATTCAACTAGGCTCTAGCGCGGTGTCTTTGGCGGCATTTATCAAAGGGTGCTAGGTTGTCGGCGCGTGCCACGTAATACTAGTAGAACAAGCGGCCTAACCGATAGGATTGCAAATGTTTTTGAGTATTTCGTTAATGGTGCAATGTTCGTGTTTTGCGTTGCCACGGCTACAATCATGTTTACCCTCCGCCTATAGTCTTCACATCAAAAATATTCTAAATTACAGGTGCCATAGCGCTTGCCTATTTTAACTTCTTTACATTATTACACGTGGATGCATGTTTCTCTGTACGTGTAGGATTACAAATTTATACTAATATTATAAAGCGGTAAAGCTTGTGACGTTGTGAGTTTGTGAGGTTGTAGGAGGTAATCTCAGAAACTACTGGTCCGATTTGAAAAATTCTTTTAGTGTTATATAGCTCCTTTATTGGTTATGGTTTATGGTTATAGGGTATATATCATCACGCTAAGACTAATAAGAGTAGACCACCCATGAAGAATGTTTAAAAATCGGGGTTATTTCCTCGTGAGAGCTTCCGCTGCGTGTTAGCGTTGGCCTAAAGTATCTATTCTACACGAACGAACTCGCGGGCAGAGGCTAGTATTAACTAAATTTATTGGTAAATTTTGTTTTAAGATAAAACGTTATGTCCTATGAGTCGAACAGGAGTATTGGTAAGAAAGAAGTAGCTTATGAAGTCATTGATGTTAGGAAGCGATTACATAACTACGCACTTCGACGTGTTTGCGCAACTAATGCGTTTTTCACGTCAACTGTTGCTTAAGCATAATAGGCTTTTCTACATAATTTATGTTGCACTCAAATAAATCTTGCACGGTAGATAAGGTTTAAATGGGGTAATATGTCACGAAATTGGTACGGCCGGCCTACGCAATATTTGGTAGGTATTAATTATTGCTGTAATTTTTCAATACATTATTAAATTTATTTTCATTCATTTGCTGCTTTTTTTTAATTTTACCGACTTGGATTTTTTTTTATTTCTTAGGAGGCAATCGAACAGACAGATCACCTGATGTTAAGTGATCACTGCCGTCCCTATATAGACACTTGCAACACCAGGGGAGTCGCAAGTGCGTTGCCAGCCTGAGTTTGGAGGGAAGATGAAAGGAGTACAGGGTGGAGGGGAGGTGGACCTCCGGCGCTCTCACTGACCGAATGAAACAAAACAATAGAAGCATTGTTACTTTACGTCGGTTTTCTGTGAGAGGTTGGTACTACCTCGGGCGAGTAGACCTATTCATGCTGAAACTAGTTACACTCTCAGCGTGGCTCTACCACCTAAAGAAGCTATGGCATAATCTTAAAATCTGGTAACACGAAAGAGGATTTATTGAACGTGTCTTAATACACATATAATTATAACGCATTTCTTGAGTTAGTGATGGTATAGAAGTAATTCTCGTTAAGGTGTAGGTAATGGCAAATCAATTTTCTCTTATGCTATAAACTTATACGGTGTTATTACAAAAAAGTTAAATACTTGGTTTAAAAAAGGTTTCGTACAAAATGCACCGCGCTCGCCCGAAGCAAGATCGCGTTATCCTCTTTTCGCAAATGTAACCTAACCTAACCAAAGCGAGACAAAAGAGCAAGACGGCGAACATTCACCGAGAGATCTTTTTAAAGCAAGCGTTCAAAACGTGTTTAACTTTTTTGTAATAACGCCGATATAGTTTACCACTATTTGTGGCTATACTATGCGTTGATATTATATAACCGTTGCATCATAAAACTCAATGATATTAATTACCAAAATATATTAAAATTCTACAACGTATTTTACTAGACGTACTTTACTAGAAAACCAAAAGTGCTTATTTACAATAATAACATTAGGATATTTTAGTATAGGTCACATGGATTTCCTTAACGAACCTAAACGAAGCATGTTATTCTGTCGCGAGATAAAATATTAAAATATAAACTCCTTATATTGTTAATTACAACGGAGTCATAAAATGTCTCAGTAAACAGTATTAACAATCAGTCCTGGCGCCGCAGCTTTATTTCGTCCGCATCTGAGAGGTAAGGAACAACAAAAACAAACTGATATTACTTAGGAATAGGGTTGTCAAATGTTCTGAGAAATCTTAACACTGTCTCCGTCATCAATAAATCGGTACGAGTGTCGAATTTCAGCTAAACTAAACTAAAAGCTCGGTACGATCGTGACTATTGCGATTGTAATATCCTACATACAATATAAGTTCTACTAACAATATTAGCCTAAATAAAAGTACAATATTAATTAAAGTCAACATATCTATATCACTCTTATAAAGAGAAAATATTTGTTTTTTTGTTTGTACAAAACTATATTTTAGAGCAATAACATAGGCTGTATTTTATGTTCCAAATATACAATAGTTTTTTTAGTATTCATTGTTACTGAGTTCACCTATTAATAATTGTTAGAATTATTGATATTATTGGTTAATATTGGTAGGCCATGTTGTGCTGATAATAATTTTGTATTTATAATAACATTTAATAAGAATGTAAATATAATGGGTCTGCAGGTTTTAGGTTCTTCTAAAAAAAGTTGTTGTAGGTGTCTAGCAATGTGTAATAAAATAAATGTCTATCTTTTAAAAAAATGTTTGTCTGTTTGTCTGTCTCTCTGTTTGAACACGCATCACTGCTAAAGTACTGCGTTTACAATGAAACCTCACAAAGAAAATCACAAAGCATATTCTCGAGTAACATTTAGTCTTAGTTTCATTAAAATCCGTTCACTGTATCAAAAGGTATTGTAATTTTAATGACGACATGGCTTAAGTACGAGAGAAAATTGGATAAGTAAATGGATTTAAATATATTCAGATGATTTTATTAGTCACTATTGTTTTTACATTAGGTTCCCATCGTACGGAATCGCGGATACAAACAGTCTAACATATAAAATGAATAACATAAAATTAAAATAAGAGATATCTTGCATAAAAGAATACAATTACTATTTTGTTTTCATTAGGTTACTATAGTTCAAATTCATTAATAAATTTTGTGACAAATTGTTGTTAAACACGAATGTAAATTCTCAGAGGATAATTATCCAATTGAAAACTTCTTGGAAGTATTCGTTTGGTATGACATCCCCAGTTCGGTGCCGAGTTGCCTGGCGCCCGGCTTATCTCGAGGCACGTGGGGCCCTAACTAACATCGCCGCCCTTTCATCATTCTTTATTCCTAGAACACGTTCCGTAGCATTAGAAAGGTATTAGGATGAATATTAAAAAAGGAATATTGTAAATACTTGAAAGCGTTAAATAGGGGTCGTGCAGTTTCTCTTTTCAATTAGATTATGGATATATGTGCATATCTCGAGTGAAGTTCCTTTACTTATGGCTTAAACACTAAGGCTTGTCAATCATTCTTGTTCTGTACCGATTCCAGTGAAGAAAGCTTCACCATATAAAGAAGCCGCCATCTATTGAACGCTTAATGTGTCCACTTTTTTGTTTCAATATAGTAAAAGTCTCGTATATTTATTTTTCAAATTTAATTTATGATACAACTTACATGTTATGGAGAAGATGTGAACTATACTTAATTAATATAATTTTATAACTCTTGTGACTGATTAAATTACTAAGTCGCCTACAAAGAAATGCTTATAAAGTAATAGAATTACAATAGGACAAAAAAATATATAATATTATCGGGCCCGACGGACGTTATGCCGCCCTCATAATAAAAAAGATCTTGACAAATTATATATCAAAACCTCACGAATCACTTTATCTATTGGTGAAAGCCGCATGAAAATCCATTTACTAGTTTTTGAGTTTAATGCGTTAAACTCAGACACACAGACAGACGCGGTAGGGAACTTTGTTTTATACTATGTAAATGCTTTTATGTACACTATAATTTTATTGTCGAACCTCTTCTACTGGTGAACTATATACAACATATAAAGTGATACACAAATACTTTTTTTTTCATAAATGAATGTAATAGATGAGATAATTGCAATTATTTAAGCAACTTTACATACAAATGAATACGTATATGATAATGTACTTTATTTATATTATGATTATATGTTTACTAACCTCTTGTCACTTTTAATTTAAATAACGTCTTAGTAAGTGCGATTATAATATGCTAAAAATGAATGATAAACTATGATATCGTGTAATGCAATACCGATGGGTTTTTTCAACGCAGAAAAAAATACGATATCCCAGAGATACATAGTACAAATTGTATAGATAAAATTTGAGAGCACTTTAGATATAATACGTAATTATGAAAAATTATGTAACACACTATTCTACTCTCAGATATAGAGATAGCAACCTGAGTCAGCGGTCGTGTACATTGTGCTCTATATTAAAGTAGTCTGTGTCACGCAGGTTACGCATATACCGTGAGTCCGTATTTAAAATTTTCTTCTCTCACCATTTTTAATACTGACTTTAAAGAATTACTACTGCATCTATATATATAATGAGGTGAGTATTGTTTAATTTCACTAGAATTTTATGAACTTTTATTAAACAGGACTAGGACTTTTTCTTAAAATACATTTTTTCTTGAAGAAAATAATCAACAGCTTACATTTGATTGATATAAAATTAGTTAGTTTAATACCACATTATTTCTATTGTATACAGAGTTATATCTTTTTGAAGTTATACTTTTTTTGGCGTGTTAGGGAACAGTTATGAGAGTAAATTTTTACGATGCGCGCGCACACCGTCACGAAAAACCAACACCCTGAAGTTAGCTATAGTCAACATTTTGTTTATTTGTATTTGTTGTTTTTATTTCTTTGTATTAAAACTTTCAATGTATTCAGTACCTTTTTTCTATCTAGCAAGGTCTTAACAGCTTCACCAGACTTACGATACATTTATATGCGATATATTATTTACTTGCTAATCAAATTAAACAATTTTCAAACATCTCGATAGACTCGTCGTAATTTTGATGTAGACATTTTTTTTAACTGACTACGCTATTGACTTAGCGAGGTCTTAATAGCTTCACTGGACTACTTATGCGAGCTCTTAATGCACTCAGCGTAGACATTTTAAATTTGGAGAGTAGTAATTATTAATTGAATTTAATCGATACAATTTGATATAACTCATATGTGACAGTTGCCTAATGATGTTTTAAAGATATAATATATCCAATCCAATTTAATTCAAGATATAATTTATTATTTGGTAACCATATCATTAAAAATATATTGCTTAAAAATATTCATAAATCGTAAAAAAACTAACACCTTAATTTTAGAGAAAAAATAATATAGAAAACATGTATAAACAACCCGTTTAAAGGAATTGATTGTTTATTATAACGCTGGCTTGAATTTAGATGTAAGTCAGTGAATCGATCTAATTCGTAAAGTTATGTGGAAAGTGGGAAAATGTATGCTTCCTGTGCGTATAAGATTAAATCGATCTAATCATCTGGTTATAGTGTAAATTCCGTAGAGATGTTGTGTAACCTTGTACTTTTTAATAATTTTATCTTTACTGCTCAATCCCTGCTGAAATACGTGCCGATATGTAGCCTAGAAAATACTCGAAAAGGGCGAGAATGTACCAGTGAAAACTAAATCAAAATCGTTTCAGCTATTTCGGAGATTAGCCCGAAGAAACAACCAGCGATTTATGTTATATACATACACTGATTATAAATTCTACTTGTGACAGGTACCTACAAACTAATATCGTCCGGTTATAAATTAAGAGTTTGTATGCATTTCAAGACAAAGATTTCATGTTCACGTTACAATTTTGCATATCTCTTAAACTTTTTAATTGCTTTTTTATATCATATGTTTTTATTTTTATTACAGGTAGTTTATAATGACAACGCATCAGTGCAGACGAAGGATAATGCATTCGTTATCAATATCTAACTACAAACATAAGACATCGTAAATGATTACGATAAGTGATATTCACGAACTTTATCCCGGTGTTGCGTTGTAATGTTAACGTGGTATTAGGAACAATTTAGAGATAAAAGGTGTGGACCTTAAAATGCAAATCAGTGACTTTACAGTATTGAAAATGGATGTGCGGTGTGCGTTGTTCAAACTTTTGTTATTCCAATTACTGGTGACTTGGTGCGGCGCGAAGCACGTCACGATAACCGACCTGCCACGAGCGAAGTTTCACGACAGTGTACGCGACGAAGTCCAGGGTTTCATAAATAACCAAATACATACTGGTGAGTTATTTATTTTTTACACAAATATCCTTTAAAAGTAAAAACAACAAAACGTTTCATGAGATATTACCTTGTTGACGTGATAACGTCTTATAAATCGAAGAACGCAGAGATAGCATGAGTCATTGTCACGTTCCGTCTGAGCCGAGCGTGCAAGCGTGAGCGTGTCAATTTTTGATCAATTTTATGATAATAATTCAATTCAAATATAGTAATATATAAATGAAGATCTGTCATCGAGTACCTATATTTATTTTCAGAGTTCGTTAACAACTCATTCAAAGTTAATCATGTTATCATTCTACCGACATCATTATCTAATATGAAGTTTAATTTTTGCCTTTAATAACAGAATATAGAATAATAAAAATAATTCGAAAACCGGTACACGTTTACAAATTTAGACGATGTATAAATTAGAGTTTTTACATCTTTCAATATATTATTGAATTTTTAAATAAAATGAATTCGTCATGCTTCGTTAGTATCAAACGTGGAACTTTAGAATACGTTATTCTCTTAACAAAAAAGGTCGTACAAATCAAATAAAACGGGTTATAAAAAGTAAAGAAAAACTAAACAGAAAAAGGCTGTGACTATATATAATACATACAGTACGATATATATTGAAGGATTCCATATGAACTCAACGTGTACTACACATATAATAGCATATAAAAGGTAAATCGGTCTCTTATTTTTGTATGCTTAGTAAAGTAGCTTTTTTCGTCATGCAAAAATTATATAAATTATTGATTTATATTACAAATATAATTTTGACTTCACAATTATTAGTTAATCGGGTCTTATCTCGAAATAATGGCATATTGGTCTCGACATAGTTATCTATTTTATAAAAAGTAAGCGCCTCCATCAGTAAAAATTCTTTTCTAGTTGAATTGAACATATTCATTAATAAAATTAAAAAAGCATTTTCTATTACGGGCTTACAGCCAAATCTTTCGAATTAGTGTTTTTTTTTTCAGAGTAGAAGTCTAAAAGAACATTGTAAATTACAGGTTTAAAACAGTTAACATTTTCCTACTAACAGATGAAAGCGGGGGAATTAGGAACACTTAACTTTTTACACAATCAACCAGCATTACTATGGGTAATTAGGGGGTACGGAGTAATTGGGATCGTTCCAAATTACCCACTTAATGCCGTTCCCAATTACCCGAATCAGTCAATATACATAAAAATTGTCACCACTCTCAAAAGCATTTTTTATTAATTTTAATCTATGTTGCATTTAAAAACAGATACTGCGTGTATAATATGAGCAAAAACACAATACCTTTGAACTCAAAAATATGAAACTTAAATGAGTTATTACTGAGGACAAAAATTATATCAATGTAAGTTTGTTTATGTGTTACACTTTCACGTCTTAGTTATTCAACCATTCATTAAATTTTGCATACATAGTGTCAGGGAAACAGAAAAGGACATAGGGTACATACCTATCATAAAAAAGTACTTTTCCCAAGTGATAGGTCAAATCCACATTAACGCGAGTGAAATCGCGGACAGTAACTATTTATTTATACAGCTAAAACGTGTAAATATATAGACACGTCAAAAATTTACTAAATCGAGATGAAGCCAATAATAAAGGTTTTCAAAAAGGTTCTAAAGAGCAGTTACGTTTTAAAACATTGGAGATATGTGCGTGAAAATAAACCATGTAACTAACAAGCTGAGAACAGAGATAAGCTGTTTAATCTAACTTGAGATTTAAAGCTTGTTTTCTTAAGATTATAAATGTTAAAACATAAATAAATAAGCCTCACAATTTTTATCGTTTGATCAAGATTCGAACATTATATACCGTTAATAATTAAAATTGACGTATGACAAGGGTTAGCATTCGTATAGTAGAACATACTTGGACATAAAGTGTAAAAATCAGCTCTGTCCACCAAACCCTGCAAGTTGTTTTGTAATTGTCACACAGTTTGAGTTGTTGATAATTGGATTCAGACCTCCTGTGACGGGTTTAGATTATCTTCGCAAGGTTTAAATAATTCCTTGTTAGACAGTTAATATATTGTGTGTATTCTAAGAAGTTCTAACTAAGAAAATGTAGCCGAACTTATAACAGTCATATATTTCTTATGTAATAAACATGAATTGCCCGTTTTACATAAACCTTGGCTAATTATTTTTTTGGTTTATGTGTAATCGTCAGGACAAGGCTTGATTCAACCAAATAGCTTAAAAGAAAAATGAACAAATCTTCATATAAAAAGCAAATGAGCGAAATAAACAAATTACAGTTCTTCAGAAAAAAAATCTTCGAAGCTGTCAGGATCGAGGTTCAGTTTTAATTTATTTTTCAATAGTATTGTTTACAAATTACATTTAATCTCATTTTCTTCTTAAAAAAATACGTATTTAATTAAAAACTCATTCATAATTTGTATGTATGTTCATATTTTGTAGGTGGTAGAGCCACGCTGAAGCTATTACTGGCTTCAGTATGAATGGGTCGGCTCGCCCGGGGTAGTACCACCTTCTCACAGAAAACCGATGTGAAGTAACAGTGCTTGCATTGTTGCGTTTCGTTCGGTCAGTGAGAACGCCTGAGGCTCACGTCCTCTCCCCTCGCCCCTCCCTCTTTCCCTTTTCTTCAGACACAGTCTGACAACGCAATTGCGACTCCCTTTTTTTTCGAACTGTCTACGCTATTGACCTAGCAAGGTCTCAACAGCTTCACCGGACTACTAAGGCGAGCGCTTAAGGCTCTTAGCCGATTTTATATTGGCAACCAGCTCAAGGGTGCCCGGCACACCTCGGCTTGGCTGTTGCCGGTTGCATGCAAAATCGCGACCTATCTTAGCTAACCTAGCTAACTATTCATATATGTTTGACTTGTTGAAACGTATATGTGTACCAAGCATACACGCCTCAACAAATCCTCCATATATTTTTTTATCGAAAAATTGAGAGTTTTTTCACTTCTATAAGGGAAAAAAGTAAACCCTTCTACCAAAATGTGTAGCGTGTAGGCGTGCACGTGCGTGGGGGTGATCGTGTAGTGTTGTAGCAGTGATGTATATTGGTGTGTCACCGTATCGCGCAAGCAACGCACTCAAGGGCTCCCTACCGAGGGATCGAACCTAGGCTTGAGTCGCTGCTGTGGGAGGCCTAATCGGGTGTGCGGGAGCGAAGTTAACCCCCAGACCACGGCGGCGTGATCTGTGGTTATGCGGGCGTGGGCGTGAGCACGCTCTATTTCGAGGGACAGGCTGGTACTGATCGTTCGCTGACGTGATTATATCAGGAGGATCGGTAAAAATGTGTCGCGGACGTCTTTTATATTGCCCAGCGTTGGGTACGGGTTCGTAGTTTGCGGCGGATACCACTAACAGACTGAATTGCGACTCCCCTCGTGTTCCAAGTGTCTATGGACGATGGTGATTAATTGACACCACGTAACCCACATGTTTGTTTGCCTCCTATGGTATAAAAAAATAAAATAACTAAATAATATAGAAGGCATTAACTAAAAGACCACACAAGAGTAACGCACAACGAGTTCCAACGTCATTATTGTTTAAGTCAATTTTATAGTAAATATAATTTACTTATATTTAAAACATGAACCTACCGCATTCATTGACATTAAAGATATGTAATTTAAAACTTAAATATAGAATTACTTATATTGCGTTACGGCATCATACAGGTTCACTACACGCATTTATAGAAGAAAAGTTTTTGTAGGTTATTTTATAATATGACACTAGTCTCTTCTGGCAGCTTCGCTCGTGTTAACGTAGACTTAGTTTATCCTTAGGAACAGTATATTTTTATCTAGATGAAAGATACCTTATTTCATTTTCTGTACCTATAGCAATATGTATGCTAAATATATCTATACTATAATAAAACTGTAACAAGTCGAAATCTGTACATTAAATATTTTTTGAAAATTTTAATCAGGGTAGACTATGTTATCGATATAGAAGCCAAAAATAATCTTTTTACAATTTTCGTCTGTCCCTATGAACACGCATCACTCTGAAACTACTGAACCAATCTTGACGAAACTTGACATAGTGATAAGTAATATTACGAGATTACATCAAATATACTTTTTGTCCCATAAAACGCAAAGGGTTCTCCAGGATAAAGGATTAAAGCCTAGAATCTAAACCCGTATTACTCTGAAATTACTGAACCAATTTTAACGAAACTTAACACAGTAATAAATGATATTACAAGGCTACATCCAGGATACTTTTTGTCCCATAAAACGCAAGGGGTTCTCCAGGATAACGAAAAACAAAAATTTGTAGTTAACGTAACTAGACTTTTTTGCGACACCTTAGTACAAGAGCCGGCAACGTTAAAAGAACAAGAATTTTAGAGTACCTGGTTCTTTAATATATCAATATATATTTTTTTGTATCATAGGAGGTAAACAAACAGGTGGGTCACGGGATGTTAAGTGACCACCACCCTCTATAGACTCTAGCAACACCAGGGGTGTCGCAAGTGCGTTGCCAACCTGTATATGGGGGAGGAGGAGAGTAAGGGAAGGCAAAGGAGGAAAGGACAAGAGAGGTGGGCCTCCGGCGCTCTCACTGACCAAACAAAACACTACAATGCAAGCACTGTTATTTCACGTCGGTTTTCTGTGAGAGGGTAGTATTAGCCCGAAAGGACACTTGGTAGCCGATTAACGTTGTATTTTCAATGCGCATTTTGATTTATGAATAGGTTTAGGAACATTTTTTTTCAGTAACTTTTAAACGCAGTTAAAAGCATGAATTTATCACAGTCGGACACGTTTCTTTATAAAAATCATATATATACCCGCTGATATATTTTATAAATAAAAATAATAAATTTGAAACCAATTATTTTTTTTCATAGCAAAGAACAAATTTCATTTTATTAAATATTATTGATATTAAGATTTCACCATATAAATTGAAACAACGATAAACGTAAACGTATGACTTGGGGTTGACGCCATCTTAAATATATGCGTCGTCGACCATCTGGCTATACGAAACCGAAATATCTAAATAAATAAATGGGGGTAAATTTCACTCCCGCATACCAGATTAGGCCCCGCTCGACAACGGCTCAAGCCTATGTCCGTTCCCTCGGCGAGGAGCCCTTGAGTACGCTGCTCACGCGATACAGTGACACACAACTTTACATCACTGCTACAACATCACACACATCACCTATACACACGTGCACGCCTACACGCGTACACGCTGTTTTTCTTTTGCAGAGAAATAAACGATAAAGAGTTCTACTCTTATTTTTCACTATCCTATCCTATCTTATATAGTTTAGAGAAAATTTTCCGACACAAAATACATATAGGAGTTGTTGAGGCACGCATGCTCGGTACACATGCATGTTTCAATAACTTATATACGTATATCTATATAGCTTCGCTTAGGTTAGCTCAGATAGGTCGCGATTTTTGCACAAAACAGACGTGAGCCCAAGCCGAGGTGTGCCGTGTACCCTTGAGTTGGTCGCCCAAACATTCCAAGTCGGTTGAGTGCCTTCAGCGCTCGCCTCAATAGTTCGGTGAAGCTGTAAAGACCTTTCCATGTCAACAAAAAAAAAACAATTATCGCTATCTTTATCGTGCAGCCAGTGCTGCACTAAACTATACCTATAGCTATATTCTATACACATATTATTTTTATAGCAATAAATCGATCTAAATATTGAGTTAATAACGGAATTAGTGTGAAAGATGAAATTTGTACTTATTTATATCTAAACATAATAAGAATAAAATTACTGCTATTCTAACATGGGTTAAGATTACTTTTATTTTTATTTCCAAAAAATTGCATCAAGTACATTACTGCCAATACCAAAAATGTCTTTCAATAATAATTCCATTTTAATAACGTTTCAAAGTTAGTGAAAAAAAACATCCTAAAATTATTTAAATATAAATATTTTTGTCTGTAAAGGTACGAGATGCACAGATAAACGCAACTCTTACCGGCAGCCAGGTAGCCCGTTGTTCGGATGAATATAATATATAAAACTGGCTTGATTGATTCTTTCCGGTATCGCCTCTGCCTATGTAGGTAATTTCGCCAATATCAAGTGTGACAAATACACGTTATAAATTTAATGCCAAATATTTTGTGTAACAACGTAGAATAATCTACAATAGAAACATATCAACATGGATAAATTACCAAAAGGTACTATGTTATGAGTGGTAAAAAGATTATTTATAAAAATATTTTGGAAGTATATTTGAAATACGTTATCTAAACAATTTATAACTCTTAGACAATAGTTTCAAGCAAGTGACATTTGACGCTTCGTCACGATGTTTGACGCTTGGATACGGTGTTCATATATTTTTCTTTAATACAATGGAGTATTAAAAGGTTTTAATACAAGATACCGAGAAAGTAAGTGGTAGAGATATTTATTTAGTTTTATGTAGGTTACATTTTATCTTAATTAATCCTGGTAGATGTTTTTTTTTCTCGAAATGACCTCGCTATTGACCGAGCAAGGTCTTAACAGCTTCACCGGACTACAAACAACGGAGTGGTAGATGATGCTACGAACGGGTACTAGACTTATTAAAAAAAAATCACATGTAATCTGGGTATGTTTCAATGAATCCGTGGATAGTTTGGATTCACAATTGGAAACGGTAGTCGTGGCTGCAATCGGGTATCAGTTTTATTCAATTTTTTTACGTTTAAAAATACAATTGAAACCAGTGATAACCAATTTGGCGCAAACGAAGTTGCACGGGTCAGCTAGTTTTATAATAAACGGGTGAGTAGTTAAGTCATGAAAGCACTCACTCACTTTGACAATCTGTGAAATTAGGAAGTAAGGCTAAAGTAAATATAGTCCTCATAATTGAAATCACTTTTAATATTATTTGTCATTTGATTTATAAAATTTTTTCTCTCTTTGAACTGACGACGCCGTTGGCCTCGCAGGGCCTTTACAGCTTCACTGGACTACTAAGGCGAGCGCTTACGGCACTCAGCCGAATTAACTTTGACAACTAACTCAAAGGTGCACGCACACATTGGCTTGGGCTGTTACCTGTACCGCGAATCTAATTAGCTTATACTAAGCTATTCATATATATCTGCGTTTGTGAAGTTATACAATTAAAATTGTATGATTCACCAACTTTTACATGTATTTCGGATGTGAAAACGAACTAAAGTAATTGAGTCAATTCGGTCATAAAATTGTCTTATTCGATATATACTCACATGTACCCTGCCCGAGTCCTACGGCACGATGGGCTTAATACAATTTGAATGCCCCTCATTTAGAGCGAGCAGAGAAGTCTTATTATTTTCATTTTACGCTCATTATGTCAATGAATGGCAATCTTTGTCAATTTAAACTTCCAATTAATTTTTATTTCTACCAATCAATGAGAAATAACACAAAACAAACATTAGATGTTATTGATATTGCCCAATATTACTCAGAACTAGTTTTGTTTTGTTTTCATGTTGCAAATTTTATATGTATCGAGTAAAATAACTTTATAATCCTTTAAAAGGGCAATAATTTTGTACCTGAGTATACACGCCATTGAACTTACAGAAGCTTCCAGTAAATCAATTCTATATCCACATCATCCAGTTGCTGGTAGCTAAATTCCATTTGAATATAATTTAAAATAGTATGAGACATTTATTTTTTCTAGTTTAAAATATTCATTGTTTCTAGATACTAGCCTCTACCCACAACTTTGTTCGTGTGGAATAGTTTCTTTAGGCTAACGCTAACACACAGCGGAATATCTTAAGAGGAAAAAGATCTGATTTTTAAATATTTTTCATCGGTGCTCCGCTCCTATTGCTTTTAGCTTTGATAATATATAGACTATATCCTTCCTCGATAAATGAGCTATATAACACTGTTAGAATTTTTTCAAATCGGTCCAGTAGTGCCTGACATTACCCCCTACAACATCACAAACTCGCAAAATTTAGCTCTTTATAATATTAGTGTAGATTAATATATTTATTTAATTCATCAGTGGCTTATTTTTACAGGTTATATGTTAATTAAAAAAATGTATTATATTTTCTGGGACGAGTTTAAACAGCAATTATGTCTCGGGTGTTTGGAAGCAGAACAATGTGTAACAAAATAAAATAGTTCATGAAACAGATTAACTAAAATAAACATTGTCCTAATAAATGAAAGTAGGTAAAGTACCATTTTAATATTTACCCACTAATTAACCCAAGCTGTAGTCACTACCTCTAATTTTGAACAACTGCCAATAATTATTTTTGTAGAATAAAAATAAATCTTTAATTGTATTAACTCGGGCTGAATGTAAATTCAAATCACTTGTTATATTATGATTGATAGCCGCGACTTCGTTTGGTGTATTTCTTGATTGATTTTATGTAGAGAGGAAAGAGTATAAAAAAATTAAATATATACCATACTTACAAAATTTCTTTCGTATTCTTTAGTGTTCAAAAAATTTTAGTTTTTTTTTTGTATTTAAAAACTTTTTTATATGTATTAGCTTTTAACCACAATCGTATCTAATATTAAATAAAGATATTATCCAAGATGGTAAACACACTAAGCCTAGAGGTGTGAGACTTGCGCGGGGGCTCTACCGTGACACCCGTGAGACCGCACACGGACGTGATATTAAAAATTTCTTTGCCCTCCTTAGTGCGGTCAAGAATGACCAACACTAAGTTGAACTTGGACTTAGTGATCGGGTGGTACATGCGGTGTACCTCTCGGACGGGGAAATTCTCGTTCTTAAGGAACGCTAGTATGTCGTCTGTTGAGATTTCGACCGAGATACAGCGTAAGACTACTCGGAGTAGACGTTCCTCCTCTAGTGCGTATGTGAAATAAGCTAACTTTTGTACTCGTAAGTACTCGGTTAGCTTGCGATGGTGATCGGTGCTAGTCACCTTAACCTGAATCCCTACCTGGGTGTTGAGGGCTGACGTGTACTGAATGCCTAAGGTTTTCAGCGCGGTGGAGACTGACATCCATCGCGCCTTATCTTGGATGGTGACCGGCGGGGGTGTGCGAGGCTTCTTAGCCGCGGTTGGAGTGAGCGGGACGGAGAGAGGACTGGATGTGCCAGAGCTCGATTTTGTTTTGGCGTGTTGCGCGGTCGCGGTGGGCGCCCGGACGCCATCTAATCTATTGGTGTCGCGGCACGGGACCTTTACTGCCGGACCTACTGGACCCGAGTCCGAGTCGGAATCACGTGGTGGAGGACGGAACGATTTTTTATTTTTCGTGACGGTTATGAAACCGTCCTTGTCTATCGCGGATAAAGGCGAGGGCGAGGGCGCGGGGTCGGGCGCGGCGGCGTGACCTGGCGCGGAGGAACCGGCGGATGTCGCGATGTCTAGCTCCATCGCGTTGATCGGAGCCCTATCAGCGGGGTCTATCGGGAATAGTGGCGAGTAAGAGTTCGCGGTTGGTACGCAGGCTTCGTATTGCACGTCCTTCTCGGACGAGGTACAGTGACGCGCGAGAACGGCGTTGACGATGCTTTCGTCAACTGCATTCGCTAATAAGTCCTTCCGGAGACTTCTCATAAATTGGAGAGCCATTTCGTGGCCTGAGGGGAACGCGAACCGACCTCCCTGCCTTAAGGGTAGGGGGGCACACCGAACGGGTTAATTACGGGTCTATCCCGGGTGCGGATCAAGAGAGCTGTTTAAAATGAACCAGAAGAAGAAAGCAATACAGGAAATACGTCAGCGAGACAGGTAAGGTAAATAATTTACATAGATATAGAACAAATAAATAAATGGATAACTAAACAAATAAATAAATGAAATAAATAAAGTTATAAAGAAATGACGACTAAAGGGATAAAGGACTACGTAAATAAATAGATAAACTAAAGAGTAAACAAATAAATGTACTAATATAATATAATAAACAAAGCAATAAATAAATACAAAGTATGGGTCTCACTCAATTTCAGGAAAAAGAACGCAGGTGTTACGCTGGTACTGTGCACGTGTGCGCTACGTCAGACGGATCGGCACTTCAAGGTGAAAGCCTAACACTTCACTCTGTATACACTGTATCACAATAATCACGAAATAGCGCGGACACAACCGTTCCCGGCCGCGTCAGAATCGGAACTCCTTTTGACAGCGCCGGCGAAATTTACCTTTATATTCTAGCTATATTTTTTCATTGCCTGAAAACTCAGTTAAAAAAGTTTCGTTGACGCCATTTGCGAGATCCTGAATATATACAAATATAAAAATATACAATAATTGCTCGTTTAAAGGTATTAGATAGATAGATATGATGTAGTGTAAAATGTAACAAGAAATCAATTTGCGGGATTAATATCGTTTCAAAAATAGATTTAAACGGGGAGGAGTAACTGAATTGAGCACGCCGAACTAAGCATAAACGTACCAACCAATAACCATGAAGCGGCAATCGAATGACTGGGTTTATAAAACACAGACGTTTGTTGTACACGGTCGACGAACTTTCGCTAGGTATACGTAATATCTCTAGTTATTAGTATATGTGTTATGCCGCCAAAATTCCCAATTTTAACACAAAAATACATAGTAACTTTTTATGTTACGATAACACTAATGTAATACAAAATTTACCATTTCTTTGATAAAGTTTGCCCCATACAGTAATGTATGAAGTTCGTAACACAAAGGTAAAAAAATATGATATATTCTGTAAAGAGCATAGAATTTCTAATCTATACTAATAATATGATAAAGAGGTAAAGTACGTGAGTTTGTGATGTTGTAAAGGGTAATAATCTCCGGAGCTACTTGTCCGATTTAAAAAAGTGTTATATAGCTCATTTATCGGGAAAAGTTAGGCTATCTGAAAGCGGAGGTTTAGGAAGTAAGTATCATCACGCTGAGACCAATAGGAGCGTAGCACCATTGAAGAATCTTTCAAAATAGTTTTTATTTTTCCTCTTGAGAGCTTCCGTTGCGTGTTAGCTTTACCCCAAAGTAACTAATCCACGCGAACAAATTCGCCGGCAGAGGTTAGTATTTAATATATTCGTAAAATAATTCCTTATGATTGGTGTTAACTATATAAATCTGATTATGATTTAAACTTTAAAAAATTTAAAGAAATCTTAATGATCACATTTTATATCAGTGATACGACGCTGTATTTTTGCCTAGAGTTGGGAGGCCCATTAGCGTTTTAGTTTATATTTTTATTACAAACTTATTAGGTACAATCTATGCTTTGTTAAAACTGGCTAGTGTAGTACTTCGCAAATTGCGACCTTCAGCAAAATTATAATGTTTAAGCTTCTCTTGCAATTATTGTTGAGATTTTGATATTACTTGCTTCCGAAAAAAAAAGATAATCTTGGCAGCCTTACTCAAATAGATGTACGTAATAAACAATGAAATATAATAATGTTTAAAGAAATGAAATTAATCTTGCCGATACAAAATTTTCTTCCTCTATATTTAGGAACTACGCCCAGAATTATAAACGTTTAGCTTTGTTCATGATTTCGCTCACGTTAGTGTAAAATTGATTTATCCCTCGGGGACACTTCTATTTTTGCGTTGAAAGGTACCCTATGTACCATTTTTTCTAAACCCGACAACGTACGTGCATGCACAAATGATGATCAGATGAGTAGATAAGTCGTGAAACCGTGAGAAAAAAACCAATCAACTGATATTCGCATGTATAATTTATAGTGTAAAAGTTTAGGTTTATCTGAATTACATAAACTTTCTTAATTCGGTTTTTGTTTTATTATATACTAGGCTTATGTACAGGACTTTAGCTTACGTTACTGTAACTTTTACCTATCCCACAAGAACAGTTCTTTTCTTTTGTATAAACGGTAACCTATGCCGTTTTCTATACCTCTGTCAATGTTTATGCAAAATTACATTATGTGGTAGTCTGTAGGTATGTAATTAAGTCGTAAAATCCTAACAAACAAACAAACACATATGTATTTACATTAGTTGGGATAGGATTAGAATATGTTTTTTTTTAAGTGATATATATTAAATATTAACAACATTAAATCGCCAATCAAGTTTAACTTTCATAATCAATTGTTAATTAAAATCCCGCAAAAAGATACAAAGCCAATATTTGATCAACATTCAAGTACTTAATTATTACCGAAAATTTATCGCTTGAAAGTGTAAAGTATAACGATCTTGATTCACTTATCTTGCGTCAATATTTGTCTGGCAAATCTTATCTCTATAGTGCAAAAAGGTACGAATTTGTTCGTGCTGGTTACTTTAAACTGACGCAAAACTGAAAGAAAATCTCACTTCTCTCTAGCCTTCAAACACATTTATCTTGTTTAAACAAATATTTACCACAACAAGCATAATTATTAATAAAGAAACCGAAAAGAATCGATTTCTAACTTTTAAGGTATTTTAATTAGTATACAGGTTTATTTACTTTACTGAGTACATAATAAAAGGGTACATAAAAACCTTTTAATGCCTTCTATTTTATAGTAATGTGATGTTTAAATATTTAATAGCTTTCTCATTGCCATATTTAGAAAGAATATAAAAACACTTCATTTAGAAGACTTCCGTCCGGTACGAAGTTCCCAAAGGTAATGTAAAAAATGATTCAAAATTTTTTTTGGATAAATATTAATTTGTTTAAAAATTATGTAGGTTATAAATTGTGAAATAATAATAAATATTAATGAAATATACTGTATAATTGATTGAATTTCGGTACTCACGACACACACGTATACGATAAAAAGAGACAGAGCGAAAAAGTCGTACAGAGAAGGCATAACGTTTTCTCCTAAAGTGACAATTTCTCCTACACGATCACCACCACACACGTGCACGCCTACACGCTTACACATGAAAGTGGAAGGGTTTACTTTTTTCCCTTACCGAACTGAAAAAACTCCAAATTTTCCGATAATAAATATATGGAGGAGTTGTTGAGGCGTGTATGCTTGGTACACATATACGTTTCAACAACTCATACATATATGAATAGTTAGCTAGGTTAGCTAAGATAGGTCGCGATTTTGCACGCAACAGGCAACAGCCAAGCCGAGGTGTGCCGTGCACCCTTTAGTTACTTGCCAAAATAAAATCGGCTGAGTGCCTTAAGAGCTCGCCTTAGTAGTCCGGTGAAGCTGTTAAGACCTTGCTAGGTCAATAGCGTAGTCAGTTCGAGAGAAAAAAAAGTGACGATTTTTAACATCCAACTCCTATCGCAAGCCACGTTACAGAAATTTCGTTCCGAAAATTACAATACACAGTGGATAAAATAAGCTACATAGTTTCGATAAAGTACCGGTAACTATTATAATATATATAAAAATTCTGACATATAATACCTAAAAATAGGTTTACAAACACTTATATCAATATAGTTAGACATATTTAGTCACAGAGTAAATAGTTACACATCGTATATTTTTACAGGAAACATTATAAGATGCTGCTATTGTCATATCATCACCCGTAATGCCACAGTTTACTTACTCTGATTATACCAAGAGTGTGATGTAACACGCTTTTATCGCTACACATAAAATTAGTTACTCTGTTACTTATATAGAAGTAGTTACTAACCTAAAATATATTCTATCGGCCTGTAGGTGATACTTCTGGTCGAAATTCAACCACAATTCGTTCGTTTTGTTAGTTTCAACATTACCGTGGTCTTTACGTAAATAAATGTCTATTATAAGCATTGGATATAATCTTTTTAATCGTGTTATTTACGTCAGCTGTGACGTATTTATTCACGTCATTTATCCATTAGTGTTCAACATATTTAAATAAGTACCTATAATATATATGGATGTTTTTTTATATATCAAAAGGAGGCAAACGAACAGGCGGGTCACCTGATGTTTATTGATCATCGCCGTCCATAGACACTAGCAACATCAGAGGAGTCGCAAGTGCGTTGCCAACCTGTATTTGGGGGGAAGGGTAAAGGAGAGGAGAGAGGGAGAGAAGGGTGGGGGAGTAGAGAGGTGGGCTTCCGGCGCTTCAGTAATTATATTAGAAGTTTGATAGGGAAAGATACAAAACCCTTCTACTTTCATGCGTAAGCGTGTGTGCGTGCACGTGCGTTAGGGTGATATGTGTAATGTTGTTGCAGTGATGTAAGATTTTGTGTCATTGTATAGGCGCGATACAGTGACACAAAAATTTACATCACTGCTACAACACTACACGATCACCCCCACATTCGTGCACGCCTACACGCTTACACATGGAAGTAGAAGTTTTTGTTTTTTTTTCCTTATCGAACTGAAAAAACTCTAATTTTCCGATAATAAATATATGGAGGGGCTGTTGAGACGTGTATGCTTGGTACACATATGCGTCTCAACAACTCAAACATATATGAATAGTTAGCTAGGTTAGCTAAGATAGGTCGCGAGTTTGCATGTAACAGACAACAGCCAAGCCGAGGTGTGCCGTGCACCCTTGAGCAAGTTGCCCAAATAAAATCGGCTGAGTGCCTCAAGCGCTCGCCTTAGTAGTTCGGCGAAACCGTTAAGACCTTGCTAGGCCAATAGCGTAGTCAGTTCGAAAAAAAAAGTATCACTGTATAGCGCGAGCAGCGCACTCAAGGGCTTCCTACCGAGGGATCGAACCTAGGCTTGAGCCGCTGCCGTGGGAGGCCTAATCGGGTAAGAGAAAATATGTTGTGCAGACTCTACTCAGGTGGGATAAGGGTAAAAAGATGATGATGACATGTTTATAAGTATTATAATATAAAAGACGATTATACGGAAAAGAGCTATTTCCAAAATAATTCTATTGTTAAAATCTATAAAAACGAAACCTCGTCTAAAGGTAGTAAATAGAAAAAAAGAAAACGGATGATAAACAGAGGAAATAAACGTATTAACCTCTTTTGGCTTGGGATATTTATAAATTCTCGCATTAAATCAGTACCAAGTAAACACGAGTATGTGACTCTATTTTGAAACTAGATATCAAACACGGATATTATGTGTTTTATTTATTTTAACAGGATACATATATATAATCTTCGTGTAATTTCAAAAAAAGGTAATGTGTTTATTGGTATATTGATATAAAGAAATTCCAATCTATATATAAAAACTAGCAACCGCTTGCGACCTTGTATGCATTTGTATCTTTTTTATAATTGATGGCATATTATCATTTGTAAATCTATCCATTTATCAAGCGCACATTGAAACGGCTTTGAGATAAAAGGATTATTCCAAACTTGCTTGTCATTTATCGTTATATTTTGACCAATTTAAACAATAGGCTTATAAATTATAGTTTAATAGCTTTTGTCCGCGGTTTTACTCGCGTTGATATAAATTTAACATATCCTTCGAGAATGGTCCCTTTTTGTATCGTTGACATCGTGTATGCAAAATTACATGATAATCATTTGAAAGCCCCGTACCGTACCGTAGAAGACGTCCGCGACATATTTTTATCGACCCTCCTGATGAAATAACGGCAATGAACGATCAGTACCAGCCTGAGCCAAACAGAGCGTGTTCACGCACACGCCCGCGTAACCATAGATCACGTCGCCGTGGTCTGCGGGTAGATTTCGCTCCCGCACACCAGATTAGGCCCCCCTCGGCAGCGGCTCAAGCCTAGGTCCGTTCCCTCGGCGTGGAGCCCTTGAGTGCGCTGCTCGCGCGATACAGTGACACAAAATCTTACATCACTGCAACAAAATTACAAATATCACCTCCACGCACGTGCACGCATACACGCTTACACATGAAAGTGGACGTATTTTGTTTCTTTCCCTTGTCGAACTGAAATTGTTGGAAAATCATCCGATACGAAATATATGTAAGAATTGTTGAGGTATGTATGCTTGGTACACATATATGCTCCAACAAGTCATATATGTATGAATAATTAGCTTAGGTCAGCTCAGATAGGTCGCGAATTCCATGTATCAGGCAACAGCCCAAGGCGAGGTGTGCCGTGCACCCTTGAGCCAGTTGTCCAAATAAAATCGGCTGAGTGCCTTAAGCGCTCGCGTTAGTAGTCCGGTGAAAATGTTAGACCTTGCTGGGTCAATAGCGTAGTCATTTCGAAAAAAAAAAATCATTTGAAAGCGAAAAGACAAACGAACTCACGATTTTATAATATTACTATACTTCTATACTAATATTATAACGAGGTAAAGTTTGTGACGTTGTAGGGAGTAAGTAATATCAGGAACTACTGGTCCGATTTGAAAAATTCTTTCAATTAGCTCATTTATCGAGGAAGGTTATAGGCTATATATCATCAGGCCAAGACCAGTAGGAGCGAAACACCAATGAAGAATATTTCTAAATCGGATTCTTTTTCCTCTTGAGAGCGTCCGCTGCGTGTTAGCGTTAGCCCAAAGTAAGTATCCCACGCCGACGATGCGGGTAGAGGCTAGTTATTTATATACCGTAGATTATTTTTATCTATTGAGTTACAATCGTTTAAGAATTCTTGTTTTAATAAGGATTATTGATAAATATCCACTGTATATAAGGTGATATAGGTGAATATGATATACATCAACTTTATGATAGGTAATTGTGTTCAATAACATGGGCACTGTAGTTAACCTTAACACTTATATCAGTTTAACTAAAGTTGGAAAAAATCTCATATTCTTGCAGGTGATTTCTATGCAAGCAAACCAGGAAACCTTAATAAAGTCACTGTACCTCGTTCATGATACTTGCTTAAGTAGTAACAGTGAGAAAACGTAACAAACAAACGGACGAACCTTGGTACTTATATTATTGGTTATAATAGGTTATTCTCACACGAACCGCTGTACTATTCATGCGACATATAATATGTATAGATAATAATTAATTAATATAGATATTAAAATATTTGAACACCAAAAATATTTACACAATATATGTTTTGTTATAACTCATATATTTATAGCGACAAGTACTAATAGCAACTATAAAAGCACGCAGAACCGCGAGTGAATTGCAACGTTTAATTCGTATAAAGAAAAAAAATCGATATGAAAACGTCCAGATTTCCAGATCCCTCACGTCGATAATATACGAATTACACATCATAACACAGTTGCCTCAGGCGAGAATCGAATTATGGTCTTATAGTTACATAGGTATGTATACAGTTAACCGGTCGTAACAGTGAGTTGATGATGAATGTTTTTCTTTATGTAAATAAAGCACAAATTTTAAATTAAAATCCTATGACTGTATATAAAAACCTTGACCGTACATCGACACGAAACAAACGAGATTATTGTTGTAGACGAATTAATTTAAAATCTTGTATACTAATAGACCGGTTTCTACACTTTATTGTAACACTAGCCTCTGCCCGCGACTTCGTCCGCGTAGTAATAGTTACTTTGAGCTAACGTTAACACGCAGCGGAAGCTCTCAAGAGATAATAAAATCCCGATTCTGAAACATTTTTCACCTTTGGTCCGCTCCTATTGGCCTTAGTATGCTGATATATAGCCTATAACGTTCCCCGAGAAATTAGCTATATAACATTTAAAGAATTATTCAAGTTGGACCTGTAGTACTTTAGATTACCCCCTACAACGTCACAACGTCATAAACTCACAAACCTTACCTCTTTATAATATTAGTATAAAGAGTCTCCGTCCGATAATGACGTACAGTTGTCCGGTCTTTGCACGCGCGCAAAATCGTATTCATAAGTTGCAGGTTCTCCAGAACCGAGCCTTACGTAAAATCACCGAATGGTACGTCCGGAATAAGGATCTCCACAGGGACCTGGAGATGCCTTCTGTCTGGTCGTATATAAAATCACTCACACGTAGTTATTTCGAAGAAGCCGCAAATCATCCCAGCCTGTTAGTGGTATCCGCCGCGAACTATTAACCCATGTTTAAATAACTCATATACGTACACCTAGATAGCTTAGCTTAGGTTAGCTCAGATAGGTCGCGATTTTTGCACAAAACAGGTGACAGCCCAAGCCGAGGTGTGCCGTGCTGAGTTAATCACCCAAACATCCTAAATCGGCTGAGTGCCATCAGCGATCGCCTCAATAGTTCGGTGAAGCTGTAAAGACCTTGCCAGGTCAACAGCGTTTCTATTTCGAAAAAAAATAGTATAAAGATTATGGATGGATGAATAATTATCTCTATTATTATTATTATTACCAATTCATTAGAACCACGGGAGTTCAAACGGTAGATAAGGACGACACTGTTAATCATATAAAAACACTTTTACCCTAATTTTATTTGAGACGCCATATTGTGTTAAAACTCAGCTATTTTAGTAAGTAACAACGACCTCAAAAGAGAAAAAAGAAACTATGGGAATTATCGCTCGTAAAGCATGCCGAAGCTCAATAATTACTTCCATTTTAAGCCTAATCGCGGGGTCATATCTGTTCATTGTTTCGAGCCAAAAAGTATCTTGATTGTTTGATAACATTAAAGTAGTTGTCCACCCACGCTTGCGGTTAGCGCGTAGTGACGCGTTGAGGTCGCTGTTCGAAAGCATCGCGCGGCGGCATGCGGCGAGCGATCACGGGAACCCAATCGTAATGGCTAGTAATTGCAGTCATCTCTCAAACGGAACAACAAACGTCCGAACATTTGTCTAGACGACCCACACGTACCACTACAAAAACTATTAAGCATGTAAGCACCGTGGAAATAAATAAATTTAATTGTCGCATCGATTTTTTCATTTGTGCTGTAGCAATTTGGAAATTTCCGTATTTAAAATCTACTCTAAACTAAATAAACAGTATGTATTAATAGCACCTGAACGACCGATCCTAGCTCGGTTCTTTAAAAAACATTTTTAAATTTAAATGGACTGTTAGATTTGCCTCACAAAATAAGGGATTTTTATAAAAATACATATGTGTATAAAAAAGCGCCCAAAGAGGTTTTCACCTCAAAAAATAATAATATTTATTTATTATCACATATGTTGTATGACAGCGATACCTTAATATCATTTCAATTAGTGTATTTATACAATAATAAGTTATTTTTAAATGAGTTTCCGGAGACTAATATGGACTGCGAAAAACTCTATAGAATCTGTGTGGCCTCCCAAGTCAGCGAGTATCGAGTATCTAGCGCCTCGAGGCCGCTGACAGAGCACACAGATTTCATATGAATTAGTTCATATGATAAGTGATAAAGCTACTAAGTATCATTATCTATGAAACACAGAATCCCTTACCGAGAAATCTTCGAAGATATCAAACATTCGCTTCATATATAGGTATCTATTCATATTGATATAAATGTTATCTTATTTCCGCAGAATGACGCCAGATTTACTAAAAATATAAAGCTCCTGTAGGTAGCTATATGATTACGTACTTCAGTACTTTACCGTCATCGTATGTCGACGAAAAATAAAAAATGGCTTTCGTGTAAAACGTCACGTACTACTTATAAATTAGTGGAAGATTGGTGCTGTATAATTAACGCGATAATGAATATCTTGTAATAACATAGACGTATATATATTTATACGTACGTATATTTGTGTGTAGTCGCGCGACCGCGTCGTCGCGTCGCACCGCCAACTGGCGCCACCTTAGGGCTCAGGGCGCGACATTGACCCTCACTCTTAAACTCTCGACTCGTTTGAGCACGTATAAAATTGACTATCATTCTAATTATTATATGACATTTTATTGTTCTTTTTATTCCGTTTTGATAAGGATCGAGGTTAAAATACTTTGACGGTTTCTATTATTTCTTTAAATCCTACGCAAGATCATATGCGATTACTTTTTTTAAATAATCTTTTTGAACTTTTATTAGCTATCATATGTACCATATAAAAAACGAAACGGAACGTTTATTACATATACATAATTAAAAGTCATTACTCATTTATAGTAAGGTGTTACTTAAGAATATCTTATTACAGATATGGTCCGATACTAAACCTTGCATCATCAGTTACCAGGCATACAATATTTATAATGGTTTTATTTATTTACTACCATCAGCGTTTAGCTGCTGTCAGGTCAGTGCTGCCTTCGATTGTTTGTTTCCGTTTTTCCTGGAAAGCACCGTCATATTCGAAACAAACGTAACTGCTATTCAGGCAGTTTTATTACATACAATGTAGGTTAGTAGCAAGTATTGCTTCTATATATACTGCGGAAGAATATTAAAAAAAGTCTGTTGGTTTATAATTTTCTAATAATTTAATATGAAATAGGATTAGAACAAGAAAAAGTGTCAGTATTTTATAAAACGGTTTGTTAAATAATTATAATCTGTCATACAAATACGAGGTTACCACATCCAACAAATAGATATTTAATAAAACTGTGTAAGACTAGTCTAGAACTAGAATGTAATCTAGAATGTAATCTGTATTTGAAAACATTATCAGTTTGTCCAATTCTACACTAGTCTCTAAAACTGCTTGTTAAACTTTTATGGAGATTTGACGTGTAATTTAAGCACAGGTTGAGGCAACGTATAAACTTTATATCGTTTGCAAAATAAAATCTTAATTTAAAGATTTAGTCTGCTAAGCCTAAGAGAGTTCCTAACTAAATCAAAAGATGGCGTCTCTCTAGTTGATCTTTAAAAAAACGCTCACAGAAGTCTATGTATTTTTGTTTTAGAAACATGAGCATCACGGTAATGAAAAACAAAAAAATGGCGCTGTTAGTTTTTACTTAAGTGACAAATATTTACTAAATGTTATGTCATCGATGCATTACAATTATTAGAAGTTTACGTCACATCTTAATATGGCATAAAATTTGTCAATAATAATTTGGAAAAGATTTAGCTAAACCAACCGATAATAATGACATTTTGTACATGAAAAGTATACATCATTTTGATATTAATAGCCTATTATATACGAAAATACATAGCGTTCTAAAGTTAATAGCATATAAATACTCGCGGTAAATTTTCTTTTATTATTATTAAGTTTTAGCGGACGAAACCGCGGGCCGATGCAAGTTATTTGAATGATACAAATAATTTATTAGATTTCTATTAAATTATAACAAAACAATACGATATAGTATAAAGTTAATTATAGCAATATTTATTTTATTGAAATATGACATAAATCAAAACAAATTTCACCGTATAGAGATGTAGGTGTTCTTTCTATGGAAATTTTATGCTCGCTTGTCTTACGATTTTGATAAACAATTAGATCGAGTGTCTTTTCGTATATGATTACTAAATTACTTGTGATATTTAGAAGCAAATAATCTGTATGCCCTATATAGGTGTCAATTATAATTTACTAATTTGTCTCAACTTTGAAAATTATTTTATATAAATAAGATAATAAAACTCTGTTGTCGAACGCGTATCACGCAAAAAGTATTGAATTAGATATCCAAAAAATAGTTTTTACTATGATTGTTTTACTTTATATGTATTTCGTCCTTATCTAAAAACAAAAGAATTTTATAAGCATTAACACATTCAGCGGTGTGTATCTTGCCTTAAAGAAATGTGACAAGCAATATCGTGCTTATGTTTTATTCTTTATTATATAAGACTAGCCTCTGCCCGCGACTTCGTTCGCGATACACTAACACGCAGCCGTTCTCAAAAGGAAAAGACATCCCGATTTTGAAACATTGTTTATCTGTGCTCCGCTCCTATTGTTCTTAACGTGATTATATATAGCCTATAACCATTCTCGATGAATGAGCTACATAACACTAAAAGGATTATTCAAATCGGACCATTAGTTCTTGAGATTACCCCCTACAACGTCACAACATCACAGCATCACAAACCCACAAACTTTACCTCTTTATAATATTCGTGTAGATAATAAATTACGTAGTCGAAGTCGCGGTGTCAACCAGTTATTAAATAAAAATTTCTTTTATTCAGGTATCTACTCCCATCGGCACTTAGACACGTCGCAGCTGCAAGTCGTTCATCCAGTAAAGGTGACACATGACGGCGAGTTGCTTTCCCATACTGTGGATCATGCCCACGAACATAACCATGCAAGAGCTCGCCGTGATCTGCATCAAGTGGAACATTTGCAACCACATTCGCTGCACTACAACCTCACTGTCGACGGGCGACAACTCAGGCTGGACCTGAGGTAAGTTTTTGCATATTAGTATCACTAAGGAAAGCATAGACTGAGAAATTGGGATTTTTTTTTTATATATCATAGAAGGCAAACAAACAGGTGAGTCACCTGATGTTAAGTGACCTCTTCCATAGACATTATCAACACCAGGGAGAGTTGCAAGTGCGTTGCCATCCTGTAATTGGGTGTGATAGGAGGAGGGAGGAAGGGAGGGATGAGGGGTCGGAAGGGAAGGGGAGGTGGGCCTCCGACGCTCTCACTGACCAAACGAAACGCAACAATGCAAGCAAGCACTGATACTTCACATCTATTTTCTGTGACAGGGTGGTACTACCCCGGACGAGCCTATTCATGCTGAAACCGTGGTATAGCCTCGGCATGGCTCTACCATCTACAAATATGTGTAGACCTACCTATAGTGTAAATTTATTATTTAAATGTTGTTTTACAATACTTAGGACTACTTTCTCATCTAATATTATATATATATATATAGTTATGTATATTAAAAATCAAAATCCTACGACAAACATAACATTTTAAGTTCATAAACATCGCGAAATTTAAAAGATTGCAAATTATTGTTACAAAGACACTATGTGTGTACATTATAATCGAATGACCTATCTCTGCCTGATAATTTGGGGCCATGTGAAATTCGTCGGACGAGAGACATCGCACAATAGATAAGGGTATTTCGGTACACGCGAGCTCACGTCTCTGTGTCGTTAACTGACATAGTTTTTTTCGACCTTCTCAAATATTTGAACTTGGCTCGACCCGAAATTGGTTTGGTAGATCGAATACTATTTGTTTACATGTTAATCATTACGTTATCAATTATATTAAATAATATCTTTATCGTATTGTGATATTTATTTAATGATAAGCAATAATGAAGAGTATAAAACAAAGTCGTAAAACGAATTTGTTTTTCTCCTAGTTCTTTTAAAATACGCAATATATTTGTTTTTTTTTTCGAAGTGACTACGCTATTAACCTAGCAAGGTCTTAACAGCTTCACTGAACTACTAAGGCGAGCGCTTAAGGCACTCAGCCGATTTTATTTGGGCAACTAGCTCAAGGGTGCACGGCACACCTCGGCTTGGCTGTTGCCTGTTAGATGCAAACTCGCGACCTAACTTAGCTAACCTAGCTAATTATTCATATATGTTTGAGTTATTTTAACGCATATGTGTACCAATCATACATGCCTCAACAACCCTTCCATATATTTTTTATCGGAAAATTAGAGTTTTTTCAGTTCGATAAGGGGAAAAAAAATAAAACCCTTCCGCTTTCATGTGTAAGCGTGTAGCGTGCACGTGTGTGGGGGTGATCGTGTAGTGTTGTAGCAGTGATGTAAATTTTTGTGTCACTGTATCGCGCGAGCAGCGCACTCAAGGGCTCCACACCGAGGGAACGGACCTAGGCTTCAGTCGCTGCCGACGGGGGCCTAATCCGGTAGATTTGGTTACAATTTAGTTATGTTTTCAAGAATTCGTTTTTTGTATATATTTACATTACGGTTTTTAATAGTTTTCAGCAATAGTAAAAGTGATTCAAGAGGAAGGTTTATATGCTAATATTATAGTACAGAAAAGTCGAAAAAATAGATTTGTAATGTGATGTCGTAACAAACATATTTTTGTACGCGAACGCTGACTAAAACTTGCGCTATAGATCAAATTAATGAACCATAGAATTGTATACTTTAGAAAGATCGATAAAAAAGTCTGCGATGATATATTTATCTCTAAAGGATAATGCACAGTAACCATTTTTATATTTTTACAAAAATAATTACATGGTATTTGCCAAGCTATTTTGTACAATACATAATTATTCCGTTTTCAATTAAATACATTACATACGCTGTACATGTCATGTAGATCTATACTGCCCTTAAAAGTATTTCATTAAAACGGACATCTACATTGCACACCTGCGAAGCTGAGCGGGTCGCTAGTGACGATAGGATAAGATGATGTGTTGCTATAAGATTGTACGTTTCTGTTGGTGGTAGAGCCACGCTGCAGCTATTACTGGTTTTAGCATAAATGGTAGTACCACCCGACCCACAGAAACACCGACGTGAAGTAACAGTGCTTGCATTGTTGCGTTTCGTTCGGTTAGTGAGAGTGCCGAAGGCCCACCTCTCCTCCCCTCGCCCCTCCTTACTGATGTCCCCCTTACCCTTTCCCCTAAACAAAAGCTGGCAAAGCACTCCACTGGTGTTGCAAGTGTTCATGGACAGCGGGGATCACTTTACATCAGGTGACCCGTCTGTTCGTTTGCCTCCTATGACATAAAAAAAAGTTTCCTTAAACGCATTAATTGCTAACGCTGGCTAAACTTTACGAAAAAATTCAAAAGGTTAGCTTTTGCTCACTGCTTTCCTCGTGTTCATGTAGACTTGATCAATCCCACGGTAACAGTACACCTGGTTGAAAGACACTCGTATGTCTTTTTCTGTAGTCGTGATAATGTACATGCAAAATCCCATGAAAATCGGTCGAGCAGTTAAGGCGTGAAAACCTAAGAAATAAACGAACTCACTTTCGCATTAATACAGTAATAGTTAGGATGTAATTGTACACCTAAAGAATCCTACAGGAAAATCCATATTGTATATATCTATCTGCTAATGGTGATCTGCAGCAACCATTTATATATTTTGCATATTATTAAAAAAATATGCTATTTACGACACTGTTTTGCTCAATTTAATATGTTAGTTACCTTGTGGGCTTAATGTAACCCATTCTAACTGCATATTGTGTTGCATATTACTAAATTAAATATTACAGATTTCAAAATACGCGTAACAAAAACAGATTTCATTTGTGGAACAAAACTTACGAAGCTTCTCTGACTTTCATGAGTTATAAATGTCACAGTGTCGAAAAACAGACCAATAGTATGTGTCTAAATCATTTGAACCAGTGTTTCCCAACATAGGGCCCACGCCCCTCAGGGGGCAATTTAAAAATTGACACGACTTTAACCCTTTCCCTTTGGGTTACTTAAATGCAATGCTAGATATCGGTGACAAATTTAACAAAAAAGGCATAAAAAATTAAAAAATGCTAAGGTGGGGCATGGCCTAAAAAGTTTGGGAAACACTGATTTGGACACTCATGACACGATATTAATGCATTGCACCCGTGCCAAACCACACCAGGGCGAGTAACTAGTTATCATACATTTCCGTGTCTCGAATTTGTTTTATGAATGTTTTTGTTAAAGAACACCCACTTAGTTCAACGCGTTCAACTAAAAAACCTAAGTTGAAATAATCAATCACATCTAATTATAGTCAGTTGTGCGAGACTGTAGCGTGCATGGTCCTGATTAGGAAGTGACGTTTGCCTCGACGCGACCTGCTCCACCAACTGGCCATGAATATACTTTAGCTAATGGTTCCGATTTTTCTACTGTTACAAAAAAGAGTGTGAGTTCACACACAGTAGAAGTGAAACTTAGTATTGTGATTAATTTTTAAAAGAATAATATGAATAAATTATGGAGTTGGTAAACATTAATTTCAAACATTATTTCGTAATATTTTAATGTATATTTCGTTACAAATTTACCTTTTATACAATCAAATTTACACGTTCCCAAAAGAAGTTTCACTTAAAGAAATTCAGCAAACAAATAACGCCTTTTAGTTCAGCAATCTATGTAAGACTAACTTCTGGCCGCGACTTCGTTCGCGTTGAATAGTTACTTTGTGCTAACGTTAACACGCAGCGGAAGTTCTCAACAGGAAAAATACCCCGATTTTTAAACATTCTTCATTAGTGCTCCGTTCCTATTGGATTTAGCGTGATGATATATCAATGACGTGGGGATATTGTCTCATTGAGCGTATTCTATTGTAGGTATCACGGTAATTCTTCTAAAGAGTTGTTTAAATCAATTCCCTCCTCACCTTTTACAAACTCAACTATACGTGTTGGCCTTCGAAACCACACTTTTGCGGTAAATTTAATCTAAGTACAAACTAAAAAGGTCACATACACTGTCGTGAAAGTCTAAGGAATGAGCTCTTAGTGTGTTCTCTCCTTCTTTAGGATATTTAGTTGTCTAAACATAACGCGAAGAGATATTGATACAATTCAGTATTGCACTTGGCAACCAGTGATAGACTGTTATCATTCAATGGTCGACAATGGCTTTAGTTTATAATATGTTTATCATCGGCCACAGTGTCCTCGCTTGACTCTGTTAATACTTATAAAACAAGCTAATAACCATGACTTTGTCTGTGTCCTTTATTACCTTATTTATATTATACTAACAGGCACGGCGGATGTTGTCCCGCTTTCATAATAAAAAAACTTTCATGTTAGACATATGCTGTCGCAGGCTTTTTTGTAAGCATTATCAAACTCTACAACTTTTCTCTAAAATTCAGTCATATTTCTCTCATCGTTCAGGCAGCGTTCGTAAGAAATGTTTTCGTTCGACCGTTTTTTCTCTGATTTACTTTGCATATTAACTACCACGAAAAAGTTTTTTTTTTATTTTTTGGGTTCATATATAGCCTTATGATATTTACAAATAACGTGGTTTTATTTGGGTGAAAGAATTTTCAAAATCGGTTAAGTACATCCAGAGATTACCTTTACAACGTCATAAACTCACAAACTTGACCGCTTTA
Source organism: Antheraea mylitta (assembly GCA_014332785.1). Lineage (NCBI taxonomy): Eukaryota > Metazoa > Arthropoda > Insecta > Lepidoptera > Saturniidae > Antheraea > Antheraea mylitta. The sequence goes on from JACEII010000012.1 coordinate 8,482,582, forward strand.
TAATTTTAGTATAGATGTACAGAGGAAAGAACTCGACCACCATATTGCTTGTCCGACCTCTTTACGGCAAGTTCAAATTTTCTTGTAAAATATAAAGCTAGCGTAATATTTTTCTATATAATAACCAAGTGTCTAAGAAGTAAAACTAAAAAAAATATCAAGTAATTTCCGCGTGATGCATGCACAGCGGCAAAATTTTATTTCACACTAGCCTCTGCCCACGACTTCGTTCGCGTGGAATAGATACTTTGGGCTAATGCTAACATGCACCGGAAGCTCTCATGAAGAAAAAAAACCCCGATTTTTAAACATTCTTCATTGGTGCTCCACTCCTGTTGGCCTTAGCATGTTAATATATAGCTTGTAACCATTCTCGATAAATGAGCTATATAACAATGAAAGAATTTTTCAAATACGACCAGTAGTTCCTGAGATTATCCCCTACAACGTCACAAACTCACAAATTTTACCTCTTTATAATATTGGTATAGATAAGAAAAGTTAACCAAAATTTACGAACAACAGTGTTATGCACCTGAGTGTAAATTTTAGTATTAAAAACTACATCTTATTCAGACACACGTAAACTTGTAAACATTGTAAACATAAATATAGTGCCATCTTTATAACAAAAATAACGAATATGAATACATTGTGATGCTGGATATAAAGATTTGCGACCTTGAAACGAACTCAAACTGTGTGCGGTCGTTTCCAACGAGTAGACACATCGATCTTGTTAAATCTCTCTGTTGTTACATATAAAACGGTATTAATGTTGGTGTTGCAAACGACGATATTTAACATTTGTGTCGTTTTTATAATTAAATCCAATGAAAATGTTGTTTTCGTTCTATATCTTCTACATCTATATCAATGAACATATATAATAATACCGATCCATTCTTGTATATTTTTATATTATATCTATATTCAGGATCTCGGAAACGGCGTCATCCATTTCCGTGAAACTTAGTATATAGAGAGTTTCGGGACGATAAATCGATCTAGCTAGATTTTATTCATAGAAAACTTTTGTATCTGAGTTTTCAGGCAATGAAAAAATATAGCTAGAATATAAAGGTACATATCGTCGCTGCTGTCAAAACAAAAATAGCTCAGATGGAAATCGGTTGCTTCGAAAATCCGTGTAACCCCAGTTCGAATCCGAGTGACAGCAGAAGAAATATATTTTTTTAATATGTTTTTTTACATAAAAAAATGTTAATTTCATAAAGCAAACCTAAAAGTTTATTTTAATAAAAAAAAAATTAAAGAACCGAGCTAGGCTCGGTCGTCCAGGTACTATACCATAATTTGCAATTCTTTTTATACCGTTTTATGGGGTCAAATGTTGAAATAATTGTTATGAAACTTCTTTGTGTTTATTGCTAAAACATTAAGATTTATATGTTAGGTTTGATATCATGAATTTCAACACTATTTTTCTCAATAGGATTATTGTCGGGACCCACTAAATTGCTAAAAGGATAATCAATCACATCGTTACAATAATTTTCCTTTTATTAAGATTTGGCTTACCCTTTAAGAGGGGGGCGAGGGGAGGGAGGTGGGCTTTCGGCGCTCTCACTGACTAAATGAAACGCATCAATGCATGCACTGTTACTTGACGTCGTTTTTCTATGATACTACCCCGGATGAGCCGACCTATTCATGCTGACACCAGTAACAGATTCAGCGTGGTTCTACCACCTACTAAAATAATAACTATTTATTTAAGTTATTACATAAATATTCATCATCTTCTTACGCTTATCCCACCTTAGTAGGGTCGGTACAACATGTTTGTCATGCTGTGGTATATGATTTGGCATATTTTTTACGATCGGCCGCCTGCCTG
>JACEII010000012.1:8484452-8543793 GCA_014332785.1 Antheraea mylitta
CTGACATCAACCCTCTTTGGGATTATTTGTTGTACTACTGTATGTTTTTTCTTCTTTCTTATTACATAAATATTCATTTTTATTAAATACAAAAATCCAACTAGGCGCTGGCGCGGTGTCATTGGCGAAATATATCAAAAGGCGCTAGGTCGTCGGCGCGTGCCACGTAACACTAGTTGAACAAGTGGCCTACAAGATAGGGTTGCAAATATTTTGATTATTTCATTAATAGTACAAAGGTCGTCTTCGCGTCGCCACGCCAACAATCAGGCTTACCCTACACCTATAGATGTTTCACATTAAAAAAACTTCAATAAATGATTTTTCCTATATTCCTGAATGTGATTACCAGGTTGAGAGACATTGCTCTACGTATTACCTAACATTAGATACTCACAATAGGATTTATTACACTTTATCGTATACTATTACTTAATTTATACTACCTAATTTACACACTATATAGTATTAGGTTAGAAAATACAAATTATGTAATAAATTGATGGTGTGTTAGGAATAATGTTAAATAATATATTGCAGCAGACTATATAACATGTAATAGGTAATTAAAATACTGTAGATTATTTTTGTTTGGTAGTATTATTATTAATTTCAGACTTAATGTTGGCCGGCCGCCTAATTCACAGCACGCACTACTTATTGTGGCTAATAAATTTCTCGTGTTATTTCCGTTCCAGTTTTTCTCCGCGAAGTTATCAAATGAACTCTGACTTGTGTTAGTTTAGTCTAGACTTAAAAATAAATCTTGCAAATAAACTACTGAACTCGTTCGAAGAGGAATAATTTACACTATTTATCTTACGAATGCCTATTGCAGTGAAAAATAACGTATAACCTAAAAGTTAACTGGGCGATGAATATAGGTCAATTTTATAATACATACATATTTTTTTTATATATAGAACAATATGCATATACGTATGCAATTTAAAAGTATATTTGAAGATAACTATATAAGTACATTATATATATAAATCAATAATCTACAAGATCTGAGCAGTAAACTAATGCATACAATTTTTCCCTAATTGGACATAATATTCACTTTATCTCGAGTTAGATATAATGAATTCCTAATCTGGAAGGTTTAACAGCATTCTTGTGCCAAATACTTATTGCCAATAAATTTAATATAGACAGTAGTAAGATCTCGCACAGATTATGTTACATTGGTACATATATTATATTGATATTTGGGCAACATTGATGAAGAACTACTTTGTTAAATTATGCTCAATGTTAAACCTTATCTTGCGATAATAAACCATGGATGTTCGTATTCTGTCCAATTTTTACATAACATTACAGAGAAAAGAAAAAGATTATTCAATAATCTGCATCTTTGTACATCTGAATTTGAGTCCCATATCAACCCCAATAATGCATGACAAAAGTAGGAAAATGGGCACTTTTATTAACGTAATTTCATTGTAAATTTATGTCGTATTATTTTTGTTAATTTTATAGAGATCAGGTCAATCTTTTTTTAACAAAACTTTGTGTGAAGCTATATAATAATGTATATTAGTATATCTGACATCGATAAACTCTTATATCCTGTCACCAATTACTATAACAGTTTGCACACCTGTTTAATCCTAAAAAAGGGTTTTAATCTATTTTTTTATATAACTCGCTACTAAGTATATTGTAATTTATGACAGACGAAGTCGCTAGGTTCTTTAAATGAGAATAATTACCGATGACCATGCTATTTTTCTCCGGTGAAGCTATAAAGATACAAAAGGATAATAGTGTACGTTAGGTAGTTAAAAAAATGAACTTCCTAAATAAATAATACACTGTATATTAATAAAATTAACTCAGAATATAAACCCAATATCAATGAATTACATACAAGAACTACCGACTTAATCAATAATTTACATCAATTAATAAAGATTTATATAGTCTGACCTCAAATATTTAAATTATAAAACCCACACACTACATTTATAATTAATTTTGAACGTGGCTTCAATACAAATGCACTCTTAATGCAACTGTCAAGATTTCCATTCGAACTAATAAAACTGGGTAAAGTACGGGCTTTGCATATAAAAACTAATGCATTTTATATGGAATAATTATCGTACTCGCGATTTGTAATTTTGTAATCATATGTCGGTAGTCAAGTCTAGGCAAGTATGTTAGTAGTGAAGTAAAATCGTCGTTGACGAGCGAATTGAGTTGAGGAATATTGATTCGAAGTCGTTAGGTTCCGACCGTGAGTAGTACCAATAAATTCCTCGGTACATTTACACATACATTTACTAATTTAAATTGATAATGCTATTTGCTAACGCTGAATATAAAAATATTCTTGTAGTATCACTATATTTGGGAAATATTTCTCGGGGTTTGGAATTGTCAATATCTCGTGTACTGATGTAGTAACTATACATGTGGCTTCCTTTGGAAAGAGGTATTTGACTTAACAATGGGACTCTTCGGTGTTAACAATAAAGTTAAATACGTATTGAATACTTGCTTTAAAAAGGTTACGTTTTAAGTACACCACGCTCGCTGAATGTTCGCCATCTTGCTCTTTTGTCTCGCTTTGGTTAGGTTAGGTTAGACTTGCAAAAAAAGGATAATGCGAACTTGCCTCGGGCGAGCGCGATGCATTTAGTGAGAAGCTTTTTTAAAGTAAGTATTTAATACGTATTTAACTTTATTGTAATAACACCGTTAAAGTCTATTATTATTATTGTTAATCGAGTCTGCTTTTAACATCTATTCCTCAAATTATAAAAGTTAATTAAAAATTGTAAAACAGTTATGCTAAATTAAAATCTAATTGGTATACAAGATACATATAAATAAATCAACTCGACTATAAAAATGAATTTATTGGAATACCGACTAGTATAATTGGTGAAATTTAAGAACGATCGCCTACTTTTATGATTCTATTCCATATATTGATTATGAATGAAGCGGACGATCAAAGGAAAGACTTGCCTGTGAAGTATTCGTGGAAGTGTCGTTGCTGTCTCTGCTACAGTTTACTAGGAAATATACGCATATTTTGATCATATTTTATATACGTTCTTCTCGTTTCAATATTATTTTCTGTGGAATATATAATTATTTCCTACACGTGTAGGATTTTTGCACATTATACATAACAATAATCAATTGGGTAACGTAATGCTTGATCCAATTGTCAGCGTATTTTAATACTTGTGAACTGAAATTCGTCATATGCCCGGCATACTTTTTAAAGATTCTTTGTTCATTTTTTTATGCCAAAAGGTAGCAAATAGGCAGACGGCCCATCTGATTGTAAATGGTTTCCGTCGCCTATGGACAACTGTAATACCAAGAGCGTCATTGTTGTGTTGCCGACCTAGAAAAGCGTTTCAGTCCCTTATTGGAGAGCCCCATATCATAGCCCTGAGGAAAATCCGTGCTACTTCGTAATATAACAATTAACAATAAAGAATGTAATACAATACGAATCCTTTGGTTTAAATTCAACTTGTTTTTTGTTTTTGGTATTAATATTATTACGTCTTCAACTGTCGTTCGTATTTCAAACAAAACGAAATTATTGATGTTGCTGAATGACATATGGCGCTAATTTCACCTCATCGAAATTCTTCCATATATGCGTAAGTCATTCAGTAAACAAACTAGGTATATGTTTGAGTGAGTCCCTGGATTATTTGGTTTTACAATAAGAAACGGTGGGAATCTGTATCTATACTAATATTATTAAGAGCTAAAGTTTGTGAGTTTGTGACGATGTAGGGGGTAATCTTAGAACTACTGGTACGATTTGAAAAATTATTTAAGTTTTATATAGCTTATTTATCGAGGAAGGTTATATCATCAGGCTAAGACTAATAGGATCGGAACACTAATGACGATTATTTCAAAATCGATTTATTTTTCCTCTGGAGAGCTTCCGCTGCGTGTTGGTGTTAGATTAAAGTAACTATTCCACACGGACAAAGTCGCGAGCAGAGGATAGTTAGTTAATTAAATTATTTTCGACGATTCGCGTTGTAAACGATGAACGCGCGTGCGGACTATATATACTATAGTGTAACCTCACCAATTTTTTTTTATATACCCTGATCTGGGTCGCGGGATTCATGCATTTTAATATGTACAGGACAAAAAGTCGACAGTTTGACAGTTGCATATGGTCTCCGAAGTACATATCATACATATTTATGTAGCAATTATTGTAATACAATGAACGATGAATATTGCAAACATTGCGCAACCCGAACCTCTATAGCGGGATCGCTCGTGCACCGCAATATATATAAATACAAATATAACATAAAAAGTTGTTCTTGATCAGCAAATCTCGACATGTATAAAATATTTAACATGTAATTACATTTATATATAAACCAATATATTTTCGACACGGATTGGGTATTTTACATTTAATGATGTACTACGCTGTTTCATGTATTTTACCTGTCAATTAACGTAAAGCTATTGTATGTAATATACAATAATGTTTATTATATTATTATGTTTAAGTAAGTATAAATAGATAATCTGAAGTGATTTTTTTTTCGGTTAAAAGTTTTAGAAAATATTGATTTCTCCTCTCTAGATTAGATCTGCCAGAATAACCTGTATGCCGGGACTTGTCCGGATTTGAAGCTTTATATCCCGATGTCTCGGAGAATAAGTCAGGCATCTAGCTTAGATAGATTAGTTTTAGTTCAGTTTGATATATTTTTTTAAATTAAAAAGAAATTAAATGACTTTTATAAAATACTAGCAGGCCCGGTGGACGATATTCCGATCTGAAAAAAAACCATGACAAATGATATACTTAAACCTTCCTCATAAATCACTTTATCTACTGGTGAAAACCGCATGAAAATCCGTTCAGTAGTTTTTGAGTTTATCGCGAACAGACAGACAGACAGACGTGGCAGAGGTCTTTGTTTTATAATATGTTGAGATTTGTGTGAAAAATGAAAAGGAGTCTAAGATGTACAAAGTTTGAAAAAGTTGACAAAGAAAAGTGACTCCTAACAACTAAGCATAAAATTGATTTTACAATATACTTTGAAAAGAATATTCTTTATTAATATTTGAATCTTTGAATGATTCAGGTTTGTCCTATTTCTGTACTAAAAATCCTGATCGAGTTTCAACAAATTTGCCGGATAAGTTCTATGCGTGACTAAAGTTGAAGAAAAAATAACATTGCACATGACTAAAGATATTTTTGCAGGTGTTCTAATCATCTAAATTGTAGTTTAGCAGTTAGTTAATTATAGCATCGAATGATATTGACGGTGGAAAGTCTAGTTGATTAATAAGCCATTGACATTAATTTGCACGTTAGTCAATTAGCCTTTCCACCGTTGATATAGTGGTGTCAATAAGATCGTTAACATCAACCCGTATCTTTTAGCACCTATTATGTAGACTGACTTTAGGGTTCACTCCTTTTTTCTGTTTGTAAATCCATGACCCAATTATTTCAAACTATCCTATGTCAATCATGTTACTATGACGCAATTTCCAATTATAAGTGACCCCACTCTGACAGCTATCACTTACCTTATAGATATCGCTATCTGTGCAGATAGGCATAAACTTAAATTTTAATATATATGTATATAGAAAAAATAATTACGTTTGCACAGAGATACAATTAACTAAAGAAGCAGTGTTCAGACCCGTGCATGCTCCACACGCTAGTCCACCTTAAACATTTTTTTTTCCTAATTTCCACGTAGTCTAAGTTGCACGTAATAGCTAGTCTAAAGTAAAAGTAGTTACTCCTTATAACATCAGCTATCTGTCAGTGAAAGTGCCATCAAAATCAATCCAACCATTTCGGAAATTAGCCGGAACAAATAGATAGACAAAATACCGTATATACTTTCATCTCCATGTAGTAATAATAATTTAATTCGGACTATCCTGTCTAAACTTATGCTCGGTCATAGATATAATCAGTGCGTGAATAATCAATCATTCTCGATTTTCATACCCTTAGGGCTGAATTTTTTTTAATATAAAATTTAATTTTTATTTTTATTTTTAAATGGGACCAACTTCGGAGTATACTCTTTCCAATAAAAAAAGATTTTTTTAAATCCGACTACACTGTAAAAAGTTATACGTATAGTTATTATATATATATATATATATATATATACGCGACGGAATATTCTTATTCTCTCCTCCTAGGTTCCCCTCCTCCGTTTTTTTGTCGGTTAAAAAGCTATTATGTTAACATTACAAACAGAAGTTTTAATTTTATATATATAGATGTGTAGTTTACAATTCGTCTACTTAAGACAATATAAGAAAATAAACTTCTATGAATGTTCTTGTGAACTGAAAAACTGAAAATACGCATTAAAATTTCTGCATTACATTTAGTATTAGCCATAAATAAAACCCAGAAACATTATATTACTGTATAGTTGAGATCATATAAAAACTTTACACGCAAGGCCAAGGTCACCGTCGTCCAAGGTTACTTTATGTTTATGCATTCAGCGATCAAGCGGCTGAAATAATTTTGTATACATTATATAACTGCTCTTAGTAACAACGTGCTATGATATATATCACTACATTTTACTTGGAAGAAGTATTTATATAAATGTTATAAATTATTGTGTATACATCTTATTCGAATACAGTCTCAGAATCAAATCCAAACTAATATTATAAATGCGAATGTAACTTTGTTTGTTAAGCTTTCATATCATAACTACTCAACCTAACTAACCTAAAGAATTTTGCATACATGTTGTCAGGGGTACATAAAAGGCCACAGGTCAAGGGTACAGGAAAGGATACAGGGCGTCAAATCCTAATATTATAAATGCGAATAGTATTTTGAGCGTTTTTCACACTTTTAAGTGTTAGCGGATTAAGCTGTCATGAAATTTAGTATACACTTGTCAAGAGTACAGAAAAGAACACACACAGGTCAGCGGTACAGATAAGGATAAAGAACGTCAAATACTGACGTTATAAATGCGAATTGGACTTTGTTTGTCCCACTTTCACATCTTAGCTACTCAAGCTATCATGAAATTGCATACACGTTCTTAAGGGTACAGAACAAGTACACAGGTACACATGGCCTCTCTCATCCAGAAAAAAATACTATTTCTGAGGGACAGATCAAATTAGGTCACAAAGCTACTAAGCTCGAGTTCGTAATCGTCAATATTCTACATTCCTTTATATTAATTGTAAGCTGGGTTTTATTAATTTTTTATTGCAAGTTTACTATCGCTTTTCTTTAATATCATATAGGAGGCAAACGAACATGCGGGTCACCTGTTGTTAAGCGATCACCGCCATCCATAGACACTAGCAACCTTAGAGGAGTCGCAAGTGTTTTGCCAGCCTGTGTTTGGGGGAATGGAGAGAAAGGAAGAGGGGAAAGGAGAGAAGAGTGGAGGGGAGGGGAGATGGGTCTCCGGCGTTCTCACTGACCGAACGATACGCAACAATGCAAGTACTGTTACTTCACGTCGGTTTTCTGTGAGAGGGTGGTGCTGCCCCGGACGAGCCGACCCATTCATACTGAAACCTAGTAATAGTTTCAGCGTGGCTCTACCACCTACTAAACCTTTAAACCTTTCACCGATTTTGAACAATCCATGATAATTTTTATCATTACTACCTACATAGCCCCTTTGAATAGTCGAAATCATATGTGTATAAAACAATAGACCAAAACTTTTCAGTTAATGTCAAGTAAAAATTAGTTCAGCCATTCCGAAGATTAGTCCGTAAACATATATTTTAATTTTATTTATATACGGTATATAGTTTAATTGTATTTATATTGTAATGTTCAAATGCGGGAAATAATAACCGAATATAATAAAATAAGGCCGAAGTAAATCGTTTTTCATATATAGTTTATTAAATTACACAATCTACAATTTTGAAGGAAGATCGATAACACAAAATAACACTTTAACGGGCGATAATTTGACCATAATTTTTGATACTTCATGAATAAAATGCGAGGTTTAAAAAATTACATTTCGGATAAAATTATATTTCTGTAAAATATTCAACAAATTATCGTATTCAATTACTTTATGTAACGAGGTTTTTTCATGAAACTCGTCATATCATCCCACAAGCTTTTTCAAATTTTCTTATATAAAGAACAGGCTTCCGTCAAATTTACTTTTACTTCAAGGCAGTTTTTATCTGAATATAAAAGTTCTCACCAATACTTAATTCTAATTCGTATTATAAAAATGCGCAATTGAGTTTGTTTGTCACGTTGTAACGCTTCAATTACTCAGCCGGTTGACAAAAAATTTTGTACAACAACGTGTATTCAACGTGTATACGTTATTAGGGGTACAGAAAAGAATATATAGTACCTTTTTTCTTTTCTTTCTTTTTATAGGTATAAATTAGGTATGGGTTTGGTTCTTTTTTTCTCTATATATATACTAGTCTATACTAATATTATAAAGCTAAAGAGTTTGTTTGCTTGGATGCGCTAATCTTAGGAACTACTGGTCATATTTGAAAAAAAATTTCAATTAAATAGCTCATTTATCGAAAAAGCCTATGAGCTATATATTAATATGCTAAGACCAATAGAAGCGGAGCACCAATGAAAAATGTTTCAAAATCGGGATAAACGTACGTATAATTTATAAGTATTTTCACATTCTACTTAAATTAAATCGCGAGTTACAAGTTAGTGTTAGCCTAATGTAACTATTCCACAAGGGAAGTCGCGGGAAGAAGTTGGTAAAATATATCATTAAGACAAAAAGCGACACAGAAGATGTCCAAGGTATAAGTTAATTTATCGAATAAAATTGACGATCTGATTTAAGTCAGGATAGTGCTCTAATGATCGCTATAAAGCAATAATGGTAAATTGAGGGCATCGATAATAAATTTTCACATTTGTAACATGAACACGTCAAACGAGCGGACAGGTTTTGCGTGCCAACTCGTTAGATTCAAAATAATTTGCATAACAATTTATTTATGTAATTATTTCTTCAAACTAAATTGTATTTAATTGTGTGTCTGCACGTCGGTCTTGAATAACGTGGAGTTTTTTAAACTGCTATTATGTTACCAGTCGTGTAGCAGAAATAATTCATTCATGCGTTGATATTATATTCTTGGCGTAATAAATAAATTCTTACATTGATAATATTTTGAAGTGAAGTATTTTTGGTAGGATATAAAGTTATATTTTCACGTCATGACATGTTAGAAAGCGTGACGACCGTATTGCGCTAGCGTTGCTTGCGTCAAACTAGCGACGCGTAGTATAACGGTTTATGTCTCGTAATATTGTCACGCACTTGCGACTCCCCTGGTGTTGCAAGTGTCTATGTACGGTGGTGATCACTTAACATCAGGTGACCCACATGTTCGTTTGCCACCTACGATATATTAAAAAAGTAACTGTTCCCATTTTTGGACTACACTAAAAGCACATCAATAACTACTAAATAAATATAATATAGGTAATCAATTACCAAATACAAAAGAAAAGATACTCAAGCGTTTTATCTGCATCTATGTATTAAATTGTATATATCTAGATTATATGAAAAACATATTTTATTTCAAATACCTCGCCTTTAGAAACCACATTCCTACTTCGCCAGCAGTACTTGCGTAAGTTGGTACAAGAGCAAGGACCTCGTAAGGCTCTATAATAAAATAAAGGTTTGTCGCTGCAGGACGCCGAAACCACAGGGCTCTGAGAAATATATGTTTACCCACACATTGTATATCAACAGATGTAATCCGATACAACGGGAAAGCGGGAGAACGAATTCAAAAACAATGAGCCGGCTCAACGATTTTATTGTTTTCTTTAAACAAAGTAAAAATTCTCTCTATATTTATGGAGTTCGAATAAATTAAAGCAGAATTTTGTATCCGAAGCTCAAGGTGTTTCTTGCTCGGTACTTTTTCTTTAAATATTACAAATATCGTTTAACAAATATTATCATTGAAGTAAAACTTTTTTTTTTTCGAAATGACTACGCTATTGACCCAGCAAGGTCTTAACAGCATCACCGGATTACTAAGGCGAACGCTTAAGGCACTCAGCCGATTTTATTTTGGCAACCAGCTTAAGGGTGCACGGCACACCTCGGCTTGGCTGTTGCCTGTTGCATGGAAAATCGCGACCTATCTTAGCTAACCTAGCTAACTATTTATATATGTATGAGCTGTTGAAACGTATATGTGTACCAAGCATACACGCCTCAACAACTCCTCCATATATTTATTATCGGAAAATTGAGAGTTTTTCAGTTCGATTAGGGAAAAAAAGTAAACCCTTCCACTTTCATGTGTAAGCGTGAAGGCGTGAAGGCGTGCACGTGTGTGGGGGTGATCGTGTAGTGTTTTAGCAGTGATGTATATTTGTGTGTCACTGTATCGCACACGCAATGCACTCAAGGGCTCCCTACCGAGGGATCGAACCTAGGCTTGAGCCGCTGCCGTGGGAGGCCTAATCGGGTTCTTTTTGAAGTAAAATTGAAGTAAAACTTCTTTAAGCGCGACTACGAGGTAACTGGACGAGAATGCAACGGAAGTCTGTGTCGGCAATATGGCGTCACGTTTTGTACCATCTGGTTGTTAAATATTTTTGATTTTGTTAATAAATACTTTTCAAAACAAATTAATCAAATTAAAAAAAAATAAAATTAAAGAATAATAAAAATCATACAATAAAAATTATTATGCATATGTGGGCACGCGACCGTACTGCCATGTGATTTCAATGTAAGTAAGTAACAGATTAAATCAAAGCTTAATTATCTGTAGTGCCATCTATCACCTAATTCGGATCTTAAATAACACAGAAAATATTATTTGCAACAGTTTGTCATAAAGTAAATATAATTCAATCGCTTGTGATGGTTACATGTACACATTTTTTTTTATTTTGAATACGCTATAAAAAAAATATTTTCTAGTTACGTTATTGAGAAAATCCTCTACTGCTAAGTATCTCTGTAAAAAAATCTGAAAATAGAATCTCCGTAAACATGTAGTTATTTCTTAGGAATAAAATTAAATATACCTATTTTTTTAAACCTTGTCACTAAAATGGGTTTTTCGACCGAGTTGCTAAAATCCAGGAATACTAAAACTGTATTTACAGAGCTGTACATAAACTTCAGTATACTAGCTGAACCTGATACTAGATGAACCGAACGAAACGTAACAATACGTGCACTGTTACTTCTCGTTGGTTTTTTGTAAGAGGGTGCTACTACCTAGGACGAGCCGATCCATTCATGCTGAAGCCAGTAATAGCTTCAGCGTGGTTCTACCACCTACTAGCGTAGCTCTACCACATACTCCATGGACACGATATCCGAATACGCTATCAACGGAGACAATATCACTTAATTTATATTAAAACGAAAAAAGCTACGAGCATAGCTAATAGTAATATACACTATCAAATACCTGGGAAGTAGCTGCTATGAATAAATAACAGTAAAATTTTGTATTTGTTGAGTTTTTTGGAGTTTACAATTTGAAGAGTTGAAAGTTTACCAAAAAATATCCATTATTGTATACACTATTTGTATATATCTAATCTTGTATACTTTCTTCATAAATAACAGCAAAACGTAATCGAGTCACGTACAGATACGGTTTGATTATGCTCATGGGTTACCACGTAAACTTTAACAACGCCCACAGTGCACTTTAATCGGTGAAAGTCGGTATAAAGAAATGTGATATTGGCTATCAGCATTCTTATAAAATACGAATTCTTATATTATTTTTATGAAAAAAATTCTACCGACTATTCAACGGTTCTTTACCCCCCCCTCTTTTTTGAAGGCAGACAGTGGCTTTTATAGGCAAAAAGAATTTTTTTCAAATGATCACTCACATATTTATATATTTTTGTAGTGATAAAGCCACGCTGAAGCTATTATTGGTTTCAGCCTGAATAAGTCGGCTCGTCCGGGGTAGCACCACCCTCTCACAAAAAACCGACGTGAAGTAACAGTACTTACATTGTTGCGTTTCGTTCGGTCAATGAGAGCGCCGGAGACCCATCTCCCCTCCTCTTCCCTCTCCTCTTCCTTCTCCTCCCCCTTTCTCCCCATTCCACCAAACAAAAACTGGCAATGCACTTGCGACTCCTCTAGGGTTGCTAGTGTCTATGGACGGCGGTGATCGCTTAACAACAGGTGACCCGCATGTTCGTTTGCCTCCTATATGATATAAAATATATATATATGAGTTAGACAATAAAAGAAAAATTTAAGACAGGTAATTTCAAATCAATGAAAGGCTATAGGAGTTACAATACCCGGCATTTGATTTGGTGTGTCGGGGAAAAGACTTAGACGTTTGGCTAACATCGGCTTATTACGGTTTTGTAGAGCGTTCTCTATCTCTGTCTGTGATAGATGAAAATAACGCTATACGAACTTAGCTGACAATCTCGGTCTTCTCCCCAACTGCCAAACCAAATGAGGGGTATTGAAAGTGGTCATAAAAGATTACATTGCTAAAATAATCAAAAACCCACAATTATCAGTTACTGTAACAACCCAAATATTTATTTTATACTCTTGTTATTGCAGACGAAGTATAATAATGGACTCAATATTATTTCTATATCTTTCATAACTAACTATACAGAAATATATGAACTATAAGAGTTAGAATAATAGTAAACAGGAAAAGATATTCTTATAAATGATGTTGATGAGTTATAAATTACAATTTACTATTTTTTAGAATGAACTTATTTTAAATAGCAAACAGATCAAAGAGTCTTTGGGAATTCTCTGAGGTCTTCCGGTATGTTTTAGAATTTTTATGCGGCTAATAATTTTTTTTACGATACAGCGCACTTATTTTCTCAATGATTTGCGTCTGAAATAATAGGAATATTAATAATCTTAACTAGCATAAGCCTACTCTGATAGAAATTACCTTATTAACGATTTATTTAAATTCAATCATGCTTTCAGAGGCTTTTTGTGGGATCTTTGTTTGTAATGTAGTATATTTTTTAAGTAAAACTTCTTTATATGTAACTAAGAGGTAACTGAACGACAATGCAACGGAAGTCCATTACGGTAATATGGCCTCACATTTCTGTACCATCCGGTTAAGTAATGATTAAACATAACCAAAACTTCTACTAAGTCATAACAAATTTAATTCGTTATTTATCATAGTAATCTGCTCATACTTTTCTATATTTTATTTGCTTTATAACAAAGAGTTATTAATAATATTTCCTGTGTTATTTAAGTTCCGAGTTAATGGATAGATGGCACTACAGATAATGAAGCTTTTATTTAATTTGTTACTTACTTACATTTAAACCAGATGGCAGCACAGTCGCGCGCACATATATACATAATTAATTCTATTGTATGATTTTTGTTATTATTAAATTTTGAATTTTTAAATATTTTTATCAAATAATTTTTACTTTATTTTTTTTTTATAAACTATTTAGTTATAAAATCAAAAATATTTATAAGGTTTTACTTTAACCGCGTACGACGGATACACGCACTATGTTGTAGGAATAAAAAGAAGCAACAAACCGCCACATAATAATTAGCATATATTTTGTTAAATACATGTAGTTTTACCTAATAAACAGAGCGTAGAATAAGTAAGTCTAAAATGATGTTCCTGTTCACAATTTTTCAGTGCTGAGATTAAAATTTAAGTAAAACAGTATCTGAAATAAGTATATCCTTTACTACATTATTGGTACGCTAAAAATAAAATTATTAATTTTACCGCTTAGTATATTTCAACACTACATAAAATGCTGCAAAATATATAACTTTTTATACACACTCCAACTATAGCATTTCAATCAAATTTAATGCTCGTAAATTCGGATTTAGGTATCTTGTGTTGATGAGTCAGTGCAGTGTTCTTCTATATCCCATCGATTTTACGAGATTTTTGTCTATGATTACTATATATTGTTATATTTGTCTATAAAACTGTGAAGGAAACATTTATAAATATATTCATAATGGTTTAAAGCATCTCAACATTAGGATTTACAGTGTGATGCATTATATATTCTGAATACAGAGTAAATCCTGTGCCCATTTGAAAAATACTAGATTTGGGCCTAATTTTTCATAAGTTTTTTTTATCTTTTCGATTCCTGAAGATGTAAGAATTCATTAATGTTCTTAGATATTGTGATTTATGTTATTGAGCTGTTAAGACCAATGGCATAATGAGCTACATTCAAATTATACACCACTTCTGAACAATCAGTAACAAAGGACGAATAGTATTATTACTATGTACAAATTACATAATTATAAAATATTCATATGCAGGATTAATAAAATAACTTAATAAATTCAATTTCCAAGCTCGAGTCTCGGAAGAAACAAACTTGGGAAAACTGTTGTAGCGTTTTACGATTTAATTATGTCGACGCGAATAAAAAGAGACAAATCAAGATAACATTTATTATAATGTAGCACCAATTAATTGATAATTTCGTTATGATAAGACGGTTGTGATTTCGTGCAAAGAGACACACCAAACCAGGCGTGTCAACACGCCTCAACACGTATCTGGGGCGACCATGTTTACCTACACTAATTGCCGTAATGAGTGTTATCTGTGTGAGTAGTTCTTTACACGCCACTCGAACTGTTTACCTGACCATCGATAGCTCACCCTTCTCAAGGATACTAGTATTTACACTACAACAGTTGTTAAGTTCTATTTAATACGGATATTAAGTAAATACACAACTGTAAAACCATATCTAGGAGTTTGTTAAATTTAACAAAACTTTACTCCCAGTCCGTTAGTGGTATCCGCCGCAAACTATGAACCCGTACCTAACGTTGCGCGTTATAAAAGACGTCCGCGACACATTTTTACCGACCCTCCTGATTCAATCACGTCAGCGAACGATCAGTACCAGCCTGTCTCTCGAAACAGAGCGTGTTCACGCCCACGCCCGCGTAACCACAGATCACGCCGCCGTGGTCTGGGGGTTAATTTCGCTCACGCACACCCGATTAGGCCTCCCACGGCAGCGGCTCAAGCCTAGGTTCGATCCCTCGGTAGGGAGCCCTTGAGTGCGTTGCTTGCGCGATACGGTAACACACAAACATACATCACCGCTACAACACTACACGATCACCCCCACACACGTGCACGCCTACACGCTTACACATGAAAGTGGAAGGGTTTACTTTTTTTCCCTTATCGAACTGAAAAACTCTCAATTTTCCGATAATAAATAAATGGAGCAGTTGTTGAGGCGTGTATGCTTGTGTATGTGTATGCACATATACGTTTCAACAACTCAAACATATATGAATAGTTAGCTAGGTCGCGATTTTGCATGCAACAGGCAACAGCCAAGCCGAGGTGTGCCGTGCACCCTTGAGCTGGTTGCCAAATTAAAATCGGCTGAGTGCCTTAAACGCTCGCCTTAGTAGTCCGGTGAAGCTGTTAAGACCTTGCTGGGTCAATAGCGTAGTCATTTAGAAAAAAAAAAAACAAAACTTTACTGAGAACTATAATTGAATTAGTTTAGCAAATATATTAAAATGATTGCAAAAAACGTCTTTCGTCACCTCGGAACAGGGAAAGCGTCAGTTGATATAAGTTATGACACGAGTTGATAAAAAACTATTTACACAGTTTTGTATGTTTAATTAATAATATCCATGTTTAGACAGAGCGATGGCCTCAAAAGATTCAGTACATCTTGTAGTATATCTTAATGTCTGTGTTCATTTGCCCAATTGCAGAGATGTTGATCTTTTGTTTACGACAACTGCATTCCCCAATAACATTGTTTATTATAGTGAGGGCATTTAATCTAACAACGAATTATTATTACCTTGGTAAGTGGGCATATCTAAACTTGGTTATATTAATTGTTTTAGAAATAGAACCAACTATATATCACCATAAGTTAGAAGCTTTTTTTTAAATAATAGGAGGGAAACGAACGGGCGAGTAAGCTGATGTTAAGTGACCACCGCCGTCAACACCAGGAGAATCGCAAGTGCGTTGCCAATCTGTGTTTGGGTGGGAATGGGAAAGTGGGAGGGAAGAAAAGGTTGGAGGAAAGGGAAAGTGGGTCTCCGGCGCTCTCACTGAACGAACGAAACGCAACAATTCAAGCACTGTTACTTCACGTCGCGAGCCGGCCCATACATGCTGAAACCAATATTAGCTTCAGCGTGGCTCTACCACCTACAGACGCTCGCGTTATATAGATTTAACCTATATCTCGGCCAGGGTATTTTGTTTTCTGGATGAAAAATAACCTATATTCTTTTTTGTACCTCTGAGAACGTGCATGCAAAGTTTTATGATTTTCAGTCGAATATTTAAGGCGAGAAAGGGTAACATATCTCTACTTAATATTATAAAGAGGTAAAGTTTGTGACGTTGTGATGTTGTGACGTTGTAGGGGGTAATCTCAGGAACTACTAGTGCGATTTGAAAAATTCTTTCAATGTTTTATAGCTCAGTTACCGAGGATGGTTATAGGCTATATATTGTCACGCTAAGATCAATAGGAGCTGAGCACCAATGAAAATTGTTTAAAAATCGGGACTGTTTTTCCTCTTGAGAGTTTCCGCTGCATGTTAACGTTAGCCCAAAGTATTTATTCCACGCGAACGAAGTCGCAGGCAGAGGCTAGTAAACAATAAAGTCATATTCGTATTTATAACTAGCTTGTGCCCGTAACTACGTCCGCGTGGAATAGTTACATTGGGCTAACACTAACACGCGGCAAAAGCTCTTAGAAGGAAAAAAACCTCGATTTTGAAACATTCTTCATTGATGCTCCGCTCCTATGTGTCTGAGCGTGGTGATATATAGCTTATAGTCTTTGTAGATAAATGAGGTATCGAATACTGAACTTTATTTAACATTTTTACTACATTTTTCAAACCGCACCAGTAGGTCCTGAGATTAATCATTAACCAAACAAACAAACCCACCAGTCATTTAAATCACACCCGATTAGGCCTCCCACGGCAGTGGTTCAAGCCTAGGTTCGATCCCTCGGTAGAGAGCCCTTGAGTGCGTTGCTTGCGCGATACGGTGACACACAAATATACATCACTGCTGCAACACTACACGATCACCCCCACACACGTGCACGCCTACACGCTTACACATGAAAGTGGAAGGGTTTACTTTTTTCCCTCATCGAACTGAAAAACTCTTAATTTTCCGATAATAAATATATGGAGGAGTTGCTGAGGTGTGTATGCTTGGTACACATATACGTTTCAACAACTCATACATATATGAATAGTTAGCTAGGTTAGCTAAGATAGGTAGCGATTTTGCATGCAACAGGCAACAGCCAAGCCGAGGTGTGCCGTGCACCCTTGAGCTGGTTGCCAAAATAAAATCGGCTGAGTGCCTTAAGCGCTCGCCTTAGTAGCCCGGTGAAGCTGTTGAGACCTTTCTGGGTCAATAGCGTAGACATTTCGAAAAAAGAAAGTCATTTAAATTACAATAACTTTTGATAGATTAAACCAATTGTTGTGAAACAAAAATTAAGTTATTGTTGAACATATGCTTTGTGATTTTCTTTGTGCTATTATTGTGAACTCTTTTTTTTTCGAACTGACTACGCTATTGACCCAGCAAGGTCTTAACAGCTTCACCGGACTACAATTATTGTGAACCCGGTACTTTAGCAGTGATGCGTGTTCATATAAACAACAGACAGACATTTCTAAAAATGATTGAAACGTATTTTATTACTTATTTTTAGACACCTGCAATATTTATTTTACGAAAATCGAAAAGATACGTTAAATTTCCATTCATATCATATGTATAGATATCAGTTAAGATTTTATATTTTTATTAATTTAACTGTTGGTGAATGCTTTGCTAATAAAATATAGAATAACTCTTCTATGAAAAGCTTTGAATGATAAATTAATAATCTCCTTTGTTTTTAATACACTATAGGTTTCGGCTTTTTAATCACAATCTTATCTGATAGTAGATGATGACGCGCCCTAAAATGGTGATCACGCCAAATTTAAAGGGGTCTGACTCTCAGCTGCAGTAGCCAAAACACACCAAGAGATGCTTAGAAACGGATTTTCAACTTTCCATGCGGACTTACAAATAACCCTATCGCCATGTTATGATTTTATCACGATGATTGTGCTTCACTGAAATCTACACTACAACTCGGTTGCAAATATTAGAATGTAAGCCCATCGACGCTGTGTCCGAACACACTATCTACTAAGTCATCATCGCTTCATCTTTTGCTACAACTATCTAAAAAGTAATTAACTTAATGTCAATGACCTTCTTTCTAAAAACGTAAATATATAATTTCAACAATTAAATTATATTCTTCCATTCCATAATTAGCTGCGTTTAACTCGGTATCTAAGGCTTGGTGCCCGATAAATCTTGACCGTGCGACGCCGCGCCGGTGCGAAATCTACTTTTTATGGTCGTCGTCCATTGCCGTAGTAGACAGATTCCTTGGCCGATATGCGCTTAAACCGCAACTTGAATTTATTGCTATCGATTCGCATTTTTCAATGTTCGACGGTCTTAAGTACGCATGTAACATAATAAAACGGTTAAACGAATGTCTTTTGTACAATGGGTTTCTCGTTATATCACGTGCCAGTATAAGCGTCTTCTTGTTAAATTTTATAGCTCAGAATTCAATAAATAATTTGAAAAGTATTCGATGCTTATTTGTAATTTACGACTCGCTAAATTTTCGACGTGAAGAATCATAAATAATAACAGGAAACGCTTAGTCGAACGATTCTTGGATTTTTTATTATGCTATTGGTCCCTGCGATGCCGTATGCGCTGTTTGTTGTTGTTATTATTTTTTGTGATCGCTATTTATACATAATATCGTTATAGCAGAAAGTTATAGAGAAAATATTAATAGTACCCAGTGTTTGATTTGGCACGTCGGGTAAAAAAGTGAGACGTGCGGCTAAGATCGCCTTGCTTCGGTTATGTAGAGCGCTATCTCTATCGCACAGCACAATGACTGCAATAGATAGAGATAACGCTATAAGGAACTATACTTAACCAGCTATCTTAGTCTTTCTTCCGGCGTGACAAATAAAATCGGGTACTGCACATATAGCTATTCTCACGGCAGTTTGTTAAACAGTATTTGATGCAGATGTGTGACATTCAGATGTGACAAAATTCATGGTGATTTTAATTATATATATGCGTGTAAATACAATCTGTAGTTAAGAATGCGCTCGCGCTTTAATCACGGAGCGGGCTTATAAAAAATAATTGCGTTGTCGCACTAAAGAATGTCAATCACGCAGGATGCCGGCCAAAGATATATGCGGTTCCTGTGAAGACCTTGTCCAATATGGTGCGTCCTCTGTTGCAGTACTCCAATTATCTTGTTTAATTGATGTAGGGATAAAGATTTAAAAATAACATATATCATAAAGCGCTTTTATAATATTGTGCAACATATTCTTTCGCCATATACGGTGTCTTGTCAGGTTTTTACCTTGAATCATTTAGGCGATATCTAACATTGTGAGGTCATTGCTGACTGGTCGTTGGATGTTGTTTTTATTGCAAATTCAAAAGTGTTGTTGACTGTACTGATGATACGGAAGGTGATTACAATTAGTTTACTAGTTAATGCTTCAATCACGAACTCAAGACTATTTACTTTATAATATCAGACGCCTTTAAGCCAAATCAGAGAAACTTTTTGTCGACTATCGATATAATATTTTAAATATTTAAATGTTAATATAATATTTTAATAATCAATAAACACGGATAATTATTAAACGCAAAAAATATTAATCATTGGTTTCTGAAGGTGGTAGAGTCAGGCTGAAGCTATATCCGGTTTTAGCATGGATGGGTCGATTCACCCGGGATAGCACCACCTGACTAACAGAAAATCAAAATCAAAATCAAAAATTCTTTATTCAGTTTAGGTCCTAATAAGGCGCTTATGAACGTCAAAAACTACCACCGGTTCGGAAACAACCCAGCCATCGAGAAGAACCGGCAAGAAACTCGATCGGGTATATTTTTTGGTTTTACATACATTTAAATACATCATACAGCTTATAGTGGATGCACAGAGAGGAGTTAATTCCAGACATCACTATCGTTCACATACTGATCCACTCTATAATATCCTTTTGACACTAACACCCGCTTGACATGGCGCTTAAATTTGCAGTCCGGCAAATGGGTAACATGTTTTGGGACTTTATTGTAAAACCTAACACTGTTACCTAAGAAACTATTACTGGTTTTACTAAGTCTGAAACATGGGACGACCAGTTTATTACAATTTCTAGTATTTACATTATGCCGATCTTTTACTAAATTCAGTTTTTACGGACATACATTAAATTATCAAGAATGTATTGGGAGGGTAGAGTTAGGATAACGAATTCCTGGAATTTCGTTTTTAATGATTCGCGAGGTCCCATATTATATATTGCTCGAACTGCCCGTTTTTGTAATAAAAATATGGTGTCTACCTCAGCAGCCGTACCCCACAGCAGAATACCGTAAGACATTATGCTATGGAAGTAAGCGAAGTAGACTAACCTAGCAGTGGCAATATCTGTAAGCTGGCGAATTTTCCGTATTGCGAATGCAGCAGAACTTAACCTGCTCTCCATTTTTTTTATGTGAGGGCCCCATTGTAATTTGGAATCTAATGTAATTCCCAAGAATACAGTATTGTCAACTAACCCTACTAGATTCCCTTCGATCTTGATTCTAGTATCAACCTGTCTAACATTTCGTAAAGTAAATCTTATACATTTCGTTTTATCTGCATTTAACAATAGATTATTCAACGCAAACCAATGACAAATTTCATTTAAAGTATTATTCAGATGCCCAACCTGAATCTATCCTTTTCACTTTAACAATTAGAGAAGTATCGTCCGCAAAAAGCACCATATCAGCAGAGTTGTTAACCACTAGCGGTAGATCGTTTATATATATTAAAAATAAGAATGGCCCTAAAATGGACCTCTGCGGGACACCAATTCGCGCAAATGATCCCGCTGAGGTTATCCCATGTATGTTAACTTTTTGACAATCGATCTTTTAAATAAGAGACTAGAAGGTCGAGAGAAGATCCACAAATACTATAGTGTTTTAATTTAAGAATAAGCGTACTGTGGTCAACGCAATCAAATGCCTTAGATAAATCGCAGAACACACCAATTGCATCCTGTGAATCCTCCCAGGCTCCCAATATATGATTTATGAGCGTTGCACCAGCGTCAGTAGTAGATTTCGAATTTGTGAAACCAAACTGTCTTCCATCTAGAAACTTTTGCACTGTAAAATATTCTACCAATTGTTTAAGCATTATCTTTTCAAAAATTTTACTTATCGACGGAAGTACAGAAATACATAGGTCTATAATTTCCAAGACTACTTCTGTTATCTGATTTAAACAAAGGAACCACTTTGCTTACTTTCATTAGATTAGGGAAGGTTCCTTTTAATATACATTGATTAAATATATTAGCCAAATGTGGTGAAATAGAAAACCGGCGTGAAGTAACAGTGCTTGTATTGTTACGTTTCATTCGGTCCATGACAGCGCCGGAGCCTTACCCTCTTTCCTCCTCCCTCTTTCCCTTCCGCTCCCCATACTCAGGCTCTTGCGATTCCGCAGGTGTTGCTAGTGTCTATGTACGGCAGTGATCAATTAACATCAGATGATCCACCTATTCGTTTGCCTCCTATGATATAAAAAAAAACATAAAAAAGTACTATTTCCTAGGGATAGGTTAAATCTCCATTAACGCGAATGAACCCGCCACTTAAAGCTAGTTTATAATATTAGTTAGGATATGCCTGATTTAGTGTTAATGCATATGAGTGAGTGATGAATATTTTGTTGCAGGCCATCAGTGACCTTCATAACACCAGGGATGATTATCGAACGACACAGTACAAATGGCCGGACCAGAGACAGGCCACGTCCAGAAGCTACAGCTTGCCACTACACCGGCTCTGTGAGAGGCCAGCCTTCGTCTGCCGTCGCCATTTCTGCGTGCGATGGCCTTGTAAGTTTACTTTTTAAAACAATCTAACAAATATACAATTCACAGATAAAAGTACATTAAGAGTCAGAACAATCTTGAAATCAAAATATAGATTACGATAATCCCTGTGTGGGCTTCAAACCCACACCCATCAACTTCAATGGCGTAGCAACAGTTTAAGCCACTACGTCGTTCATACAGCCACTTACCGATCTCACGTCATGTCAATAATGGTTTTACTTAAGCCTTGGATTATCCAAAACCACAACGGTGTTATTGCAAAAAAGTTAAATACATATTGAATACTTGCTTTAAAAAGGTTAGGTTTTAAATGCACCGCGCTCGCTGAATATTCGCCATCTTGCTCTTTTGCCTCGCTTTGGTTAGGTTAGGTTAGACTTTCGAGAAAAGGATAGAGCGAACTTGCCTCGGGCGAGCGCGATGCATTTAGTACGAAGCCTTTTAAAAGCAAGTATTTAATACGTATTTAACTTTCTTTTGTAATAAAACTGTATGAATTTAACCTCCATACAAACAAATGTAGACCTTATGTGATACTTAAGTTTTTTCCTCTGTACATGTTAGGATAATAATCAATATGAGAAACGGCGCGAGTATCAGCTAGTACATCATATTTGCGCTCACTCATTTGAAGAAAAAGAGCTGTCATGGGACGCCTGGCAGATGAGAAACATCGTAATTGTTCGAATCGAACGAATCTCAAATTCTCGAATTCAAAAATTACACTATAGGTATGCGAGCTCAGTGCGGCAAGAGAGCTTGGGCGCAATCGCTTGCGCATGGCATCTTGTCGCCACGTTCACACACTCGCCACACTAACAATCAGGTTTACCCTCGCCTATAGACGTTTCACATCAAAATATAATGCTCGTATTTGTAAGACATACAGGATACATAAAACAAAGACTATCTTTATGTATTTTTTCGTCTCAAAGGAAACCTATGTCATAGCGTGACTGTACATAATTATGAATATAAAAAGATTAATGATCTTAAAATCACATCGGAATAGAATCAAATTCCACATAATGTTATTTAATAATGATAGAATCTTATAATCACGATAATTACAGGTATTTTCCATGATTGACCGGATGCATGGTCCCTAAATCGATTTAAAATTAATTTACCTTTGATATACAAAATAAAATAAAAGTGTTTCGAACACAGTAAATATCTAAATGCCTGTAACACTGAGTCCAGACTGCATTCTTTGTGAACAGTTGAAAATAAAACAAAATATTTCACTGGAAGGGACAACCACAGGCAGTTAAAATTAATGACCGTTGCTTCGCCGTAATGTCCTAGAGTTTTGTCTAAATATGCAGGTAACATAAAATTTCAATCATGCGTTAGATAGACATCCTTGTATTTCTTTTTCATCTGCCATTATAGATGCATCGTAATTTTATTTGAAAGATATAAATAAACGAGTAGAAAGATAAATTATATGGGATTGTATATGTACAAGGTCGCTCAATAAAACAATAGGTACAAAGCTGATGAATACCAGCTTCAATCAAAGATAACAGAATTTTATAAACAAAGGCCGAATGATTCATCAGTGAACTTTACAAAGCTTAGATATTTTGTAATTGATATAAAAAATATGTTTGTACTTACCGGTATCACAGTATAAATATGAGAGACAGTACAAATACTCAATACTACGAACAAATGCTCGAAAACGGCACACTCACACAAATATGCGGATCAACGAGAGGTTTTGATAGCAATCGCAAAACCCGCTTAGGGGTCTCCTCGATGCGCATGTTTGTTTGAGTGTACCGGTGCGAGCGTTCATAGGTAGTTTCCATACTGTCTGCTATGAGTACTGTGCCAGTTTGACGGTTCTATACATCGTTTCCTTTAAAGTATGTATAGCATAACATACTAGCTTTTGCTCGCGACTTCGTTTGCGTTAATATAGATTTGACTTATCCGTCGTTTTATCTTAATTTTTTCATAATTGTTTCTTCTATTTTTATTGTCTTCCACGTCGTATTTTACGTTGATAAATGCTGTAATCGACTATAATTAGTCACATAAATAGTTTTAGGTATTTGCATGTGTTTTTAGCTTTTTTTATGTGACTGTAATTGATTCTTTACTATAAATAAATAAATAAGTAGTGTAGGCGTGAAAGCATAACAAACAGACAAAGTCATATTCGCATTTATAATATTAATAAGTATGGATAAGTTGAAGTGTAATAACTTCCTTCGCTGTTAGTTTTTATCATGTTTAATTTTCTTCTTCGTACCATTTTCCCATTTAAGTAGGGTCGGAAAAACATGTTTTTTCCCCTCCACAATGCTTTCTCAGACGTCTTCTCAGTATTCACGCCTTTTATAAACTTATAATTTTCTAAAAAGTCCATCCATACCTTTTTCGGTTTTTCTTTATTTCTATAACTGTTCATCCTCATACTCAAGTATTCCAGTTATATGACTTTCTTCTCGTCTCATAATATCCCCGTATCATGCTAACCTATTACTCCTCAACTTCTCTGTAACTGGTGCTATCTATATTTTTAATAACAGTAAATATTTAATCTAAATTTAAATATTAACGAAGGATAAATACACGGTAACGTCAATAAATATAATTTATTGGCTTGCGCTATTTACGCATCGATCGCGGAACGAGTTTGGAGGTAAAAATTTGGAAATATGTAAAAAGTAGTTCCTTCAATGGTTAAGTACTCCTTGGCTTAATATTGACAGCTACAGTTATAATAATAGTAGTACATAATTTGTTTAGTTCCACACGGAATAATCTTCAGCAAAGTTCAACAAAAATAATAAATGTATAAAAACACATAAAATTTCAATTTTATATAAATAGAAGAGTTAAAACATTATTTAAATACGACAACTGTAATGTTTTTTTAAGTAGAATAAATGTAAATGTTATATAAATTAAGTTCTTTGAATTATTATTCGATGCGCTTTTCTATCTGTGTATTGACACGTAACTATTCTGCAATGTCCGCGAATTGCTTTCAAGATACGTTGGACTAAATTGAAACCGTGATTTAGCACTGTTTCACAGAGTATGTCAAGTTTCGAAAACCCGTGTTGTTCGGTTAATTGATTACGGATTTTTGCCGCGCCCACTTGCCAAACAATCTACAACAAATACATAAACTAAACATATCTTATTGTATATTGCCTTGCTGTACTTGTTCTATGTCGTCATGAATGCTTGTTCTCTCTACGATTTATACAACCTTTATTGCGTTTAATCTTTAGTCTATCATTTATATAATCAACTGTTTCGATCATTTGAATTCTTATCTATAGAGTTAATTTAAAGCGCTCGACTACAAACAATCTCATCTGTTCTTACATGACAGTATGCTTGCTCTAAAATGATAAACACGCTAAAATTAAAAAGAGTTGGCTTTTAAATGCAGTTGCCAGAACACGCCAGCGAGTGCTTGCCAATAGAGTTTCAAATCGAGGGAGCTAGCTGGTAGTCCGCTGAAGCTAGGCCAATAATAGACTCGGACATGTCAGTCGTGCCGGGCAGTTAAACTCCAAAGACCCATGTGGTGCATTGTGCCGATGCGACTCCCACAGGTCATCAGGGGTCTAACAATCACTCCCTTTGACCCCTAAGGCCACAGTTGAGGCCCCTTAGAAGGGGACAACACCTTTTTGTTTTAATAACGTGGGGAAATCCCTTATGGATACCATTCTCTCGAGGAAGAGAGTGGACTAAGTCCGGCTCGCACTGACTAAACCCCAAGGTGTACCGTCCGCCCCATGGTAGGGACGGCCAGGGATCGGTCTGGCTCTCTCCTGAGAAACCGCCCCTGAGGAGGGGACAACACCTGTCGGAGGTGCAGACGTAGTGCCGATTAAATGTCCCTGCTCTCCGACCAAAAGATGTAAGAAGGTACCATGGGGTTTTAGTTGCGAATCGTGCATATCCATCCTCTGCTGCCCGGCGGGATGGATATCTGTTAGAGATTTCCCTATGGAGAAAAAAAAACGGCCAATAGCGTAGTCAATTCGAAAAAAAGGGAGGTAGCTAGTCAGGCGGATTTAGAGAAAACTTTACCACCATGATGTGATTTTATCAAAATTTTTTCCTTTACCGAAAGCTCCAATTCAGTTGCCAGGGATTCGGACCTACCTACATCTATCGAAGTGATGTCTGAACACACAACTAAGACAGCACCGCTTCTACGTATTAATTAGTGCACCAGGAAATAATAAATATAAAGAAGGTTGAATTATTATGATGAAAATATAATGTTCTGTAACTTAAATCTGTGGTTGTGATTAAAGTGTAATAAAGTATAATTTTATAACAGTTCTTTAATAATTATCAAGTTGAGGAGTAAAAACAAGCCTTTAAAATCGTTAAAATTACAACAAGCCAGAAGGAATTATTATATCGAAATCTAATTAATTAATTAAACATCATCACTATAATGAGTATGAAGCATTTGGAATATGTTGGAACGAACCGCTTCCCCTCTACAAATCGGTATTAAAATGTAATACATACGTCATACGATGACATCTAAAGGTACTACAAAATTCCAAGCGTAAATATCTGGTTTTATTACCAAAATAAATATTAAAAACCACTGATATGATAGTAATTTGTTTACAGGAAGCCATTTCTGAATTAGTGTAAAAACTCTGTCTTAAAGTTATTCCTTAATCTTCTTTTAAATTTATAACTGTAAAATAATTCATATACATATAAGCATAAACTTTGCAAGTCATAAAAACGAATGAATGTAAAGTTGTTGAATTTAGTTTATTGAGTTTTTATAACGTGCAGGTTGTTTTACGAAGGTATAAATTATAACAATTATTGTAGATTCATTCGTCATTGAATAATTTACATTTACTTATTTCAAGCCAGCTTCTGCTCGTGGCATCACTTATGGGAACAGTACTCGGGGCCTACCCAAGTTGCTTATCGACAATCACTAACGCAAATAGAAAAAATGTATGAAGATGACATATCTGAACGCTGTATCACGTGATAAAACCAGTTAGTTAATAAGCAACTTGGGTAGGCCCCCTGGTCTGATTAGAAGGTACATTTCTTTTTTATATCTCTGACATTGTGCATTAAAACATAACAAACAAGCTCATATTCACATTTACAATATTAGTAAGGATCGTAAGGTTGAATGTACTTTTTATTAAAGTTTAATTTACGTTTTTGTATCACGTCATTCAATCAAGCACATTACAATATATCTCTTGTCGGGAAAGAATTATTTCAATAACAGTGATTTATTGTACCTTCTGCACATCACCAAACTAAGTATCATCAATCTTATATATGTTGTGAGAGTTACAAGTATGAATATTATATCATATAGACTTAAGATAATCGAAGACCTGACGAATATTTTTTCCTAACACTGTGTCTAGTATATCCATATAAATTGATTTCAAGCAACTGCATGAACCAAGTATGCCTCTTGGGTTTACGTCTAACAACTATTGCCACTTTCTCAATTATCTCATCAAATTATGTTCATCCTTACTCGAATATTATAAATGCTAATATAAGTCTGTTAGTTTTTAACTATATCACGCCTTAAGTAATTAATCGAATGTCATGAAATATTGAATGAACAATGGCAAGAAGAGGACATAGGAATCCACCAAAATAAAAAGGACTGAATTTGAGAGTTAGCTCAAATCTATGTCAACGCAAACGTAGCTGCGACTAAAAGCTAGTAATAAATATGCTAATTATTAGTTTATGTATATAGTCGAAAGCTATTACTCTCTTTCTTTACGTTGACCATTGTTTATTTAATGAAAATATTAAAAGAGACAAAGTTGTCAATTCGAAATTAAACATAGACCTGTAATCAGATTGATTTCGAGGTAAAAAGTTTAAAATAAGCAATCTATTTTAAAGTAGACATCGCTTGTAGTAGTAACCAATTAGATATTTCATAACACAAACGCGTTTTCTGCAACCCTACGTTGTAATAACGTAGTGAGTCAAGAGAACATGTGTTTTTTGTTATTTTTAACTATTATCACTTCTCGCATCGATTGAGTAAATTTGTAGGTGTGTATTTCGTAGTCATTTCTAGGTAACGAAATAATTTTACGGACACACTGTGATTTGTAAATATGGCTTAATGAAACGA
Organism: Antheraea mylitta; assembly: GCA_014332785.1. Lineage (NCBI taxonomy): Eukaryota > Metazoa > Arthropoda > Insecta > Lepidoptera > Saturniidae > Antheraea > Antheraea mylitta. The sequence continues at coordinate 8,512,704 of JACEII010000012.1, forward strand.
ATAAGGAATAAGGATTAAATATTCCCTGTCGATTTCACCAGCGTTAAATTCTGTACACTTCTTTGGGTATTGTATAGCTTGAAGTAGCCCTGTTCAATATTATCTAACACAAACATATTTTTTCCAAAAATTACTTAATTTTCCTAGGATTGTTGAGTTCAAACTTTTAATCTTGATAATATTAATAGGTATAGATTTAAACACTAGTCATTACCTTGAGGCAAATGGTAATTTTAAGGTTAACCATTTAGGCATCTTCTGTTTTTTTTAGTAAGAAGGAAATTATAGGACATGTGTAATTCTCCTAAAGACAGATAGTTTACTTGCTTTCTCTTTAGATTGGAGTTTAAGAACATAAAAAAAAACAAAAACAATGTTAGTTCGTATAAAACTTAAAATTGTATTTTGAGATGCAGATTGCCTCCGACTACGTCACTCTGTCGTATTTATTGAACGAAACTCAAACAATCAGAATCACTGCATTATTTTATTACGTAATGCAGATACTATCTTTATAACGGTAAATTAAAATACTGCGGTTGTTTTATTATCGGGTCGATTTTTTATTTTTGACGAGATTTTTGATAGATAGACGCCCAAGACGATAAGACGCTAAATTCAGAGAGAAATACAGTTAGACTTGACGATAGATTTTCAACTTGAGAGTGGCAGTCAGCCAGGCGAGGTTTGTAGGTGGTAGAGCCACGCTGAAGCTATTATTGATTTCAGAATGAATAGGTAGGCTCGTCTGGGGTAGCACCACCTTACAGAAAACCGACGTGAAGTAGCAGTGCTTACATTGTTGCATTTCGTTCGGTCAGTGAGAGCGCCAGAGACCCATCTCACCTCTCCTCCCCTTTCCCTCCCCCTCTCCTTTTCCCTCTACTCTAACCCCTCACCTTTTCACTTCATTTCCCCAAACACAGGCTGGTAACGCACTTGCGACTCCTCTGGGGTTGCTGGTGTCTATGGACGGCGGTGATCGCTTAACAAGAGGTGACCCGTCTGTTCGTTTGCCTCATATATGATATAAAAAAGGCGAGGATAAGGAAAAGTCTTGAAACCAAACTATGATTTCGGTTTCACGAACTATAAGCTCAAGTTCCATTACAGGATACGAAACAAAGACAGTCGAAACGATGTTCGACCATATCACTTAATATCTTTGCTCACTATGTTTTTTTAATGTTCATGTTGTCGCTATTGTAAAATATTATTTACTAGCTTTTGCTCGCAGCTTCACTCGCGCTAGTGTAGATTTATTCGCCTTTTAGGAACAGTACTTTTTATGGACGAACAGAACCCATTATTCTATTCAGCATCCTTAACAATATGTATGCAAAATGTCATAATGATCGGTTGAGTAGTTATTACGTGAAAGCGTTATAAACATATTCACACATGCATAATATTAATTAATAGCCTCTACCCGCGACTTGGTTCACGTGGTATAGTTAGTTTGGCTAACGCTAACTCAGCGGAAGCTCTCTAAAGGAAAAAAACCCTGATTTTCAAACATTCTTCACTGGTGCTCCGCTCCTATTGGTCTTAGCGTGATGGTATATATCCTTCCTCGATAAATTGTATATAACACTGGAATAATTTTTCAAATCGGACTAGTAGTTCCTGAGAATACCTCATACAACGTCACAAACTCACAACGTCACAAATTGTTAAACATTTTTTTTTAATTTTTACATTTTACCTATTTATAATATTAATATAGATACTATATATTTATATGCCTAAAATTATTTATATCTATTAGGTTACTATTGCCCAAGAACTTTATTCGTTAAAAAGAATAAGAACTGTTTGTAAATTTTAAATGTACATTCTGGTTGTGATAAGTAATTATGATATTGTATACTATTTTTTTTATAATTGTTTGTTCAATACCATTTATATAGTAGTTTACCTTAAAACATATCTGTTTTAACTAAAGTTGGAAAAATTGACATTCTAGCGGGTCATTTCCATATAAGCTAGCACGGAAACGATCCTAATAAAGTCACTGTGTCTCGGTCACCCCTAAACATCCGGAGTTTAAGTACCATTATAATGGTATCGATAAAAATAGTAATTGCAACACGTACGCACTATAATATTAAATAAGAGATTAGTATTTTATGGAGATACGGTATTTTTGTTGTTTTTATAAGTAGGTTTTAAGATATAACAGATGCAAAAAAAAAATAAACCGACTTCAACATGAAAAATCAATAAGGCACTAAAAAGCAAAAAATAGCTAAATTATTAATGACTTCAAATATATTATTAGATAGCGCAAATGTCAATATATATATTTTTTTAATGCCTTATTGGTTTTTCATCTTAAAGGCGATTTATTTGTTTTAGTAAAAAAAAAAAACATTTTTAGTGTCCTTAAATATATATGGATTCTATTGGGTATAATAAAATTATTGAAATCGGTTCCATGTTGACGAAAATATGTAGAGACTAGGTGAATGAAAATCAAATAATCGATAGGTATTTCACCTTCTTAGGGATTAAATTTTTCTTCAAATTTATATGGTAAACTTCCGAGTATAACCAATTCAAATAAAAAAGAATTATTGAAATCGGTTCACAATATACAAAAATATCGATTAACTTACATTAAAAAAATTGGGCCGTCACGGGACGCGTTGCAGATGTGAAACATCAAAATTGTTTTGTATAAGTTATATGCATAAAAGAACAGATTACGACAGAAATCAGCTATTGCTAAGCTAAAAAAATTACAAATTACTTTCATAACATAATGACTGTTTATTTATTTTATTACATAAATAATCATTTTTATTAAATACAAAATTTCAAGAGGGCGCTGCAGTGGCGGATTTGCCCTAAGGACCAGGAGGCCCGGGCCTAGGTCGGCCAGATATTAGGGGGAGGCCAATCGTGACAAAAAATTCACTAACACAGGGGTGGCCGGGACTTACTACATGGCCTGGGGCCTAGGGCGGCCAAGATTGTGTGTTTGGCGACATTTATCAAAGGGCGCTAGGTCGTAGGCGCGTGCCGCGTAACACTAGTAGAAGAAGAGGTGTACAAAATAGAGTTGCAAATGTTTTTGAGTATTTCGTTAATAGTGCAATGTTTGTGTTTTGCGTCGCCACAACAACAATCAGGTTGATCGTCCGCCTATAGATGTTTTACATAAAAAAACATAGTAACCTCCTCCTTATTCGAAGACGTTTAAAAATACGTTTTTTTTTTACAATAAATAGTAAGAATTTTTGTTTGTTTTTCCTAAAATTTATATTTTCCATAAATCAGTCGCACTGACTTATTTTTTGTTCACATTTGTAATCGACATCAATAAGGTGGGCAATCTTAATTCACTGTTTTTTTTTTTTCTGTTTGTAACCTCTTCGTTATTTATAATAAACCGATTCAGAAAATTATTTGTTATTAGCGAACGGATACTTTCAAGTGAGTCCCATATTATTCTATCAGCATTCAATCCAAGTTTTTGAAAGTGCATTAGGGAATCCCTCAAATTCGAATAAGTATAGTGTATAATAATGTATTGTGAATCAGATATTGGAATGTTTATAATAATCCAAGAATGCGTAGGTACCAAATTATTACCAAAAATATTTTTGTGCATTTTTTAGCGACGGGTCAAACGGACTGTTGGCATGGGGACGCCTCACAACCGCATGCGTCACGTACCTTGATTTGAAATTTGAATTTTTGTTTTTGATAAATATTTAACAAAAGTTTATCGGGTAAACAGTCACATTTCTTTTAGAAAAAATCATATTTTTTTATTTTGGATTATTCCATATTTATTTCCTGTTGGAAACTATCCTTTTATGTAATTACCTACACAACATAACTTCGACGTTTCACATCTGCTAGACGTCCCGTGACAAGTTACAATTTTAAAGTGAAACCTCTTTAGGCGCGTTGTGTTTTTTTTTGGCTGGAGATAAGGTTATAATTTCACCTCATAACATGCTAATAAGGGTGACCGATTGTATTGCGCTTACATAGCGTGCGTTAGATTAGCGACGCGTAGTATAGCAGCATATGTACGTCTAATATTTATATTTTGTTTATATATATTTGATTAATTCATGAACATTATAGTATGAAGTAGTCGATAAAATAATTCATAATTACGGTAACTAGTTCAAAAGAGAGTAAGTTTTTTTATATCATAGAAGGCAAACGAACATGTGGCTCACCTGATGTTAAGTGATCACCACCGTCCATAGAAACTTGCAACACCATGGGAGTCGCAAGGAAAAGGAGAGGGGGGAAAGTGAAGAGAGGTCGGCCCCCGGTGCTCTCACTGAACGAACGAAACGCAGCAATGCAAGCACTGTTACTTCACGTCGGTTTTCTGCGAGAGGTCCAGCCGACCCATTCATGCTGAAACCAGTAATAGCTTCAGCGTGGCTCTACCACTACAAGGGTTATTTTTTACAAATAATTAGTGATATGGCTACATTATGTGTAATATGACAAGAGCTTATTTTTATAACAATAACTTTGTGCATATAAAATAGCAAACAGATCAGATGTTAGCAATTTTTTTAACAACACGTACACAATGTATTAAAGTCCAAGGATAATATAGAGGCCGCCGAAATGCGAATGTCAATCATCCGAGTTACATCGGTATGTAAATATTACGACAAAATCCTTTAGGTACCTATCTACCTATTCATAAATCCGGAAACATAAAATACCTAATCCAGGATCATGGTATGGTAATCGCAATACAGTCAAGTTTTATTTTCATTTTTTTATTAAATAACAATAAAAAAAATATAGGCAGACAGTGAATCCATAAAACAATGAAATAAATCTTTTGGTTTTTGATATGAGGCTGTGAATGACGATATTTAAATTTCTAAAATTTGTTTGTTGAAGTTATTAATATTACTATGATTTCCATATATATATATATATTATTATAAACTCTATCAATAAATCCAATGTATGATGAGCTGCACAATATTAACATTACATGTACATAGGCCCCTATACTACGCGTCGCTAGACTGATGCAAGCAGCGTAAGTGCAATACGACTGCTCTTGCTGACGGTGGATGTCATGATCAGAAATACCGCTCAGCATGCCTAAAAATGTTTTCATTAAAAAAAACGAGAAACATAGGTCAATGTAAACATAATGCAATATTTTAATCATAAAATTCAAGTCCAAAAGCAATTGCTAAGTATTAAAATAAAATTATACTTTTGTAATATAAAATAATTGATTTTGAAAGATTAATTGCATGCGTACAGCGGCTATTATAAACATCACTGCAATTTATATCAACAATTTTCAATATCGCCGTTCTTTGTTTCGCGAAGTGAATGAACGACAAGAGAATAAAGGATATATAAGTAATTGATGTGCCTACATAATTTGCTATTGTTTTATTTTTTGATATACTGTTTCAATATTCATTATTTCATTAGGGTCATCATTATTTTAAGAGTTGTTCTTAATTCATAACTCATATGTATAGAATACAAAAAATAGATACTTAAAAAAATGGGAATTATGAAGTACCATTATTTAATTTATTTGAATACTAGCGGGCCCGGCAGACGCTGTCCTGCCGTGATTATAAACAAAATCCTTGTCAAATTATACACGAAAACCTTCCTCATCCATCACTTTATCCACTGGCAAAGCCGCATGATAATCCGTTCAGTAGTTTTTGAGTTTATCAGGAACAGACAGACAGACACACGGCAGGGGACTTCGTTTTATACCATGTAATGATAAATCATAACACTTTTCGTAAGCAAATGGGGAAAGCGGTTTTGGTGTAATCATTACCGGTATTATTACAAAAAAGTTAAATACGTATTGAATACTTGCTTTAAAAAGGTTGCGTATTCAATGCACCGCGTTCACTGAATGTTCGCCATCTTGCTCTTGTGTCTCGCTTTAGTTAGGTTAGGTTAGACTTGCGAAAAAGGATAACGCGAACTTGCCTCGGGCAGGCGTGGTGCATTTAGTACGAAACATTTTTAAAGCGAGTATTTAATACATTTTTAACTTTTTTGTTTAAACACTGTATATTTTTAAATCAATTAGCAGCAGATATATTTGTATACGATTGGTTTTTCTAATCAAGTGCAGAGATAATGAGAGCACATTACCCGTAAAAATTATGAGAACTACACTTAGGCGTTCATCACATTCTTGATAATGTTTACGGGCGAACATTATTTTTGTTTATACATCTGACGTTAGCAATATTCTTGTTCAACTTTATCCTACCACAACTTTACAATGTTATCTTATTATGAAGAATTTTGTCTCTCTATCAAGTACCGCATCGATGAATATGAATTAACGGCATACAAACATCCTGAACTTTTGGCTTAGGAAAACATTGAGACGAAATAGCACGGTAAGGGATTATTTATTATCAAATGCTCTTCTATGCGAATAATTAGATTGAGAAACTACCGCCAAAGACATGTCAATGTGTTCCCAGTAGCACCGTTTAAGAGTCAATCTTAATTATATATAATAATTATGGTAACCATAATTAGCTACATCGTTAAGTTTAATTAGAAATTGTGGTCAAATATTAGTCTACAAAATTAGTTCAAAATAGATATATAAATACACTAGCTTTTGCCTTCGGTTTCACTCGTTTTAATGTAGATTTAACATTTCCCTCGGAATTAAAGGTACTGTATATTTTGCATGAAATGTATGTACTTCATGTCAGTTTCAGTTCCCTTGACAACGTCTGCAAAATGTAAAAATTATCGGTCGAGAGGTTAAAGGGTAACAAACAAAGAAACAAAGTGAAATAACCTTTTTTAATATTAGTAAGGATTCCTGATATAAATTGCAATTTTTGAGGACAATTAAATTTATATTTTCTATTAAAAAGTAACCAATCATCTTTTTATAAACTCTAATCTTAATAATACATTAGATACCCGCAGAATACCTTTGGTTCGCACGACGACCACGTCGCGTCGCGTCGATACTGAATTAAGGTTCCTTTTAAAATATAATTGAATTAGGCAGACAGTAAAAATAAACATCGCAATTTTTTGTTCCAAACAGGTACAGTATTCAAGGTGATCACTTTAATTTTTGTAGAGATGAAGCTATTATTTCTGAATATAATTATTTTGTTTTTTTTTTTTTTAAGTCATGTTGAGAATTCTAAATGACTTTAGATTACAGGACAATTACGCTTGGATTTAATCTGATTGAGGCTGTATCATTCTAAATATATATGGTTTCCTCTAATAACAAATATGATTTAATCATAGGATAAAAGGGGCCAAAACTTGTTTACACTACAATATACTTTTATCTCATAACTAACCTCAGCCGGCGACTTCGTTCGCGTGAAATAGTTACTTTGGGCTAACGCTAATACGCAGCGGAAGCTCTCGAGCGAAAAATAACCCCTGATTTTTAATTAAACATTCTTCATTTGTGCTTCACTTCTATTAGTTTTTTTTTTTTCGAACTGACTACGCTATTGACCCCGCAAGGTCTTCACAGCTTCACCGGACTACTAAGGCGAGCGCTTGCGGCACTCGACCGATTTTATTTGGGCAACTAGCTCAAGGGTGCACGGTACACCTCGGCCTGGGCTGCCGCCCGACACGTGCAATTCGCGACCTATCTGAGCTGACCTAAGCTAGCTATTCATACATATATGAGTTGTTGGAGCATATATGTGTACCAAGCATACATACCTCAACAACTCTATATATATTTCGTATCGGATAATTTTCCAAACTATTTCAGTTCGATAAGGGAAAGAAACAAAACCCTTCCACTTTCATGTGTAGGCGTGTATGCGTGCACGTGCGTGGGGGTGATATGTGTATTGTTGTTGCAGTGATGTAAGATTCAAGGGTTCCACGCCGAGGGAACGGACCTACACTTCTATTAGTCTTAGTGTGATGATGTATATAGCCTATAACCATCCTTCAATCCTTCAACATTGAAAGAATTGTTCAAATCGGACCAGTAGTTCCTGAGATTACCCCTTACAACGTCATAACGTCACAAACTCACAAACTTTACCTCTTTATAATATTAGTATAGATTATAAAGTTAAAAAAAGGAATAGACTGCTGATAATTGTTATAAGAATTATAATTAATAGTAGCCTAATACGTTTCATACTTGTTAGCATGAACGTTTTTGGAATACTTGCTCTATCCATTTTCGTTCTATTGATCGACTTCTAATTAAAATTTTATTGATTAAAAAAATAATAATAATGTATTTTTGTTTTAACACGGAATATAAAAGAATACATGTTAAAGGTCAGGGTTGATAGAAAGAATTGAACAGAGTGATGTTAGATATTTATTCAATCAAAGGATAAGTTCTTATATGTAGTTTAGTATATAATAATTTTTATTTCATTATTTTACAATCTAAAATTATTATTTTTGGGTCTAAAATAAATAAAATATTTAGAAACTAAAACTAAAAAATAACTACGCTGTTGAGAACCTAATAGTATTCATCGGGCATGATCATAGAGAAACATAGAAAAGTGTGTAGAAATAAACCGAATGCAGTACTGCTGAAACATATAAAGGTTCAGTATCAATAAAGCCACCACTTAAAATGAACTAAGCGCACTCGAGCCCGGTTCGCAGCCGCAGACCACCTGGCCATTTCAAGTGTTCACATCCGCGTTGATTTTGCGTTCACTTTCTACTTTAAAAATATCTTCAAATTAAATGAAATATATAGATATATAATATACTAACAAATATCTTACTTAAAACCTTTAGTTTCAAAGGTTTAATGAAGGCATAAATATACCAGTCTAGCAACTAAAATAAAACCAGAAGTGGAATGAGCTGATCATAACTGGATGAATTGACTTTGTAGTAACATAGTGACATAAGGTTTCTAATTGTCAGTTAAATAGAGTAGAGCAATTTCCCCGCGTAATGGTTGTTTACGTTAATTTCAATGTTGCCAGTCGTCCCAAATTTGACGGGACGTCCCGATTTTTAAATCAAAATTAAATGTCCCGCGCGTGACTGGCTCAGTTCCATTTTCGGGTATAACTCAATCGTACGTGCATTTTGATTCCTTTTTTTATTATTATTTAAAATACAAAATAAATTTGAAATGCCTATATTTGCTATGTATATTTATTGTCATGGAAATGTAATTTCAACTCAGATAAAAAGATAAATCTTATATTTCTTTGATAACATACGTTTTTTTTTTGCTATGACCCGCTTTCAACGAGAGAATCTCACTTTTTTCACTCAGGCAATTCCAAAATCCTGAGATGGCAAAAAATGAATCTGGCAACACTGGTTCATTTAGTAGTATGTGAATAAAACACAGAGTAAGTTTCGGAAATAGTGGAGGAAGTACAATTACAAGAATATATACCACTTACATTAATGTATTTTTAACCCATCTTTCAAAAAGAGTACATATTTGCTAGATGAGAGTTACCTACATCTTTTTGTATTCCTGGGAACGTAAATGCAAAATTTCATGATGATTGATTCAATAAGTAAGGCGTGATGGCGTGACAAACAAACAAACTTACTTTCATATATATATATATATTACTTCCTTAAGCATCCTAACCACAACCGTCTGATGAATAATATAAATAATGGAAATTCGCAATACGTAAAATATATTCTTGAAGAGATCTAATTTCTATATTTAAAACGAATCTCTTAACTGTTTCATATTTATTCGTTCAAATCAAACCAGTATAATTCAAGAACTAGACTCAATTAAGGAAACAGGTTTGGAGAAAAAAAACGATACATAATTAAAATAAAAGCGCTTGAAACGATAAAAAAAATCTGACTATTTTTGGCTGGGGAAACCCATTATACCTATCAAACTTTACTATTGTCCGGGTTGTTGTTTTCTTATAATTCTGTTAACTATATTATCACATTTACGAATATAATATATTATAATAATATATGTGCGTAATATAGAAAAGAACGTTCGTAAAATCGAAGTCTCACTCTACAAAATACACCATTCACTAAGCTTATTCGAGTAGCAAGTTAAATAGATTACATTACAGTTTAAAAAGGCTTCGATAAGCAAGTGGCTATTAAATCAAAGCAATCATTAATCAATGTAATGAGTTGGCTATGGCTGCATTACGACTTTCGCGGACGGCCTTCTATTGCAAGGCCGGCGACAAACAGGCTGGTGTGTCGCTCCGTATAACACTTACTAACAGCGTAGGTGTGTTCTATCGTGCGTAACACCTAATCACTGATTTGTTTGTGTATTAATTCACGTTAGTTCTATTGTATCTTCAAATGTATTTCCATTTATTATTACGAATTATATGTATTTCGAAATACTATATAGTAATTGTGATATACATTATAGATTCCATAATATTCAATATTTGTCAATTTTTATAATAATTTATTTTCATACATAAATCAATGGATATATATTTATTTGTCCATTTTTCTTTTGTATCTTTCTATATATGCACTACCTTCAAAACTTATTGATTGACAACAATACCGCTGGTTAGCTGGAAGAAAATCCCTTTGGAATTAAGCTCCCGGTATACAAACCATAAAACGCAATAAAGCATTAATTAATATTATAAATGCAAAAGTAAGCTTCATTTAATTTGGCATTTACGCTTGAACTACTCCACTGATCAACATAATGTTTTATGTATACGTTCTTAAACTTACTGAAAATAACATAGGGTACTTTTGATCTAAAAAAAAGTGCTATTCCCGAGGCATAAGTCAAATGTACATTATCCGGAATGAAACCATCGATACGAGCTAATTAGTCGTAAATATAAAAGACTACATATTGTCAACATCCTTTTTTGTCTCTTATAAATCATTCATATATTGACCACTATTTTTGAAACACATTCCTAAATTTTTGGCCATTTTTTTAAATTGATTACGCTATTGACGTAGCAAGGTCTTAACAGATTCATCGGACTACCGACCATTTTTTTAAACTAATCCCGATTGCTTACTTTTTATGACGTAATGGAAATTGCAATTTAGAAAGAGCAATAATTTCTTAATACAAGCATTTTATTATTGTTGTTGTTATATCTACAACGATAAAATTGAATAACTACAAATCATGGCGAGTAGTGTTTTTCGAATAAAATGTTTGTAAAGCAATGGTGACCCACTAGTTAACGTGTTCTGTCTGACAACGCATCGATCGACGTATAGGTACGAATACTAATACGAATGAGTCTGAATCTTCGAGTAATCCGGTGAAGCTGTTAAGACCTTACTGGGTCAACAGCGTAGTCATTTCGAAAAAAAAAACTGAATCTTCTGTAAAAGAAAACTTCGTAATGAAATCATAGCATGGTGACATGGGTTTTTTATACCCGCCTAACTAGCTACTATCTTTGAGCGTAAAATAAGTTGCCAAGCAGCTATATATGTATTCCGGCAACCTTGAGAGTCATATAAAAAAATATCTAAAACCTTAGCCTTAAATAACCCAAAAAAGTATAAAAAATTACCCAAGTAAATTATAAATATTTTATTAACTAATTTTCTTCACGTTATTACTTGAAATATCACCCGATTAGGTCTCCCACGGCAGCGGCTCAAGCCTAGGTTCGATCCCTCGGTAGGGAGCCCTTGAGTGCGTTGCTTGCGCGATACGGTGACACACTAATATACATCACCGCTACAACACTACACGATCACCCCCACACACGTGCACGCTACACGCTTACACATGAAAGTGGAAGGGTTTACTTTTTTTTCCCTTATCGAACTGAAAAACTCTCAATTTTCCGATAATAAATATATGGAGGAGTTGTTGAGGCGTGTATGCTCGGTACACAATACGTTTCAACAACTCATACATATATGAATAGTTGCTAGGTTAGCTAAGATAGGTCGCGATTTTGCATGCAACAGGCAACAACCAAGCCGAGGTGTACCGTGCACCCTTGAGCTGGTTGGCAAAATAAAATCAGCTGAGTACCTTAAGCGCTCGCCTTAGTAGTTAGGTGAAGCTGTTAAGACTTTGCTGGGTCAATAGCGTAGTCGGTTCTAAAAAAAATACTTGAAATTACGTATCTACGAAGGATAAATTATACAAACGCGGTATTCTATCAAGATATCCGTTTTGATGGAATGATTTCCATTAAATATCTCGCAAAGCTGCATCTGGTACGTTATCAATCAATTTATCTAGCTTTAGCTTTTACTAGCAAACGCCGATTTGTTGTCCTGTCAGTCGCCAAACAGGTTCTGAGATCTCATCGAGTGGTCAGTTAAATCAATGATTTAGATGTAGAAAAATATTAATATATTATATTCACCTAGTTTTTTAATCTATATTTATGTGTTACTTGTTTATCCGTTAATACGCCAGCGTGTGCGTTAAACTTGCATTTGATCAGATAAGTGTGTATATTTTGAGAGCATTACTTCACTTCATTATATCATCTCTATTTCAAGACGTAAATATGATAACTTATCAAATAAAATCTGTATCGAGGTGTCGCATAGGTCTCTAGAAGACAAGTTGACGCCGTTCCATATCGCTGAATTTTTACGCGAAGTTGTAATTGCCAGTAATATGGTTTAAAATCTAGATAAGGTTTAAAAAATTAGATTGATACGGGAAATTTGATATTTTGAGAAATTATATGTAACACACAAGTTAATGATATGACGGTGTCTTTTTCAAAGATACAATTACAATTGTTTTATTAATGTAAAATATACATATCAATACTACTAAATATAAATTCATATATTTTTTGTTATAACAGGCTGGTCTATTGAGACTTGAACACGGCGAATACTGGATTGAACCCTCGAACCAACTTTCCAACGGTAATTCAGAAGGACGGCCCCATGTTATATTCAAAAGATCAGCCATGGACAAAGTACAAGCATATCATCGTTCAAAGAGGGCAGTCGAAAGTAATGTAAATAATGACAGCAAACTCGTTCACGAAAAAAATGATAAACGATACTCTAGACGAAATCAAAACGCAAAAGTAGAACGCGAAAGTAAAGAGGACAGAGACAGACGTAGAAGAGAGTATTTGGAGCAAAGACGAAAAAAATTAGAGGCAATGAGAAGCAATCCCGTTGAATATAGGCGACAACAGCCCGAGTTGCGTATTGAAGAAAGACGGGTGAATTCTTATTCGATGAGTAATTCTATTGAGGGAAGTAAATCCTCAGAACAGCACTCACTGGAAGGACGAAGAAAAAATCGAAATAAACCAAGTAACGGAAAGAGACTACGACGTATAAAGAATAGAAGACGAAGGAGGCGTAGATCAAAGAACTGCGCAACGAAACAGCCACCGTACCAATGGAAAGAAAAATACTTAGAACATTCGGATATTGAAGAGATGAAAAAATCTAGGAATAACAAGGTATTTATCATATTTACAGTTCAAATATTTCTTTCATTTATGGCAGAAATTTAAAACATGTATAAACAATCGAGCAGATAGACTATAATGAAAAGTCATGTATTTAATGTATGTTTCAGAAAAATCAACGTTACAACCGTAATCATCTTTCCCATTTCTACAATCACGATGGATTCAAACGACCCACTCGTTCAGTTAGCAGACCGCGACACGTTGAAGTGTTGTTAGTCGCGGATAGATCAATGACCGATTTCCACGACCAAGGCAGCTTGGAAACTTACCTACTTACAATAATGAATATGGTGCGTATAACATAAAAAAATTCAAAACAATTCAAAATCACTTTATTCAATTTAGGCCCTAAGAAGGCACTTATGAACGTCGAAACTACCACCGGTTCGGAAAACAACCCAGTCATCGAGAAGAACCGGCAAGAAACTCAATCTGGTTTATATTTTTAACAAATACATATAATATTTAGAATATATTAAGTACATGTCAAAAACGTTTTTAACGGATGCACAGAGATGAGTCAAATCCAAACATCACTATCGTTCACATATTGATCCCCTATAGTAGTAGCCTTTAAACACCAAAACCCGCTTGACAGGGCGCTCAAATTCACAATCCGGCAAATCAGTAATATCCTTTGGGACTTTGTTATAAAACCTCACACTATTTCCCAAAAAACTGTTACTGGTTTTACTAAGTCTAAAATATGGGACAACCAGCTTATCACAGTTCCCAGTATTATAGATTATGCCGTTTTTTTACAAAACCCAGCTTTTTATGGTTCTTACGGACATACATTAAATTATCAAGAATGTATTGGGAGGGCGTTCGTATTAATGCAATCTTATTCACTATCTAATGGAATATTTGTGTAACAGGTATCATCGCTTTACATGGACCCTTCGATCGGCAACTACATCAAAGTCGTTGTAGTGAAAATCATTTTAGTCGAGGAAATGAATGCAGCACCAGAATTAGAAGTAACAACGAACGCTGATTTAACACTCGCATCATTCTGTCGGTGGCAACAGCAGCTGAATCCAGATGATGACGACAATCCTCACCATCACGACGTGGCTATACTTGTCACTAGGCAAGATATCTGCAGTCTGAACGATACCCCTTGTAGGTAAGACAATTTATATTTATCTTGAAAGCCTTGTATCATCGGTGATGAGTTCCGCATAATATTTGTAATAAAAACCCATGAACAGAATAGCTGTCAAACAACCGAACACGATTTGACCTATTGGTCATAATGCTCCCTCGTAAGTACCCGAATTTAACAGGCCATACACAATATTAGCGTTTTAATTTTTTTTTCCAAGCATCGCGCCGAGGCTAGGTCAATGGCAGCAGAAGGCGTCTGTTAACAAAGTAAACAGAATCGCGATGAGTAATCGCCGCAGAAATAGAACACTTTCGCATTTGATCGCCGACACCTGGGAATAGGTGTGTCGGCGCCTCTAACAGTTTCTAAATGAATTTTCTTATTTACATCATTTGAATGAATTATTTATTATTCAGGGTTTTCTTTTTGTTTACACAAAACTGAAAATTATGTTCGTCATATAAAATTCAGTCATGTTTAGAGATCAAACTATATGAACTGTCAGTTCAATAGTAGGGCTCACTACCACTACACTACAAGATCTGTTAAGCGTACACTTGAATTTCTTTGTACGTGTGAAATAATCATTATATTTCATAAAATATAAATGCTATAGCAACAATTAAAATCTACAGAACGATCAAACCCTAACATTTTTATTTGAAATAGTAGACCCAGTGAATTGTAAAATATCCTTACTATTTAGACAACACCATTTTGAACGAGAAATATGTGGTATACTTAATGCAACTAGCCATAATAATTTTATATTCTAATAGACATCTTAGTAACTTAGCATGTCGAGATATTATTTATGGTAATTCAGCTGTAGATTTTCCCTTTTAGAATATTATAGGATTTCATAGATTACTTTCTTGCATAGGTATTTCAACTTTTGGAAGGTAATTCAACTTACCGGTGGTAGTTTTTGACGTTCATAAGCGCCTTATTAGGGCCTAAACTTAATAAAGAATTTTTGATTCTGATTTTGAACTCCCTCAAAAAATTATAGCTTACAGAAAGAATTAGGAATACCTATGTATTTTTAATTAATAAGCTGTGTTGTAATACATAATCAAAGAAAGTAGATCATTTTATTGCGTTCAATTCGGACAGAAGCCAGTCGCCTGTGCGTACAGGCGTATGTTACACAACCTTCCGTGTGTTTAGTCTAGGAGCTAATATTTAGTCCATAAGTTTACTTTGTCGACAATCCGCAGAACGCCTAACACTCAACAGTCGACGGTAGGCACCACAATGTCTGACCAAGCAACCGACGATGTAACATAAATAAATACGCACTTACATAATCAACGTACGTCAATCGTCTAAATCTTATCTCCGAGTGGCAACCTTGCACCGTGCAATACATTTACATATATACAAAATTGATAAGCTGATAAAGTGATATGTCATAACGTTTGCGTCATCGGTCAATGCAACAACAAATAATGTTCATTTAATACTCAGCTTTGCCCGTTTATCGACCGACGAATGATCTTTTATTTCGACCTTGACTACGTTTTACGGAGGTAACTCGTGAATAAATATTTAAAAGAAAACAAACGTTTTTCACCGTTAACATACTTTCGAAATAATTAAGGTAAAGATTGCGGAAGCCAATGTTTTTCTTTAGATCTTTATAAAACGGTTGCAATTATATAGGATAAAATACACGTTGCTTCAACTTCGGATACGACAGTTATGTATTTAAAACCGAACGGAGATAATAATTTCTCATGTTCATAATAACGTATAATGGATAAAAACATTAACCGAATGATTGAGGCGCGCGGACAAATTGCTGTTTACATCATTATCGCTTTTTGCGTATATTTGCGAATCACTAACAGCGAATGAAACATGGGCCCACTGACAGCATCAAACGCACCGACATTAAGGTCATGTATGTTGGATGTGTACATATTGGGAGATCATTATTTTAACAAAAGCCTATAAACCATATAACGTTATGTAATTACGAGTATGATTTTTTGGGCATACGATGTTTTTATACCGTTGCACAACGCGGATAAAGAATCATTTAAGTCGGAGTTGTATTCACAGGGTGTTGATTTATAACGCGGCGAGATGAATCGAAAAGATTTTTATCTACAAAATAAATGGTATCACACTGTTTATTAAAAGTTTGTACGCACATATGTATATGTGTGTGTTAGTGAATACTTTTCTAAATATGAATCATATAAGTGGTTAACAAATTTAACCTATTTGTTTTTGAAATCTTTCACGAAGTTGTACGGTTATAAAAGTAAATGTAGTTTACAAAATATTTTAGTTTCAACTATATATATTGTTAGTTAGTTCGCAGGCCTGAATTCAGTGACGTTTGCCAGACTCCCGTGTTGCGTAACTTCCTATAGAAAAAATTACACTATATTAATTCGGATATTTTTCTAAACCAAGTCTATCATTAATCTTCAATACAGATTGTTCACTCCAGATATCTAGACTAGACGTTTGCAAATAATAAAACAAGTTCTAGTTGTTAACGAACTAACGTTCTGTTAAAGTTTACACGTATTTCGGTTTCTGTTCCACGAAATTTAGAACCGAATCGTTTTGTTACGAAGATTGATCGATAGTTAAATATTTACACTAATATATTTTGTATGTGTTTCGATACAAAATATATGTTTGAATTATAAAATCTGTGCCTATTTACTCTTACCTAGTTTAAACTAGGCTTCGACTCTAAATACCACTGGTTAACATGTAGTTGTTTTGAAGCATTTAATAAAGATTTATATATATATATATATATATATATATATATATATATATACTAGCTTCTGCCCGCGACTTCGTCCGACTAAAATAGTTACTTTTGGGCTAACGCTAACATGTACCGGAAGCTCTAAAAAGAAAAAAAAAACTATTTTGAAACATTTTTAATTCGCTTCTTTAATTCGCCTATAACTATGGTATATATATATTATATATATATATTAAATTAAAAAAGTCAATGTTAGCTTTCTCTTTGGTTACATAAAAATGTGTTTATACCCGTATATGTAACCACAGGATATCTCTGCAATATTTCGATTTGTGATGACGTCGATCGAAAATACGTAGTTTTGAAAAAAAAAACATAATGAATGCAATGAGGAAGCGTGCTTCGCAGAACGGTATAAACGAGCGGTCGAATATTCTCGGAAGGAGGCAATCAAAAGACAATGTGAATGTTTAACGGTGTTGAAGTTTGTGCCGTGGGCGGTGCGTCTCCTCATGGTGCGTGCAAATTGACAAAATTGCACTTACGTAAACATCTATCAATATGACAAATAATTTTAAGATATGCCGCCGACAACCGCTGTCTTATTCAGAATTCTGTAATAAATACACGAATTCAGCAACCGCTTTACGAAACCACTTAAATAGATGCTTATCAGGGAAGACAATTTATTTATTAACAATCGTGGATAATGCACAACGACGACAATCTATGGAAAAGAACACAAATTGGCAAACATAATAGTGAATATTGAAATACAGAATGTTTAAATTGGGTGAAGCTGTTAAGTTAGCAATAGCATTAGCATTTGTTGATAGATGAGCTATCTAACACTGAAAGAATTTTTCAAATCGGACCAGTAGTTCCTGAGATTACTCCCTCCAACGTCACAAAATCACAAACTTTACCTCTTTAAATATTAGTATAGATATAGATTACAACTCCACTCTATAATTATTCTAGAGCAAGTAAATAAATTAAGGTTTTTTATTTCTTCTATTAATTCTCACCGGCACCTATGTGCCGGTAATATTAAATACACGCCACACCAGCTGTCTATCTGTCCAATTAGTATTTGTTGTTTGAGCAAGGCCACTATTTAAGAGCTAAAGAATTAGTTATAAGTAAACACTGCAAGAAAGAGACGCTACTTTAAACATGCCGATCTTACAAACGATGGATTGCTCAATACACTAATTATCGTTTCAAATTACAAGAACCATGTGTGTTCCAGTTCTTACTGAGAGGTCTCAGATACTTTTATCTGCTAATCTGCAGTCTCGTATGCATTTTAATCATGCGAAGTCGTGATTTTCTCAGTAGCGGCGCTGAACAAAGGGTGCTTATTAAGTGTAATGATATTGGTTAATATTAATTCGTGGCGGTGTGCGACGCAGCGCACTGTAGCGGCGACGCGCTGTCTCGACTGCTCCGAGGTGACCGCTCGGCTTTATCTCGTCCGTTACACGTACGCTAATCTTACTATATACATTCTTTAGATTACATAGTATTGATTGAGTGCATACGGTTTGAATGCAAATATAAATAGAGCTATCATCGGTGGCGAAATGTTAATATGATTCAGCTACAGTAAAAGGACCATGAACGCGTGTCCAATATAATAATATTTTTAGAATTTTATTAAGATTACCATGATTCTGTAATGCTTCTGGGATATTCGCGTATGCCAGGGTTGATAATGTTATGCTATCATCCGTAAGAGAAAAGCATCCTTCCTGGATAGATTTCGCGATAGTCCTAATAAGATAACGAGAACAATGGTATACATGTATGATGTCCTTTCATGAAGCACTGGATATCGGTTGTTTTATAATAGTGCGATGTTAATTTATTCGTAATCTCTAGATTATCTAAGTTTTCATCTTATATATTAATTGTTGAATGATAAATAAATAAATAATAATACACGTGGACATTTTAGCCTTGTATACAAATGTGTCTATTAAAATAGATTCAAATCCTGTAATAAAAACCTATAGTTTTGATGAATTAAAATATCACAACGAAACTTATATGATAATAAAGCCTTTTTAGTGTCTACTCGATTTGTTGGTACTTAAGTTGAGAATCCTTCATCGAGCGTTTATATGTGACACCAACATTTAGAAGGCACTCCTCTTTTATACTTAGTGTGTTATCATTTCAAAACATATAGCCACTTAAAATTTAATGAGATTATGATGAAATGCTAGGCGTATAAAATAAAATTCTAAAACACTTAATGAACCAAAACTAGTTATTGATATAATTTAGTAAGCGAAAAAAATGTTTCAGAGTATGCTTCGAATTATGTTTTTTAAAAGCTCTTTGTAATTCAACTGTTTCATCGCTGTACCGCGTCACACCGGCACCGGCAAGATGTGAAGTAATGAGTTCTTTGTGTTCAATTAACATATTTTGTTTAAATTTTTCTGACCATTGAACCTAATCTGTATTTTTGACAAGGTTTATGGAACTAATTTCAATACAACGCCGCGGACCACCACTGCATGCATTATTTAAAATATCCAATAAAATACATGATTTATTATCCCACTAAAAGGATGAAATTTTCGTTTAACTTTGTTGAAATGCAATTTATATATGAATAAGACATTATAAGAAATAAGTTGTTAATGATCAACAGCCATCTTTGTTCTTTTTCGAAATGACTACGCTATTGACCCAGCAAGGTCTTAACAGCTTCACCGGACTACGCTATCTTTGTTCATTTATCTTCCTCTGTATGATAATAATTATGATCCGTTATTTTCTCATAAATTAGTAGAAAAAACTAAATTAGGTTCAAAAGCTTCTGTAAAAGAGAAATATACTAATAGTACACTACTATATAATCTATACATACAATAATAATGCAAATCTAATGTACTTTTTAAATTTTGTGAAAAAAAATTTTGCAGGTGTCCCGGAATAAGAAATAAAATACATTTTATTTTTAGAAATGTCTGTCTGTCTCTATGTCTGTTTGTTTGAAGACCTTACAAAGAAAAAAATAAAGCATATCCTCATGTAAGATTTTTCTTTCATTAAAATTTGTTTAATCTATCAAAAGTTATTATAATTCTAATGGCGTCGCGACTTAAGTACGAGAGAAATGTAGATAAGTAAATTAATTTAATATATTCAGATAATTTTATTAATTACTATTTTTCTACATTAGGTTCTACGCGGACGGAGTTGCGGGAACAACTAGTATTTGTTAAACTCATTGGTAAAACATGAAACTTGTAAAGATCGCTACTTATACACAATAGTCTTGTACGAAAAGAGTGACATCAGTATCGTTTGTGGGTGTTTAATTGACATAATAGAAATTAAGCTTAGTTCCTAAATAAATTACCTTATGGAAGATTATTTCCAAATAAAATAATAATATGTAAAAGTTGAAGATATGTTTGCTTTCCTTAGACGTCATGAGTGGTAAATGCTCTCTATCAAACTCGAGTGTGCGTTACATAACATGTTAGGATGGATTGTAAAACATACATCATGTTGTAAAAAATCTTTACACAAACAAATTTAAAGTCATTAGGTGAATAAGCATTGGATTTATTTCCAATAGAATAAATATTATGTGGAATTAATGGTAACAGCTCATAGAAAAGACTTCAACGGGACGGTTTATTAAAGTACGTCATAAACTGTTGTCAAATTTATAAGAAGCAATTATTACTATTAACAATTTCAATTTCTCTTAATTAAAACTATTTTGTCATAAGACTGCAAACGCTCCATGACGTTGAAATATAAAATATATAATAATTATACAAAATATGTCGTATTGAACTAAATTACGAAGTAATCTCCATTTTACATACATCAATATAATGTATGTATGTATGTATATTTGATAAAGCTTATCATTTACTCCTGCATATCTATAAGTTGGCAATGCATGACATTAACAGACTATTCCCGTACTCGTTGGCTAAATAGAATACTAGGTTAATTTCTAAACAGACAATTTTGCTATAATCTTGTAAATTTACAAACACAAATATATCGACTTCTGAATTTATTTTATATTTTAATACTGAAAATATAGTAAAACAAAGAAGAATAAAGGTATGACATTTTACTTTCATATTGTATATTTATAGATTAAATATATTATCATTAGCAAAGAATTGTGTTACTTTAGAGCACATACATAGGCGTATTTAATACTTAGATACTGAGCTGACGCTTATGATCATTTCAGAAGTCAACAATATTAGTCGCTTGAGGCTGCAATCTCTCAACAATCCAACAGGCTTATCGACGCTGATATCTGCATTTCTAAATTATGTAAATTGTTTTTTTACCTACATTTTCAGCACAGTTTTACTAGTTGACGTATGTTGTCATGAATTATACTGTCTAATACCTAATTTATAAACTATATATCACTATAATACACCTATAATATAATCAACTATATAATTATACAGTGAATAATAAAAAATAGGATAAAATACATAATAATAGTATAGTATCGTATACTTTAATACCGGCAAATATAAAGAAAAATATGATCTAATGTTGTGGCGCCCAGACTCATCAGTATTGATTTATTGACAGCTTTATTTTCCTGAGTAGGATTAAAGTTGATTAAATTGCAAGATTAGTGGATTACTACAATTTATATGATACGACAACAATATGGAAGTTAAGTTCGATTTATTATGAACAGAATATAGTGGAGTATAATTTTATAATATACTAGTTATTGCTCACAACTTCGATAATATTAATGTTTTTTTTTCTCGAACTGACTACGCTATTGGCCTTACTAGCTTCACCGGACTACTAATATTAATGTAGATTTGATCTTTATTATATTTTAGGGGATTAATATTATAGTAATGATATACTGCGATAGTTTGGATCGTTGTCCATAGATTATTAACAAGAGTAACAGCATTCATAATAATAATATCTAATGTATACTCATTATTTCGGATGTTTTTCCCGCGAAAACTACGTACCCATTTCTTCAATTTTTTTTTATATCATAGGAGGCAAACGAACAAGTGGGTCAGCTGATGTTAAGTGATCACCACCGTCCATAGACACCAACAACACCAGTGGAGTCGCAAGTGCATTGCCAGCCTGCCTTGA
Organism: Antheraea mylitta; assembly: GCA_014332785.1. Taxonomy (NCBI): domain Eukaryota; kingdom Metazoa; phylum Arthropoda; class Insecta; order Lepidoptera; family Saturniidae; genus Antheraea; species Antheraea mylitta. The sequence goes on from JACEII010000012.1 coordinate 8,535,097, forward strand.
AGGGGAAGGGGAGAGGGGTAAGAGGAAGAAAGGGAAGGAAAGGCTAGTGTGTTCCTTCCTTCGTATAATATGGGGTCCTTCAAGCGTAACATGAAGAGACATTTACGCATGCCGGCATGGCATGTCTGTCGGTGGTCACCATTTTTTTTGGATTGTACTCTGCTCACCATCAGGCACAGTGCAGTCACTTTGCTATGCAACAATAAAAAAAAGGGAGAGGAAGGGAGGTGGTCCTCTAGCACTCTCACTGACCGAACGAAATGCAACAATGCAAGCACTGTTAATTCACTATTTTCTATAAGAGGGTGGCATTATCCCGGACGAGCCGACCCATTCATGCTGAAACCAATTACAGCATCGGCGTGGCTCTACCACCTACCAAAACCTACCACACGTTATTTTTACTATAAGTATATTTTGCTGTAATAATTCTCCGATTTATATAAAAAAAAAATGTCACAGTTTTCTTCATACTTGTATTTAATTACTTAATTGCGGTAAAAAAAAAACATTTTTTGTTGTGTATGAATTGGTTTTGACACATTACGCGTATGCATATAATTATGAAAGGCTTTAAAAGAGTTATTATTGATAAAATCATGTCGGGTCGCACCACTCAGTACAATTTAATTGGTACGACACAGCGACACGCCACACCCAACGCGTAACCACACGCTCTGCAATTAGCATGCTATCAGGATCTACAACTCACTCCCCGTAAAACTGGCTAATAGGCGGCCAGCTTTGAACAGTCAGGTTCCCATGTGATAAACGCTACCAACTGTAACTACGTTTACTTTTGACTACCGTAAAATTATTTATTATCTGTATTTATTTATTAGTGTCTATTTATTTTATTTGTGTTATGGTAAATATAAACCTATTAGTGAAATAGCTGTAAAGTGTAGTTGCTGGAATAAATCTATAGGTGCTTATTGATAGATTTTAAGCCTGAGATTGGTAACTAAAAAAAAAACTAAGAAAGATGAATGCCAATGTCAAATAATTCATGATGAATATCTCGTTATTAATTTTGACAACTCTAAAAACAAATTTTGATCCAAGAGCTTGCGGATTTGATCCCCGTGCGTGACTGAGTTTTATTTGGAAAACAAATAGTCTTGCGTCTGAGTGTACAAATCATTACTATATGTATGTATGTAATGTGAAATTGTAATTCGATATTAATTTATTTATTTAATTAAAAGTTTACAGGTCACCGCCATACCTTGAGTTATAATTACAAATAATTCTTAACCATATTTTGTAAATTATAAAAAAAAATACTTTACTTTGATAGTAAAATAAATTTCAAGTTAGACCCAAATATACACTTATCTACAGAAATTTTAGTTACACTAATTATTTTGCTTACATTTTTATATACTCTTATATTTAAATCTCAATAATTAGTTGGAGCGTATTCAGGTAGTTTATATATAAACATATGGCCGGCAAGTCCAAGCAACTTTCTCACGTTCCGTTTCTAGTTATAGATTGTAATTACTGATAACAAAACTTGTTTAAATCTAATTTATTTGTAATATCCCTGTTACAATGTAAGGAGTATAAGAAGGTTGGTTGTATTACCGAATTCAACATAGAGTTAGAGTGTATGTGTGACAGACTAGTAAATAAAATTTCGTAAAATTTAAATATACTATAAACTGCAATTTAGAAATTGATTCACTGTAATATTTACCACATTAAAATATTACGAAATTATACATTTAAATTACAATAATTTTAAAATATATTTTTAAATTTGAAAATTGATAAGTGTAAACATAAAATCTTACATATTTCAAAGGTTACGTGAATATGTTTAATAATAGAATATATGGAGAAAATTTCGCACACGGCCATTTAATTGTGTCTGTGGACATGTATTATAAATAAGCAGCTGATATAGATACGTTTATATATAAATAAATCCTAGACACAAAAGTGTCAATTATGTTTACAAAAAAGATGTGTTCAAATTACACGTAATAGACATGAAACACTAAAAAAACTTGAAATATTCATATTAATAATACAAATGAACAATATACTATGCCGATACACGCACAGCGTTCGGGCCAGAGCAGATATTAAGTAGTGCAATATACAATGGTCGCGAATATAAAATACTGTAGAATGTATTCTATCTTTTTCTCTCACACGTTAAATCCTATACATGTATATGTTTATCTTTTTTTAATGTCACTTTTTCGTTTCATCGATTTTCAAATAACAACGGGGATAACGACGTTTCACTTCAAAACTCTGTAGACCAAAACAAAAACTTTTCGGCTTAATAGTAGAAAGTGCTTACTATCACAAAACAACTAAAGAATTTATGTGTCGTCTTAAAAATGTAGAATTATAAGAAATAAGTTAACTTACTTTATAATCACTTTAATAATAGTAATTTATTGAATAAGTTAGAATGATAAAACTAATTAGTAATTTGGTTTCAGTACCTTGGGAGTCGCGCACGTAGCTGGAATGTGCAAAGCAGACCGTAGTTGTTCCGTCAACGAAGACAACGGCATCATGCTTGCTCACACTATCACACATGAGTTGGGACACAAGTAAGTATTTCTTTTGAATTATCCTAAGATGTTACTATTCATGAAACAATACACATCCTTCCCATACACTCGTAATGTATAAATAACAAAATAGATATTGCATAAATATTCTCTATAGTAATACTCGCTCTATTTCATTCGATTTTTGTTGTAATAGTAATCACTAAATTATTAATTAGTACTAACTAAAACACTACAATATTAATTTATATTTCAGTTTCTAGTGTTCTCAAATAATTAAAAAAATATGTAATGATGTTTATTATTATTTGTTGTTTTTAATATATCATCATCATCATCATTACCCTTATCCCACCTAAGTACGGTTGACACAACGTGTTTTCTTTTTCCATGCTCTCCTGACATGCCTATACCATGCTAACCTATTACTCCTCAACTTCTCTGTCACTGGTGCTATTAACAAACTGCCTTTGATATACTCATACTTAATCTTATCCATTCTAGTCACACCACACATCCATCTTAACATTCGCATCTCTGCCACATGTAATTTTCTCTCATCCGTCTCTTTCGTAGCTCAACACTCTGATGCATACAGCATGACCGGTCTTATCATAATTTTATAAACCTTCCCCTTAAGTTTCAAAGGCATTCATGGGTCACAAGTTACCCCAGACACAATTCGCCATTTGGCAACCCTACATTTATCCTATTTCTCAAGTCCTTATCAATGCCACCGTTGTTTTCAAGATATATAATTATTATAGTTAATTATAGTAGAGTGGATAGCATAGAATAGAGACTTTAAAAGGAAAAAAATCACTCAAATTTGCCAATTTTCATGGTAATTAGGTAGAAGATAATGGAGTTTATCAATAAAAAATAAATATATATATAACACCTACTTTTGCTCGTGGTTTCACTAGCAGTAATATGATTTTAATTTCGCTTTCGGGAACAATATTTATGTACCTTATGTCCTTGTCTGGAGCCCTGACAATATGTGTATAAAATTTATTAATGATTGGTTGAGTAGCACAACAAATAAACTCGAGTTTGTGTCCATAACATTAGTCACAATTGGACTATCAGATACTAACTACGCTTACGATATGTGAGTATGGAACCTAAACATACATATTAATTCTTATTTCTACGAAATGAGATCATCACATATTGACACCACACACTTGTAAAACAACGTAAGTAAATATTATACAAAAGTTAACTAATACGAGTGAAGCATCATTCCTTAAAACAAACATAAGCATACGTTCACGTATTAAGGAATAAAAATTATATTTGATTCATTCATTAAAACTGAGTTTAAAATAGTAAGGCACTTAAGTAGTTATGCAAAATGAATTAATCTTCTCATTGTTATAGTATGGAGTACTTGTTTTTATTAGCATATAATCGTCTTTGTGGTCGTCTTAATAACCTGTTTAATTGCATCACGAAATGCCGGCACCTCTTACACTCAACTGAGGGCACTTAAGTATAATAAAATATTCATACTACTCTCAACTAGTATTTAAGTAGTCAAGTAGTCTTTACGTTGCTTTTTATTCGAGCTGCAATGAGTTCGCTTTAATGCATATCTATATTTTTAAAAGCATTTCAATCTTATGCTTACTATTTTTTTATTATTTAGTATCAAGTAAATCCTCTAACAAAAGACATAAACCTTATCTAAGTTGATAATATTTACAGTTTTGAAATATACTAAGTTCATAATACACAATTAAAAATAAACCTAAACAGTGTTATTACAAAAAACGTAAATACGTATTGAATACTTGCTTTAAAAAGGTTACGTTTTAAATGCACCGCGCTCGCTGAATGTTCGCCATCTTGCTCTTTTGTCTTGCTTTGGTTAGGTTAGGTTAGACTTGCAAAAAAAGGATAACGCGAACTAGCCTCCGGCGAGAGCGGTGCACTTAGTACGAAACCTTTTTAAAACAAGTATTTAAAACGATTTTAACTTTTTCGTAATAACACGAAAAAAGTTTAAGTTGAAATTTATAAATAACAATTACAAAAACTGTTATAATAAACAAAGACACTTACTACTAACTTAAAATAATAGCTAACGTTAAATAGGAAATAATAACTAATTAATTACTTATACAATTAGAATTATTCACACAAAAAAAAATGTATTATATATGTAAAACATCCTGTATACTATACCGGTATATAAACTATTACAATACCAAATCCAGTACTTTTTGCGTGAATCCGGTACAAACGACAGACAGACAGACAAAGGTTTTTAAAACTATGGAAATGTGTTCTGTCGTTGACTCTACGCCCCACCAGAGTATTTTTTCTTTAAAATATTTAATGCACAAATTTCGTCCTGTTAGCATTTTATTATATGTATAGATTATGATAATTAAATAATTACTAATATCATAAAATGCGAGTTTGTTTATTCTTTAAGCATTACGTTTAACTACTCAACGGATAACCATTACATTTGGCATATATGTTAGATAAGGACTTAGGGTGCCTCTCATTCACAAAAAGATACTATTCCCAAGGACTAGATGTGCTAGATTAACGTGAAGAGAGAAGCCACAACCAAAAGCAAGTAGAATATAAAGGTATGTTCAAAGATTAATTATTTATTACATTTTGTATGTTTCGACATTTTAGTGTTTCTTAATAGGTTTTCTATTTAAGAGATTTTTTAAGGCTAATTAGTCAACATGTTTATTATAATTAACAAATGTCTAATAGACCGATGTTGTTGTATATAAAAAACTTGTATTGAAAAAAAAAGCATTAAATATATTTAAAATACTAATCAATAAATTTAGAAAATCACTCAGCAGATTCTGATTAAAATAAATATACAATTTAAAATCACAATCTTTGAGTATAAATAAACATTCACTACTCAACGGTATGTAACACAAATTATATTCTTATTTTTCTTGAAACGTGGGTGGCAGCCTGCCAAAAAAGTAATGAATTTAGGAATGATTTAGCAGAAAAACTATAAAGTGCTTTTATGAGGAAACGTATTCTCCAGTTATAATACCTTCTTACTATATAAAACGTATATACTCGTAGCAACAAACTGCGTTTAATATTATTTGTGATAACAGGTCGAAAATAGAAATCTTTCGTCCTTCATAAATTTGCCACTGACGGTATCCTATGAATGTTTTATTACACTATAAAGAATTTAATGTACGAATAGATAACAGAATTGATTTAGCTTGTATAAGATTTATGTGCAGAGTACTATAATATCCTGTATCTGTTATATTTTAGAACTATCACTTTAGCATATAGATGTATATTATATAATATCATATTAACTTTCATCATCATCATCTGCCTGTAAGAGACCCACTGCAGGGCCATATGCAGAGCCGAAGGAAGGTATGGGCGTAATAACCACGCCAGCCCACGACGCATTGGCGATTTCAAACTCTGAGAAATCCACAGTTCTATATTTTGCCACATACTACAAGAATATTCTATAATTTAAATTAGTAAATGTCCGCAAATTCCGAAAAATTCGTTGGCACATGCCGGAGTTCGTACCTGCGGACATCGAACTAATATTCCATCGGTCAAACCACTAGGCCACCACGAACACACTAAATATAACAAAATAAAAATATTTTGTCAGTTCGATTTTATAATAATCATTAATGAGCGTCTTATCTATCTTAAATATAAAGCTCGACCATTTTCAAATAATATGCATTTATGTATATTATATATAGATATAAGGTATAAAAAGAAATGTTTCCGAATTTTTTATTGATAAAAAAGAATTAAGGAAATCGGTTGACAAATAGGAGAAAAAATGTACTAAACTTTCACACCAATGCAGAATAATTGCTGTCAAAAACAATAAGATAGTGAAACTGTTCATTTACTATACCAAATATACTTAGAAAAATGTGTATATATTATAAACTTTATTTGTAAACAGTCAGTCTGTTCTAACAAGATTATAGTTTATTCGTCAGCAACTCCATATTATTGGATGTAGTGTAGAATCCATTTAAAATATATAGGTTATTTAAACATTGCACAAGAAAATCATTAAACCGTCGTGATCTCCACAACCGGTCAAAGTTTATGGTGATGCTATGTACAGATAGCAAAGTTTTTTTTTAATATTACTTACATATATTTTTTATCATATAATTTAAAATAAAGCTCTTATTGCGTTAGCAAAAGAGTTTATCTACACACCTTTGGAAGAGTGGTTAGACCGGTTGAATATCAATTCGGAGTCTACAGGTTCGAGCTATACCAATTTTTCCAATTTTTTTTTTTCAGAGTTCGCATACATTTAGGTACTGTTTTATATTCATAACACTATCGACTAACGGTGAAGGAATATATAGCCATATTAATTTTAATACCACACATTTATAAGGTTCATTGTAATACGTATTCAAAATAATATCGATGACGTCATAATAACTGTTATTGACAAAATGTATTCGACAATATATCAAAATTTTGCAATCTGTTATATCAACAGCTTAAAGAGTCTTCTGTTTGTACATTTAATTGGGAGTAACAATAAAATAAACATGTACGGTGTTATTACATAAAAGTTAAATACGTATTAAACACTTGCCTTAAAAAGGTTACGTTTTAAATACACCGCGCTCGCTGAATGTTCGCCATCTTGCTTTTATGTCTCTCTTTGGTTAAGTTAGATTAGACTTGGGAGAAAAGGATATCGCGAACTTGCCTCCGGCGAGAGCGGTGCACTTAGTACGAAACCTTTTTAAAGCAAGCATTTAATACGTATTTAATTTTTTTGTAATAACACCGTAAACAATTAAGTCCTTCCCAAACAAACGAACTGAAATTATAAAAGAGTAGAATGTTAACCAAATTGGAAGGATTATATCGTTTTTAATTTGATAAAATGTAAATATTTTCTTAGTATACTATTAAAATGATTGCAGTACTGTTACGCCTACACATTTAACCTCAAATCCCACACAAACCATTTCTCTTATATCTTTTCTAATGTTGTTTTACTAAATTAACAATCATACTTATGATTTAGAGTCATTCAAAGGCTATGATTTGATTTCAAATATTACAGGTAGCTCTTTATTGCTCGTTATTATCATTCTTGAAAAATTAACATAAACATTTTAAATAGCAGTTCATTACTCTAGGTCAATATATCGTCAGTTGTATTATATGCATTAAAACAATCGTACGTAACATTGTTTGTATTATTTTGGTAATAAGTGTTAGTTTTATTCGGCAACGGTTGCCTAGCGTTTCGGTTATCGGTACTGAGTCATGTTTCCAAGCCGAGATTACCGCAAGGACGTTGCTTTCGAGATAGAAAATTATGAAATACTAATAACATTCGCTGTATTGCATTTATTGCGTACTCATTCCGCTTAGATTTTTGTTTAAATACTGATCGCTTTTTAATTAATATGTAAATTAAATTAATTTTAATTTCATTAAAAAATGTAACCAACTATATTTACACACTTTGTTATTATTTGCTGTTACTAATATATGTTTTAATTACTAATTGTTGTAATAGATACTTAAATTAGAGCAATATGGATATTTTGCAAACGTTTTAAATGTACTCTTTCAATTTCCTTTTTTTCTAACTGACTACGTTATTGACCTAACAAGGTCTTAACAGCTTCACCGGACTACCTTCAATTTCCATAGCAATTACAATATAGCAATTATACAATAATATTACAAATTACGATAAATACAAATTATACAATAATAAGCAATTGCAATAACAAATTGAACGGTAACAACTTCTATAAGTTGAAGTGCTTCAACGTCATCTAGTAACAAATTAATATAAGAACCTTCTTCATAAATAGCACTTAATAGGTTACCAAATGTCACGGTAAGCGGTTACACGGTGTTAGTGTATTACCAATGTCAGATACACTAACATCTATATATTACAAGATATTAAATTGACTATATACAACGATTATTCGTTTGATCTATAAGAGTAACAATTGATTATATAAGATATTAACTGTGCCCATAACTCCGTCCCCGTGGAAACTAATTTAAAATATCAGTGACTAGTAAAATCTTCTGAATCGGCGTTATCAAAACCTTTAATAGAATGGTCCGATTTTGATAAAATAAAGACTAAGTTATTCTC
>JACEII010000012.1:8543803-8617407 GCA_014332785.1 Antheraea mylitta
TTCCTTTGATGTGTACAAATTTGTTGCGTCTATTGTCACGCAGCCTGGTAATTCGTAACGCATGACGACATCTTCCCAAATTTGCGTTTATTGCGTCCATAGACAAAATCCGTGATAATACACATAGATATTGAAGTAGTATAATCCAAATTAAATTCTCAGTTAAATGTTATCACAATCATTATGGAAATACACTTACCTACTTAGAAAGGTTTTTTTTTTATCTTTATTTTTGGCAACCAATCTTTCAGATTATTACTGCCATTGTCGTGTAGTTAATAATATTACAAGCGTCGTTTGATTATTTCAATATTCTAACAAGGTGGTGGCTCCTTTCTTAGAACCTTCCAGGGAGTTTTTGTGGAATCTCAGGATTTCATGCTCCGCGGTATTATTTTCCATTCACTTCACATATGCACAATAAACTAACTATATTACGTAAAACACCACCAAATTAACAAAATATAGAGTCGAATAACTCAAGCTCATGAATAAAATATAAAATCCACTACATGACACATTAAAATTCCGCCAAAACCTCTTAGAAAGTTTTACTCCGCTCTAGGAATCGAAGTCTTGAACGGAGACAAAATCGTAAATAGGTCAATAATGTTAAAATAAAAAGTATAAATATTTGTTTAACACATTACAATAGTATTAGGTATTACGTAAGTTAATAATTTCATTAACTAATATCCATGTTCTCGGTGCTATTGGTTTTGTCACTATCAAGTTAGACAACGCCCACAATCATAATATAAACATGAGTTATGTAAGTGCAAACATGACGACAGGCAATGACCTTCCCTCGTGTTACTAGTCATATGAATGCATCACTGGCATCGTGCAACGTACTCAGTGCATTGACGCCACTATTAGCCCACACAAGTTCTTTATTTTTTTCTTAACACTATCAGAAGGAAGCAATAATATTTCTTTTTTCTGTGTTACTATCATCGTATTATCTCATCCGGGAAATCTTCTAAATAATAATTCACTGCCTAATCAGTGTTTATGAAGACATTAACCAGACGGAGCGTAAAGCTCGGGTCTTGTTTGACTTAAATTTATGATATTTAATTTACATATTTACTTGTCCAGTTAATATCATACTAATTATAAGAATATATGGTTAGCAAATTCTTATAAATTTCGTCGCTATTAAGTTATCATACAAAATTACATTATAGTAAAGCTGAGTGAAAAAAATTGCCATTTTCCGAAGGTTAACCTTTCTTTTGGAGCTTAAACCTTTTACATTCCTCTAAGTAACCTTGCTAATAAATTATGTCCATCTTATTCTTTAACCTAGCGTTCTGCCAGCCTGGAGTCAGGGTCCACTTTCCGATATAACATCCTCCACTTTCTTTTTTCTCCTTTACCACATTTTTATCACATCTAGCCAGGGTTTCTTGAGTCTGCCGCGAGATTTTGGCCCTTATAAGGCTCAAAACGAAATGACTCTTTATCCAATTTATGCCCTGAGAAGGAACTTATGAACCTTTTTTTTTTCAAAATAAAAACGCTGTTGACCTGGAAAGGTCTATATAGCTTCACCGAACTATTGATGCGAGCGCTAAAAGCACTCAGCCGATTTAGGATGTTTGGGTGACTACCTCAAGGGTGCACGGCACACCTCGGCTTGGGCTGTCGCCTGTTTTGTGCAAAAATCGCGACCTATCTGAGCTAACCTAAGCTAAGCTATCTAGATGTACATATATGGGTTATTGAAACATGCATGTGTACCAAGCATGCGTGTCTCAACAACGCCTATATGTATTTTGTGTCGGAAAAATGCCTCTGAACTATTGTATATGGTATAGGATAGGGAAAGATAAGAGTAAAACTTTTTGTCGTTTATTTCTCTGAAAAAGATGCAGCGTGTAAGCGTGTAGGCGTGCACGTGTGTATAGGTGATGTGTGTGATTTTGTAGCAGTGATGTAAGGTTTTGTGTCACTGTATCCGGTGAGCAGCGTACTCAAGGGCTGCACGCCGAGGGATCGGACCTAGGCTTGAGCCGCTACGGAGGGGGGCCTATTCTGATAACTTATGAAGCTCAAAACAACCAGCAGTTCAGGAAAAAATCCAGTCATCGCGAAGAACCCACAAGATACTCTGGTTTATCTTTTATTATTCATAACATACTTTTTAATTATTACAACATCATAGACATATACAGTTACATTTATTTTTGGTATATGCACAAAGAGAGGCGGCACTTCCAGACGTCACCATCGTTCACATATTGATTCACGCTATAATAGCCTTTATGTATTAAGACTCGCTTGACATAACTCTTGAACTTATTATCTGGCGCATCGGTTAGGTGACGTGGGAACATTTGTATCCTCTTTAAGATTTTTATTTCAATCATTGTACCACTACGATATATATATATATATATATATATATGTTTAGTACATGATATACTATTAAATCCCTGTAGATAATGAGCCATTGTCGTCTCTCTGTAGTGCCCACTTTACAATACACTTGTACGTATGAATTAACATTCTTTTTATAAAGTTCATACTGGATAAAAACCTCATTCAATAGTTTTTCTGTCATATTTTTTATTATTAGCGGATTTCTACTACGCTTATACGTTTATTTTGATATAAATAAAAACGAGTCGTATTATTAATAAGGAAAAACAAAAAACCCGAGAGCGAATCCTCTTTTTTTATTACGTCACATTTAAATGCTAGCCTTTATGAGTTATAGATACAGCTTCTTTCTGTACTAGTTTCAAATATTATATCTGCGGTACATGAACAAAATCATTGTTTGCTTAAATAGTATCGTTGAAAGCTACATAAAGCTGACGACAGTTTCGTAATTCGAAGTATATGAAAATTATAACCATCACAAAGCTGCGCAGGCTCTTAAAAAACTTTAAATTAGGGTGTATTTTTTCCGTAAGTCAATTTAAATGAAATAAAGCCCTAAATATTTACCTCAAAAAGTGCACAAATAAAAAAAAAAGTTTTCTTCCTGATTACTATATTTAGACAGACAAAGCGAGAGACAAAGTTTTAAGTATATACTTATTGTATTCTGTTATATGTTCTCTCTACAGGACGGGCAGACAATTTGTGGCAAATATTTTCGATGTACACATACGATAACTCTACAGCTCTGCCCGCAACTTCGTCCGCGTGAAGTAGTTACTTTGGGCTAACGCTAACGTGCAGCACAAGCTCTGAAGAGAAAAAAAATCCCAATTTTAAAACATTCTTCATTAATGCTCCGCGCCTATTGGTCTTACCGTGTTGATATAAAGCCTATAGCATTCCTCGATAAATGAGCTATATAACACTGAAAGATTTTTTTCAAATCGGACCAATAGTTCTTGAGATTACGGCTTACAACATCACAAACTCACAAACTTTACGTATTTATAATATTATTAATTAATATAGATAGATATAGAAGATTTGAAAAAATAGACAAACTATCTTTTAATTGAACAACATACATTCAAAAAAACCCTCCTTAATCGCAATCTGGTAAAAAACAAATTGTGTTTGTTCCTTGTTCCTAATACGAAATGTTATGGTACTAATGATTTATATGTAAATGCGTATCGAATTATCGATTTATCCTGAACAAGTCATTATAAAGTAACTTTAATCAATAGAAGTAGGATAACTTTAACACTATCGATTTGCCTTTGACCTAAGTTCCTATTAGTTAGCATTTTATCAAATGTAATAAAAATGTTCCAATCGTATGGGAGACGTGAGTTGATATACCTAAAGTTTAATCAGTTTTAAAGGAAACAACAACTCTTGACAGTTAACTAGAACCGTATAAGACAATGCCTTTGTGGTAAACTACTTTTGTAGGTGGTAGTGTCATGCTGAAGCTATTACTGGCTTCAGCGAGAATTGGTCGGCTAGCCCGGTGTAATACCATCCTCTCAGAGAAAACGGACGTGAAGTAACAGTGCTTGCATTGTTGCGTTTCGTTCGGTCAGTGAGAGCGCCGGAGACCCATCTCCCCTCCTCTCTCCTCTCCCTTCCCCTCTCACTTTCTCTCCATTCCCCAAACACAGGCTGGCAACGCACTTACGACTCCTCTGGGATTGCTAGTGTCTATGGACGGCGGTGATCACTTAATAACAGGTGAACCCCATCTTCGTTTGCCTCTTATGTGATATAAAAAAAAGAAACACCGACGTGAAGTAACAGTGCTTGCATTGTAGCGTTTCGTTCAGTTAGTGAGAGCGCCGGAGGCCCACCTCTACTCACCTTCCCCCTCTCCACTTCCCATCCTACCCCCTCAACACAGGTTGGCAACACACTTGCGATTTCCCTGGTGCTGCAAGTGTCTATGGACGATGGTGATCACTTACCATCAGGTGACCCACCTGTTCGTTTGCCTCCTATGACATAAAGAAAAGAAAATCAGAACAGTTATTATAAAATTATTAATCACACATTGTGACTATAAAATCATTTCAATATATTAAGTCCATTTACTTGATTATTTTTCTCTCGTACTTAAGTCGCGTCCTCATTAAAATTACAATAACTTTAGTTAGAGTGAACCGATTTTAATAAACCCCAGACTGAATGTTACTCGAGGATATTATGATTTTATCGTAAACGTAATACTTTAACAGTGATGCGTGTTCAAGCAAACAAACAGACAGACATATTTTATTACTAATTTCAAGACACCTGCGACATTTTTTTTTACATGAATCTAAAAAGTACAGACGTTACATTTACATTTTATTGTACGCATAGATTATAGTATAATGGACTGTTTTCTTAACTTAGTATAATTATACTAAGTTAATGACGTATTTGTCCATTAAACAGCATAATCCTTCCGTTTAAAGTGATAATGATCACGATTTAGTAACATTATAATTACGGCCACCTCCGTTCACGATCGGTCGATCCTAATAGAGTCGTTAGGAAAGCCAAGATTGCAACATAATCGAACACAACAGATGTATGTATGGATGTATGTGTGTCATTAACGTTGCATTAAAGCAGTTATCGCTTGAACTAATGATTAATGTATGACCTATAGCTCTCTATTGTTATTAATAATTCGGATTGTTATGTGTAATGATGAATGGTGTAGTACCAAAGTTTTTCTTTGCAAGTTTTGTGTTCACAAATCTGTATATATATATAGAAAGCTGGACGGTTTGTTTAGTTGAACACGCTAATCTCATGTACTACTGGTCTGATTTGATAAATTATTTCAGTGTTAGATAAGTCATTTTTCGAAAAAAGTTAAAGGCTATATACTTATCATAACGCTACGACTAATAGGAGCGGAGCACCAATGAAGAATGTTTTAATATCGGTGTAGGTTTTTATATTTTGAGAGCTTCCAATGCGTGTTTGCGTTAGGCCAAAGTAAGTATTACATGCGGACGAAGTCGCCGACAGAAGCTAATCTAGAATAAAAGAAAAGAAATAATTTTGTTATACTAAATCGTGTTACAAACAACTCCCTTAGAATTCAAACTAATTTTATAATTGCGAATATGAGTCTGTTTCTTACGCTTTTACGCCTTGATATTTTGCGTATACGTTGTCAGTCAGTCAAAGACATAAAGTACTTTTGACCAGAAAAAGTATAGTTCTCGAAGGGTAAGTCAATTTCACATGAACGGGAGAAAAAGCTAAGTTTAAGCTACGTTTAATTCTTTAAACAACCAACAAATGATCGTAAAAAATGGTCGGTAATTTCTGCTCAAGAATGAAGTGAATTTTTGTTATTCAAGTGGGTAATGAAAAATAGAGAGAGATTACTAAATTCCACTTTCAGTACTTAACTGAGGTTCAGAACAAAAATTTTAACAAGATATTTATATTCACTAAAAACGTGACGCCATAATTTAAATTCTAAAGAGTACTACTCAGGAAGAAACCTACTATATAAGTACAAATGGATATACCAGGTGACTGTTTAAACAGTAGCAATATATCTGGAGGACACTCTGCACTCGATTTTAGTTTTTAACCGATTAAAAAAATATCTGTTTAATATTTGACCTAATTATCTAGAAAAATGCAAAAATTATACACAATCCTCGACGCGCCTATGTTAAAGCACAGTGTCAATGGCAGTCGGGTGATTTCACTTTCATTTGAAAGGTAACGTGGTATCGTCAGGAATAAAAAAAAGGGTTTATTGCCTGTTGTACTATCGAAAGTCCTTAACTCCGAGTCGCCCATTGTTTTTGACAACGGTCATTGTACTGAAGTTAATTATTTTATTAAAGCGTCCGTCTATACCTTTGAAAGTCTTAGAACAAGCTTTAACTTAAGTTTTCTTGGTTGTTTATTCGTATTTGTTTTAATATTATTGTTTTATGTGTTAAATGTGACCATTAAGTGTCATATCCTAGAATACTGCGAGTGTCTAACCTTTCTTCTGGTATTTAACATTAACTGTACAGCATAGATGTATTATAAAAATATAGCTTTAAATTTTTGCCACATATACAGACAATATAACAAAAGATTATTTATTTCAGCTTTGGACTATACCATGATACTGAGAAGATCGGGTGCCATCGTCGTGAAGGATCGACTCTACACATTATGACGCCCATCTTCGAAGCAGATACGGTTCAAGTAGCCTGGTCACGCTGCAGTAAGCGTGACGTCACTAACTTTTTAGAGTAAGTTTGAAGCGATATGTCGTAACCAAAATCTATCATTACTAAAAATACAATCATATCTAAGTAAAATGTTATCGACCTTAATTGAACCATAGCTCTTGTCAATCTATACTTCTATGTTAATAATATAAAGTGGTAAAGTTTGTGAGTTTGTGACGTTGTAGGGGAATCACAGGAGCTACTGGTCCTTTATCGAAGAATGTTTTAGGTTATATATCATCACATTAAGACCAATAGGAACGAAGAATCAATGAGGAATCTTTCAAAATCGGGGATTTTTTGAGCTTCTGCTGCGTGTTATTAAGCCAAAAGTAACTATTCCACTCGAACGAAGTCGCGGCTGGAGGCTGATTGAAACACAATTCTTTGAGGCTCATTAAACTACTAAATGTATTAGGATAGGTCTATAACCATTTGATCAAAAAATATTCGTAGATGGGTCTAGTCTACTTATTTTTTTGACTTGACTGACTCTGTATTTTTTTAATAGCCAACGAAATAAAATATTCTGCGTATAAATAATCTCGCATATTAAAACACAACAAACTTATTTTTATTAATTAAAATGAACACATTGCACCGAGTTCTGAATGCATTACTTTATGAAACGTGACACATCCACTCCCAAGAGATCTCTAATTGCAAAAAGCTTTTAACATTTCGCTTAACTTTTATTTTGTTCATTGCTAATTAAATCCCTAATTAATATCATAATGATTCCTATATTTAGTTTTATGCCCTTTCATGGTATTTTTCTTATTTCATTCATGTTATTTCATCACCAAGTCTCATTATACAACCCGTTAAATTTATTATATGTCATTTGCATAGAAAAGCGATTTAATAGTAATAGTTATTGTATTGATTACAAGCAAACGCTACATTTTACAATATCAATAAAATTAAAGTAGAAATCCTACGGCTCCATAAATAATGACAACTGTTTGCCATCCGAACGTTATAGCGGATGTCGTTAGTTCGATCTCAAAAAAATTACAATAATTAACGTTGCAACTCGATCTATCATTATTTAATTTCCAAATAGACGATCCCGGCTTGTCGTCATCAAACGGAATCATAATCATAAAGCATCAGGTTATGGGCGCTTCTATATATTAAATATTAAAGTATTCGGTGATGAATTGAGTTGTGATTAATGTGGGTAGCTATAACGATTCGTTATTTATATTGACGCGTTTATTGCCCGCCTACAGAGGGCTTGTGTTGTGTAAACTCGCGTTCAATAGGCGTGTTCGTTAACTATTGTCGTGAACGCGACCATAATTGAGGAAAATACAGTGCAACGGACTCCGTGGGCACGGCTTATTTACGTTACGGTTCATTTACTCATGTTGTTTAATGACCGGTGGAAGAGTTTGCAAATTGATGGTTCCGGAGTATAATTAAATTTGTATATCCCTAATATTTAATCTGTATACACAGTTATAAAAGAATAAAGGTAATGCCTGCCTTTCAGGGGACTATTTAATTAGAAATGGTGTTCACGTACCCGGCTTTTGATTTGGCATGTCGAGGAGAAGACAGAGATAGCCGGCTGAGTTCGATTTCGCAAAGCGTTATCTTTGTCTATGGCAGTCATTACGCTGTACGTTAAAGAGAACGCTTTACAAAAGCGAAGTCAATTTACCTTAGCCAGACAGTAGATTTACCGATTAACGCGTAAATTAATATAAAAGTTAATACTACACGAAGTAAACTACAACAGTAGTAAAAATAACTGCGATAAATGTGAACGATAAGTACTATGAAATTGTTTTTTATTGCAGCGCCGGTTTGGGAGAATGTTTGAGTGATAGTCCATCTCAAGAAGAATACGTGTATCCCGAAGTACCAGCGGGTGAGTTATTTACAAGAAAGAGAGTTATATTTTATACCTGTGTATAATCAAACGCCATTTTATATCAGGAGCAATTTATTCGAAGATTCAAAGGCAAAAGTGGAACATACCAACAATCAATCAATTAATCAAAAATATCCAAATATCACCTTCTGATAAATTTCTTCCTTTAGTTCGATCCTGTGTTCGCTTCGATCTCCAGGGTATAATTGTTCTTGGTAGATCTACGAATGGTTAATTCATAGCATTTGCATATACTACATTTGTAATTACCTTACAAACATCGTGTGAAGTTATCGCGTTTATATATTTAGTTAATTTCATATTAAACTGGCTGAAAGTAAATAATATAATTCAATGAGAAATGTATCAAATCTAGAACTTAGGATAAAAGCACAGCTCTTTTTGTTGCTAAGATTATCGCCGCTCCTAGTCAGATAGCTCCCAAGCTCCAGAGTACTCACGACCAAAACCCAAATATGGTTACACTAATGTAAATGATTGCACCGAAGTTGCCATTAAAACAGTTAGTCATTTCCCCACCCGATACGCTCAGGTGTGCCACAGGGCTCCATACTCGCGCCCACGCTCTTCAATCTGTTCATCAGTGACCTACCTCGGTCTCGGGGGGCCGAGGTAGGTTGTTACGCTGACGATACCGTTATTTACACTTCCGGCTGGCGGTCGGACTTTCTTAGGAAGCGCATCGAAAAAGCCGTTCATACTCTCGGTGAATGGTTTCGTCGATTGCGCATAGAAGTTAATCCCGATAAGAGTGCCGCAATACTCTTCGATCCTACGAAACGCGCTAATAAATTTGAGCCCACCAGGCTATACGGAATCGATATCCCTTGGGTCGAAGAGGTCAAATATCTCGGTGTTACATTAGATAGATACTTAAAGTTCAATTTACATATAGACAGAGTGCGAAACAAAGCCGCTATGGTATTGGGTCGCCTCCATCCGTTGCTTTGTCATAAGAGTAAGATGTCCTTCAAACACAAGCTCACTTTGTATAAGACATGTATCCGCCGCGAACTATGAATCCGTACCTAACGCTGCGCGTTATAAAAGACGTCCGCGACACATTTTTACCAACCCTCCTGATTCAATCACGTCAGCGAACGATCAGTACCAGCCTGTCCCTCGAAACAGAGCGTGTTCACGACCCCGCCCGCGTAACCCCAGATCACGCCGCCGTGGTCTGGGGGTTAATTTCGCTCTCGCACACCCGATTAGGCCTCCCATGCCAGCGGCTCAAACCTAGGTTCGATCCCTCGATAGGGAGCCCTTGAGTGCGTTGCTTGCGCGATACGGTGACACACAAATATACATCACCGCTACAACACTACACGATCACCCCCACACACGTGCAAGCCTACACGCTTACACATGAAAGTGGAAGTGTTTACTTTTTTTTCCCCTTATCGAACTGAAAAACTCTCAATTTTCCGATAATAAATATATGGAGGAGTTGTTGAGGCGTGTATGCTTGGTACACATATACGTTTCAACAACTCATACATATATAAATAGTTAGCTAGGTTAGCTAAGATAGGTCGCGATTTTGCATGCAACAGGCAACAGCCAAGCCGAGATGTGCTGTGCACTCTTGAACTGGTTGCCAAAATAAAATCGGCTGAGTGCCGACATCCTCAAAAATACTGACAGTTGTTCTGTTGTGATTTTCTTTCATTACTTGATCCCACGTTAAAAGGAAGATTTAGTCTGTAAACAGCAGCTAGTTGTATACCTATATAGCAAAATCATAAACATATAAATAGCATTGTCCGAAAAAGACCGGGTACATACTGTATATAAACTACGATGTCATTTGTTTTAGGTGTAACGTTCGACGCTGGGTCACAGTGTCACCTGCAGTTTGGAGCTGAAGCTGTCATATGCGCTAAGCCCTCAGAACTATGCGAACATTTATGGTGTCTCGTGAATAACACATGCAAGACAATGTTACGACCAGCTGCCCCTGGCACTACATGTGGGCCAGACATGGTAATTAAATATTCACATCAGTTCTAGAAAGGTCAATTGACTTACGAGTCATTGATGGTCTTTGCAAATCAGTTCACTTTTTCACAGTTTATATAAAGAGTACCTGGGCGACCGAGCCTTGCTCGGTTCTTTAAAAAACATTTATCAATTAAAATAAACTGTTAGGTTTGCCTCATAAAACTATTTATTTTTTACATAAAAAAAAATTATCTCTTCTGTTGTCAGTTGGATTCGAACTGAGGTTACACGGATTTTCAAAGCACACAATTTCCATCCGAGGTATTTTTGTTTTGACAGCGCCGGCGAAATTTACCTTTATATTCTAGCTCTATTTTTCCATTGCCTGAGAACTCAGTTTAAAAAAGTTTTCTATGAATAAAATGTAGCTAGATCGATTTATCGTCCCCAAAACTACCTACATGCTAAGTTTCACGGAAATCGCTGAAGCCGTTTCCGAGATCCTGAAAATATACAAATATAAAAATATACAAGAATTGCTCGTTTAAAGCTATAGAAGATAGATAATTATAAGAAAAATATTCTACACTTAATTATTACTCACCGAATTCCTTTGACACTTACGTATTATTAAAATTAAAATGAATTTATAGTTTATCTATTCTGTTATTGTTTATTTATTTAATAGTATATACTTCCAACAAAGATTTCATATGATAAATATATTAAATTGTATATAATGAAAATCTTTATATTCAATTTTATGTTTAAAACAATAACCCATTCGATCATAACGTAAAAATCATAAGATAGGTACATAAGAACTGTAATAAAAACTAGTCAGGCTGAGAAGAACAAAACATAACACATTTATATGTATTACTTATATACTAAATATAAATAAAGCTGTGTTCCGGCTACTGTTTGACATTTGTCTCTCACGACGGCATATCAAACAAATATTTACTTATTCAGATTTCTTTATCACTTGTGCATATCAATAAGTTTCCCTTCGTCCTGAGAATATTTTATTCACTACATATGACGTATACGATTGTATCTTTTGCTATCGAGTTCATCATCAACTAAGTACGCGAAAAGACTTTTAAATATCATAAATATTTTTACCCTACTGTAAAGTTTAAAGATGACGTGACTCCTTGATGTTTACCAAAATTGACATTTTTTTGAGAAAAATATGTCGGCGCTGACAAAAAAACTATAGGTACTCGTATGTTCAGATTCTGACTGGAATCTAGGAAACCATTTTTTTCTCGTATTGACTACGTTATTGACCTAGCAGGGTCTTAACAGCTTCACCAGACTACTAGGAAACGAAGTGTTTTGCTATCACTTGATGAATGATATTATAAGTATAGACACATCATACGTGTTTCGATAGATAGTTCGGTGAAGCTGTAAGACCTTCCCAGGTTACCAGCGTTTTCATTTCGAAAAAAAAAGCGTTTCGACAGCGCCTTCTTAAAACTTGACTTCTAACTTCTTTTTAACGGCTGCCGTGTCAATCCACCGGTATCTAAGCAATATATAACTATTTCTTTTTCACCACCGATATTGAGAATATGCCATCTCACTTCCACATTTTATATAAGACAGTTTACTATGTGTTTGTTTTCGTACCATTTGTTTTGTCAAAATATCATATAGGTAACGTCTACACATTTTTAACTATATATAATTGTCGCTTAACATCTAAAGTAAACATTCTTGTCAATACAATAGAGACATTACACCTGAAATAATAAATTAGGCTCCGTGGATTAATTATTACCGTAGAATTGAATATTATTTCACAGTGGTGTCAAAACCAAACGTGTGTGCCTCGAACTCCATCTCCTGTACCACGTGACGGCGGCTGGGGCCAGTGGAGTGAATGGAGCGAATGTTCCAGAACGTGTGGAGCTGGTGTTTCAACACAATCAAGAGAATGTAATAATCCTGAACCCTATAATAATGGCAAATATTGTATTGGAGACAGAAGCCGGTGAGTAATATAGTTTGTAATTTAAATTAATATCGGTTCACTGTTGGATATGGTCAATTAAATCTCAATTTATCTAATACTAGTTTTTGCTCGCGGCTTCGCTTGCGTTAATATAGATATAACCTATCCTTCGGGAACAGTAATTTTTGTTTTCTCAATAAAAGTTCCCTATACTATTTTGTACCCCTGGAAACGGTTGATTTAATATTGGTAGTATAATATTAGTTCGTTGTCATATATCAGTGACTGCAAATGATGTTAAAAAAGCGCCGAATCAAGCATATACCTATACGTGGAAGTAATTTACCCTTAAAATAAAATGTAAGTTGATAGAATAAGGCAAAAGTTGAAAACAACCCTATTACTGTTCCCGGTTTTAATTATATTAAACTTTAAAACGTTATGAAATATTTGCAATTTCACACAAAATAACCATAGAACATTAATATGGATTTTAAAAGCGTCCCTGTTGCACGATACAATAAAGTTGAATTTTTTTTTAAGCAAACCGTTATAAAAATATTGTGGCTATATTAAATACTATCTTAAGATTATAGTACCTGGACTACCGAGTCTAGCTCGGTTCTTCAAAAAATATTTTTAAATTAAAATAAACTGTTAGGTTTGCCTTACAAAATTAGCATTTTTTATACAAAAAAAAAAATCTTTTGCTGTCACTCGAAGTCGATCTGGGGTTAGACGGGTTCTCGAAGCAGCCGTTTTCCATCTGAGCTACTTTTCTTTTGACAGCGGCGGCGAAATTTACCTTTATATTCTAGCTATATTTTTTCATTGCCTGAAAACTCAGTTAAGCAAAAGTTTTCTATGAATGAAATCAAGCTAGATCGATTTATCGTCTCTAAAACCACCTACATACTAAGGAAGCGGCGTCAGCGATTTCCGAGATCCTGAATATATAACAATATAAAAATATACAAGTATTGCTCGTTTAAAGGTATTAGATATATCTTTAATAACATAACAATATAATTAATTATAGATACAAAATATGCAACACCGATCCGTGCCCTATCAATGAGCCAACGTTCAGGGAATACCAGTGCTCGAAACATAACAATATGACATATAAGAATGAAACCATTGCTGAATGGATACCGTATTTCGATCAAGGTTAGTCACTATATCCTACGTTATAATTAAATATTTATGTGGTATGTACAATATACTAGACAAATGTTTATTATTAAGTTTAGAATTTTTCACATTTTGTTATTTCTAACAATGTTAATTTAAACTACTAATTTAGGGACAGGCTATAGGGGCAAGGCATTGTGAATCGGCCCCAGAAAGATATTGAACCTATTAGGAGATAAGCAGAGGATAATATGATTTTCAGATTTCTAATTATTCGGTTTTCAAGATAAAGCAAAGCATGTAAAAAACGGAAAAAAGTCACGATTGGTTGAACCGATTAATCTACATTTTTAATATATTTTGGGAGCTACTGGTAGCTTCTAGAAAAAAAATGTAAATCTGAAACTTCCAGGATCATAACATATCACTGGTCTCTAAATAGCTTCTAAATACTGCTTAAATATCTTTATAGTACCTATTTATGCTTATGGCCCTATGCCTTTTATTTTAAAAATTATAATATTTGTTCGTAAAGTTCTTCAATATTCTTATATTAAACAAAACATATACACTTTTAAAAAACTAATCATAACTTTAGTACTCAAAGTAAACTGTTTAATATTTATATTATCTACTATACTCAAAATATTTTATAAATAAAAACAACTATAGTTATCCCACTATTGACTAAAACCTGTTTCCAAAACAGGTATTTCATCAAAAATAACCTCTCTCAATAAGCCTGTGCGTTGAGAAAATATGTGTGTCTTCTGTTTTATTGCGTACACGTGTGCCAGATATGAGGAATCTTAATAGACTGCATTGTCTTATGGATAATTAAAAAAACGTCCCGTCATGTTTGAAAACCAGGTCACGATTTATTAAAACATATAAACAATAACCTCTGCCTGCGACATCGTTCGCCTGGAATACTTACTTTGGGCTAACGCTAACACGCACCGGAAGCTCTCAAGGGAAAATAAAAACCCGATTCTTGAACATTCTACATTGGTGCTTCGCTCCTATTGGTCTTAGCGTGATAATATATAAATAATATATAATATAATAATAATAATAACATTCGATTAGATCATATTAGATTACTACTGTGAATTAAGGAACGAAGTTAAAATGTTTAATATGAAACAAGCTCAATTTTTTAATTAATTTTGCTTTTGGTAATAATGTGAATAGCTTCTATTTTTTACAATTTTACTTACAAAAAATACATTTTCAGATAAACCGTGCGAATTACAATGTGTTTCACGAGATGGGAACGATATAGAAATGTTGGGTGGATTCGTTGCTGATGGCACGCCTTGTCGACAAACTCTCGGGTCACGAGATATGTGTATTGCAGGTAATTTTTTTATTGCACACCATATACCATTTTTCATGGTACATGCATGCACATATGCAATTTTATCAACTCTTGAGTTTTTTTTATGTCATAGCAAGCAAACGATCAGGAAGGTCACCTGATGTTAAGTGATCACCACCGTCTATAGACACTTGCAACACCAGGGGACTCTCAAGTGCGTTGCTAGCTTGGAGGGGAGAGGGGGAGGGGGAGATGATCTTCCGGCGCTCTCACTGACCGAACGAAAAGCAACAATGCAAGCACTGTTACTTCACGTCGGTTTTCTGTGAGAGGGTGATACTACCCCGGGCGAACCGACCCATTCATGCTGAATAGCTACTAATAACATTATATTAACTAACTAGCTGTTACCCGCGGCTCCGCACGCGTTTTTTGAATGTATTAAATAAATGTAAAATTGTTATTAGATGTGTAAATAACAATAATACTCTTTCAAAAATATTTGTAAGTATGACACGCACATCATCTACAGTAATAGGTAAATGGGATGGAATTTATCATAAGCCACATAGCTGGAACTTTAAACTACTATCTATGTATCAGCCTCATTGCTCACTTACACTATATAAGAAAGTAATGAAAATATTAAGCTATACATTATCGAACAATATGTGTTCAATCTTTTATTGTATAGATATAATATCGGGTATCGTCTGCTGAACTCGCTAGCTTCGCTCGCTAAAACAGCTAATTAGTTGGTTATTTGCCCGTAAAATTTCTGTTAAAATATTACTTGTAGTCCGTTGAAGCTGTTAAGACCTTGCTAGGTCAATAGCGTAATCATTTCTAAGAAAACAAAACCGTTCATATAGGTCCAGCTGTTTCGGAGATTACCCGGAACAAATAAATAAACAGATATAATGACAGAATCAAAAAAAAATGTTGATATTTGTAGCACCGCAGATATATGTATTCATCAAAAAGTATTTATTTGAATATTATATACACACGCTTTATTCTTATAATACGTAATACGCAATATATCACAAACCAAAAATTGGAAGCAAAACTAACGTAGAATAAACTTTTTGAGGAGTTTATGACGGGATTTCAGTCAGTGTTATGTAGGGATTTTATATTTTATTCATAATTTTGTATTATTTTACTCTATGTTGTGTTAAATTGGCGGCGTTTTATGTAATATGGTTTGATTATTATGCATGAGTGAAATAAATGAAAAATAATGCCATGGAGCATGTATTCTGTAAGCTTGAAATTAAGAAGATAAAAATTTACGAAATATTATATAGAAGATTTGGCGCTTATGTATAGAGAATACATAAGAACTACCTATACTGACAATTTTAGAATTGGCAGTATGGATTAATTCCTTCGCCTGTATTGTGATGGACGAATATTATTACTACTAACCTTTTAGAATATCAGCACAAAATAAAATTTACAAATGTTTCCGACACAAACGTACCACGTATAATTAAAAATTGAAAACAAAACTAACGTAGAACAAACCTTTTGAGTAGGAACACAAAATAAACCGTGAAAATATTTCCGATAGAATGTTATCGCGTTACCATGGCAACGCATATAATACTGACATTAACACGCAGCGGAAGCTTAAAAAATAGCCCGTTTTTTTGACATTCTTAATTAGTGCTCAACTCCTGTTGGTTTTAACGTGATGATATGTAGCCTATAGCCATCCTCGATAAATGAGCTATCTAACACTAAAAGAAACTTTTAAATTGGATCTGTAGTTCTTGAGATCATAGCGTTCAACCAAACAAACAAACAAACAAACTCTTCAGCTTTATATATTAGTATAGATAACATTATATTATAAATAGCTTCAGCGTGACTCTACCACTTACACTACGAGTTAAAGTACAAAATTAAAGTGTTGCTCGAAATTATACTGAACTGCTACTTTGTTTTTAAATACAACTGAAATATTAAATCACCTATGCTATTGTTATATTAAATGATGCTTTTGCTCAGGTGTGTGTTACAAAGTGGGTTGCGATTGGATCGTGGATTCCGATGCTGAGGATGATGCATGTGGCGTCTGCGGCGGTGACGGCTCCGCTTGTAAAACCGTGCAGGGCATTTACAGCAAAGGCACCACAAGGCAGTCTGGATTCAGTGAGGTATTTATGATATTACGTTGTTATCACATAAGTCTAAAGACACCCTACAGGTATATAGGCTTCTTCTCGAAGAAACACATGGGTGTAATCACAATGCCACTCCACCACGTATTTCAAACTCCAAGAAATTTTCAGTTCCTTCACCGTCAGCCGATAGTGTTACCAATTTAAATTAGAAAATTTACGTGAATTTTGAAAAGTTCATTACTACTTTTCGGGGTTCAGACAAACCCCTCAACCATCACCACTATCACCATCACCACAACGTTATACTAATCTTCAATTATACATTTATTTTACGTGTTTGTCACCACAAAAAAATCTTACCCTAAATCTTATACTGACTTATTTTTCGATCAGGTCGCAGTGATACCTGCGGGATCGAGAAATGTTAAAATACAAGAAAAAGTGAGCCCAGGAAACTATATATCTATCGGAAGCGCTAAATCGAGGAAGATGTATTTGAACGGAGCGAGGTAAGTAACTAGTAATGTCTATTTTTGTGCGTTGTGCGCGCATCACTCAAAAACTACTGGATAATACCTATAACGAGCTGTCTTCATCCCGTAGAGAAGTTAGGCAAGCGTAGTAGTGCTTTTGTTTCTTTACTTTGTACATAAAATATATTATTGATGTCTATAGGCGAGCGTAAGCCTGATTGTTGGCGTGGCGAGTGTGTGAGACGTGGCAACGCGAAGCCATGCGCAAGTGACTGTGCACAATCTCTCTTGCCACACTGAACTCGCATACCTATAGCGTATACATTGTTGTTTACTACGTTACACATGTGAGGGTAAACTGTGTTTATTATTTTGTAAATAATAGAAATGAATATTTATGTAAGAAATAAACAGTCATTATTTTACGGAACTAATTTGTATTTTTTAGCTTTATCTTTTCATTATGCCATAATTGATTCCTGTCGTAAGCTGTTCTGTTATGCATATAACTTATACAAAATAATTTCGATGTATCACATCTGCCAGGCGTACCGTGATGACTCAATTTTTTTGACGATAATAAACGCCATAGACAACGTCCCAGGTATCCTCTAGTTTGCAATATAGATCACACTAAAGAACATTTTTTTAAACAATCCGATATAAAAGCATTGAGTTTTAGAAAGGACATGCCTTTATAAGTTATAATATAGAAGTTAATCCTGATAAGAGTGCCGCGATACTTTTCGACCCTTTGCGACGTAGTGATAACCTTGAGTCCATCAGGCTATATGAAGCTGATATACCATGGGCCGGCGAGGTCAAATATCTCGGTGTTACATTAGATAAACATTTAAAGTTTGAGTCACATATAGATAGAGTGCGAAACAAAGCCGCTATGGTCTTGGGTCGCCTCCATTCTTTGCTTTGTTATAAGAGTAAGATGTCCCTCAGACACAAGCTCACCTTGTATAATACAGGTATCCGTCCCGTTATGACATATAGCCGTTTTTGCACATATGTCGAAAAATAATTTTCAAAAGTTACAGGTTCTCCAGAACCGCGTTCTACGTAAAGTTACCGGTGCCCAATGGTACGTTCGGAATAAGGATCTTCACAAGGATCTGGAGATGCCTTCTATCTGGACGTACATTAAATCCCTTACTAGGAGTTACTTCGAAAATGCCGCGAATCATCCCAGTCCGTTAGTGGTATCCGCTGCAAAATACGAAACCGTACCTAACGCGGCTCGCTACAAAAGACACCCGCGACATATTTTTACCGATCCTCCCGATGAAATAACGGCAGCGAACGATCAGTACCAACCTGTCTCTCCAAACAGAGCGTGTTCATGCCCACGGCGGCGTAACCACAGATCACGCTGCCGTGGTTTAGGGGTAAATTTCGCTCCCGCACACCAGATTAGGCCCCCCTCGGCAGCGACTCAAGCCTAGGTCCGTTCCCTCGGTGTGGAGCCCTTGAGTGCGCTGCTCGCGCGATACAGTGATACAAAAATTTACATCACTGCTACAACATTACACGATCACCCCCACACACGTGCACGCTACACGCTTACACACGGAAGTGGAAGGGTTTTATTTTTTTCCCTTATCGAACTGAAAAAACTTTAATTTTCCGATAAAAAATACATGGAGGGGTTGTTGAGGCGTGTATGCTTGGTACACATATGCGTCTCAACAACTCAACATATATGAATAGTTAGCTAGGTTAGCTAAGTTAGGTCGCGAGTTTGCATACAACAGGCAACAGCCAAGCCGAGGTTTGCCGTGCACCCTTGAGCTAGTTGCCCAAATAAATTCGGCTGAGTGCCTTAAGCACTCGCCTTAGTAGTTTGGTGAAGCTGTTAAGACCTTGCTAGGTCAATAGCGTAGTCAGTTCGGAAAAAAAATTTTATAAGTTATAATCTTTTATGATGCACGAACTATATCTGAAAATATGTATTAAAACATTAAACTTTATTACACAATCATAGAGGCTATAAAGGCCGGATTTTGTAGTGGTAGAGCCAAGCTGAAGCTATTATTGTTTTCAGCACGAATGGGTCGGCTCGTCCGGGGAAGCACCACCCTCTCACAGAAAACCGACGTGAAGTAACAGTGCTTGCATTGTTGCGTTTCGTTCGATCAGTGAGAGAGCCGGATACCCACCTACCATCCCCTTCCCCTTCCTCCTTCCCTTCTTGTCCCCCCCACCCTCCTCCCAAACACAGGCAGGCAACGCACTTGTGACTCCTCTGGTGTTGCAAGTGTCTATGGACGGTGGTGATTACCTAACATCAGGTGACCCATCTGTTCATTTGCCTCCTATGATATAAAAAAAAAAATTAACAAAGAACCTATTCGAACCCTTCGAGATCCTAACACGAGAGTAGCGTACATAATACGAGTTGTTCATTTTTTTTCATAAGAAAATGAATATTAGTTCTACTACAAATTATACAATCTTATATATTTTTTTAATTAACTCAAATTACCTACATTGATATTCAAAAACATTTGAAACCCATGGTCGTTGCTGCAACACCTCAAAACTTTTAAATTAGGCCACGTGTATTTACTATTCATGTGCTATATTAAGCACATATTTTGCACTGCCAGTATTTGTGTTATCAATACTAAATAAGCATGTCTATATAATCGTTACATTTTTGTTACAGAAATGCCACTCTAACAGAATACTTCGTGGCAGGAGCTCAAGCTATTTACGAACGAGACCGTGATTGGGAAAAAGTCCGGATATCAGGGCCAATCGCAGAAGATATCAAAGTTTATGTATGTAAACACATTTTAATCCTTTTCCAAGATATACATACTTATTAATTACATTTGCGTTAAGTATCATGCATTTTCGTAATCGTTTCAATTTAATGTCGGTTAACCTTACAAGAATCGTTCTAAACAAGGCTTTCGCACTTTAGTGTGTCACAATTATATTACTTATGTTTAGTGAATCTCTACCTAACTAACTTTTATATCAAAAGCTACGGTATTTGGCTTTTATTGTAGTATTTGGAAGTTGTTAATGACATCTGTCAATACCTCGTGTAGGTCATCGCAATTCCAGGGTTATAATTTATTTATTTTATTTTATTTATTTTTCGTGATCCTCAGAAAGCTCATACCATTATTTAAAAAAACCTAGTTTGTGTTATTAAGTAATATCACAGAATGTTCACAAAATGGAATAAGCCTCCGTGGCGCAATTGGTTATTGCGTTCGGCTGTTAACCGAAAAAGTAGTCTGGTGAAGCTGTTAAGATCATGCTGGGGCAATAGCGTAATCAGTTCGAAAAAAAAAATGCAAAACGGACAAGTGGTTTTATCCTTTTAATAAAGATGAGTGTGTACGGATATATATATGGTAAATGGTGGTATATATGGAGAAATACTTCTCAATAAGTTATTAAATCAAATCTACTTTCATACTAAGTAAAAAAAACAATTCCAGCAAAGAATATTCCGCGGCAGACACCGCAATCCGGGCGTTACTTACCAATACACAGTGGACCGAAGAAAACTACGAAAACATTACAGTTATCGGCTATCGGAGTGGTCTCCTTGTTCCGTCACCTGTGGCATTGGATACGCAAGACGATACTATGAATGCGTCGACGAACATAATCGTAAGTTAACTCAATCCTATTTATTTTAAAATAAGCGGTAACACTTTTATAAGTTCTATTATCCCAACATAAAATACCAATCTCAACATTATTACAAGCCAATTTTCAATGGGCATATGAAACTAGATTCAGTCATAGAATTCAGTAATCATCAGAGTCTTCCAATATAATTAAGATTCACGCAGGCAGTATAAACTATTATACTAATAGAAAACGATGTTATACAAGAAAAATACCAAATTAATACTCATAAATGGAAAGTAGCAAAAATACACTATGGAAACCTGGACATCACAATAAAAAATAAAAACAAAAACAAAAAAGAATACCAACCTATTGCATTTAATATTTCCTTGTTTTTAAATTAGGTTATAAAACTAACAAGAAACAAGTTTGTATTTTTAAAGGACTTGAAAAACATAAGTTACCTGTTATATATTATTGTACGTGCGTTTTTATTCCCAGAAAAAACTACGATTTTTAATTCTCTTACCGTGTTAATGTCTTTTTTTGGTATTAATACATTAAGGAAATATTCGTAGTTACAGACTTCTACAGAAATTTGTTTATTGTTAATCTCTAACGAGTATTTACTTTTAAATACCATCGTATAAATATACTCAAGACCTCTTATTTTGAACGTTTCAACCGGTAATACCGATAATACAATTAAAATCATGAATTTACTACATGAAGATTCTAACCTCAAAAAAAATTAGTTTTCCCACTATAAAATGTATAAAATTCCCTATAAAATAGTTAAATTGTCTTGTGCGGTGTACTTTTTTAAGTAAGCGACGATCGGTTTATTAAAAGAATACCACTTAATGATGTTCAGTTGAACATCCACAAACCATTTCACTTTTAACTATGTACTTTATGTATTAACTAGTAAAAATGGAAACTATGATAATCTTTACATCTCTTATATTATTCTTACCAGGACTAGTAGAACAGTCTCAATGTTACCACATTGAGTCACCGCGACACGAGGCTCTGATGCAACAGTGCAGGCAGCCTGCCTGCCCCGTCTTCTACACGCCGTCTGTCTACAGGCACTGGTGGGTGGGAGGCTGGAATCCGTGCTCTAAACCTTGCCATATGCCGGTATGTTCTTAAATACTTTAAAGATTTTGGCGTCTCACCATAATGTCATCTGATGGTAAACCTAGAGAATCACTCTTAATTACAGCTGCCGGAACAAACAAACGGTTGTTTGGCAGTAGATTTCCGACTTTTTTTTATGTACTAGGAGGCACACGAACAGACGGGTCACCTGATGTTAAGAGATCACCTCCATCCATAGACACTTGCAACGGCAGAGGTGTCGCAAATGCGTTGCCAGCTTGTGTTTGTGAGGAAGTGGTAAGGGGAGAGTATTAGGGAGGGGAGATGGTCTTCCAGCTCTCTCACTGATCGAACGAAACGCAACAATTATTATTTCATGTAGGTTTTCTGTGAGAGGCCACCATAGTACCACTACTACCCTGAGTGACCCGACCCATTCATGCTGAAACCAGTAATAGCTTCGGCGTGGCTCTATAAGAGTAATAGCTAGTCAGATGGACTTAGAAGATGCCCTACCAACATGCTATAGTTCCATCACAATGTCTTTCTTTAACGAAACCTCCGAATTAGTCGTAAGGATAAGGACTTATGCTAATCGACGCGGTGACCGAATATATTATCGACTAAGCCATCAGTGCTTCCAACTGTTTTCTTACTTACTTATTTAAACAGAGTCAATTTATCTAGTAAAATATTATATTTGTGTTAAATAAACAATTTGACAAATTATTTAGTTTGAAACGGAATAAATTTAATACCTATGAATAGTCGAAGACAAAGCAATACCTTTTCCTTCTCCATTTATCAACCGATTTTCTTTACTTCTGTCTTTGTTTAGTTCTTATTGAGGAGCTATAGTGTTATCAATAAAAAAATTGAAACCATTTTTTTCATTATCATCGATGAGTTAATCTTTATTTAAAAGTCTTCTCTCTATTCGTCATAAATCCGATATTTACGTCTACTATATTACGTCTACGATATTGACATATCGACAGAAAAATACTCAATGATATTGAAACTTAAATGTATGTGAATTTTGATCGAATTTTGAGCAATGGGACTACACTGGTTTAATAATACTGGTTTTATAAACATACAGTTCATTTTATATGCTTTAAAATCTATTCATCTAATCTGGTATTGTATATATTTTTAATGACCAAAATAATTATTTTGCTAAGAATATAGTTTAATACAAATTTATCTTTCTCCAGGGCGAGGAAGCAACAAAGCAACGTAGTGTATACTGCGTCGATAAAATTACGAATAAAGTGATAGATGACTCTGAATGCGACCTTGCGAGTAAACCGTTGACAACAATCAAATGTGCGGACGTTCCTGCCTGCTAATCTACGATCATACGAAGATATATCGATATAAAGGTTTCAATATCACATAGAAATGTGACAGATAATTTCAAACGAAATTAACGAAGCGTGCATAATTGCACATAAGAACAACCAAGCCGGAAAGATTCCTTACGGATGTGGCTCTAAATGTTAAATTACCCAAATAGTTTCATCTCAAGATTTGAAAGTGGGTGAAAGAAGAGGCAACAGCTATTTATGTAGATTTTACCGAAGTGACAAATGTATGACGTGGAGTGATGTAATAGTGAAATTGACACTACTATGACAGATGAATGTAATAGAAATGTAGAGGTTTTTGACTGAGAGCTTGTGTACTTGTTACGTTAATGCAATATTGAAGTAACCCATCGAATAGACATTATTCACTTACGCATAAGTACTCGAATAGTATCACTTAGTGGTGACGTGCGAATCTCGCAAGTACATAATCAATGCTCTGCAAATACCACTTACTGCCATATTATATAAGTTATATATAGTTTTAACAGTCCGCTTAATTATTAACCACTAATTAATAATACTTTATATTCTGTAACATCAGTATTAAAATGGTGTATGTATTTCTTTTATGCAAAATGTGAAAGCGTTTATTAAGTTAAATAATTGGCCAATTCTAAAGACATTAACAATTTAAATCATCAATAAACAACAACAACATCAAGTTTTTCATGAAATCAATATATAATAATCAGTAAAATTTCATTTTAAATCAGTAAGTGCCTTTAGAATCGGTTCCAGTATATAACGATTGGACCAAAAATATTTTAGAAAACAAATTCACGTTGCCATAATGAAGGTTACTGCCAATATGACACCTGTATCATATAAGCTTAGTTTTATTGTGTATTCTTTATGTAATAATCAACGATGGATATTTTTGTACAAATTAATTATTCAAATAATTTTCATAAGTATATATATTAGATTGATTAAAAAAAATCGATTATATTGTTGGAGTGATGAACAAAAATCCTGTGAAAGCCGTTAATATTAAGATATAGAAATAAAGAAATATTAAGAGTGCCGCATGATACATTTTAATTTCCCACATGATTAACATGGGAAAGCTTGTTTTTTTGAGGTTAGAATTTTATAACTCTTTAATGGTTCATCAAAAAGGCTAGACCAAATCATTTTCGTATATAAAATTTAAAGCTCTACAAAAAAGGTAACTTATATTTTTGATAAACCGACGCGTTTTGAAGTTATTCAACTTAGAATATAATTTATAATATTTTCTCATTTCCTTTCAATTTTTGACGAAACTATTAAGATTTTTTGAATCAGTCTAATATACATTATACCAACACGGTCATTGGCTAGAATCACATACATATAAGGTCATAGAGAAATAGCTAGTCAATCCAATAGGCATTTGTACCAATTAGATGCACAGAATTGTTTGATGGTAATGCCTTCATTTTTTTGAACCATTTGTGAATTAAAAGATGTTAGTACACACATAGAAGGTATTCTTTTTAACATTCATTACACATTATTAATTTAAACTTACATTTTGAAATAATAATATTAATTGTGTTTTAATGATTGTGCCTATTGAATCAAAAATATAGAATAAACAAAAATATTTATTTTAATTTATAAGCATTGTTTGTGTCCTTTTGTGTCTAAGCATAATTTCGAAGCAGTAATTAGATAATATTGTATATTCATCTGCTACCTATTAAACTTTGAGTTTATGAGATATGTCAATCGATTGATACACAATTTTAATTATGTATGTAGTAGTGCTTTTGAGACTAACCCTTAGTTACGCACGAATTATAATTAAATATAACTGGTTTATATTGTTTAAAATAATTTATATCGTATTGATGTATCGATTATAATTGTGTATGTAATTAGATATGGCAATAAAATCGTTTTACAAACTTACCGGCTTTATTATTTACTAGCTGACTCAGCCACCCGTTGCTGTAGCTCAGTTATATCATTACATCTTGATAAGAATTCATAGCTGTTGTCTATACTAATATTATAAAGAGGTAAAGTTTGCGAGTTTGTGAGGTTGTAGGGGATAATCTCAGGAACTACAGGTCGGATTTGAAAAATTCTTTCAACGTTGTATAACTCATTTATCGAGGATTGATGGCTATATATCATCACGCTAAGACCAATAGGAGCGAAGTACCAATGAAGAATGTTTAACAATCGGGGTTTTTTTCCTATTGAGAGGTTCCGCTGCGTGTTAGCGTTAGCCCAAAGTATCTATTCCACGCGAACGAAGTCGCGGGCAGAAGCTAGTTTAAAATATGACCAATAAACATAGTAACAGTACTTGCATTATTGCGTTTCGTTCGGTTAGTGAGAGCGACGGAGGCCCATTTCCCATCCTGTCTCCCTTCCCTCTATTATCCCCATGGCCCATTTCCCCCATCCCCCAAAAAACACGGTTCTCCTGGTGTTACCGGTATCTATGAACGGCGGTGATCGCTTAACATCAAGTGACCCGCCAGTTTATTTGCCTCCTATATGACATTAAAAAAATATATATTGATTTAAATATTTTTATATAAAAAAACTAGTTAAGTTCCTTGCGTTTATTTCAGTGAACTAACAAAACGGTGGCCATCTTGTTAGAACTTTCCAGGGAGTTTTTGTGGCAAGTCAGAATCCATGCTGTATGCTATTATCTATCCACTGCACTTGTGCATAATAACCGAATTACGAGTATATTACGTAAAATACCACCAATATTACAGAGTAAAAAGTCATAACACCAGATTATGAATAAAATTAATATCCACTAAATGACATTTCAAGATTCCGCTGAAAACTGTAATCTTTCTTATCATTTCTTATTAATACGGAGTAGTTTTTGTGACTTAAATAAAAGTTTTTTTTAGTTTATTTTTGGCAATCGATCTTTCAGATTATTACTGCCATTGTCGCGTAGTCAATAATATTACAAGCGTCGTGCCATCACTTCTATATTAAGCGTCGTGTGAGTTAATATTCTAACAAAATGGTGGATCCCTTGTTAGAACCTTCCAGGGGGTTTTTGTGACATCTCAGAATTTCATGCTCCGTGGTATTATTTATTGGGGTGTAAGGGGTGTCGAGTAACATCTTAAGACTTGAGACACCCAAGCCAACCTCACCTGCACGTGGTGATCAACGAACGAGGCAATGGCGATAGCGGGGTGGTAGGGTTTTACAGCCTGACTGGGTCGCAACCACCATGTACATGGCGAAAAAGCCCGTCATAGTGATTCGCTTTTGCGCGTCGCGTTTCGGGATCAGCCTGTGCATATCCAGTACCGGGTGACTTTCGTCATTATGGCCGGCATGACAGCGGCGACCGAAAATGGATGAACTGTCTCTCGATGGTCGCCACTGTTTTTGGATTGTACTATGCTTGCCATCAGGCATAGTGCAGTCACTTTGTCGTGCTTCAATAAAAAAAAAAAATCACTTCGCTTATGCACAATAAACTAACTATATTACGTAGAACCCCACCAAATTTACAAAATATAGAGTAAAATAACACAAGATTATGAATAAAATATAAAATCCACTTCATGACAGACTAAAATTCGCGCCAAAAACTCCAATATAAAAGGACATATGCTGTCGCTGACCTTTTTGTAGGCATTATTAAGCTCTACAACTTTTCTCTAGAACTCCATCATATGAGCCGTTTATTTTGAAAGTGACCTAACTCCGTTTTTCAAATTTTTGCATGTTTTTGCCCATCATGGTTACATGTACAACTTCATAATATTTATTAGTGAAGGACTATATCTGTCTTATTAAATTTTATACGAAATATCTAATGAAATATTTTAAGATTTCGATCAATTTTCTTTAAAACCTTTAAATTATGCAAACTCCTTAGTTTACTTTTTTTTCTGTTCATGTAGTACTCATACTGAATTTTATACCTTGCAAATTATAAATTATTTTCATTTGTAATCGCATATCATTTTTTTTCCCTTTTGTTCAATCCATGTGATTTATAGATTGTAAAGATCTTATTGTAATCAAACCAGTGTTAAACTCTTTAGTAGGATTCACAATATTGTGTTATATTTTATGTATAGTCGAAAGTTTTCACTTTATCAACTAAGCCAGTTTTTGTATTTCAATATACTGTTTCTACATTTTGAATATTAGAATCTTACATAATCAAATAAAATACTAAATTTTTACTGTATTTTCTTAAGATAGATTAGATGATTAGAGTTACGATTTTTTTTTACTTTACTACAATTATTTAAATTAAAGTTATTTTTCCGTTATTGTTATGTCACAACCTTCTGGTAAATTGTTTTGTTTTAAGTGCCGGAGTAAAACTCATTATAGTTTCATTTTTATTCCTATATATACATTTTAAGCTTGTTTATATTCACGACTTGAGCGCGAAGTGAATTATATATATGCTTGACGGAAAAAATTGAGTCCTGGCTGAAAACCAGCGGCGTTCTGTAACTAACTTTATAGACAGCAGTATGCTGACCATAGGTCTCTTTGTCATAAGATTTGATTATGTGTAAGGGTTTCTTTTTAATAATAGATATTTTTGTACACCTTATGACAATAAATGTTTCTTTTCTTTCTTTCTATTCCAGATTGCTTATATTCAGAGCAAATACGATAATTTTTTACACATAAGTTTTCACAATTAATTAAATAAATGAGCCGTGTAGTTTGAAAGTGGCCCAACTCCATTTATAGTTACATCAATACGATGTACATAGCAGAATCAGCTAGAAATTTAATAAAACAAGCTCAGGAGCAAGTATCACGTAATTTGGATTATTGTTTTGCTTTCTCGTTCGACTTGCAAAAAGCATTACCGTATCCCAAGCTGACTACCTCAGTAGTATATTACACACGCAATACGTATATTCAAAATTTTGGTATAAACAATTTTCATAACGATAATGATTACATGTAGGTTTGAGATGAAACTATTGCATCCAGAGGTGCTCAAGAAATTGTTTCATGCATCTTAAAACATATTAAAAGTTGAAGAAATGAAAAACACCTTATAGCTTACAGTGACATGAGCATCGGGCAAAATAGGAACATTAAAGTAGCTTTGATGTGGTTGAAAATTGTTCCAAGCTTTGGATAATAACGTAGAAATTATAGATCATAAATTTTTAATATCAGGACATTCCTTTCTACCAGATGATAGAGATTTTGGTTTGGTAGAAATGGCATTAAAAATATTTTACTGTTCATTCCCCAAGATTATTAAAAAAGTGTCGAAAGGGTAATAATTTTATTGTAAATGAAATGAGACAGGAAGGTTTTGTATCAACAAAATTATTAAAAGACGCTATTTTTAAAAGGGTAAAGAATTCTGATGGAGAATCAGTAAACTGGTTAAGAATATGTTGAATGCGTTTTGTCAGAAATTAACCATATAAAATTTTCTATGAGACATCCATAAATGGAAATGAAAATTTTAAAAGTCCTGAATTTATTACGACGTCGAGGTAGACCAAGAAGGTTCGAAAACATTGTATTGGCACTATTGTATAAAAATATTAGACAAGTTACAAAAGCAAAATTTAAGGACATAACCGACCTATTACGAAACATACCACCAAAACATAATGATTTCTTCAAATCTCTTTCAGACGCACAAAATGTAGACGAATAGAAATTGTTCTGTAACAAATTTATGTTTGTAATTTTCTATGTTCTGTAATTAAAAAATGTTCTGAATCGCATAAATTATGTTTCCGAAATGTTTTCAAGATATTTAAAACAAATTCCGTTTTTTTTTTTTCAATTTGAAACATCTTAAATTATGTTGAATGGACTTGAACACTTTCAAATTTTATAATGGTTCTGGCTGTTGGTTTTGAAAGTGACCCAACTCCATTATTGATAAG
This sequence comes from Antheraea mylitta, assembly GCA_014332785.1. Taxonomy (NCBI): domain Eukaryota; kingdom Metazoa; phylum Arthropoda; class Insecta; order Lepidoptera; family Saturniidae; genus Antheraea; species Antheraea mylitta. Next base: position 8,573,265 of record JACEII010000012.1, read on the forward strand.
AAAACGCACGTTTTTTATTTAAAAATTGCAACTATTTTAACAAGAACTTTAAATTTAACATCCTTAGATACGCTTAAGCAGTATGACTCATTAGTATCTTATACGTATATTTTTAAATTCATTGAAACACAAAACTTGCAATATCTCGATTTGAAGATAATTGGAGTTAGGCTACTTTCAAAATAAGCGGTTCATATATCTCTCATCGTTAAGGTAGCGTTCGTAGAAGCGTTTTCGTTCGACCGTTTTTTCTCAGACTTATGTTTCAAATCCGACTACCCAAAAAAGTTTTTTCATTTTTCGAGTATATGTAGTAGTGTGTATCACTCACAAATAACGTGGCTTTCTATTGGTAAAAAAATTTACAAAATCGGTTTAGCAGATCCTGATATTACCCCCTACAAACTCACAAACTTTGCCTCTTTATAATATTAGTATAGAGTACCATATCAAATTTCGTCCAGTAGTTTTGTGTGAATCCAGAGTACAAACGAAAATCAAAAACACATTTAATAAAAATATGGAAATGAGTTCTATCATTGATTCAATGAGTATTTTTCAATCACAGAATATTCGTCTTTAAAATATTTGTTGTCCAGTGAAGCTGTTACGACCTTGATAGATCAATAGCGTAGTCAGTTCGAAAAAAAAATTAATGTACAGATCTCGTCCCGTTACCCTTTTATCTATGTATAGAAGATTAATTTTAAAAAGGGAAGCTGAAATAAAAGAGAAAAAATAAAACCACCGTAATAAGGTTGCAATGATTTCTTCAAGAACAAAATAAGTATCGAACGTAAATCAGACATAGTTATTTAAATGAACATATTACAAACATATTGGATGTATTTTGAAGTAGCATAACTATTTTTTTTTTAATCTGGAGTAGAATTTAAAGTCAGCTACAATTGCGAATACTTAGACGAATACAAAATAAAAAATATATAACACGCTGCTATTAATTAGGTACAAATGTTACGAAAAATAAACCAATTTATATTATATTCTAACACAAAAATCACAAAGAATCGCAGATTAATCAAAACACTATATAAAAAAAAAATGTATCTTCAAATGACCTAAATATGTGTTCTAGGTTCTGTTGTTTTATATTTATTCTTTGTATCTATAAAATAAAAAGGGTTCAACATAATATGGTTATTTTAACAATCATTTTTTTTTCACATTAATTCGTCATTTTATTTAGAAATATATCTTTTTTTAATTATCCATTACCAGAACATGACTCCTTTGTTAAAAGAGCTTCAGATGATACATCAAAACGTATGTGTTTCTTCTTTGTGGGGTGTTTCTGAAACAATTCATATGTAATCGGGCAATGTAGTAAGATTCACAAGATATAGTAAAGAAACTCAAAACAATAAAATAAGTGTATTTTCTTTTGAATTATTAAATTAATTATAACCTGATTTAAACTTCCATATATTTTTTTACTTCATTTTTGGCAATAAATTTTTCAGATTATCACTGGCATTGTAACGTAGTCAATAATATTACAAGCGTCGTACAATCATTTCAATATTAAGCGTCGTGTGAATCAATATTTTAACAAGATGGTGGATCCCTTGTTAGATAAAACCTTCCAGGGAGTTTTTGTGGCATCTTAGAATTTCATGCTCCGTAGTATTATTTTCCATTCATTGCCTTATACACAATAAACTAACTATATTACGTAAAATTAAGAATAAGAATAACACAAGATTAAGAATAAAATATAAAATCCACTACATGACAGATTAAAATCCCGCCAAAAACATTCCATAATTTGTATATTGCAATTGATAACAATTAGTCTAGTTTTTTCTTCTTCGTTCGCGTGGAACGTGATGTACACAATAGTGACAAAGAAAGTCATCTAAATGTATTTAATCCATTAGTTTATCTACTTTTCTCTCATACTTAAGTCTTTTTTTTTTCGAAATGACTACGCTATTGACCCAGCAAGGTCTTAACAGTTTCACCGGACTACTAAGGCGAGCGCTTAAGGCACTCAGCCGACTTTATTTTGGTAACCAGCTCAAGGGTGCACGGCACACCTCGGCTTGGCTGTTGCCTGTTGCATGCAAAGTTGCGACCTTAAGTCGCGTCGTCATTATAATTACGGTAACTTTAAATAGAGTGAACCGATCATTATGAAGCCAAGACTACATTAACATTTAGTACTTGAGGATATGCTTTTTGATTTTCTGTTACCGTGAAAGCATTACTTTAGCAGTGATGCGTGTTAAAAAAAACGTTTATCGTGAACGCATTACTTTAGCAGTGGTGCGTGTTAAAAAAATTATCGTGAACGCATTACTTTAGGAGTGATGCGTGTTAAAAAAAACTTTATCGTGAACGCATTACTTTAGCAATGATGCATGTAAAAAAAAACATTATCGTGAACGCATTACTTTATGCATACTTTATGCATGTTAAAAAAACTTTATCGTGAACGCATTACCTTAGCAGTGATGCCTGTTAAAAAACAGACCCAGTCGTTTCTAAAAATGATTGTAATGTTTGTATTACATACTAGCCTCTGCCCGCGACTTCGTTACTTTTACTAGTTACTTTGGGCTAACGCTAACACACAACGGAAGAAGGGAAAAAACCCCAGAGGGAAAAGAAACCCCAATTTTGAGGGAAAAAAAGGGAAAACCATAATTTTGAAACATTCTTCATTGGCGATCCGCTCCTATTGCTCTTAGCGTGAAGATATATAGCCTATAACCATCCTCGATAAATGAACTATATAACATTGAAAGTAATTTTCAAATCGGACCATTAGTTCCTGAGATTACCCCCTATAACGTCCCAAACTCACAAACTTTACCTATTTATAATATCAGTATAGATCCCAAGACACCTGTGACATTTTTTTTCACAAAGATCTAAAAAGATCTAGATTAACATTCTTATTATAATATGTACAGATATATAGACCACAGCTTAATTTTATTGGCACATGAGATTTGCACAGATATCCAAAAATAAATACCTTGTCTTTAGATCTTGTATCTGTATTCCGAGATCGCTCCCTTTCGAGATCTGTGTGTAATGTAGCAATTTCTGCAGTGAGTTCTGTTTGTACTGCTCGAAGTCTTTCCACCTCAACTAATACTTGTGCTTTATCTTTCACTAGAAGAAATATTTATAAATCGAATTTATTTATTTATTTATTTTAGAGTCGTCAACATGACAATACACTAGTAAATATATAAAAAGTATGACTATTCACATTCATTATAAATTTAGTCATATTTAGAGACAACTATGGCACGTTCCAACAATAAATTAAATATTAAAATATAACTAAATGTTAAACTATTTTATATATTTGAAGATTTAACATTTCAATTAATAGTTCCGAGGTGATTTTCTCATATATTAGAAACTAGCTTTTGCACCAACTGGTGCTTTTGCTCGTGGCTTCACTCGTGCTAACATAAATTTGCTATAACTCTCAGAAACAGTACATTTTTCCTAGATGAAAGATACCCTATGTAATTTCTTGTACACCTGAGAACGTAACAATTTCAAGATGATATGTCGTGTAGTTCAGATATGTATATGTGACAAAAAACCTCAAATTCGCAATTATAATATTAGCAAGAATAAGGATCAATAATAATAACTTTATTTATGTAATTAACAAGATACAATATGATAATATGAGCTTATTTATCCTATTATATATATTGTATTGTTAGATATTGAAATATCCTAGGCTGAAAATGTATGTTAAACACTAGTATCTCCCTCTAAAATATTGTAATATATTCTTGTTAAGTTACATTTTCATTTAATAATATGGGTATATATAGGGCTTCTTTGTGGTGGCACGCGAGGGCAAGCAATGACCTTAAAGGGAAATTCAAAAATACCCAAAGGTTGCTATAAATTGGTTTGCTTTCTGTAATTTTTAGAACAGTATTTTACTATTATATGCCGCAAGTACCCAAAATAACAAGATATACATTTTTGCACTTTCAAACATTAGAGTGGCCCAAAAAAGGAAGTGACAAGGCCTGATAAATATACATATAATGTATATATCCATTATGAGGAAATTATATATCAGGAAAATAATTATGTAAAGCTAACAAATACCCACCAATTTTGTCAGCATTGTCCTACGTTTGCACACCACACCGCTTGCCCACTTCTCCACGGCAAGAAAACACAAATCACGTAACACAGTATTTATATAAATCATAGTTTAAAAAAATAAACTTTACTTTAAACAAAAATATCATGACATTTTATTTTATAAGTAGAACTGATACTTAAAAAAGTTGATTGAAATCTATCCAGTACTTTTTGTGTGATGTGCGCACAACAGCAATCATTTTATATATAAAAATAGAGAAAATTGCACGGAAAACCTAATGTATATTCGAACGCCTTTACAATAACTGCCATACGATTATGGAATTCGTTACCGCATCGACTTCACGATGTTGAAACTATAAATAACTTTAAAATTCAATTACACGGACATTTAATTGAGAAACAGGAGGCAGAGTGTTCATAATTTTGCAATGTTTATTACTACTATTTTTGTTATTGTTATATATTTGTATGTATGTAAGTCTATATGTGTATATATATTTATTTTATTATTATATCTACATATATGTATATATTTATGTACATATATTTATTTATTCACTTTCTTTTGCTTTTTATTGGCACTACATACAAAAGTTTTTGACATTAATACTGCTGGTACAAACCAAATGTGTGCAATAAAGTATTAAAAAAGAAAACCTACAGATCAGTTTTCTTTATCTGTAATTGTGTACGTAACTTCAAATTGCTATTAGTGAATTGAACGCATTCGTAATTACGATGCTTTTTTTTATTTTTGAGTTGACGCATGTAACTTTAAAATCGTATTGCAGTTTACTTTAAAAATTTCGTTTTCGCTGTTTGTATTCCTAAAAAGCGAACAGTCTCTATGGGGTATCATATCAAAATGTTCAATATGTACGTAGGTAGGCATCTACAAAAATATAGGGTAAGAAAAAAAAATATTAAGGCGAAACGAAGTTCGCGTGTGGTAACTAGTTAAGTATAATTCTCCTAATTTTTTGTTGGTCCATGAATACCATAAATAATTTCTAATAAAGTGTTTTGATGTGTCAACATATATTTATTTTTTATTTTACATGGACTCTTATTGTTTTAAATTTATACTCAAAAAACACAAAGACATGGTAAAATTAAAACTTATCTATAAAAATAGTAATACCCCAACTTTATCCTCAAATTAACTACTTGAAGATTTAAACTAATTTATGAATTTACTACAACACATGACAATAATAATTTATATCGCAACTTACTTTCTCCTTGGCCAAGTATACCACATAGCTTCTTATTTCTAGTTTTCACTGTTAATAATTCATCTTTTAAGTTTTGTACTTCTTGTTTTAGTGAATTTATTTCTTTGTCCTTTCTCTCTAGTGCATCGGCAAATTGAACTCTTGTTATAACTTCATCAGACGCCATTTGTCGTAATCGAACTCTATCATTGTTTTTATCCTTTAACAATTCATTCTTTGTGTCATCTTTGACTCTTTCGAAGAACTCCGTGTCTTTTTCAGGTACTTTCAGATCCTCTGTATCATCTTTATCTTGAACATAATTCAATGCTGAAAATATATAGTATTATTTAAATTAAATTAGATTTCGCTTAGAAATGTAACATTTTAAAATGATTTGTTTTTTTTTTATGTGAAACATGTATAGGCCATGGGAAACATGATAGTCGGCGCGGCGACGCAAAACACGAACTTTGCACTGTTAACGATATACACAAAAATATTTGCAACCATATTTGTATAAACATAAGATTCAAATTGTTTTGTCGGCCACTCGTCCTACTAGCATTACGCGACATGCGCCGCCGACCAACGCCCTTTGATAATTGCCGCTAAGCAAACCGCGCCTGCGGCTAGTTGATTTTTTGGATTTAATAAAATGTAATAAAATAAATAACTGACATTATTTTATGGAACAAATTTGTAATGTTATATCTTATCATTATGCCATGCCATTATTCCATCTTTTATGCATATAACTTATACAAAACAATTTCGATGTTTCACATCTGCCAGGTGCCCGGGACGACTCATTTTTTTAAATCAATATTTACACAATTTATTTAGATGTAAAACTTTTAAAATTGATTTTAAACTTTGCTGCAATTATGTATACAAACATTTTTTTAATACTTTAGGTTTCACTATGCTTGTATTTGACTACAATCTCACTTTATGTCAAATGACTATGTGATCTACAATGGTAAACACTCTCGGTGTTATTACAAAAAAAGGTAAATACGTACTAAATACTTGCTTTAAAAAGGTTACGTTTTAAATACACCGCGCTCGCAGATTGTTCGCCATCTTGCTCTTTTTTTTCGCTTTGGTTAGGTTAGTTTAGACTTGCGAAAACAGGATAACGCGAACTTGGTTCGGGCGGGCGCGGTACATTTAGTACGAAACCTTTTTAAAACAAGTATTCAATACGTATTTAACCTTTTTGTAATAACACCGCCTATATCTAAATGAGGACTCGCTCTTAAGTGCAGCCACCTGAACACACCAACTGGTGCTTGACGATACAATAAAATACATACATTTGTAACAAAAGATATCACTAATAATATCATAAATATGAAAGTGAGCTTATTCATTTATTTCTTACTATTTACTATGAAGTAACTACATTACTACTTAACTGATTATCATGGAATTCTGCATACACATTATCAAGTGTACACAGAAAAATATATGTTGTGTTTCATCCTAAAAAATATAGTTCTCGAGGAATAGATCATATTACATTAATGCAATCATATCCATGAGCAAATTCATATGCAAAATGTACATTACATGTTTTCGACTTTACTAACAATAATGATTATATTAACTGTATAAATTGTAGATTTTTTCTCGAACTGACTACGCTATTGACCTAGTAAGGTCTTAACAGCTTCACCGGACAACATAAATTGTAGCATTTTGTATAAAGTGAGCATTAATGTGTAGTAGGAATATGTGTTCAAATAAAACAGTAGTTTTTATATATTGTAGATTTTTTCCATATACCTGCAATGACATATTTTAGCAAAAAAATGTCCTATTTTCCATGCACAATGAAGACTACAGAACACTAAGCAACTATATAATATTAATTGAACATAATCATGGCAATAAAGAAATCTATATTAATATTAGAAAATTTGGGTTTGTTTGTTTTGTTTAACACTGTAATCTCTGGAACTATGAACTGGACCGATTTAAAAAAAATCTTTTAATGTTAGATAGTTCATTTATTGAAGGAGGTTGCAGAATCAATATAAGCCAAGCACCATTGAAGAATTATTCAAGATCGGGGTTTTTTTCATTTTGAGAGCTTCTGCTGCATGTTAGCATTAGCCAAAAGTATGTATCTCATGCGGACAACGTTGTGAGCAGAACCAAGTATAAACTGAAATTAAATCCAGTACTCACAGTGAACATCTTCACCGGAATTAACCATATCATTAAACTGTTCCAAACTCATTACATTTTTCTTCTTTTGTTTCTTACAATTTGTGCGAGCAGTCTGTTCAATTAACTTCTTTTTTATATCAGATTCCTTCTTAAATTGTTTGTAAACATCTTTTTTCTCTTCATAATCAAGTTTAGACAGTAATATAGCCTGAAATGATAAGCACACATTGACTATATCACATTCAAAGGTCATTTGATTAAATATTATAGATCATAAACAAAGTAATTCACCACAAACTTCAATGAAAAAGTTGGAAGTCATCATTTTTATTATTTGCCTACCTACTATGGCATTATCCAATATAACTTTGCTTAAGATTTTGTTACAGAGATATCTATGATAATAAACAATGTTAGGCTTAAAAACTTCATATGTACTAATTAGTGCTTACCTAATGAGAAATTGCAACAAATTTATGAGTTACACATATACCTCAATGCATTTCAACAAGATGACATATAAATATGGATTTAAGTCATAAGGGGTTATGTTTCCCATTAAAAATATAACAAATAGTGAAAAATAATTCCATTACTATCATTGTGTTTGTTTACCTTTGTGTATAATTCAACATACAAAATTTTATTTTAAAGCTAAATAAAATTAGAACCTGTTGAAGTTCAGACTCAAAATTGCCATCAACAAGTTCCTCATCTTTCTGTTTCCAAGTCTCCCACTGTTCTGAACCGGCAACATTTTGCTTTGACTTTTTTTTCTTCAGGCCAGCCTGTTGAAGACATACATAGCAGAATTATGATAGAGTACTGAAAGCCATACCAAATCTTTTCAATTGATAAAAATATTATTATACTGTTAAGTAAAATTGTACACAAAAAACATATTATATAAAAGTTATTCCTTACTTTATGGAGTCAACATAACTAGACAGGATATAAATAGAAGAAATATTCATGGAATATATACAACTATGAAACATTATTTGAAATAGACAGATACCTGGGGCTTGTTGCTGTTAATATTGTTGTTGGTATTCTTGTTTTTCTTGGGTGGATCCGTTTTCTTGACTCCATTTGTTTTGTTTTTCTTTAATTTCTGGTCTTCGGAAGGAGGGTAATCGTCATCTTCTATTTTCAGGCCAGCAAAACGAGATTGTACTACAAGTGCAGCCATTTTCTCAAGTGTTATGCTAAAATAACAGAAATTCTATAATAATACTGTAATAAAAATTATAGATACGTGAAATTGATAACTCAAAAGAAAAAACAATAATCCACTGTAGATACTTCATAATTTTAATTTTTAACATGAAACATTATTTTTATAACATATTTTTTTAAAGATAACTAAATGAAAATTAAAGTTTATCATACCTTATGGAAGTTTTGACTATAGCAATGATATAGTAATGTTTTGTAGTCTTTATTTACGGTAGGTATGTAAACGAAAACGAAGTATATTCTTGCAAGACTAGGGAGGATAGATCCTTTTATAAATCGATGTATTGTGTAAAAAAATCGATTATTTTAAACTGACATAACTTCTAACATTAAACCTTTTAGTTATAGATGTTACCGAAAAAAGATTTCGATATAAGTAGTAGTAATAATGATAAATCACGTCGTGGTATTGGCTTATACAAACGATGTTTTATTATGTGTAAAGCCATTTATTGTATTCTTTGATTGCTTGATTCCTAGTCACACATGTAGTCTTTCCGATAGTATCTTGCTCTCATTCACAATCACTTGATTTTCATCAATGACCATTGTTAGATAGATTGACAAAATTCAATTAAGCCACGAAAGATGACAATTAAAAAAAAACAAAGAGAACAAAAGTAGTATTAGCGTTTACATGTTTATGACGTTCTTTATAATTATTACACAGAGGTTCTAGAAATATGATGACGATAAAAGTTTATTTCCTGAACTTCATTAATTGGCAATAACATGTTTACTTCTTGTAGCCACTTTGGTACACAATTATTAGCGATAAGCGATTGCTTTTATGAGCCAGAGGTTCTATTACCCAAGAAAGGAACTGATTACTAGGCATAAAGTTGACAGAAAAAGTATGTTTTAATCGTATTAACTATTAGACATCTTATATCAAATGTACATTTACATCATATTTACACGTTTTTCCTTTTATAAAACATTGACAATATATCAATATAAAGTAGAAAATGAGCAATGTTGCATCCCTATTTGTATTCAATCCAGTGCTGCCAACAAATGGGAGAATATTAACCATAGGTATTTTTGTGAGTAAGAGTTGCGTAAAATTCATTCTAATCTCTATTTTTCCTAATCTATATAATTCATTCAAATGTAAGATACTTTTCAGTAATAGAAAGTTGTATTGTTCCATATTGCTATAAAATCTATCCATATACATTGATGTTATTGAGTTGTTTTGTGATGCACGCCTAAAAAGTTCTAAACAGTAGCTATTTCGTAATGAAATATACAACATATATATTCTTTTTCTATTTCTTTTCTAAGCAACAATATCTCATTAATTCTAGAGCTTCAAATCAGTGCAGAGCTTCTAATCAGTTTCAAACAATAGCATAAAGTACTTTTATTTATTATTTGCCTACATGATCTAAGACCGTTATAATATTTTGTTTTACTGAGGTTGAACGACTGTATCATCTATTAAATGATTTGTATTCTTGTGAAAATTCAATTTGAATATTACCATAATAATAAATAATGTCAAACTAGGTGAGAACAGTAAAAATACTCTACGATTTTGTATATAACGATAGTAAGTCTTAAAATTATCAGTAACAAGGAGAAAAACTGCAATTACATACAAAACGAAGCGTGTTTAGTTGGTGAAAATATAATTTAACCAAATAAATTCTGCCATACCACATTTTGTAATTAAACTACAGGATTTATATTCAGTTATTTATAAAAAAGTCCGTGGCTAGAGCTTATGAAGTATAAAAAACGAGAAGAGAAAAAAGACAGGGATTTACAAGATAATTATTAATAAGAAAACATCTGATAATGATGCATGCAGTAGCTGCGTATGAAATAACAATTGCACGCTAAATTTTACTCAATGTCCCTTTACATTTTCTAGTCAAATTACGTCATGCTATAAAACTTATCAAAATATTTTTAACCTTATTCTTTTACGTAGGAACTTTTCTTGTTTACTCGAATCATATAATTCCTTTGAGATATTTTATTTTAGCAAATTAAAGATTATCGTTGAACTTGGACGTTTATGGTACATTTTAGTTCCTTCACATTATAGTCACATATAAGATTATGTCCTCGTTGTTGATGGTTGTGGTGCTTTATCCACAAAGATCTTTTATGTCATTTAAGCGTTCAGATAGTATTATTTGATAAGGTTGAGCTGGCAGTACTAAATTTAAATCTCTAGATACACACCAGTACCAATACACTATGAAATATACTGTTGATTGCAATATATGTAGATAGTAAATTTTATTGAGTGTTCCTGTAGCATTCATTCACTTGCTAGTCGGTTGTTCGTACCTGTGACTCGTATAATCGGCTGCTCATAATATTATAGATGTTAGTTAGTATGGTTAAAACAGCCTTAGGAGGTTTTGAATATAACGTGTAGAAATTAAGAGATTCAATATTTTTAATTAAGCTCGAAAATGAAATTACAGTGCCAAGTAGAAGTGAAAAACAGACAACACGCTAATTTAAACATACAATCAAATGGAAAATACTTGAAATCGACATTAGCTTTGGGTAGAGAACCAAAACATACGACGGAATATTTTATCATACATTTCTCGTCTGTGAATAAAACGGGTACGAAGTATTGTGTGAGAAATATAAAACAAGTATTTGTGAGATGCATCAATGAGGGTAAAGCTACAATCAGGTTCGAACAGCCTCCTCACGATTTATCTATTAAATGTGAACATATACAATTGAAATGCTTCATGAAGCTGTTGAGGTCCTGTATTGTTGGCGATACTAAGCATCTACAGATCTCTTCACTATCGAATATAACTGTAACACTAAAAGACAGCGCCCCAAGAAAATTGGTGATCCTTGATCGTGGCGAATTTCCTGTGAAAGGGCTGCCACGCACATTGGAAACCCTTTATATAAATGGCTTGAAGCTGAGCAACTTCAGAAGGGAAATATTATTGCTTAAAAATCTTACTGTACTTGATTTAAGTAACAATGAAATTGAAAAGATTCCTCCAGAATTTGGTATGTTCCTTGTAATAATTTCTTAAAACTTGTTATTTTATCATATTGTTTTAATATCATAGATTTTGCTATGCGTTGTGAGCGAATGTTTAATGAATTATTTTTAGTATAATTTTATCTGTTAGCATGGTTGTTTATTAACATGAATAAGAGATTCTTTGCTGAGTTTAAAAAATGACATCTTTAATTATTTATTCTTTTTTTTATATTATAAGTATTATGAATGGATATTATTTAACATACAATCAGATGTCTATACCTGTGCCATTTAAATGCTAAGTATCTTTATCATCCAGGACAGAGACATTTGTAATTCAAATAGTAAAACAACAAGAACATATTATCTTACTGTGTATAATTCCTATTATCTTACAATGTAAGTAATTATTTTAAATGTAGGTATGTTTAAATGTATGTATTACCTAACACTTGTAGGTTTGTGTATTATTATGTAATAATTGTATATTCTTTATACCTTCTAGCAAAATTAATGTTATTTTTTACAAATGTAATAATAGCAATGGTAGAGAGAAACAATAATTAAACTAATATAGTTTATGAAGTTATTAAACTATGCTGCGAAACCAAATGAGATTGTGTAAGCCTGAAGACTTCATAAAATATATAATTAGAATAATTTTATAGGTCGACTTCCTAATTTGTGTGAACTTCATATGGCCAATAACCAACTTGGAATAAAAAACCAAATTGACTGGCGGTGGTTACTCTCGCCTGAGGTATGTTACACAATCTTTAATTCCTTTTTTTATTCTTCTGGAACTGGTGTGTGATTATGATTAGAGATATAAAAAAAGGATACTATTACTGTGCTTTTAATGTTTACTATTACTGTGCATTTAATGTTAAAATATTGGCCATAATAAGAAGGTAGAAATTGATTAAACTCTTCGAACTGAAAAACTCTCAATTTTTTGATAAAAAATATATGGAGTTGTTGAGGCGTATATGCTTGGTACACATATATGTTTCAACAACTCATACATATATGAATAGTTAGCTAGGCTAGCTAAGATAGGTCGAGATTTTGCATGCAACAGGCAACAGCCAAGCCGAGGTGTGCCGTGCACCCTTGAGCTGGTTGCCAATATAAAATCGACTGAGTGCCTTACGCGCTCGCCTTAGTAGTCCGGTGAAGCTGATAAGACCTTGCTAGGTCAATAGCGTAGTCAGTTTGAGAACAAAAAAATGATTAAACTCTTAGTTGTAAATTAAAGTGTATTGAAATATTTTGTTTAGTATTTCAATTAATCTACTAATGATTTATTATTTTATATTTGGACATATGTAATGTTTAATGATCTTATTTACTTAATGATATCAGCAGGAATTGGAACATACTAATGGCATTAAGATGTTTTGTAATATTCTGGATAGATTAAGAAAAAATTGCTTACAATGTAACTTCTTGTTATAGATAAGAAAAACGTTAAAATTGCTGGATCTCAGTGGTAACCAATTAGGGCATCTCACTAAGTCAATATGGAAATTGCATAAATTGGTTACCCTCAAGCTGGATGACAACATGTTATGCAGATTACCTGCAACTATTGGACGTATAAGCAATCTAAGGTGATTATATTGTTATATTTTCTTCATTGTATAGCAGTCTCTTTCAAACTTTCTCTTGACACGACCCTTTTAGTATGAAGAATTATTTAACGACCCCCCTACCTGCGAGCCCCCCCCCCCTATTCACGACTCCCCTACCCATTTCATGCATTTTATTTTGTGACAATGTATTTTTGTTCATTTAATATAAATTATTATGTCCTTTAGTTAGCATTTTCCTTTTTTTACTGAAGTAGTTTATCCAGCCTTTGCAACTCCGTTATAGAACTTGCTTCGCGACCTCCCTAAAGAAGCTCCGCGACCCACTCCAGGAGTCGCGACCTACACTTTGAAAAACACTGTTGTAGAGGAAGGTTTTGCTAGTTTTTTTTTTTTTTGTTATAAAATGTTACTTGACTGTATTAATAGAAAAAGGGTTTAATTTTGATTTCGTTTTCGCACAAAAATTTGGGAACCATATGAAGAGTCGCATACTTATGTAGATTAATAAATCAATTATTTATTTCCAGATATCTGACAATATCACAGAACGAATTACAGACATTGCCATGCAGTCTTATGCAATGCCGTTTGGAATATATAGATCTTTCATCAAACAAATTCCACAGCAAAAAGATCAAACGGGTGTCAAAAAAACGTAGCCCGTGGGCATGTTATGTCGGAAGTTTAGTACAACTTGCATCTAAAGTTGTATTAAAGAAAAATATACAGTATGCTCCTAATAACATACCGTGGACTCTGGTTGACTTTTTGGACAGCGCTAACATGTGTGTATGTGGCGCACCAGTTGTTAATGATTCGATTTACGTGAACAGGCAACTTGAATTAAAGGACTATTTTAGGACAGTAGTATTTAACAACAGCTGTAGCAGTGTTGTAAATTTTGAATGCTACTATTGCTCACCTAAATGCTTTCGTAAGTGTTATAATGTATCAATATAATGTACTCTGTAATTTTTATAAATAATAAAATTAATTTATTCCATATAATTTCTTTTATTACAATACATTTGTATAAATAATAAATTATGAATTATAATTCAACCCCTCAAGTTTCCAATTGATATCTTGTACGACTGGAGCTATTTTTACATGTGGTTCTGAAACAAAAGTAAATTTGTATAATCTTAAAAACAATGACAAAAAAACAATTTCAAATGAAACTTACCTAACGAAGCAATACCCTGTATTATAACACTAGATCCTTCTGGAACATTCTCAGCAGCAATAAGAGCATTCGTTGACTCTATTATCAATTCATTAGTCCATATATCTTTAAAACTATCTTTCATTTCCTTAAGAAGCTTTTCTAAAGATGTCTGAAATAATAAAAATGGACTTTTTTGGTACAATTTTGATTAATACATTGTTCTAATTAATGTACAAAAAACTACTTTTACTTAGATGTAATAAAGTTGTCTTAACGACTTAAAAGTTTATACTACATTAAGTGTAATTGTAATAATAGATCGAATGTTGCTTTATACTAGCGGGCCCGGCGAACGTTGGCCTATCCTGATAATAAAAAAGGACAAATTAAATACCTAAACCTTCCTTATGAATCACTCTATCTACTGGTGAAATCCGTATGAAAATCCGTTCAGTAGTTTTTGAGTTTATCGCGAACAGATAGACAGACGCGGTAAAGGACTTTGTTTAATACTATGCCATGATAAAACGATTGATGTCTGCCAATGTACGCACATCTCTGAATAGATTTGTTTTACTTTTTAGATACTTGTCCTTTACCTAGAAAAAAAAATTGAATACTGATATAACCAACGTAAATATAACACAGATAAAATCACCTATAAACAATTACATCATAAAATTACAGTGTGATAATTTTACGATCACATGCATGCATGATATTAGAAACAAAGTAATTCTAATTAGGAACTTTTCAGACAGAATCAAAAATTAATTTGTACAAACACACCGTCAAATTATATTTTTAAGCAAGCCCAGTTTGAAAGATCCAAATGTATCATAAATTACGTCTATGTTGTAACATACTGTATATAATATAGTACAACAAATCGTTAGCTATTTTCAGTTAAAGGGTGGGTTTGTGTTGCAGACAGCGAGTGACCTTTAACGAACTGAGAGTTAACCCCACCCCTAGCGCAACAAAATCAATAATGCGACCTGCACTCGCATCCCAGACAGGAACTATATAAACATATACATTCGTTGACAAATCTCTCTTAGGCTATTATAAACTAAGCTATATGTATTTACGTTTTATCACTCCCACCTGTAAAACGAATGCTTCTTTATTCTTGTTAAGGGAAGTCAATGTAATAACAATTTCTTTGACTTGTAATCTCAAATCGTAAGAAGAAGTAACTAGACTGTGTAACGCCATGACTAACGCAACATCTTCGTAACGGGAGCCTTCTTTTAGCGAAGCCACTTTACGTTCATGTTTTCTTCTGTTCTTGCTTGAACGATACGTTCGGCTAGAAGGGAAAAAGTATTATATTTTTTGGGCGACCACTAATTCTTATTCTCGGGTCAATTATCTATCTATATATATAATAAATACGCAAATCTAACGTATGTGTCTTGAAATCGATCTATATAAATAAAAATGAATCGCAAAATATATTGCAAAACTCGAAGACGGCTTGATCAATTTGAGTAATTTTTTATTTGATTTATTCCTTGAACACTGAGGAAGCTTTTCATGGAGAAGTGTAGGAAAAATTGCACGGAAAAACCTAAAAATCAGTTTTCTTTTTCTGTAATTGTGAACGCTACTTCAAGTTGCTATAACAACTTGAACACATCCGTAATTACAATGCTTTTTTTTTTCATTTTTGAGTTTGACGCATGTAATTTAACAACTTTACTGTAGTTTACTTTAAAAATTTCGCTTTCTCATTTTGTATTTCGGAAAAGCAAACAGTATTTGTGGAGTAGCATAGCAAAAAGTTCTATATGTTGGTATGTACCTACAAAAAGGTAGGCTAAGAAAAGATCATATTAATGCGAAACAAAGTTCGCGGCGACAACCAATAACACTGGTCTGCAATGAAATCCTCCTTTAAAAAATTTTGTCATAAATATTACGATTCAAATGTTCTGAATTTATCCCCATTGGTCGATTTTTTCCATCACGTCTAGATTTTTTTGTATGATTTTTTTTATTTCAAAAATTTGGGTGATTTTTCAATTTTTTTACGCATCAATGTTAGAAACAGTGTATGCACAAAAAAATTTTAGCGAGTTGTAAGAGAAAGAAAGAAAGTGCCTAAGGTGATTTTTATGGTAGTACATAGGCGCATGCGCAGTATTCGCTGTGACTTCACAACAGTTGAGTGTAAACTTGTCTCTTAATTGTTTACATTTTGTATCAAATATTTTTGGAAAGTTTTGCATAAAGTTCATATTCTCTATATTGGTTTTGAGAATTTTATGTGTGGTTTATATATTTTTATATGAGCAGAGCCAATAAATATAAAATAGATGTTTGAAAATTATTTTAATAAAATTTTATGTAATTTACCTAAATATAAAATGCCTCGAACTTGTAAAAAATCTACCGACTGTTTTTGCTAGATTTGTGGGGAATTCGTACTAAAAACACAGCGAAATGTCATGACAGATCTTGTGATCAGTGGGAAATGGTCAGCAGAAATGCTTGCTGATTTCTGTTGGTCAATTCGCCGAGAAACCCCAAATAGAAACGATAAAAAGGAAGAAAACCACAAAATAACAAATTTTCTCACCATATAATGAGATAGCTGACTGATATTTATTCATTTTGTGACTATCATTTAGAATTTTTCACTGTAAAACTTAGACCGTAATATATTTTCATTTCATTATGATAATTCATATTTTAATAATATTGTTTGTTAATTAAATAAATAATAAATATTATATTGGAAATCTACGTGTGGTACTTAATTGTATGTCAGATTTCGTGTTTAGAGCACAAAATATGATGAATTCATGCATGAAAACAAGAAGGAGAAAAAAAATCCTTTTTTTTGCAGACCAGTGTAATTAATAAAATACATTTCAATCATTTTAGAAATGTCTGTCTGTTTGTATAAACACGCATCACTGCTAAAATACTGCGTTCACGATAAAACTATATCTTTGAGTAACATTTAGTCTTGGGTTCATTCAAATCGGTTCACTTTATCAAAAGTTATTGTAATTTTAATGACGACGCGACTTAAGTACCAGCGAAAAGTAGACAAATAAATGGACTTTGATTCATTTTGATGATTGTAATAGTCACTGTTTTTACATTAGATTCCACGCGGACGAATTCGCGGGCATAGCTATTACTGTAATAACGGTCAAGTATTGAGGGGGGGGGGAAGTATTAAAGGCCTAAATTATTCATTGGAAAATGTGCATATGGTAACATGAACAATTACTTATTAATTCATAATGGCGCGGAATAGCGAAGCGTAATCTCATTTATTCAACATGCATATATTTAAATGGGTATTACGTCGATTGGCCTCGAAACGGAAATGCAGTAAATGGAATATGATTGCTACGCTTTATTGGACGACGAGCGAATATATCTACCGATAGTTCTATCCGCTGCGCGTCAGGCCGACGCGACGCGGCCGGGTGTTATTTGTACGGCGTTCAACAAGGTCTTAATTCTTTAATAGGAGGGATACTGGATCGCTAGTAAATGCCGACCATCAGTCCATCCTGATTTAAACATAATCAAACGTTATGAACGGTTACATCCATAACGTTTTAACAATATCATTCAAATAATACGCTTTTACTACTGTATGGTATATCTATACTAATATTCTAAAGTTGGAGAGTTTGTTGGGTCTTGAGTCTTAGGAACTACTGGTCCGATTTGAAAAATTCTCAGTGTTAAATAGCTCAATTCTGGAAGAAGGCTATATATATGAAGCAACATGAATAAAAAAATATAACGTGTAATTTTTACTCAAGTATACTATATCTTATAAGTATATTATATTTGCCTATTCATTAATAGCTTTATTATTTATTAATATTTTATGCTAAAGGGCAGCAAACAGGCAGACGGCCCATCTGATAAAAAATTGTTACCGTCGACTGTGGACACCTGCAAATACCAGGGGTATCGCTGTTGTGTTGCCGGCCTTGAAGAGTGTGCTTCAATCCCGTTTTAAAAAGACCCATATCATAATTCTTAGGGCATACTGCGGCGGGTAAACCATTCCATAAGGTCAGCGTACGCATAATTAAGGTCTTGAAGAACCTTACAGTTGTTGTTGTTGTAAAAAGTAATGTTCAGGAAGGGAAGGTGAGGAGAGGTGGGTGTCCAGCGCTCTCACTGACCGATCGAAACGCGAAAATGCAAGCACTGTTACTTCACGTCGGTTTTGAGAGGATGATACTACCCCGGGCGAGCCGACCCATTTATGGTGTAATAACTTAATTAGCCAGAAGTAACTTCAGCGTGGCTCTCTACCATCTGAAATTGAAGTACCGAATTTAATAGTTTCCATTATCTATGTTCCCAAAAAAATGCGTGAATTAACAGATTAATTATCCAGAACGCTTTATCTAGTCCATTAGAGATATTTACGTCGCGTCGCCATGGCATATTTGATAGCTCCCTCAACAAAAGGCTTTCCATATAAACAAAATCGATCTAAGTTTTTGTTTTGGGGTATTATAACAGGTCTTTACCTATGAAATTGCCGCTCTGCAGTACTAGCCATTTCAAATCAAAATAATTTTTGTTTGGCTAAGAATTCTAATTTCAAATTAATTTTATTTTAAAAACATGGAATTCTTTTTCCAAAAGTAGTCATTTGTTTATTTATTAGTCTTGCATTTTCATCGCATTTCAATCTTTTTTCTCATCATGGATACGTTAAAAAATCGAGTAATTATGGAATATGAGTACCGTCGTGGAAGCAACGCGGCACAAGCGGCACGCAACATCAACGACGTTTACGGAGCTAACACTACAAACCAACGCACCACCATTTATTGGTTTGCTCGCTTCCGTTCTGGAAATTTCAACCTGAAAAATGAACCTCGCGGTCGTCCGAAGACTTTGGTCGACAATGACGAATTAAAGGCGACTGTGGAAGCTGATGATACACAATCTACGGCTGAATTAACAGCAGCTTTCGACGTTAGCGTCAAAACAATATTGGTCCATTTGCGTCAAATTGGCAAGGTAAAAAAGCTTGACAAATGGGTGCCCCACGGAATCAATGATCGCCAGCGCGAAGTTCGCGTCGAGACGTGCCTTGCACTGCTCAACAGACACAAATAAAAGAATTTTGAACCGCATTGTTACCTGCGATGAAAAATGGATACTGTTTGATAACTGTAAGCGCTCAGCAAGTTGGTTGGATTTTTTTTTCTATTGAAGCACGACAAAGTGACTGCACTATGCCTGATGTTAAGCATAGTACAATCCAAAAACATCGGCAACCACCGAGAGACAGATTGTCCATCGCTGGTCGCCGCTGTCATGCCGGCCATAATGACGAGAGTCGCCCGGTACTGGATATGCACAGGCTGATCTCGAAACGCGACGCGAGTCACTATGACGGGCTTTTTCGCCATATACATAGTGGTTGCGACCCAGTCGGGCTGTAAAACCCTACCACCCTGCTTTCGCCATTGCCTCGTTCGTTGATCACCAGAGTGCACCACATGCAGATGAGGTTGGCTTGGGTGTCTCAAGTCTTAAGATGTTACTCGACACCCCTTACACCCCGAAATCCGGATCCTGTTTCAGCACCTAAACAATGCCCTAAACGAAAAGTTACCCCTAGAAAAGTGATGGTCACTGTTTGGTGGTCTAGCGGCGGTGTGATTAATCACAGCTTCTTAGGAAACGGGGTGAGCATTACTGCAGATGTATACTGTGAAGAACTAAACACAATGATAGAGGAGCTGGCACATCTCCAACCAGCATTGGTCAATCGCTCGTCTCCGCTGCTCCTGCACGACAACGCACGACCTCATACTGCACAGCAGACGGTCTCCAAGTTGCAAGAACTGGGGTTGGAAGTTCTCCGTCATCCGCTCTACTCACCAGACCTTGCGCCTAAACACTATTACTTTTTCCAGAATTTGGATCACTCCTTGGCGGTAAAAAAATTAAATACCCGAGAGGCAGTTCAAAATGCCTTTGAAGAACTTGTTGCCTCCTGTTCAGCTGATTTCTTTAAGAAGGGCATCAATAAAATGCCACTGCTTTGGCAAAGATGCATTGATTGCATGGGTGATTACTTCGATTAATACAAATAAAAAATATATGAAAAAAAAAAAACGATTTTTTTTCATACAAAACGGCAATTTCATGGGTAAAGATCTAATAGTTATTTATAATATAAAAATGATTCGCTGAATGTGTTGTTAAGTGCAAACCTCGAGAACAGATGAATCGATGTCGCAAATTTTTTATTGTATTTGATATTGTCAGAAGGTTTTTATGCAAAAAAAAAGAACGTATATTTTAATGTACTTTAGGCGGAACAACGGAACGGTTCGCGGGCACCTTGCTAGTCCTAGAATAAAAACTGCTATCTACTCAATTTAATTTTAATTCATGACTAAAAATCGTAATCGATGCCTTTTACATATATAAATTTATGAGCTGAAATAACATTACCTAATAATATGTAGACGCTACAGACCAAGAGAACAAAACGATGATAGGTTAAATAAAAGTAAGCTCAAACTTCGCTTCGAGCAACGTGACTGCAAACAATGGCTCTCGATGAGGGCACGCGTTGCAAGATTTTCTTTGTGCACGGCGGTATTTTGCAAAGTCGAACTTCTAAAAAGCATACATTTTCTCATGAAAGTGGGGCATACTTTAAGTTCTTTTATGATTTGATTAAGTGATATTATTAATAAGCGCTAAATATAGTAAACTAACATTATTCAGAGATAAAAAATAATAATTTTCGGTACTTGTGATTGAAAATGTTATTTTTTTTGCGGAACCAGAATTAGAAGTATGAATTTTTTTATAATAGGTAACAATTTTTCATGTATATATTTTCATTTTATTCTCTAAACCTTGGAATGCACCGCCTGATATATCTATAAAAATACCATTCCGAATTTACTGTTTCTGGATTCGGGGCATAATTGTAAAACTTATATCGCACGAATAAGAAATATTTACTTTAATACTATCAGAAATATTTTAACTTCCAAAATAGCATATATTCATGTATTCCAAAAATACAGAATATATACAATATTTATAAAATATAAGTATTTACTTATATAAATATAGACGATTACATTAATAAAAATGGTTCACAAATATAAATGTACTAATATATATGTAGTATAATCTGTAAGTCGAACTTTCAGGGAGACGCCAAAAAGTTACAGTTTTCGACTGATGCAGCTTTTCTAACAAGATATTCGATTGTCGCAGTTAATATTCAGTCTTACTATTTTTCAGTTTACATTGTTGGCAATTCTTAAAGGGTAATTTATTTTTCTTGAAACTAGAGGTAAACGTATCACGTGATCCGATTACTAGATTGTAAAGTCAAACATTGCTTTGTTCGAGATACAGAGGTTTATTTTATTTATTCGAGTTTGGAAACACAAAATTTATAATTATTTGTAGGGCTTCGCTGATTATTTCGACTGATCGAGATTTTGAGTAACTGAGGTCTTAGGGGCTCGAAGAGATATGAACAAAATGTTGTTAGAAGTTTTATGAGGTGCGGCTTAAAACTATACCATACATAATTAATTATTCATTTGATTAAAAATCTAACTTGTTTAATTTCTTTGTTCTCCTTGATATAGCGGTAAAACTCTTTATTGAAATGGACAAGCAATTGATACTATACCCATAGTATTCAGTATTCACTGAGCATGTTTCTTACAGCCGACTCTTTCGAGAGATACTCGTTCAAATTAGCAGTTAGAAGTATCAATCAGTATTATAGAATATATAACTCTTCATACATTTGTACATATCTTTTTAAATAACTAAAAAGTTTGCGCCATTTCTGTATACTTGTCTTTAGAACTCTGTATTATTGGATCTATAGATGGTTTTAACAAGCAGATTTATTCCTAACGTTAATTTACTGAAATATTTTTTGTCAAGTTTAATAGACTTGTAGCATTTTCGAATATTTCAGAATTAGTCTCAGATTTTAGGTTTCTAAAGTTAAGCTCGGAATATAATATGTCATCACTAGCAATATCGTAAAGTTTTTCACTGTATGTTTTAAAATTTATATAGAAGCCATATATAGATTTTGATTTCTGCAATTCATCCAATTTGTTTGAAAGCCATTTCGCTTTGTAACTAAAGAAATAGTCATTACATCCTCGCTCTAATTTTGTGCGATAAGGGAAATTGTTTATGCGTTTCAAATGATGAGTAAAGCTATTTGCGTTTAGTATTTTATCATTCTTATTTACAAGAATTGTATAATCAGAATTATTTGTATAAAAGTTCTCAATCTGCCCTGTATAAAGTCACTTGCGATGAAAATAATTAAGTACAGTGAAAATCGTTTATGGTGACTTTTTTTTTTCGAACTGACTACGCTATTGACCTAGCAAGGTCTTAACAGCTTCACCGAACTACTAAGGCGAGCGCTTAAGGCACTCAGCCGATTTTATTTGGACAACTAAAAAAAGGGTGCACGGCACACCTCGGCTTGGCTGTTGCCTGTTACATGCAAACTATCTTAGCTAACCTAGTCAACCATTCATATATGTATGAGTTGTTGAAACGTATATGTGTACCAAGCATACACGCCTCAACAACCCCTCCATATATTTATTATCGAAAAATTAGAGTTTTTTCAGTACGATAAGGGGAAAAAAAACCCTTCCACTTCCATGTGTTAGCGTGTAGGCGTGCACGTGTGTGGCGGTGATCGTGTAGTGTTGTAGCAGTGATGTAATTTTTTTTTTGTGTCACTGTATCGCGCAAGCAACGCACTCAAGGGCTCCCTGCCGAGGGATCGAATCTAGACTTGAGCCGCTACCGAGGGAGGCCTAATCTGGTAAATTTATGGTGACATTGTTTAGAGTAACATACCGGTTATATTGACCCAGAACAAAGGTCCCGGCTGAATACTGTATCTCGAAAACATCACAGCTTGTTATGACTAAATATGAGTAGTCCCTTCGATGTCGTTATAACAGATTTTAACTGCAATTATTAACCAATGTATTATAATAATACTTTTATTATTTAAACACCTATCCTGCAGCGCAATTTATAAACGCAGTAAAGAACATGTTAACGGTTTCGAGATGCGGTATATCTTGGAATGTTAATTATTGTTACCTGCAACTTGTTAGTATATAAATAAATGACCTTTACGTCTACACGAGACGATTTAAGCAGCGTTATGAAGACACTTCTTTTCGTGACTATATAAGCCCTGACGTAGGTGAAGTGTCCTCTTCACATACGCTGCATCGCCTGGGACGCGATTAAATAAATAAATGGTTAACTAGGATCCTAGAGTTAAAAATTAGACGTAAAACAGCTTGCAGCTAAAAATTTGTTAGTATCAATGATTTGGCGACTGTATTTGATAGCCAATATCTTTTGTATGTTTGAAAACGGAAAATATTTACACAATATCCATTTTGTTACGATTCACCTGTTTGTAACAATAATAATAGCTACAAATAAGTGCAGAGCCGCGGACACAGCTATAAAATTATAAAGCACAGCATTAAAACTACTTAAACTATGAAAATAATACATATTTTTTAATCTGTATAAATAAAATGATATAGATCTGCCATTGTGAGTACATAACGCAAAAACTACTTGGTACGTATATATTAGGTCTTTACCTATGAAATTGTCGTATTTTTTATTTGTATTAATCGAAGTAATCACGCATGTAATCAATGCATCTTTACCAACCCAGTGGCACTTTATTGATGCCCTTCTTAAAGAAATCAGCTGGACGGGAGGCAACAAATTCTTCAAAGGCATTTTGTACTGCCTCTTGGGTATTGATTTTTTTTTCCTGCCAAGGAGTTATCCAAATTCTGGAAAAAGTAGTAGTCTGTAGGCGCAAGGTCTGGTGAGTAGGGCAGATGACGGAGAACTTCCGGCCCCAGTTCTTGCAACTTGGAGACCATCTACGGTGCAGTATGAGGTTGCGCGTTGTCGTGCAGGAGCAGCGGAGACGAGCCATTGACCAATGCTGGTTGGAGATGTGCCAGCTTTTCCATCATTATGTTCAGTTCTTCACAGTACACATCTGCAGTAATGCTCACCCCGTTTGGTAAGAAGCTGTGATGAATCACACCGGCACTAGACCACCAAACGATGACCAGTTCGTGGGGCACCCATTTGTCAAGCTTTTCTACCTTGCCAATTTGACACAAATGGGCCAATATTGTTTTGACGCTAACGTCGAAAGCTGCTGCTTATTTAGCCGTAGATTGTGTATCATCAGCTTCCACAATCGCCTTTAATTCGTCATTGTCGACCAAAGTCTTCGGACGACCGCGAGGTTCATTATTCAGGTCGAAATTCCCAGAACGGAAGTGAGCAAACCAATAACAGGTGATGAGTTGGTTTGTAGTGTTAGCTCCGTAAACGTCGTTGATGTTGCGTGCCGCTTGTGCCGCGTTGCTGCCACAATGGTACTCATATTCCATAATTACTCGAATTTTTAACGTATCCATGATGACAAAAAAGATTGAAATGCGATAAAAATGTAACACTAATCAATAAACAAATGACTACTTATCGGAAAAGAATTCCATGTTTTCAAAATAAAATTAATTTGAAATTAGATTTCTTAGCCAAACAAAAATTATTTTGGTTTGAAATGGCCAGTATTGCAGAACGGCAATTTGATAGATAAAGGCCTATTATTTTCATTATTGAAGTTATATTTATTTTGGAGCGTTAGGGATAAATTAGGAGAGTAAATTTTTAAGATGCGCGTGCACACTGTCCCGAAAAACCGACACCCTGATGTTAATTATAGTCAACATTTTGTTTCTTTGTATTAAAACTTTCAATGTATTAAATACCTTTTTTCTATTGTTAGTGTCGTTTTTTCTACAAAAGTAGAATAAGGCGAAATATAAATTTTTTTTAAAGATTTTTATCTTGTTACGCCAAAGAATTATAACTTCTAACGCGTGTACACACACACTTCTTTCTTTTGTTAATAATTTTAGAAGTTGTTCCTTCTCTAAAAAATAAATTACCACGATATTTTAATTTAACATAAATTATCATAATATTAGGAAAATATAGTTTTTATAAGTGCGTTCGGGGATGTGCGAAGTGAGGGCAAACGGTGTGATGCGCATACGCGGTAGAGAAATAACGTAGTTCACAAATACATGTTGTAAGCAAACTATATTTTTTTCTTTCAACTTTGTTTTTCGCCTATACATTAAATATACTCCTAAGATAATAAACAGGGCTGAGAAGTCGCGGGTACCAACTAGTATCACTAAGAAGGAATACACACAACCAAGTGCGTACTACTACACAAAGTATGATACAGCGCGACTGGTTAGTGGCTAGCAATATTTTTACGTGATAACCATTATTCGATTCTCGTTCTAAATCAATTTAAAAAATAGATAATTAATGTTTGATCTAATTAACTAGAGAAAAACAAAACTGATATACACCCAACATAAGGTGTATAAAAACTGGTGCAATAAATACTTTTGTATTATGTTGCTTTTGCAATGTATCACATCGTGCTACGTAGTCCGGACTGCACCCCGCATTTCTGCCTACGTTCCGCTTCCCTTTGTTCGACCGTGCGGCGTTCCGACGATAAGCAGAACGTAATGATTAACATTAAAAAGCACTCCTTTAATTTTATTCATTGAACTTAGCCGTGATTTATACCTCTAAAAGTATCGTTCCCATACTTTTAAAAGTATTATTACAAAATTTAACTAAGGTTTTCTTTGTTGTTTATTCGTATTTGTTTTGATATTATTATTTTATATGTTAAATGTGACCATGAACTACCACAGGAGTGAAGGGCGTCACCCTTTAAACATTCACCTGTTATAGATCAGTGATACAACTTTTTTTGTTTGGGGGGTCATGTACATTAGGAGTCTCATTAACTACAATTTTCACATGGTTCGCAGGATTATTAAAAACCAAAATGTTTCCATGAGAAATTGCTAGATAGATTAATTTCATAGATTCTAAAATTATTGTATTTTTTTAACTACTTTTATTAGTATGTGATTCCTAACTATGTATTCTGCTTTGGTTTTCCAAATACCTAATTAAAAGATGAGTATAGAAATTCAGATAACTTTTAATTTAAGACTGTTTTTGAAATTGTTTTTTTACCTTGACCCGCGCGATGATGATGCCAGCGTACTACCAGCATCGGAATACAAATCACAGTCTTTATTAGCATAGGAATCATAAACGTCAACAGGATTATCAAGTTTTTCTTTTCTTACTACAAAAAGACGATCTCTGTGTCTTAGGAAAGTACTCCAATTTGTTTCAATTAAATCACTTAGATTTTTGTATTCTTCTAGAAGCGCCGGTAATAAACGCTCATCTGAAATATGTGAAAGAGAATTAAAAATTGTACACAACATTTGAAGTATATTTCTGCTAATTTTAATTTACCACAATCGAAACTTTACTACTGGCTGTGGTCATATAATGTAAAAATAATTAATTAAACAAAAAAATACAAGTGACAAAATAATTTCAACACACCAGTTAAAATAACTTGAAGAGGACAAAAATTCAATTCTTAAATAAAATAAATAAATAGATAAAAATTGTAAATATTCCACAAGATTAAGTCGATAAATTATTCATTCATATTTCTCTATATAAGTAAAAATCAATTGCTCAATGTATGTAATCGCATCACTTCAGACTGACTGGATTGGCCATTGTAATTTAATAATTACCCTAATGGGCAAGGCTTGAAAGAAAGTATTTGAAAAATCTTACAAAACCATGGATCAAAAAATCTCTATATAAAAAGTGAATAAGTGTAAAAAAACAGTAGACCTTCAAAAATAACAACAGTATTTACAGACTAACCATTCACTTCATTACCACTTTATCATATTACATAGTTGTAATGTAAAGGAAAAGTATGGTCTCATTATCTAACTACCCATACAAAGCTGAGACCTACAGTTAGTAAAGTAATACAAACAATTATAACGCTTAAGTAAACTATGTTGTCCAAAAAAAAAGTTAGGATAGAAATAACAATTGTTCACAGAAGTGAAAACACAAAGCAATAAAATAACCATATTCTCGATCTTTAAATTTGTATATAATTAATTTTTTTAATTAATTATAGTCTGAATTATTTAAATTTCATAATTTTTGCATTGAAATTAGTAACATTGGTCTAGTTTTGACATCCATTGGCACTCGAAGCAATAATTGTATACATTTTTATACAGTTTATTAAGTAATCAAACCAAAAGTCTCAATATCAATATTACATGTACACAGTCTGATATATACTACGAGACGCTAGTCTGACGCAAATCGCATACAGTCGGTCACGCTTACTTGCATGTTATGACGTGAAATAGAAATTTTATGTAAAGCCAAAAAATACCGCTCAACACGCCTAAAAAAGTTTTAAAAAATATTTTAAAATATAATATTTCTTACGTATATAATTTTTCTTGTACTGTGAACATAAACGCAACACCGATTTGTATTGACCACATTCTATTGCATATGCAATTGTTTCTTCAAAATCATCACAATATTGTTCTAATATCGTCATCGCATCCTGATGACGCTTTTCGCCTTTTAATAAAGTAACGAAACTCCTGAAATATTATTTTAAATATATATATGTATATATGATACAGAATATTTATTTCTTACGCTATATATAATCAGGAATTTAATACCAAAGATGGCAAAACCCTTATAAAGTCTACATAGATTCAATTTCTTTTTTGATGACATTTTTTTCGTATTAACCATAAATGTTACAAGTAAGAATAAATCCTTACAAAGGTTAAAAATCTTGTCTATGCTAAGTTTCGAATGTTTTTATTAATTGAAACATTAAATTGTTTCTGGACTTTGCTGGCCTTTTTTATTGGATCCTTGATATCATTTGTTTAATAATATTGTTTTTATGTGTCCAGGTTGCTTAATATACACTAATTTATATTTTGTGTTACATTTTAATTTACGTTTTTAATCATTTTTTTGAAAAATTTTAAAATTAAATTATATTCAAGGTAATCAAAAATCTATTGCCATATAAGTCTTATATTATCGGCATACACCTTATTATGTTATACTGTTTTAGTATCTACTCATTTCATTTCGATTATTATTTTTGTTTATATTAAAACTTTGTTTGTCTTAGGTTATTTTAAATTTATATAATTAGAATCTATTTAATAAGTTTCATTACATGAACACCTATAGACATATTTTACTATTTTATTTTATTTTTTCAAGCTTTTTATATTCAATAAATAAATAGAAACACTATGGTTACTTACCTACACAAATTTTTAAATTCATCTTTCGGCCATGTATATGCTAATTTTATAGCCAACTCCCATTCCAATGCTTCTTTATAAGACTCAATAGCTTTCTCATAACTGTTTGCATTTTCATATACAATTCCAGCTTCAGTATAATACTTCTTCAATTTAAGATATAATCCAAAATCTTCAGATATCTCTTTAAAGATGTCTTCACCAGGAGTAAATAACGATAATGCTTCTCGATACAAACTGTGGTACTTTACAAATGTTTTCAGCTCTTCATATCTACTAGGACCACATTGAACTAAATAATTTACAGCCTGGTCAAACCTCTTCAAGTGTTTATTTATTGAAAACTTCTTATAATTCTCATCCATTGCATTTAACTGATCAAGCATTGGTATATACTCTTTAGGATCTCTTTGCGATTTATTAGCTACTAATAGAACTAAATCGAAATCATACATTCCGAGAGCAACGTCAAAAAGATTGTTAACATCAACCATATACAATAGATATTTCAGAGATTCGTCTGAACTAACAGGAAGTTTGTTGCAATGTGTTTCTTTTAATTTTAATTCTTTAATTATGGCCAATGCTTTCTCGAAATCACCCACTGTGTTCTTCTTTACATATGTTGTTAATAAAGGTAGTATCTTAGAATCTTTATCTGGATGTTTAGATAACTTTTCCCTTATTAACTCACAAATTTTTTCAATTTTACAATTAATATCTCTTGATTTTTCCTGCCTTTCTATGTAACTACTTGCATACATAGTTTTAGTTACATCAATGTTTTCTAAGTCAGAGAGAAATAGATTTAACCATGAATTATTCTTAATAGAGTCCAAAAATACATCTATATTTTCAATAAAATTTTCAGGATTATGGTCATATATTAAATTGAGATTTATCCTTTGTTTTCGCATTAAATCAAATCCTTCATGATAATGCAGTGTATCTAGATATGTCCCAATAATTTTCAATGATAAAGGTCTTGGTTGTATAGTTTCCAAATTACCTCTCGGCATTTGGAAAACAGTTCTTGTATCACAGGGAACAGCCATAACTAATTTAGCTCCTCTTTCAATTTTTCTTTTGTAAATGTTACTTGATTCATTCTTTTGGTACTCAATAATTGACTCAAGTCCTGATATTGTTAGCTCCGTACATAAGAGTAAATGTTGTAACGTAGTCACAAGCAAAAAATCACTATGCACGAAAAAAGAACTTACATTATTCATTTTAATTCTATCATGAATATATAGATGTCCTTTGTGAGAAAGTCCAATGAAAAGTATATCATTATCTATGCATATTATATTAAATTTTGGGCATGATACATTAAATTTGACATATGTCTTCTCCATATCTTTCCCTATGTTGTACTGCACAATTTCACCTTGGTATAATTCCAAAAACAATTTTGACGTATCCTTTGGATGTAACTCTACTCTTAATATTGAAGAGGATAATGATATGACATTATTATTTATAACTTGATCACCCATTATACTGAATTCTAACAGATTATAAGAATTATCTACATGAGTAATGCAAACAATTGTACTAGAATTCACCCAATACCAATTATAGTATTGAAAAGGATAGTCTAAAGAGTCAAAGCGTACTGTTTTAAAATTTTCATACAGCAAGGGTGACTTTTGTTTTTGCCTATAAAATACTAAATGATTATCAGCTGTACATACGAAAAATTTGTTAGTATCAATCACATTATCATTATATGGAGCAAAACACACAGCATTAACGTAACTGTCCAATTCTGTTTCAAAAGATGCCATCGGAGGTGGCACTATTGTTTGTTTAAAAGATGTCACCAATAATTTCTTCCCATCTATAACTGTTACAACTGCGTCATCATTGCTTGTTTTACCTTTACTATGGTTTATATTCCATATCCATGAATATGTATAATATTTGCCATTATTTAATATAATATGTAATTTTTTATTGTTAGCAATATCGAAATCATTGTCCCACATAAGTTTAATCATTTTCTGATCACTTTTGAACAACAAAGTTTGTTTTAAATACCAATGGTAGTTGCCTGTTGTATAGAGTAATAATTTTTGTGTATCAGTTGTTGTGTCTTTACACTGTAATGTCAAAATTTCTGAATCTGAACTCCAAATTATATTTTCCACATGTGTGGTGGCATCTAAGGATAAATCAAATCCTCCATGTTTAAGTCCATTTTTTTCAAAGAATGATATCATGTATTTATTGGGCAATTTTTGAGTGGTGGCTATGACATTACCACTAGGACGCCATGCCAAATTAGACTCAAGGCCTTGTTGTTTCTCACTCGTGTACTGTAATTGACCCTCTCTATCAAAAACTTTGAATCTTCTTATTCCATCAATTGTGGTTCCGATAGCATACAAGCTTCCATCTCCTCTCCAGCTTATTTTTACATTTTCATCAAGTGTGGCATTTGAGTCTGAAAACAATAATTGATCAATGGATCTTTTTTTTATCATACATAAATTACAAATGAACAAAAGATAAATAATTATAATAGGCACAAGCTAAATATTAATTACTAAATTACTTATGAATATACTTAATACTAATAAATACTAATTTAAGTAGAGTAAATAAAACTTAAGCAGAAGCAATTTGTAAGCCAACTAGAAAGGGTAAGACAGTAGCAAAGGACATATTTTAAAATACAAGACCTTCATTTAATATTCAAGACATTACTTAAATACTATTTTAGATATGCTTAAAAACAGGACTGTTAGCAATTTCTACCTTAATGATTATAAAATCCATGAACAGAGTGCATGTTTCTGACATAAATTACATAACAAACCCTTCATTGCAGCATCACTAATAGCTTATAAAAAAAACATAAGTACCCAACTGGTAAAACTTATATTTGAATAAACTTTTCATTATAAGTTTTCTTTTCAGAAATATTAATCTTAATAAAATACTTAAAAACTGTTCATCACCTTACCTATGAAGTGTATAAAGAGATATTAATCATATTTGTTTAAATAAATACTGACATTCATTTTGGCTTTAAAGAGATTCTGTTGACTTTTGTAGTCCGGTGAAGCTGTTATGACCTTGCTGGGTCAATAGCGTAGTCAGTTCGAAAAAGATTCTGTCGACTTATTATAATCAATACACTAAAAACATGACTTATTATATGAATATTATTTAAAAATTACCAGCAGTTACTTCATTCTTCACCTTTGCAGCATGCTTGCCTTCAGATCCATGAAATTGAGTTTCTTTTTTACCCCAACCAACTGTGATAAACTGCTTCACTCCAAATTCCTCATCCAACAAATGGACTTCATTAATTGGATCAAATGTACAGGAGAGTAGAACTGTATTATATTCTTTAGTTACAATAGCTAGCAATTCTTGATCAGGACTCCATTCCATTGCCTGAATAGTAAATATATTTATAAATACTTGAAACTTATTTTTAATACATCAAATTTCCTATGTAAAGCTTACAACTTCTTGCTAGTTATACATTACCTTAGCAGTGGCAACATAATTTAAAAAAATGGGTCATCGTACTGATGTCTATAAGAATGAATAGAATAAATGTATTATAAGTAAACAATGTATATACTAACATTATGAAAGGATGATTAAATGACTAACTTAACAGTTACACTATATTAAACTAAACATTTTAAATTATAGGTGTGAGTCAATTCTGTGCTGGAAGAAAACATTCTTAGAAGGTTGGCTACATTGCAATATTTCATAACATTGCTTATACACAGACTGCAATATTGGGCTTGATTTTGCTAGTAAGATACGTTGCTCAGTCGTCTCGGGACGTACTACTTTTATTATTGTGTACATATGAATTATAAACGAATTACTTTTCAAACATATTTATTTTCGCTAAGCAAAAACAACAAACTATTTACCAATAAACCACTGCTGAATACTCCAACCACCTCGCAATTATTGTCATTGTCGCCAATAGAAAGTAATTCACCATTTTCAAAACCTACGCATAAAGAGTTTTGAAGAGACAAAAACGTTATATTCACAGGTGCATTCGTCAAAGATGCGAACTCCGTTAAATCTTTACTCCACTTTATTTCACCATTTCGCTCAAAATTACTTAGAATAAGGTTACTTGTGCAAACATATAATTCACTGCATGAACTAGTTTCACCCTGTCCGAGACATATCACCGATTTGGTTTCAGAAGGAATTTCTAAATTTCTAACAGTTAAATCCCAAAGTTCTAGGTTCCGCATTTTTGTTACTTAGATAAATACTTTATAAAATAACGTGCACAATGAAACATTGTAAATTGACAATGTTTTGACAGTTCAAAGACAAATTTAGCTTTTCTTTAAAATAATCTAACTTCAATCGTGAACATTTGCCTGTTTGTAAGTTTAGTGTTGCCATTTCTAAGTTTGTTCGGATTCTGATGTATTTTCTATGGTCCAAAACAACTGCAATACCATAAAAGCAGTCGAAGAATGTGGTACTTATAAATCTTGCTATCAGTAGTACCTTAGACGACTCCGTATTGCAAAATAACTATAATAATAAAAGTAGGGACCGTCATTAGAATATCTATGTCAGTTACTCGTCAGTTTTTATTAACGAATATTATACGAACAATTCACAACACAACATTTTTGAAACAAGCCCACCTAATTGAACTATTGAAATAAATATCAGTGTAGTTGGATTCTAAACATATGATAGTTTTAATATCTTTAAGTTAACGCGGTAAAGTGCCCCATAATCGTAGGGCAGTTATTGTGAAGGAATTTGTTTAGGTCTATGTTGTGAGATCTCAAGAATTTTAATGTCTAAATCTAAATTATCATCAGATAATAAATTGAATATCCTTTTTTAGAGAAAATTCAACATTCGTTTTTTTTTAATTCATTTTATTACATACTGTTTAATAATAAAGCGAAACCCATGCCATTACTTATAACAGAGAACCGAGTTTATATATTTAAATCCGAGAAACCAAGTTGAGACTGTTGGAATAGGACAATAATATAAAAAATAGATTTTCTAGACATCCGGTCTATAGAAGCACAGATTGTATAACTATAAATTAAAACGTATGATAGGAGTGGGTATTATTATTCTGTGCATATAATAATGATTCGATTTTTAATGTACAAAATTTGAAGTAAACTATTATTTGCTATATTATTCATTTGCCAAATCTTTATTCTTTTAACCGTGACTCATAGTCAATTTTTTTTAATGCAAGGACGTAATCATTTAACCTTATATCTTTAAACAACCGAGTCTCTAATGGTACACTTATTCATGTCATGAACCTCAGAATAATAATACTTACTCTTAACGGTGGATTTATTTTTTTAATACACTCTAGGTTTTAGCGCTTGACCACAATCTGATCTGATGTTAAATGACGATATGGTCTAAGATGGTAAAAATGCCAAGCCTAAAGGGGGAGACTAGCTCTGAAGTACAACCGCCGAAACACGCCTACAGGTGCTTAGCGACAGATTTTCAACTTGAGGAAGATAACTAGCCAGGTGGACCTTAAGGAAGCCTCACCATAATGCTATGTTTTTTTTATCATATCACGGCAAAGTGACTGGACTATGCCTGATGGTAAGCACAGTGCAATCCAAAAACAACGGCGACTGCAGAGATATACGCCGTCCTTAGCCGGTCGCCACTGTCATGCGTAAATGTCTCTTAACACATTAGCAGTGAGATTGTTCCACAGCTACACGCAACGCAAAAAAAAGTTGTTGCGATCTTTTTATCACATTTTCTTTCACCGAAAGCTCCGATTCAATTGCAAAGATTCGAACCTGCGTCCATCAACACAATCCCCAAAACGCTATTATTAACCATCATCGCTTGATTACGATAAAGGTGCAGAAAAACATTCACACACCTTTGTCATCCGAAATGTCTGTGATGGGTGTATTGTCACACAATCTAATCCCCATAACAACAATATATCCCAACACCTTGCATTTATTGTGAGCATAGATGAAACTTCGTCACAATACACACAGGTATGTGAGTAGCAAAAGGCACAGCTGCAGTATAAAAAAAATGTTATTCTTCTTCCGTGTTAGCAATAAAACGTCTTTATTGGATTAAACAGACATAGGTATGTCGGTCATTCTTCTGAAGTTGAAACATGTACAAATACTACTACTCTAATAATTACATACATTACAAAATTATAGACAAATTAAACCAGATATACTATCTGAAATAATAAAATGTAAGTTTTTATGAATATTGTATTTTTCACTAAATTGCTAGACATAAATATTTTAGTAAATTTCTATACTTTAGGATAGTAAGTTGTCTCAAACTTCTTTTTACTCTTAGGATAAGGTCGTAATGCTTTTGGAATATATAATGGTAGGTGTTCATCCAATCTTCTCTTGTATGGATTAATACCACGTTCAAAAGGTCTTCTTTTTGCCTCAAAGAATCTAGTCTTATGTTCAATTTTATATATTTGCTCCCAAAGATATGTTTCTGGCAGTAGGAAATGCTTAGGTCTGTTAGATACCAAAAGTTTATATCTTGATTCTAACCAACACCTTCTATTGTCGTCTTCAATATCAGCAACAACTTTTTCTTCTTCACCTAAATATGGTTTCATTTCGTAATCACGTTTTTCTGGAGTATTCATATAAAACTGAACAAGAGTTTTCAACACATCTTCGTTCAAGTCTTTTACTTTCCCATCTTCAATACATTCATACAGTTTCAGAGGTTTTGTTCCAAAGCAAAAATTATGTTTAGGATTTTGGTCTATTTGTTCATTATGCATTACCATTGTGTTCATTTGATAAGCATATAAGGACCATAATTGGCCATTAGTGATAACTGTTTGTGTCACTAATGGATAAGTAATATCATTGAATGTTGTAAAGCCTTGATAATTTGCTTGAGCTGTCAACCACCCAAAGCTAGCCTTAAGTGCTTGACAATGCAAAGCTTCTATGTTATCTTCTGGTCCATATGTTTCTTTTCTGTTCAGTATATGGCCTCGACCATGAATAGATAGAAGACCAAATTCATCACTTTCACCAGGCCAATATCCTGAAATACATGATGCATAATATATATTTGTTAAGTAGTTCGGTGAAGCTGTTAAGACCTTGTTAGGTAAATAGCGTAGTCAGTTCGAAAAAAAAAAAGAATTGTTGTTATAATTTTTTTTTCTTTTTTTTCCATAACTGACACTATTGACCTAGTAAGGTATAACATGTTCACCGCACTACATACATTGTTGGAAACCATCCATTGAGATGTCACAACAGCCAATAAATAATTCAATTATCAAGTATATGTTTATAACTTCAATATTATTTTTGTTGTTATATGAAAAATGCTAGAAAAGTACCTAATTTAAATCCTAGCATAGTTGTAAAACCAATTATTATGGTCTTGTTAATTTTTGAAAATAATTGGATGAATTAATTTACTATATGTGTGAAATATACAGTATGTGAATAAAGTCTAAAGATACTTCATTATAACATATGTAATTAGTCTAATTAATACTTTTATACACAAGGAAGATTGTAAATAGTAATCTTTTATATATATAAAATTGTGCATGTAAGCTATATTTTTTGTTTTTCGAAATGACTACGCCATTGACCCAGCAAGGTCTTAACAGCTTCACCGGACTACTAAGGCGAGCGCTTAAGGCACTCAGCCGATTTTATTTTGGCAACCAGCTCAAGGGTGCAAGGCACACCTCGGCTTGGCTGTTGCCTGTTGCATGCAAAATCGCGTCCTATCTTAGATAACCTAGCCAACTATTCACGTATGTATGAGTTGTAGAAACGTATATGTGTACCAAGCATACACGCCTCAACAACTCCTCCATATATTTATTATCGGAAAATTGAGAGTTTTTCAGTTCGATAAGGGAAAAAAAAGTAAACCCTTCCACTTTCAAGTATAAGTGTGTAGGCGTGCACGTGTGTGGGGGTGATTGTGTAGTGTTGAAGCGGTGATGTATATTAGTGTGTCACCGTATTGCGTAAGCAACGCACTCAAGGGCTCCCTACCGAGGGATCGAACCTAGGCTTGAGCCGCTGCCGTGGGAGGCCTAATCAGGTGAGCATTTAAGCTATAAAAAGATTCAGGATTTGAAATTGTTAAATTGTAGTTGGCCTTAACAAATTTACAAATGGCCAACCCCAAGATAAATTGAAAGAGTTAAAATGATATCCTTTTTACCTGGAATATTAGTACCATGTCGGTAATCTTCTATATATCCAAGAGATGCTGGTATATGTGTGAACTTTTCTACTTTAAATGAGGGACTTTCTGCTTCACTGTAAGGTAGAAGTGGTTTCAGTGGAAGATGGCTTCTGAGGGCTATGAATGGTGAACCTGTTATATAAAAGAATAAAAACAAATTTACTTATTTATAAATTCACATTATGTATACTTATATATATTTATTATGAAATTGCATATATGAATATACTAGCAATTCCTATGGACATTGTCGTGCTTTGATAATTGAAAAAAATCCCAACAGCAGCGCTACCAACAGGGTCCAATTGTGAATCTTTACCATTCTCAGATCCACTGGAATATGCACACAAAATTTCCTAAAAATCGGTCCAGCCGTTTAGGAGGATTTCAGTGACATACACATTTACAAAATAAATTTATATATAAAGATAATAAAAGTGATTTATAGTCAAAGGGATGATGTTTTATTACAGTTCCAATTGGCATATTTCTTAATTTAAATTAACTAATCCTAGCTTCATCAGACTTACCAATTGATGTCATCTCTGTTTGTTTTGATTCGGATTTCTTTATAACATATACAGTCTTGAAATGTCTTTATGAATCTTAAAACTTTAAGTTTTAAAGCCTAGATTTTTTTCAGTAGATATTAATACTGCAATTACATTTTGAAATTTGAAAATTCTTTAATTATAAAAGAATATTACCTATATACTGAACAGGTTTATCAAGATTCTCATAAACACGATCTTTCAGCCAACTGTACTGTCTTCTCCATTTGATTACTTTTGAGGGTAGATCAACACCACCAACAAACCAGAATGCTTCATGTCTTGGATCATAATCAACCTAAAATAACATATTCTTTTTAAATTAAAATTTGACCAGAAACTCACATAATACTTGATATGCAGTTGAAGAAATCTAAGCTTCAGTAGCAAGCAACAAGAAACAGTTACAGAACAACTATTTGTGATAAAAACATTTGAAATGTATCTGCAAAATATGACCTATATATCCAAATTCTATTTCCTTAGTTTTCAACTACTTTTAACACGTTCACTCCGGCGCGTACCACAGGTGGCCCGCATTAGACTGTCTTTTCTGGCGGCGCGTACCACCGGTGGTACGTATTCGATTATGTTATTAGAAATAATGAGAATTTAACATATATTTATTAAAAATAGCACAATTGAATACGTACCACCTGTGGTATGCGCCGCCAGAAAAGGCAATCTAGTGCGGGCCACCGATGGTACACACCAGCGTGAACATGTAAGTGTCAGAACAGTAAATAAGAAACTATTGAAATACAGTTATGAATGTAATAAGTCGTTTTCAAATTTACTGACACAAAAAGTCCTTGATCACATTAGGACAAAGTTTTGCTTGCCCTGATTATCAAAATAATAGATAGTAAATTATTTAAACATTAGTATTATTGGTTAAGTGTTTCAAGAGATAGACTCCCAAAAGTGACTGTCAAATTTCAATGGTGTAGTAATGAGAGATAATCAGAAATTTTGATTTTTGGAGGAATTTCTTTATATGAATAGAATTTTTTTTTGAACAATTGCAAATAGCTTTAGCATAAAACATTACTAGAATTCTCTTACAACTATTTTTACTAATAAGAAATAACAGATAAAATCATGATTCTGGATGATGTTTAATATTCATATGCATATATATATGAAAAATGTTACAGACAATCTTAGATATGTAAAACAATTAGGGAACTGCTCATAAATTACAAGTAATCTCATAGGAAAATGGTATAATTATGGTAAACAGACAATATTAAAATATACCTTACCTGAGTAGATAATATATGAGGTAGTTTATCTGTTAGATTGTTTATAATGATTCTGTTTATTTGTCTTACAATATATTTTGCTTGTGTATTATCTTCCTTTTGTTGTTGTTCATACTGATTAGGTTGTATCAAAATGTTCCTTCTGAAATAGTATGAAATTATTGAATACTAGTCTTTGTTCGCGACTTTATTCGCGTGGAATAAATACTGTGGGCTAACACTAACCCAATTTTTAAACATTCATTATTAGTGCTCCGTTCTTATTGGTCTTACCGTGGTTACCTATAACCACTCACGAGAAATGAGCTTTATAAAATTAAAAGAATTTTTCTAATCGGATTAGTAGTTCCTGAGATAGCCCCCTACAATGTTACAACGTCACAAATTCACAAATGTTAGCTCTTTATAATATTAATATAGATTTGTTAAATAGTCATTTAATTCTATAGAATTAAAAAAAAAAAGTTACACTTGGCCCTGACAACATGTAGGCAAAATTCTATGCCAATCAGTTGAGTAGTTAAAGAAATTCATGGCCTTGCTTACAAAAGAGAAGATCCTAATAAATGTATTTTTTTAAATGTATAGTATATGGTACAATCTGGACAATTATAAGAATTTTTATGTTAATGTTGTAACTATGTGTTTAATTTTATTTGTAACTTTCATAAAACAGTATTGTTTACTGAAATATTTTTTTATATATAATAAATTGTAATTACTCAATGGCTTCAGTTTCAATCGCGATAGCGTCTTCTATTTGTGATTTTATGTCTTGAACAACGGCAGCTGCATTCTGTTCACTTTCAGAATATACATCAGGCAATTTTTCTACTGGAATAAATTTAGTTCTAGTGTAACACTGTACTAAAGGCATCGCGTTGTAAGGTATTCTATCTTCGTTTAACATTACACACTTCCAGCCATAATAACGAGGCATGTTTATCGCTATTTGTTTTTCCTCAACCGTGTTTATATCCTGTATTTTTTTATGAAGAGCCTCTCTTTCTCGTTGTTTTCTAGCATCGATAGACATATCCAAAATAGGTGGATATTCAGGGGTTTCGTTGTATTCATCTTGTTTGAGCGCTATAGCGTGCGATTTTCGTCTTGAAATAATTTTATTCAATCGCGGAAAATTTCTATAAAGTTTAATGAAGTGCATCTTGTACAGTCTATTTGTTTTTGCTTGTACCCCATATATTTCACATAATATCAAAAGTTAAAATTGAAATCCTAACCTGTTTTACAGGGTAGTACTAGGGATGCTCGATATTCATCGATGTTGAATAAACATTGATGTTTAGCTGAAAACATCGATATTTTCATTTAGAAATATCGACGTTATGAGAACGTAGCATGTGCTAGCTAGAGACTAGAAAATTATCAAATTTGTAAATCGTATGAATAGTGTTTTTTCCGTCGCTGACCTCTGTTTTTAAAGACAATTTTAATTGCTGACAATAACATCGATGTTTTGCTATCGATGATTATTGTACATCGATACTATTGAATACTTACTTACTTACGTAGTACTTTATTTTAAATGATTTATGAACGCCGCTGAATACAACTCTTTTAAGCTTAATAGCAAATTATGGCATAACACTGTTGCAACGCTTGCGAAAGAAATTCTACTATAGAGTATCTATATATTTAGATGTTGTACATATTGTTCTCGCTAAATGTTTTGACCATTTTGAATATAGATAAGCATAACACAAATGTAGGTATAAGTACGTAAAAACAACTTAAGAATAAATAAATGCCAATTTTGGATTTTTGTAATGATATTTTAACTGTGTTTTGTAGTACAGTCTTATGTTGATATATCTAAACTATATCACGCGTAAGGCTAAACCATATTCATAGCAGCCGAAAATGTTGATGAGGACTCTATAATACTTACTGTATAGTACATAAAGATAATTTGGCGTTGCATTGTGAAATGTGTCAAAATACAACACATATAGGTAACACATTATAGTTTACACGGGGATAAATGGTATAATCTATTATTGTTAATCATTAATTTTAGTTTTTATAATATTATAATCACCAACTTCACTTAATAAAGTTTACTCTATAAAAAATATTATATTCAATAAGCAAAACGTGTGAATAAACGTTAACACATGCTCTACGTCTATAAAATGTAAATATAAAATGTATAAAATGTATTATAACATAATATTTCTAAATTGTACGTATAAAACTATGTGAAAATGGTAAAATTGAAATGAATCATGTTGCCCAAAATAAATATTTATTAATATTTTTTAATTTTATTTTTTAATTATTAATTCATTAATAAATTAGGTTATATGATAGTACTTAAGTAGTAGGACAAAGAGTTCTAGATGACACTTTAGGTGTAACTAAATATGTATATCTACCTATATATCAGTGTTTAAGTTTTTTATAGAATGATATATGAGAGTTATATAATGGATATAAATAATACATTTAGCCCTTACACTTTGTATTTAATTATAGCTTTTAGTTTTTGGATTTCAATACTAATTTTAATTTATTACGTACAATTTTAATCATTTGTCTCATCATCTTTGTCATTTATGTGTAAATATACGATATAGTTCAAAATTTGTGAAATAATTATTTGGCAAATGTATAATTTAAGGTGGCAACATTGATATGTCTAAATTTACAATTTCCGAACGGAAAAAAAGCTGATGCAACATTTTGAAATGTCAAAACGTATCAGATAACGAGCCACCTGCCAAATCGAATTGAAATATAACCAAATAACTACTTGTTTTTCAGAAAATAATTGCAATAATTGTTTATAAATCATGGAGGAGGATATGATTTTTGATCCATCTTTGAAGAAGAAGAAGAAAAAGAAGACTGGCTTCGATATGGATGCAGCACTTGCTGGTGAGCAAGGAGAGAGTGTGAGCGTGGAGGCAGCCGTGGAGACGGGTGACGTTGACGTACCCGAGGACGATAACTTAGATTTAGACAATTTTGGTAAGAAAAAGAAGAAGAAAAAGAAGACTTTCAATTTAGAAGAATTAGAAACTGCTTTACCTGAGACGCCGCCTACAGAAGAGCCCGAGCCTCAAGAGGAAGAGGTAACTGATGATCTAGACCTCGATATAGATTTCAGAAATGCGAGAAAGAAGAAGAAGAAGAAAGTCGTAGATGAGCATATAGTGGAGGAAGATCTAAGAGGAGAAGATCAAGAAAATGTTGAGGATGTGCACGGTGGCTGGGTCGGAAGCGACCGTGATTACACATACGATGAATTGCTTGAGCGTGTATTCGACATTATGCGTGAAAAGAATCCTAGTATGGTTTCAGGAAAAAAGCAAAAGTTTATCATGAGACCCCCACAGGTTGTTCGTATTGGAACAAAAAAGACATCATTTGCCAATTTTACAGAAATCTGCAAAACATTGCATAGGCAGCCTAAACACTTATTGGACTTTTTACTTGCTGAATTGGGTACAAGTGGGTCAGTTGATGGTAACAGCCAGCTTATCATAAAGGGTCGTTTTCAACAAAAACAAATAGAGAATGTGCTTCGTCGGTATATAAAAGAATATGTCACTTGTCATACTTGTCGCTCTCCAGATACCATTTTACAGAAAGATACTCGATTATTCTTCCTTCAGTGTGAAACCTGTGGATCACGTTGCTCTGTCGCTAGCATTAAATCTGGTTTCCAGGCTGTTACCGGAAAACGTGCCGCTATTCGTGCAAAGACTGCATAGAGTGTTAATGCTTAGTGTTAATATAACTATTGAGAATCTGGGGTACATACAGTACTTATACACATTGTTTTAGGTGAATACAGTATGAGTTGTAAATTAAATGAAATAAGTTTATGTATTAGTCATTAAATTTAATTGACCAATTATCAAGTATTTTAATAAATACATTTTAAGATATGACTGGTACTACCTGTAAAACTAACGTGAGTCTACTTTTGGGTAGATTACATAAAGGAAACAGTATTGTGAATCTAATGCTGGTTTAAATTATGTGCTCAAATCATATGTTGCTTATAATAATGTTGTCTGAATGTACCCCATTGTAAAACATATATTTATATATAGTTCAGCCTGTATTATTCTCTTGATACACAATGTTTTATATGTGATTGTTTTATTTCTAAAACTGATTATTTTTAAAATGAAACAAATTTATATAACACTTCATTTATTTAATAAAGTATAACAAAATATATATTTTTTATCATTATATAACATTATGGATATTCTCTATATAAATAAAGAAAGCCTCTTGATACTTTTTTGCAGATTCTTTTAATAAAGCAGTACTGGGAGACAAGATAAAGGATTCATTTGTTGGATATTGTTTGTGGTTGAAAATCATGTTTAACAGCTTTGTTTAGACTATCTGCATACAAATCTAATCTTTGAGTCATCGTAAATCCCCATTTATCTTTGATCTGACGACATAAGTTTAAATCCATTTGAGAAATAAGTAGACCATCTTGGATTCTGGAAAGTCCCGGAGTTCTAGAACCATCGGGAGCTGTGATATAACTGGATCCATAGAAATGTCCGAAGTTCTTATGAGCAGGTTTTCCGTCTCCAGATGTAAACTCATTGGGGAAATGTTCAGTTCCAACTCTGTTAATTGCACAAGTAAAATAACTATTAGCAATTGCAGCATTTCGTGCTTCAACTCCCCACAAATGTTCACTTAGTCCCGCAACTGTAGCTGATGGATTGAAAACGATTTCAGCTCCATTGATACCAAACATTAACCAGTTGAGCGGGT
Source organism: Antheraea mylitta (assembly GCA_014332785.1). NCBI lineage: Eukaryota > Metazoa > Arthropoda > Insecta > Lepidoptera > Saturniidae > Antheraea > Antheraea mylitta. Next base: position 8,616,927 of record JACEII010000012.1, read on the forward strand.
GATGACGGCCATAACAAATATTTATGGCTATCTTACCAAACTTCGTATCAAAGACTGGGTGTCCAGTATTTCCTTCAAAGTAGTATGTTGACTCGTTAAAATCACCAACCCTGGGAATATGATTTTTACGATGTTTACCAATCACCTTTCCAATTTCATTAATAACTACAGCTGTATTCCATATTGTGTCACCGTGAGCTTCATCTCTTTCCAGAATAGGTGAAATGATAACCATCCCATATTTAGTGGCAAGTTCTGATAGAAATTTAGTACTTGGACCATTTTCTACGGATTCAGCAAATTCACACCATGGATGTTTTTCTCTTGTACAGAATGCGAAAGGCATACTCCAAGCCTCTTGTAGACATAATACATCTACCTTTTCGATAGCAGCTGCATCAATTATTTTCTCCACTTTCTGAAAAATAGCTCGCCTCTGTTCAGTGATCGGCTTATCTGTAGATATTGCAATTGAATGCTG
>JACEII010000012.1:8632407-8642721 GCA_014332785.1 Antheraea mylitta
TGTCTAAGCTTAGATCTTACTATAATGGTAAAGTTATAGTATTTAATTAAGATATGTACTTAAACGAGTATTTTTATTGAAAAGTGAAATACTATTGGGCCTTGTATTATTTAGGTTTTATTAATATTCCATACTAATGATATTCAAATTTTAAGTTGTGTGTCAATAAACATTATTAGTGTGCTACCTGTAAATTGTTTTGTTTTGGCTGTACCAGAAAGTTATCGAAATGAACGTTTTACCAGCTCAACCTATAGGCATACAAAGTACGGCAGGAGCTGTTCCGATTCGAAATGAAAAGGGTATGTAATATAACAAATGTTTTTAATTATTACATGTTCCGTACAGATGGGTGCTTTACAAAGCTTTGAAGAATTGTTCTAAGTGAACAACAAAAATTTATTTTGTGCGATTGTTTCTTGGTATATATGGTTGTGGTAGGGCTTTAAATGTATAAAGTCTGATGCCATATGATCGGTGCTGGGAACAGATCATAGAGCGACTATAACGCTTCTTAGTAATGACTTTTTTTTTAAATATGTAAAACTTGTGAAAGTATCTGTTCAAATAAATATTGCCTTATTTTAGAACATTAATGTATATTTTATGTATACTTTGGGAATAGTACATTTTTTCTGGATATATAGGTGTCCAACTAAGTATGTGAATTTTTTTAAATCTTATCTACAAATTCCTACTTACAATTGCTTTTAATGTTTGATATTCAGGTGAAATATCTATGCAAAAGGTGAAAGTCCAGAGGTATATATCAGGAAAAAAACCAGATTATGCACAAGGTGTGTCATCATCAGAGGAATCAGAAGATGAAGATTTCATAGAGCAACAGAGGCCAGAACGGAAACAAGCATTGCCTCAAATTATCAGTCGGAAAGAGGAATATCAAAGTGATTCTGATAAAGAAGTAAATATTTTGTTAATATATTTAAGTGTTCTTAAATGTTTTTTTTTGTTGATTGAAAGATGGTACAGACAATATTTAATCCAATTTTTTTTTTTCAATATGATTTTATCCTATTATGTAATGTAGACTTTTTTATATAAAATTAGCTGGATTTACCAAAACTATAATGCTTATTATGTAATGAATAAGGTTTATGCTTAAAAGTGGGGCTCAGAGATCATTTTACTTTTGTTGAAGATATTTTCTCATGTTTTACACAATAATATAACTTAGGGTGTTTACAAAATTTTCCTAAGAGAAATATACATATAACTACACGAAACATGAAGCTGAATAGTCGAAAGTTTCAGAAAACTATGGTTATATTCACATTTTAAAAATATAAGTCAGTCATACTAAATCTTTCTGTGTATACAAAATACTGAGTTCATTGCTTATCTAAGTATAGTAGCTGTATTTCATTGAAATTTATGTTATTAATTTATTATCCCCATCTTATAGTTTAGAAAATATAATAATAGTTTTCTCTTAGTAGTTCCTGCAGGAATGTAAACTAATATTAGATTTTTATATTTGTGTCTGCTTGTCTGATCTTGTTTAAATTTTAATACTGTCCAATTCTTTAGTAGTTTATGGTCACATCTAATTATCCCAGTCCGTTAGTGGTATCCGCCGCACAATACGAACCCGTACCGAAGGCTGCGCATTATTATAGACGTCCGCAACATATTTTAATCAACCCTCCTGATGAAATAACTGCAGTTAACGATCAGTACCAGCATGTCTCTCCAAACAGAGCGTGTTCACGCCCACGCCTGCGTTAGCACAGATCACGCCGCCGTGGTCTGGGGGTAAATTTCACTCCCGCACACCAGATTTGGCACCCCTCGGCAGCGGCTCAAGTCTAGGTTCGATCCCTCGGCAGGGAGCCCTTGAGTGCATTACTTGCGCGATAGTGACACAAAAATTTACATCACTGCTACAACACTACACGATCACCCCCACACACGCGCACGCCTACACGCTTACACATGGAAGTGGAAGGGTTTTATTTTTTTCCCTTATCAAACTGAAAAAACTCTAATTTTCCGATAAAAAAATATATGGAGGGGTTGTTGAGGCGTGTATGCTTCGTACACATATGCGTCTCAACAACTCAAACATATATGAATAGTTAGTTAGGTTAGCTAAGATAGGTCGCGAGTTTGCATGTAACAGGCAACAGCCAAGCCGAGGTGTGCCGTGCACCCTTGAGCTAGTTGACCAAATAAAATCGGCTGAGGGCCTTAAGCGCTCGCCTTAGTAGTTCGGTGAAGCTGTTAAGACCTTGCTAGGTCAATAGCGTAGTCAATAAAAAAAATAAAAAAAAGGTCACATCTAATGTATAAAACAATAATATGAAATCAATTACAAATAAGCAAAAGAGAGCACCTTAGTTAATGTTTGTTCTAAAACTTTTAAAAGTATGGGAACAATCAGGGAACAACAACAACATTAAGGGGTGTATTTCAAGGTTAATCAAGGTAATATAATGATAAGGTTTTTGAAGCTAATTTAATAAACACCGCACCCTCGAAGGTAAGCGGGCTGGTTACGCGGCACGGTGCGATTCATTGCTTTCCTTATCATCACACCAGTTCATTTTCGCATAAAGCACATGTTGTTGAGTGTATGTCAGTTTTGTTTTTCATTATATAATTAAGTCAAATATTAAGCACCTATTTTTTATTGATTTACAACGAATATCGACTGCTGATCATGCTGCAAAAATATTGCTGGTGACTAACTAGTCACGCTGTATAATTTCTAATAAATATTGACATATTTTGCTCATTTATATATCTAGGTCGATGATCCGCGCCTCCGTCGCCTTCGGAATGTGGCTCAGTCGCCTTCTCGTCGTGCAGAACACATGCCAGAGATAATTGATGCAGAGCCAGAACCTGAAATTGAGGCTAGTGATAATGAGGCTAGAGACAGTTCTGAAAGTGAAGACGAACTTGATGAAGAGGAAATTGAAAAACGTAGACAGGCTCTTAAAGCAAAACTGGCAGCTAGGTAAATATAGTGTTATAAAGCCTTATTCAAGTTAATAACTGAGTGATTTCAAATATTGTAATGATTTTGAAATCTATACTAATATTATAAAGAGGTAAAGTTTCTGAATTTGTAAGTTTGTAACATTGTTGAGGGTAATCTCAGAAACAACTGGTCTGATTTGAAAACAAACATTATTTGTGTATTATATAGCTTATTTATCAAGGAAGGTTACAGACTATATATTATCACGCTAAAACCAATAGAAGCGAAGTACCAATGAGGAATGTTTCAAAATCGGGGAATTTTCCTCTTGAGGGCTTCCGCTGCGTTTAGCGTTAGCCCAAAGTAATTATTCCACGGGGATGAAGTTGCAGGTATGGGCTAATACTTTATAAAAAATTTTAAAACAGAATATTAACAATAAAGGAAAATTAAAGTCACATTAAATGTGGTTTTTAAAACATATATAAACGTCTTAATGAATTAGCTGTGCTAGCGACTTCCTCCACTTGGAAGCTCATGTAAAAAAAACAGTGATTAATAAATTCATCTGAATGTATTAAGTCAATTTAGTTATTTATTTTTCTCTGGTTTTTAAGTAGCGTCCTCTATAAAATTACAATATTGTATGATACGGTGAACTGATTTTTATGAAACCAGGACTAAATGTTACCCGAGTATATGTTATATGAATGGAATATAGAAGAGTTTTAGAGGTGGTAGAGCCATGCTCAAGCTATTACTGCTTTCAGTATTAATGGGTCGGCTCGCCCGGGGTAGTCTCATAGAAAACCGACGTAAAGTAACAGTGTTTGCATTGATGCGTTTTGTTTGGTCTGTGAGAGCGCCGGAGGTCACCTTCCCTTTCCTCTCTTCTTCCTCTCACTTAAAACAGGTTGGCAACACTTTTGCAACTATCCTGATGTTGCAAGTGTCTATGGATGGTGAAGATCACTTATAAAAAATAGGTTTTAATATGAAGGCAGTGCTTTAGCAGTGATGCGCGTCCAAACAAACAGACAGATATCTTTAAAAATAATTGAAATGTATGGTATTGCTTATTCCTATACAAATGCATTATTTTTTTTACAAAAATCGAAAAAGGACAGACATTTGATTTGTGTTCTTATTATATCCATATATATCTAACATTATAAAAAAACAACTTCAGAGAAGCAGAAAAGGAAGTACTTGGGCGTGAAGATGATGAAGAAATGCTAGACGGTGTCAAAGAAGAGAGTGGATCATCAGATACAGAGTATACAGACAGTGAAGAAGATACAGGTTAAAGAATCTTAAAAAGAGAGTGATTTAATCAAAAATGCTGTAAAAATAATAATTATATTCTTTTGCTAAGGTCCACGAGTGAAACCTGTATTCGTAAGAGCATCGGATAGGATGACAGTAGCTGAAAGAGAGCGAAAAGTCAAACAACAGAAGAAAGAAGAAACTGAAGCGCGGAAAGAGAAGGAGGAAAGAAGAAGAGAGGCCTTGAAATTAGTTGAAGAGACAATCAGATCAGAACAGAGACCTACTCAGGTAAATGTTGAGAACATTAAATGTAAGGGTATGCATATGAGATCATTACCTATTAACCTGATTTTGATGTATATAAAATAAAGAAAACACAAATATAAATCTCAACACGGGCACTCATGTGAACTATTAAATAACTCAAGTAACACAATAAATCATAAAAACCCAGTGAAATAAACATAACAATGTAAATTGGTAATAACTACTGCAATACAACCTTCCAGACAGACGACTGAGCCAGAATGGTTTTTAATGCTTTCTTTTTCGACTACGCTATTTACCTGGGAAGGTCTTTACAGCTTCACCGGACTACTTTTTGTAATGCCTCCGCCGATTCGCCTTTTATACCATTCAACTAATGTACCGCAAATAACTTCGATCAATGGCGTGACAGGTCAATAGTACGGACAGTTTTAATGCAGTCGTCAGCTAACACTATATATTAAATTACAATGTATTATTATATTCATCCATTAGAAGTAAAATTAATAATTTGCATGATGGCTTATGTATATAGTATATATTAGGGTGGCTCAAAAAAACATATTTTAGTAAGAGAATCGAAAAAAAAAAACATTTTTTTGGCCTCCCTAAAAAAGGATTTTATGTAACAGAATTAATCATCGATATCTATACTTTTCAGGGTGAGCAAAAAGAAGGAAACATAAATGATGTATGTACAGATGACGAAAACGACGAATTAGAGTATGAAGCATGGAAGTTGCGTGAAATGAAACGCATTAAACGAGACAAGGAAGAGAGAGAAGCGTAAGTTTTAATTATGAGCTTTTTTACTTCATGTATTATTTTTTCCTATCTATACTGATTTGTCGATACTTACCTACTGTTTTCAATGTAATATTTAAAATATGCTAAATTTAATTGTATCATTTGTTGAATATATGTACTTACTGGTTTTAATTTGAATATCGAGATTTTGAATAATGTCTTGTTAGGTCTTTTACAATATAGTCCATGTTTCAATTAAATGTTTGCATCTTACATATACAAAACAATTGTTTCAGTAATTAGCCAATTTAATTTATGTTTTAGCTAATATGGCTTATGTTACCCAGATAATATTTTGAATTGAGTTATTTATTACTCTCCTTGATTAATAAAATGCCGTTCTGACCAGAGGAAATTTGCTGGTAAGGTTTAAAATGAAATAGCCATTCAAAACTCCATGTTAAATAGTCACATATTTACAATTCAGTCACACTTACACCTTATGGTGCTGTAGTCAGTCTTCTTGAAGATCGCTTCATTAAATCTATTAATATTTGCTCCAATGCTATGCCTCCAATGTCTGGTATTCTTTATATACCTTTCAATAAAGAAGGATAGAAAACTCTAGAAACCTGATGTAGAGATGATCTATATTAGAAAAACATTGATGTTGATATAGATGTTAATATCTGTTTAAAAGTATCAATCTATACTAATGTTCAGCTTTATTAGCTTACTTTATTTAGCTTCAGCTATGCTGAAGAGTTTGTTTGTTTGTTTGGTTGAACGCGCTAATCTCAAGAACTACCGGTCCGATTTGAAAGTTTCTTTCAGTGTTAGATAGCTCATTTACTGAGGATGGCTATAGGCTACATATCATCACGTTAAAACCAATAGGTGCGGAGCACTAATGAAGAATATCTCAAAATCGGGCTATTTTTAGAGCATCCGCTGCGTGTCAGTGTCAGTATTATATGCGTTGCCATGGTAACATGATAACATTCTATCGGAAATATTATTAGGGTTTATTTTGTGTTCCTGTTCAAAAGTTTATTCTACGTTATTTTTAATTCAAATTTTTGATTATAAGTAGTACGTTGCTATCGCAAACATTTTTAAAGTCTATATTGTGCTGCTATTCTAAAAGGTTAGTAGTAATAATGTTCGTCCATCAATACAGGCGAAGGAGTTAATCCATACTGCCAATTCTGAAGTTGTCAATATAGGTAGTTCTTATGTTTCTCTACCCAGTTTTCTTCTATGTCTAAGTTAATGTAAAGGTATAAGCGCCAAATTTTTATCTTCTTAATTTTCAAGACCCCAGAATACATGCTCCGTGGTATTATGTTTCATTCATTTCACTTATGCACAATAAACAAACCATATTACATAAAACGCCGCCAATTTAACACAATATAGAGTCAAATATCCTACGTTGTTTATGTTGTTGTTTATTTGTTTGTTACGTTGTTATTTATTTGTTCCGGGTAATCTCCGAAACGGCTGGACCTACTTGAACGGTTTTTTTTCTTAGAAATGACTACGCTATTGACCTAGCAAGGTCTTAACAGCTTCAACGGACTACAAGTAATATTTGAACGGGAATTTTACGGGCAAATAACTAACTAATTAGCTGTTTTTATTTTAAGCTAGCGAGTTTAGCAGACGATACCCGCTCTAATAATAAGACAAAGTAATAGTAGTTGAAAGTTCCAGATATGTGGCTTATGATAAATCCCATCCCATTCGATACACTATTAGTATTCCCATATATAATGTACATGTTACCTGTTACTGTAGATGATGTGCGTGTCATACTTACAAATATTTTTGAAAGAGTATTTCTGTAATTTTACACATCTAATCACAATTTTACATTTATTTAATATATTAAAAAAACGCGTGCGATGTATGATAAACATTGATAGTAAAACATCGATGTCTCAAAAGATCGATGTATTTGCTAGCAATTAAAACTGTCTGTAAAAAAAATAACTTGGAGTTGGCCAGTGTTGTAGAAAAAGAAAAAAAAGGTCATGCAAGAAATAAGTATTCGTACCAATTACTTCGAGTTAAATTTGACAATTATCTACTCTCTAGCTAGTACATCTAACGTTATATGACCCTAAAGAATATATTGACATTTCGTTATTTTATTCTCATAACATTGATGTTATGGAAATCAAAATATCGATGTGTCGATGTTATCGACATCAAAACTTCGATGTCATAACATCGATGTTTTTCAGATAAACATCGGTATTTCTTCAACATCGATGAATATCGATTATCCTTAACCTGATGTCATTACTCGAATAATTCGATAACGATCCAGACAGACTATTCTTAGAGTGGGGTTGTAATAATATGTTTGTGGTATTGTCAGAAAAAGTGATGCAGGACTGTTGATGGGTAAAATATATGAATAGAAATCTTGTGGTCGTCCTAGTCCTCGTTCCAATAATAAGAACACTATTGAATTATGTTTCCTTAGTTATTTTCCTTGAAGTAATACTGAGTATATTAATATCATAAAATAGTCTTTCCTTTATTGTAATTGAGAGATAAATGCTGAGTATTTTTTTTTCTAGTGCGGAGAAAGATTTATTGTCCATTGAACGTTTGCGTAACATGACTGAAGAGGAACGACGTGTGGAACAGAGACTAAATCCGAAGTTGGTCACAAACAAAGCGGTTAAAGGCAAATATAAATTCCTACAGAAATATTATCACAGGTTGGTTGGTTTTATTTGATTGTAATGTCATTTATCATTTATTTAGCCATATTTATTTATTAATATTTTATGTATGTCTCTGTCAAATAAATGCTCTACAGTACACATGATAGTAACAGAAACTTCAATTTTCATCTTAATGGAGTACCCACATGGTCTCATTTCATTTTTTTAAGTTTTTGATGTGAAACATCTATAGGCGAGGGTAAAGTTTGGGGCGACGTGGCGACGAAAAACACGAACTTTGCATTATTAACGAATTATTGAAAAACATTTGAAACTCTTTCTGTATAAACATAAGATTCAATTTGTTTTGTCTGCCACTCGTTATGCTCCTTTGATAAATGCCGTCAAAACACCGCGCCTGCGCCTAGTAAAATTTTTGTATTTAATAAAAATGAGTATTTATGTAATAAAATATACAAACGGTCATTATTTTATGGAATGAATTTGTAATTCTTTATCTTTTCATTATGCCATAGCTGATTCCTGTCGTAATATGTTCTTATATGCATATAACTTATACAAAACAATTTCGATGTTTCACATCTGCCAGGCGTTCCGTGACAGCTTGATTTTTTTAATAGTTTATTGTAGACTACTTTAATTGTAATAAAATGATTTTTCCAGAGGTGCTTTCTACTTGGATAGAGAGGAAGACGTGTTCAAACAAGACTTTTCAGGTCCTACACTGGACGATCACTTTGATAAGACTGTTTTGCCAAAAGTAAGTTTTCTTGTTATACAAAATTACATTTTTTATGTCATATGAGGCAAACGAACAGGTTGGTCACCTGATTTTAAGTGATCACCGCCGCCCATAGACACCAGCAACACTAGGAGAGTTGCAAGTGCGTTGCCAACCTGTATATGGTCGAGGAGGATTGGAAGGAAAGGAATTGGCGGTGTTTTATTTAATATAGTTAGTTTATTGTGCATAAGTGAAATAAATGGAAAATAATACCACGGAGCATGAAATTCTAAGATGCCACAAAAATTCCCTGGAAGGTTCTAACAAGGGATTTACCATCTTGTTAGAATATTGATTCACACGACGCTCAATATTGAAATGATCGTACGGTGCTTGTAATATTATTGACTACGTGATAATGGCAGTAATAATCTAAAAGAGTCATTGCCAAAAATAAAGTTAAAAAAAACCTCACCAAGAAAATCCTAAAGCATATTCTCGGGAATAATTTAGTCTTTGTATAATTTAAATCGGCCCATTCAAATCAAATCGAAAGTTATTGTAATTTGAATGACGGCTCGAGTTAAGTGCGAGAGAAAAGTAGATAAATAAATGGACTTAATACATTCAGACGACGTTACCAGATTAAGCCCCTCTCGGTAGCGCCTCAAGCCTATGTCCGTTCCCTTAGCGTGGAGCCCTTAAGTGCGAAGCTGACACGATACAGGAGTACAAAATCTTACATCACTGCGACAACATTACACATATCACCTTCACACACGTGCATGCATACACGCTTACAGATGAAAGTGGAAGGGTTTTGTTTCTTTCCCTTATTGAACTGAAATAGTTTAGAAAATTATCCGATACGTCGTATATATAAGAGTTGTTGAGGTATGTATGCTTGGTACACATATATATTATGTTCCAACAACTCATATATGTATGAATAGTTAGCTTAGGTCAACTCAGATAGGTCGCGAATTGCACGTTACAGGCAAGCCTAGTTGTGCCGTGCACACTTGAGCTAGTTGTGAAATAAAATCGGCTGAGTGCCCTAAGCGTTCGCCTTAGTAGTCCGGTGAAGCTGTTAAGACCTTGCTAGGTCAATAGAATAGTCAGTCCGAGAAAAAAAAAACATTAGAATGATTCTATTAATCACTGTTTTTTTACACCGAGTTCCACGCAGACGAAGTCGCGGGCACAGCTAGTTATGAATAAAATATAAAATCCACTACATGACACTCGTAAGATACCGCCAAAAACTCGCAGTTCAGGGGTTAAATAAATGTATTGTGTTTACGTTAAAATTGTTTTTTTTTTTTTCTAATTTAGGTGATGCAGGTAAAGAAATTCGGTCGTTCCGGTCGTACGAAATATACGCATTTGGTGGATCAAGATACTACCGAGTTCGATTCCGCTTGGAGTAATGAAGGATCTGCAGCAAGACTCGCTAACTTCAGAGGCGGTATGAAACAAGTCTTCGAAAGACCATCGGCTAAGAGGAAACACAATATGTGATAGAGATATTAAATGTTGATATATTTCGTTGTAATGTAATTATTTTGACATTTTATTAAACTGTGACTGGTGATTAAATGTTTTTAAATGACTTTTTGAGAGTTTTTGGCGGGATCTTGGAATGTCATGTAGTGTTTTTT
>JACEII010000012.1:8642821-8658061 GCA_014332785.1 Antheraea mylitta
TCTTAGCTAACCTAGCAATTATTCATATGTGTATGAGTTGTTGAAACCTATATGTGTACCAAGCATACACGCCTCAACAACTCCTCCATATATTTATTATCGGAAAATTGAGAGTTTTTCAGTTCGATAAGGGAAAAAAGTAAACCCTTCCACTTTCATGTGTAAGCGTGTAGGCGTGCACGTGTGTGGGGGTGATCGTGTAGTGTTGTAGCGGTGATGTATATTTGTGTGTCACCATATCGCGCAAGCAACGCATTCAAGGGCTACCTACCGAGGGATCAAACCTAGGCTTGAGCCGCTGCCGTGCGAGGCCTAATCGGGTAGAATAAAAAAAAAAGTGTTTTTGTGTTTTATTCATAATCTTGTGTTATTTGACTCTTTATTTTGTGATTAATATTGGTGGTGTTTTAAGTAATATAGTTTGATCATTGTATACAAGTGAAGTAGATTAGACGTAATACCATGAAGCGTGGATTCTGACTTTCTACAGAAACTCCCTGGAAGATTCTAACACGGTTATGGCGGGAGCCATATTCAACGTAAATCGAGGGAAAGTAATGTAATGTTCAATTTATTGCTATCAACAAAATTTTGCAGAATTTCATACACTATTATACGGCAAAGGAATTAATAGATTGCAAAAAAATACAAACAAACGAAAGTCAAATGTAATATTATTTTCAAATCGTTCTTTTTCAAATTACATAGTTTCTTTTCTACTTTATTTACGTTCCTCTAAATATATCCCTGTATATGTCATAAAACCTAAGTTAGCTAATTCAACTGAATCTCTGAAAAAACACCCCTGAATGTTAAAAGTATATCCAAGTTTTAAAACTAGCCAGCAAGAAATTAAATGAATATATCCATTTTTTAATACGCATCAGAAATAAGCTGATTATACTTTTTTTTTTTTTTTTTTTAACGTGGGGAAATCCCTTATGGATACCCACCCTCTCGGGGGAGAGGATGAGTTATGTCCGACTCGCACGGACTAAAACCCCACGGTGTACCGACAGACCGTGATGTTGGGGCGGCAAGGGATCGTTCTACTCTATTCCCCTTGAATAGCCGCCCCAACGGTCCACCCGGCGGAAGGTTGCCGCCGGGCTCCTACCTATAGAGAGGCAGCTGGGTACACGCCAGCTGCCCCCCCCACCCGTCCGCCAGACCTGTGCAATGAGGGGATGAGCCCCCAACTACATCCCCTCAGGTCCGGCTACGGGGGCAGGAGGAGTTGGGCAAAGCGCCGCCTCCTCCTGCCGGTCCTCCGATGGTGAAGACGGCCGCTGAGGGGGTCCGCAACTCCCGCCTTTTAACTTCTATCACCCTGGGAGCCGGAGGCTCCTCACTACGCCTCCTCGCCGCCGTAAATTTATACACGGCGGCGAGCACCCCAGCTTCCAGCTCCCAGGGAAGGGAGCCGGCGAGCGTAAAGGCCGCCGCCGATGACATCAGCCCAGACCGGTGCCCCGTAGGCAGCCATCGCCCACACGACTTCCATGAAGAGTCGACGGCACCCGGCACCCGGCCCCCCAATATTGGGGAGCAACCGGCCGAGTGCCGCCGCCGTCCTAGCAATTCGCGGCTCGAGCCCCGCAAAGTGGGGCTCGAACCGCCAGCGCCCGTCCAGGGTGAGGCCCAAGTACCTCATGTGGGCACCCACCCTGATCCGGGCGCCCTCCACTATAATGTGGGCCCCAGGTGGTGGCCCCCGCCGAGGCCCATGAAAGAGTATGGCCTCGGTCTTCTCGAGGGCCACCCTGAGGCCCAACCTTCTTATGCGCCTGACCACGAGGGTTGTGGCCATCGTGGCCAGGCGCTCTACCTCTCTCCAGTCCCCCCCCCGGGCTACGACTAGTGTGTCATCTGCGTAGCCCCCGACCCCTGTGGAACGCCCCGCCTTGTAGCCCGCCGGACCATCCGCCCGTCGCCGTCGACGTAGACGACTTCCCTGTCCTCCAGGTACGCCTCTAACAGCCGCCGCAGGTACGGAGGCACTCCGAAATATCGGAGAGCCTCTCGTATAACACCGTGCGGCAGGCTGTTGAAGGCGTTGGCGATGTCTAGGGACACCGTCAAGACCCTCTCCCCTTGTGAGGTCGCCTCCGTCGACAGCGACTTTAGGAGGCACAGGGCGTCAACTGTGGAACGTCCTGTCCGGAAGCCGAACTGAGCGTCCGACAAATTCGGCCCCACTCTCTCCAGGTGCTGGACGACTCGGGAAGAAACGACCCTCTCCAACACCTTCCCGACGTCGTCCAGGAGGACGAGGGGCCGATATCCGGACGCGCAGTCCGGAGGGCGGCCCGCCTTCGCTATGAGGCAGGGCCGCCCCAACTTCCAGAGCCTTGGAAACTGCCCGACCGCCAGACACCGGTCGAACAGCTCCCGAAGCCACTCCCCAAGATGGCCCAGCACAAGGCCAAGCACCCGGCCCAGGACCCCATCAGGGCCGGGCGCTCTCCGCCGGTTAAGGAGGCGTTCAACAGCCCTCCCCATCTCCCCCTCCGTGATTGGGGGAGGACTATCCACCACCTCCTCAACTTCCATCCGAGGCGGAGGCATGGGAGGAATCGAGAGCGGCGGAGGGTCGGGGAATAACTCTCCCACGATCCTCGCCACCACCTCCGGCAGGAGGGACTCCGTCACCGGAGGCGCCCAGGATCGCAACTTATTGCGTACGATCCGATACGGGCGCCCCCAAGGATCCCCCTCCAGCGTCTGCAGCAGTTCCTCCCATACCGCTTCCTTCGCCCGGCTGATGGCAGCCTGCAGGATCTTCCTGCGCTCCCTGTAGCTGCCATACAGCCGGGCCTCCTCCTCGGAGTCCCGGTGCCGCCGCCGGCGGCTGCGCTTGAACAGCCGCCGGGCCGCGGAGCAGGCCGCCCGGAGATTGGCAATCTCCGGCGACCACCAGTATAACGCCCGTTTGTCTGGGCGGTGTACGCTCCGCGGCATCGACGCGTCGCAAACCTCCGTAAGGGCACCACGGAGGCGGGCTGCGGAGGCGTCGACATCATCCTGCAGGCGAGGCATGGCCCACGTCTGGACGATGGCCGCCTCTTCCGCTAGTTCGTGGTTGAGGCGGCTCACCGTCCAACAGGGGAACTTCGCGCCCCTCCAGGGGCGGGTGCCAATTGCAGCTTGGGAGGTGGAGACCTCGAACCTAATATATCGGTGGTCCGATAGGGTCTCCACCTTCTCAAGCACTCTCCACCCCCGCACACGGCGTGCGACAGACGGGGTGGCAAACGAAAGGTCTACCACAGACCCCCCGTTCTGTGGCACGCATGTGTGGACGTCCCCCTGGTTGAGGAGGGACAGCCCTACTTCAGCTGCCCACTCCTCAACGGCCACGCCCCTCAGGTCCGTGGCTGCCGCTCCCCAGGTCCATGATTTAGCGTTTAAATCACTTATAAGGACCACGGGGAGCGGCGATAGCCGCTTGACAGCTCCCTGCAGAGAGCCAAGGAACCTCTCGAACTCCCACAGGGGCCTGTTAGAGGAAAAGTACGCCCCCACAATGGCGAACTCTCCCCAGACAGCCGCCACGAACCCGACACCCCTCTCTCTTACCGTCAGGGGCGATCCTCGGCTGGCCACGATTGCCACGGAACCAGCCTGATCCCCAGCCCAGTGTAGCTGGGAGGGAACGCAGTACGACTCCGCGGCGACCGCGAGTCCGATACCCCACTCCGCCACTGACTGCACGAGCAAATCCTGTGCAGCGGCAGAGTGGTTGAGGTTCGCCTGTAGGAAGTTGCGTATGGTGTGGTCCATCAGTGGTCCATAGCAACTTCCTCCTGCCTGGCGGCTGCCGCCCTAGGGCCTGTTCCCACTACTGGGAAGTCCCTACCCTTCGTGGTGGGGGGCCTGCAGTTGCGGGTCCCCATCACGTGCCCCGAGGGCTTCCCAGCGTCTGCGCAGATGGCGCAGAGGGCCGCCTCCGCCTTGCACTCAGCCATTTTGTGACCCGCTGTGCCACAGCGGTAGCAACCTTCACCTCTGCTGGAAGAGGAGGGGCACAAGGGGCGGGTGTGCCCCAAGCCCATACACTTAAAACAGCGCATGAGCTTCTCCTCCAACAGATGGACGCGCACGGCGCTCCACCCTATCAGGAGCTTGCCGGCCTCTGCAAGCTTTCTGGCCGCCTCCGCGGGGAGCGTCATGTGGACTGCACCAAGCCCCCCCCAATTTCGTCTCACCTCTCCGACCTTAATGGCCTCCGCCTTGCATTCGGCCTTTGCCGCCACGACCGCCAATACCTCCTCCCCGGACACCGAATCGTTAAGACCGACGATTCGGATGTCCACCTTTTTAGTGGGGATGGCGACCGTGGCGACTCCGGCCAGCGCCACTTCGAGCTTCCGGGCCAGTTCAGCGGCCTTCTCTTTGTTCTGGCCCGGCAGCTCGATTTTGCGGGCCCCTGTGGCCGTCGGCCTAACCCGCACGTCGCCGATGCCCATATCGGGCAGGGCGACGTGCTCGCGTGCCTTCATAATTACCTCCCTATAGCCCAACCCATTGCTGGCTGCGGTGTCCTGTAGAGTTACAATAACCGCAACCGATTGGGGGACGGGAGGCAATTTCGGCCTGGCAGGCGGGGCCATAGGGGCCGCAGTTGGGGCCTTTGTTGCCGCAACCTGGGCCTTGGCAGCCTTCTTCTTGCAGCCCACAACTGCGGACCACGCCGCACCGTCCGTCGCCACCGCCGGGGTCGGCAGCTCGGCCCAGTCCAAGCCCAACGGGGCTACTGCTGGGGCTGGAGGCGCCTTCACGACCGGTTTCGCCGCGCCATTCCCTTCGCTCCTCCTCTTGTCTCCAGTCAGGGACGGACGAAGGGACGGCTCTGGAGGGAGACGCCTCTCCAGATTCTCCACACGTGCGTTCTGCATATTGCCGTACGACGTGCGGAGAGTATCGACCGTCTCGGTGAGGGCCTGCCGCCACTCAGGCTCAGCCAGTGCCGGTATGGGGGGAGGAGGCGAAGGCATCTGCCTCTTAGCGTTCGCCTCCTTCCGCCACGCTGAGACCTCCGCATTCAGGTCGTCAACCTGTCGGCGGAGGTTCTTTACCTCCCTTTGCAACTTTTTATTCTCCTCCCCCTCAGTTCGCTCCACCAACGATTCGACGACCTCCTGCAGGGTCCTGGCAGCGGCTTTAAACGCCCCCCTGCAAGGGCCCGCCAGGTTTTTCGACTTTCTCACTGTCTCGTAGATACGTGTGATCTGCGAGCCAGCGAGCGCCTTAAACCTCTGGGCGTCTAAGACGTCCACGTCCACCCCCTCTGACTCCGCCTCGGAGCTAGGCAAAGAGCCAGCAGCTGAGCCGGCACCCGAAACCACTGCGGAGCTAGCGGCAGAGCCGGGAACCGACTCCACATTAGTCACGCCACCAGCCAAGGCCCGGTCAAATGACCCGTCGGCCTCCCCCATTACCCCCCGACCACTCCCGCGCATTCGCGCAGACCCCCTGCCGCGTGTGCTCACTTTTGGAGCCGCCCCGTCCTCCACCTCCGTGTCAGAGGAGTCGATAATCTTTCCCACCCCGCCAACACTCCTAAGTCTAGTTTTAAAACTCCTTTTCGCACTCATGGTGCACTGGTGACCAAAAGGTCACACAGTGACCAAGAGGCAGTAACTCAAAGTCCAACAGACACGCCAAATCCAAACAAACTATAAGAAAACAGTCCAAAAAACGAAGCCAAGTCAAAAATAAGGAAATATACGCCAAAGTCCAAAAACAAGCCAAGTCAGGGTTTGAAACTAGTTCATCAAACCGTAAGCAAGCCAAGTCAGTAATAAAATCCACAACACAACACCAGAAACCACCCATAAACAACGCAGAATAGAACTTAGTAACGCAGGTAACTTAACTCTGATTATACTACGCCTACAATGTACTAAATTATCTAAACCTATGATTTTCAAAGTTGTCTATATCGACCCCCAGGGGTCTATGACTACTACCAAAGAGGTCGATGTCAGATACAAAAAAGTTGTGGCTTCATGAAATGCAAATAAGGGTCAATAATAATGATCTCACCTAAGTAGATCGTGGATTTTATTTGGTTAACTTTGCATGAATTAATTCACGCTTGTACATAATGTTCTACTTCAATACTGCTTGCTTATATTATGAGGAAATATCTAAAACATGTGAACTACCTGTTCAAAACATATTTAATGTTGAAAAATCGGTGAAAAATTAATATCAGGTAAGTAAAGGGTCTGTCTACATATAACCGAAAATAATGGTAAGTGGTCTACGGGACAAAAAAGTTCGTCGACCTATGATCTGAACGATGTAGATTTTTGGATCCTTTGCAGTTTATGAAAGACAGAAACTACGTGAGGCCTGTTTCGTTCATATAAGTAACTAGCTGTTACCCGCGGCTTCGCACGCGTTTTCGTTTTTTTTAATATACTGAATAAATTTAAAATTGTGATCACTCATCTAGTGTAAAATACAATAATACTCTTTCAAAAATATTTGTAAGTATCACACGCACATCATCTACTGTACCAGGTAACGTGTACATTATATATGTGAATACTAATAGTGTATGAATGGGATGGGATTTATCATCAGCCACATAACTGGGACTTGAAACTGCTATATATCACCCTTAGTGCTCACTTACACTATATACGAAAGTAATGAAAACATTAAGCTAAACATTATCAAACAATATGACACATATGGCTTTCAATTATATTTATTCTTGGAGTCCAGTACAATGCACGTCACACTCGCATGTTTACAGTGAACAACATATTTTTGATTAATTTTACACAGACGTATGCACGGATAACAGTTCATCACTACATAGTGAAAAACAAAGTCCTGTTCCACGTATGTCTATATGTCTGTTCGCGATAAGATCAAAAACTACAGAATGCATCTTCATGTCGTTTCCACTAATATATAAAATGATTCTTGGGCAAGGTTTAGGTATAGGCTGTCTTATTATCAGGGCGGGCAACGTCTGCTGAACCCGCTAGCTTAAAATAAAACAGCTAATTAGTTACTTATTTGCCCGTAAAACTTATGATGGGAACTTGCACTGTAATCCGAGTGCGCGTTACCGGGTTCTAGGTATTGAAGTATATTATATAGGTAGTACAGTAGGTAACAAGTGCGTTAGGTAGGAAGTACAGTAGGTAACACACGTATAATTAAAAATGTAAACAAAACTAACGTAGAAAAAACTTTTTGAATAGGAACACAAAACAAACCATGAAAATATTTTCGATAGAATATTATCACGTTATCATGGCAACGCATATAATACTGACATTAACACGCAGCGGAAGTTTCCAAAATAGCCCGATTTTGAGACATTCTTCATCAGTGCTCAGCTCCTATTGGTTTTAACGTGATGATATTTACCCTATAGCTATCCTATTGCCATCCTCGATAAATGAGCTATCTAACATTAAAAGAAACTTTCAAATCGAACTGGTAGTTCTTGAAATTAGCGCGTTCAACCAAACAAACAAACAAACTCTTCAGCTTTATAATATTAGTATAGATGTACTATTTAAAAATATGTGGTTATTTTGTTATTATATTTTTATTCCGTTATATTTTTGTTTCGTATACAATATTGATCTTCTCAATAGATATTTTTGGAGATATATAATATCTTTCAGTAACCAAGTAGGCATTGTATATACACGGTATATTTCAAATTTTATTCAATTTTAACCATTGGTTTGAGAATTATAACTGGTCAAAATCTCTTAATTTTGTCACTGACTGACTGACCGATCATCAAAACTCTAAGGCACTTCTAGCAGACATAGAAGCTTCAAACTTAGAATACAATTAGTGTCTAGGATATAAATCAAGAAAAAACTAAAATATTTTGTAATTTCAGTTCAGCTTTCTAGATACAGCAACGACTGCATAAATAACTTTGTAATTCCATATAAATTGTAAATGATTACAAAGTTACATTTGCAGTTTATGAATTAGTGTACTTGTATGTATAATATAATGGAATAACAGTTGTATATACGTTGTTTGTATTCAAAAAGTAAAAGGTAACACGAAAGGAAAAAAGTAGGACTATCTACAAAAAGAAATGAGATGCCATCAAAAATAAAATTTGTAAAAAAACGAAGTCTCCCAACTCAGTTCTTCTACCGTAAAAAGTTTTGAGATCCATATAATACCAAGTCGGTTACTTTATGTCTCAAGTTATTAGATAATTAGCTAACCTAATAATGCCATATCAATATTAAAAATCTTTTAAGTTTAAAAAAAAATAACATATTGACTTGGCAATCGTTCTAAACAATCTTGTCTTATATAACATGTACAATATGTATTACTTGTGAGATATATTGTGTTTTCATGTGATGGTCAAATCAATATTGTAGTCCGGTGAAGCTGTTAAGACTTTGTTGAATCAATAGCGTAGTCAGATCGAAAAAAAAGTCAAATCAATAGATTTTATTTAAAAAATTAAAGATTTTAAATATTTACATGGTCACTATAAGATTAAGTTTAGGTTATTTAGATTAGCCTAGCTAATTACGTAATAACTTAAGACAGAAGGACCCTTAAGTAGGAACTTAATAGAGTAACCGACTTGGTATTTCATGGATCTCACAACTTTTTACTGTAGAAGAACAGTTGCGAGACTTGGTTTTTTTATAAGTTTTGTTTTTGATGGCATGACACAGATTATGTAAAAAATATAGGTATACAATTTATATTAATCAAATTACAGAACATATATTTTTTTACATCTTCAGATTTCTTTTTTTATGCACAGCATGTGGACTAGAAAATTCATGTAAGACTGAGTGACTAATATAGAATTTCTTAACTTGGAGCTCGCTTAACCATGAACGCTAGATTTACCATGGTACAGATCCGGGAACAACTTCGGATGCATTTAAGGGCAAACTTCTATCGTTACCAACTTTTATAATATAAAGTGGCTTTAGAGCTACGACGACATAAGATTTAAACTTGATTTATGTTCTGTTCACAACTGAAACTTCTTGTAAGAACGTGAACTTAAATCGTGGTTTTAGTTTATCTAAATAATACTCTGATAGTGTGTGGCTGAGTAGTAAATGTATTAATCTCTTCAAATTTATTTTCAAGAATTCTATGCTAATGGCAATTGATTTAAAGTAACGAAACATTGGACAGTCTTATTACAAAAACAAAATTGAACACGTGTTTCACCTGAATTTTACTGAGCAGTGTCTAAAATTTTAAACCTAGTTGAACATACTTTTAAAATAAATTATAAAAAAACGTGACCAAGTGGTATCTAGCCAATCATTTGGTTTAAGTTATTCATAAAAATAAATACCGGGAAATAGAAATACTTTATACGACAATAAAATAAGACTGACAACTTAGACAAGTATTACAGAATTATTAAATATATATAGTGTTTATCCCCAAATAAGGGTAAGACGCTCATATGAATCATTTTTTGAAATAAGTTTTCAACGCATGTTTAACCTTTTGAAATAGAACGGTAAGTGTTTGATTAAATATTAGTAGGGATAGTCTGTATCATGGCAAGTGTTCTGAAGAGTTATTTAACTTAACTAATCACGTTCTCTCCTTTCCACAACGCGAACCACGCGCGCTGGGCTTCGAAGCCACAGTGTATGGGAAATTGTATCTGGACACGTACTAAAAAGTTCGCAAATTCCTGTCTTTGCTATGGTAGATACGCCGTGAAGCTGTGGATAAATTTCACAGACAGTGTGTTCCTTCCTGCCTGTGATACGGGGCCCTTCAAGCGTAACGTGAAAAGACATTTTATGTATGCCGGTATGACAGCAGTGACCGGCAATTGATAGTTTGTCTCTTGGTGGTCTTCATTGTTTTTGTCAGTGCAGTCTCTTTGTCATGCTACAATAAAAAAAAGTACTCGTCATGTTAATACGATTTGAAATATAAGATATATTTACTTTAATGGTAATAATATAAGGATTCATTCTATATTTCATCTAGTATTTTAGCGTAAATACAATTTATAGGTGGTAGAGCCACGCTGAAGCTATTATTGGTTTCAGCATGAATGGTGTGCTCGACCAGGGTAGCACCACCTTCTCACAGAAAACCTACGTGAAGGAACAGTGCTTGCATTGTTGCGTTTCGTTAGGTCAGTAAGAGCGCCCGAGACTCATCTCCCCTCTTCTCTCCTTTCTCCTCTCCTCTAACCCATCTCCCTTTCTCTCCACTCCCCCAAACACAGGCTGGCAACGCACGTGCGCCTCCTCTGGGGTCGCTAGTGTCTATGGATGGCGGTGATCGCTTAACAACATATGACCCGCCTGTTCGTTTGCCTCCTATATGATATAAAAAAAATATTTCCAATCTTAAAGTATCTTTTTTATGTCAAGAGGCAGCAAACAGGTAGACGGCTCACCAGATGGTAATTGGTTACTGTCGCCTATGTACAAATGCAACACCTAAGGCGTCACTGTTGTTCTGCCGATCTAGAAGAGCGCGTTTCAGTCCCTTCTTGAAGAGCCCCATATCTTAACCCTGAGGAAAACCGCGCTGGTAAAAGTATCGTTTTTAATATGGAGTAAATCCAGTTTTCATTATGCTCAATTATGTTGAAAAAGTTATACTATGCTGTTTACTGTTATAATTTGTTCTAAACTATACGAAAGAATATAAAAGTAATGTAAGATGTTCCTTACAGATAGATTAACGTAACTTGTACATAGAATAGTCTTTTTTATTTATTTATTTTTCCTGCAGACTATTAGCCGGACCTTTTTTTTTTGAGATCATTTTAACCATAATGTAGCTTAAATTGAGCAAAGCAAGATATTATTATTTTTATACCTAATTAGTTATAGCTAATTGTTAGCGTTTTTTTAATAGGTTATTAATTCATTGATGTTATGTTTGTACCACAGGCAACATACTATCTACGTTTGAGCATTCTTCAATTTGATTTGTGAAATTTTTAGGTTCAATAGCTTATACCGACAAAGAATATTTTAATACGTATTTCGAGCTAAATAGTGTTATTCAACAAACTTCGTTGAAAGCTTTTTAGTTGCCAAAATATATGTTAATTAATGCTAGGCGGTTGGTATATCAGAGTGTATGAACTACACAACGCAGTTTAAGAGTAAAATAAAAGTTTAAACGAGTTACTCTAGCCTGCGGGTTGGTAGATGATAAAAGTTTTTGTCCCGTTGTGGCCATTAGACTATGGCTAGTAGGCTATGGGACGTGCTTTGTCTAGGGTAGAATTATAGTACGTGTTTCCATCTTTTAACAGGAAATCTAACTGCGCAAACATCTTCCAAGGTTGCTCTTAGTGTATAATTTGGATTTTTTTAGGGATTTTTACATTGATATATAACTAATAGCTTCTGCTCACGACTTCGTCCGTGTGGAATAGTTACTTTGGGCTAACGTATCGGAAGCTCAAAAGGAAAATAAAACGATTATAAAACATTCTTCATTTGTGCTCCGCTCCTATTGATCTAAGCGTGATGATATAGCCTATAGCTTTATAGCCTTCCTTGATAAATGAGCTATCTAACACTAAAAGATCTTTTCATATCGAGCCTGTAGTGCCTGAAATTAGCGCGTTCAACCAAACAATCAAACAAACAAACAGGCTTTATAATATTAGTTTAGATTAAGGCTTTCAATAGTTTGTACAGTGTTAAATAGTTTTTCGTTCAGTTTATCGCAACATTTTTAAAGTAGCTTAAAATGTAGGCAGTGATGAATAAAAAGAATTTCGTAACTGCAAATTTTAGCTATCAAATTTTGACCTAAAGACCGTCTCCAATTAAAACGTATTCAGTCGGGGATAGATTGTTAACTAGCAGTGCCCGCGTACTTCATTCCGCCTAAAGTATACTAAAGTATAGGTACATTTTTTTCCATAAGAACCTTCTCCTGACAATATCAAACACAAAAAAAAAGAATTAGCGAAATCGGTTCAGCAATTCTCGAGATTTGCGCTTAGCAACACATTCAGCGATTCATTTTTATGTTATAGATTAAGATCAAATATATAAGATGTATAATAAGTTTTAGCTTATATAATAACTAATAAAATTTTGTTCATTCATTCTTTTTAATTTTTATCAAAAAAAGATTCTACAATTTGTTTGAATGAAGAGATTAGATTTTACTTTAAAGAACGGCAAATATTTATTTCCGAGTATTTAGTAAATATATCAGTAGCATATCCCCTTCTCTAGGATTTCGGTGCCCACCAGCTAAATTTTTAGCATTGCGACTGAGATTTCAATGACGACTATACATAGAAGAGAAATCTTTACGCCATAGTATGTTTAATGTTCAAGGTATGATTTGGGTATGAAAATGGTATTAACCACAGCGATTTTTTTTCTAGACCCTTATCATCTTTGATTTTTTTTATTTGCTTCGGTAGGTATCACAAAAATATAATAAATAAGCCACATTTTTTTTTAATATCTATTTTTTTTTTCGAAATGACTACGCTATTGACCCAGCAAGGTTTTAACAGCTTCACCGGACTACCATTAATATTTATACGTTCAACTGTTAGTAAAGGAGCAGTTAAAGATCTAAGTATATTTTTTAGGGATTTACGAAACATCTGCATAGTGTGGTGACAGCCATTGTTATTTCACGACAATTCTTGTGGCCCTTTTCAGTAGCGTGCATAAGGGGTCTTTAAAAGCAAGATGCCTATGTGCTCACTATAAAATACAGGTATAAAAGAATTAACGCAATGCTCAGTCAGTAACATAGAAATAGTATAATATGTTCTAATTAACAATACAGTATACGGTATAAAAAAGGGTAGAAAGTAGTGAAAGTTATTTTCTTTTTTTTTTTATAACTGAAAATATACAGGTAATTTAAAATGATAAATTAAAGACATTTGGATACGCATATGAGTCCAGGTTCTTTATAATGATCAGGATCAGGATGCGGTCCAGTGCGACTTTTAACATCGCGAGTCAAGCTCCATACACGGCCACATTTCGGTGCATTTCTGTTAAAGACACTATCAGTTAACCTCCACCCGTAATCCCAGGCGCTTAATTCGCTGAAGTAATACTTGTCCTCCGGAGCTATCTTAGATCTATTTTTTAAATATACTTTTCTACCAAAGATAGGGAGGTCTTTGTAAATTATGCTTTTATGTTTTAATTCGACAGGCCTCATGATTGGATCATTGGTAAGATCAGTATCAGGTCGGGCAAGCCTGGGGTCTTCCTCAGGATCACCCAGCCCAACCTTAGGTACAGAGTGATCTTTTCTCAAATCTGCAACACCTGGTATAAGTGTTCCATCTCTGAGAGCTCTACGTCTTCTATTGAAACCTGATATGATATTATCTCTCGTTATAGTCGGCATGCCTTCTATCATAGTTTGTTTTAGCGCATCTGTTTCACAATAATCTTTCTCTTCATGGTGCAAAGTAGCCGCCTCACGCAGTTTGTCTGAATGAAGTTGGTTCCATTTCATTCGAAGACGAATTGTCTTATCATAGTTTTCAATAAGAAATTTAATTACATCCGGGTTTGTTATATCTATGAGAGGCATTTTATGATAATATGGTAACAAAATAAATATGTATAAATATAATAAAGCAGAAAATCTAAAATTATAAAGTTTATACTAAAATTGACAGCGTCATAATACGACCGTTTATATTTTTCATGACGACATTAAATTTGACATAGTTTTGAAAATAAGTAGAAAACGAAGAATATGAATGTTTTATCTGTAGTTTATATAGTGTTTGTGTTGTAGATTATAGATAGCATAGATAAGATACTATATACTAAGAATAGATAGACTGGTCTTCTTCTTCTTCTATTTTATTTTTGGTAACCAGTCTTCTAGTACACTATTACTGCCATTGTTAAGTGAGTATGGATATTACAAGTCTCTTGATATAATTTCAAGGAAGTAACAAGATGATGGTAGTCTTGTTAGAACTTTCCTGGGAGTTTTTGTGGCAAGTCAGAATCTAGTATAGTATAGTATTATTTTCGATCCACTTCACTTGTGCACAATAAGCAAACTATATTCCGTAAAGCACCACCAACATTACACAATATAGAGCTAAACACCACAAAATTATGGATAAAATATAAAGAACATTACATGCCATTCCAAGATCCCGCCAAATACCCCAGATAGCAGTCTATCGATATATAATTTATTTTAAAAAAAGTCCTTGATACATACTACATTGTTTATAATTATATTCACATGGCATTTGCAAAATTGTGTGAGTACACATGTCATTTTAAAAAAATAATAATAAGAGGACGGTGACATATCGTAAATGTGATTTGGCATATTTCAAAGATATTCTCTGATATACTTGTAATAGCAGTATTGATCAACCAAAGTTTAGGTTCACGAGGATATTATTTTATATCACAAGCCCAGAGAAATGCCGTTACTTGATATAACTAACCCTAAAATTATAAATTTTCTTTTGGAGAACTATGAAACGGAAACTAAAATACGGATGCGATGGGTTAATTATCATAAAGATCGGATAGAGGAATGCGCTACGTTTAAAAGTGTAGTTAAAGATTTTACAGAAGACGATATAAATAGAGTTTCCATTATTGCTGGGATGACTGCATTATCGAAAGATCATATTGTCCGTGAAAGTCGTAGAAAAAAATCTTTTATAAACAAGAATGTTTATGCATCTTTTAAAATTGAAAAAGAACATACAAGGGAACTTATAAAAACAATGAAACCTGTTGAAGACACTGTTAACGATTTGTTACTGGAAAGTAAAAAGAACTATTTAGAAGTACGAAATAAGATGAGTCCGGAAGATAAGTACTATTTTTTGGAAAGCACTAATTGGAACTATGGATGGAAATTGAAGGATAGTGAACTTAAAACGAGAGGTCCACTTTATGGTAAAGTGTCTCATTTGCAAAATGAATTACGTAATAATACGGGACCACAACCAGATCCCGTACATTATGGATCTCCCAGTAACAATTACAAACTATGTTTTGAGTTATAGATCGTTTGTTTTTGAAGTAAGAGTGCATTTATCTTAGTAATTATATTATTTTTATGTTCTTCTTATAAATTAAGTTAGAATTTTCTTATATTCTTTGTAAGGGATATGAGATAAACATTATTAAAAATTTACAACATTTTATTTTTCTCTACTACACACAAATATATTTCAAGGCTAATAAATATGCAAGTTCTTTTAGACAAGCCACTAATCAC
>JACEII010000012.1:8678061-8722643 GCA_014332785.1 Antheraea mylitta
GTACAATGCTTCAAGAGAGAATAACTAGTTTGTCGCTGATGTCCATATAATGTGATATTCTCAATACCATAGATTTTGAAGAAGTGATTAACGATTTTGCTCATCTTAAATCTAGAAGGATACCTTTGCAATCAACATAGAATTAATCTAAGGATTTAATGCTAAGCGAGATACTTTTGTAGATTATTTTTTATATTTCCTATTCTTTTATAGTTAGTAACTAAATTAAAATAAATTTAGAACCTTGTTTGTCTACTTTCTTTATCTACTATAACTAAATAGTGCTTTCTCAAGGTCATAGGGGCCCCATGATCCTAATGTGCCCAGGGCCTCAAATAGTTTAAAGACGGCCCTGCTTATACCTTTACATTAACTTGGACATAGAAGAAAACTACCTATATTGACAACTTCAGAATCGGCAGTATGGATTAATTCCTTCGACTGTCTTATTGGACGAATATTATTACTACTAAACTTTTTGAATAGCAACACAAAATAAACTTTAGAAATGTTTGCGATATAATCGTACCACGTGTAATTAAAAATTGGAAACAAAACTAACGTAGAATAAACTTTTTGAGTAGGAACACAAAATAAACCATGAAAATATTTGCGATAGAGTGTTATCGTGTTACCATGGCAACGTATATAATACTGACATTAACACGCAGCGGAAGCTTCCAAAATAGCCCGATTTTGAGACATTCTTCATTAGTGCTCAGCTTCTATTGGTTTTATATATGTAGCCTATAGCCATCCTCGATAAATGAGCTTTCTAACACTAAAAGAAACTTTCGAATCGGACCGGTAGTACTTGAGATTAGCGCATTCAACCAAACAAACAAATAAACAAACTCTTCAGCTTTATAATATTAGTATTAGTATTGGTATTGGTATTATTATTAGTAGTATTAGAGTTAGTGTTAGTGTTAGTATTAGTATTAGATTTTGTATTAGTATTAGCATTAGCATTAACATTAGCATTAGCATCGGCATTAGCATTAACATTAGCATCAGCATTAGCATTAGCATTAGCATTAGCATTAGTAAGAGTATTAGTTTTATTTTGTATACATATGATTTTTCTGTAAAATGCACCGGAAAGGAGTTATTATTAAAAAACTGTTTTTAGGCGCCATTTTTCCAATATGGCGGCCCGGCGGTAAAGATACGAGGTGGCAAAGTTGAAATTCAGAAAGAGCATGTCAAAATCTACAAGATTGCCAGTTTGCAGAACTTCCGGATAACTTTCCAAGCGAAAATAACAAATGACTGTACTAAACGATTGGATTTGAAAAAAAATAATATCTTTGAATGTTTTGAATTGAAAAGTTGAATATTTAACAGTATAAAATACAATAAACTTTTAATTTTGAATTCTGGAATAATTAGTGGGGTTTAGGTATTTAAAATGATATTATTTGTTTGTATATTTTTTCGAAGTTCCTCGAAGAGCCTTGACTGACAGGACAGACCTTTACAGTTTTACCGGGTTTTAAATTGTACGTATATTATTTACTTCCTGATTTACATACATATGATATAAACACATTAACAAATACACGTTTTATTTTAAAAGACAATTTTAATACCTCGATAAGGAAAATAGTAAATCTAATAATGCTCCATCTAGGCTCAAACATTTGATACTATCGGAAAATAAATATAGTAATATTATAATTGAGCAAAATTTGATCATTATGTTTCTATTTTTAATGTAAAGGTTAATGCAATTAATTATTGAACAAAAAAAAATCAAAAATACTTTATTCAGTTTAGGCCCTAATAAGGCGCTTATGAACGTCAAAAACTACCACCAATTCGGAAAACAACCCAGCCATCGAGAAGAACCGGCAAGAAACTCGATCGGGTACATTTTTTTTACCTATATTTCCAATACTTCATACAATAGCTTATAGTGGATGCACAGAGAGGAGTCAATTCCACAAACGATTCAGGAACGATTAATTAGTTAACATAAGACAAATTATCTGTTGGTTCTTCATTGTACTTCGAAAATGATCGTCATTTGTCTCCCTTATCAAACTGAAATAGTTTAGAGAATTATCCGATACGACATATAAGAGTTGTTGAGGTATGTATATGTTTCAACTACTCATATATGTATGAATAGTTAGCTTAAATTATGTTAGTTCAGATAGGTCACGAATTGCATGTGTCAGGCAACAGTTCAAGCAGAGGTGTGCCGTGCACCTACGAGCTAGTTGTCAAATAAAATCGGCTGAGCGCCTTAAGCGCTCGTCTTAGTACTCCGGTGAAGCTGTTAAGACCTTGATGGTTTAATAGCATAGTGAGTTCGAAAAAAAAATCGTCATTTGTCCGAGAAAAAATATTTCTAATAAGTTGTATTTGTAGAAGGGATACTTTTTCATTTGGAGGTTAAAACAATAGTAGGCCAACGATGCGAGGGTGGGAAGTCTTTGCCATCGTTAAAGCTTTATTGCTACGACAGATGTTTATGAATTACGACGACCCAGTGTTTCGTGAATTTTACTTATGAAAAGTATGAAGTGTACCGTAATTTCACTATGCCTCATGATTTTATTATTGAAGTAAAATGTAAATCTTCTCTTTCTTCTGTAGGTATTACACAAATTCTATATCATAAATATTTCTTGAACAAAATTTACCAAACATAAAAATACATAAGTATAAATTTAAAGTGTTTATTTTTATTATTTTAACTACATGACTTTATTCGTGTTTTTTTTTTCTCGAACTGACTACGCTATTGACCGGGCAAAGGTCTTAACAGCTTCACCGGACTACCTTCGTGTTTAATTGCAATATAGATGCTATCAACAATTTATTACTGCCTAAATGTGAGTAACAAACTAACATTCACTTTTGTTTTTTTTATATCGTAGGAGGCAAACGAACAGGTGGGTCATTTGATGTTTAGTGATCACCACCGTCCATAGACACTTGCAACACCAGGTAAGTCGCAAGTGCGTTGCCAACCTATGTTGGGGGAGGATGGGAGTAAGGGAAGAAAGGAAAACGGAGAGGGGGAAGGTAAGGAGAGGTGGACCTCCGGCGCTCTCACTGACCGATCGAAACGCAACAATGCAGGCACTGTTACTTGACGTCGACTTTCTGCGAGAGGGTGGCACTACCCCATTCGAGATGACCCATTCATGCTGAAACCAGTAAGAGCTCAGCGTGGCTCTACCACTACCATTTTGTGCAAGAAAATTATTATGAGTAAAATAGATTTAATCTGCTGGATATTTTGAACATAGATATGGTATCATGTTAGAAATATTTGGCGAATAAGTCTAAACTGTATAATATATATATATATATATATATATATATATATATAAATAAATAGTATAATATATATATGTATAATAACTGTATAATGTCTAAACTGATTAATCTCTGTAAATAAAGGTTAGAAGTCTGCCGATCTGCGTGCATTACGTAAAAAACACTAGATAGATTTAGCGATGAAATATTGTTCGTTTTGTTTCTTAAACTTAAAAAATATCAGAACATCTTAATTTAATATAAAGCTAATCAAGTTAAAAAAAGAATTGTAATTTTTATAAGCACTCCGCTTTTGGTGATGTGAGTTTTCTTGTAGTAGAGAATCTGGAGCAAGCGGTATAGTGAGCATGCTCAAGAGAGGATTGGTAAAGGTGTAACATTGATTACAGAGAAATTGTAAACCAAAAACATTTTTGTTTTAATATTTTTCATCTGTACATGAAGTATATTTTTAAGGGAATTAACAACGCAGACAGAGTGCGGTCTTAACAGAATGTGTGTATATTCTGTCCTGTTGTGATTATATTTTCTTGTGAAAATTAATTAATACCTTCATTATGTGATTTTCGTGACAGTAAATAATAGCTTTGTTATTCTAATGTTAATCTTTAAAGTATGTTTATAGTTCTATAGTAAAATTGGTTGTAAATTACGTCTTTATTTTTATGTAAAGTACTAGTTACCTGTGACTTCGTCTGTGTGTATATATTTTATAAATTACTATCAGTCTGTCTAGTTATATACGAAAAGCTATTCTATTTTATAATTCTTATACAATGATAATGTTGAAGTGTCTTTCGTTTATTTGGACCAATCTACGAAGTAATAGAACCGATTATGTTGAGATTTTTACTAGCATTTAGCAGGATTTTTCGAAGTATTAACAAAATTACACATTTTTCATAGGTGTTAAAGAGTTTATGTAAAATCTAAGAAAGGTAACTATAATCCATACAATGAGTACATCTTAAAAATCAATGTCAAAATTACAACTGAATAGAAAATAGTCCACAATAAATGCAGACAAAAAATAAGTTCCCACGAAAGAGTAAAATAGCACTAATTAGTCTTATGTATATAATAGCTATTTATCGTTGACAACTTCAAAATCTTATTTATATCGAAAGTATGGATAACACAGAGTTATTAATTTTGCAACTTCATGAAATATGTGAATGGTTTCATTAGAATTAACTGAGGTATATCTGAGAGGCGCGGCGATTGATAAAGTTCTGATCGACAAAGTTTAAAGGCGAAGCATAAAGTTTGGTTTGTGGTTGACGACATATCCGTTCCGATACGTAGTTTAATATTACCCGGCATATATATAACATATTTGAATAGTGTAGTGTAAGTACTATGTGGAAGTATTCAAGTTATGTATGAAATGGTTGTACCCTGTGGTCTCATCCGCGATTTATTTACACCGTTCTCGGACTCAGATAGCTCGCGCCACGGCATATGGTCTGTCTGTCCTGTTATTTCGTTCGCGCTTAGCGCACTTTCTTACCCTGATTTTCTGAAATAACTCCGTTCCATAAGGCTATAGTAAGACGTTAGTTCACGAATAAACTTCCTCAATAAAATGTAACAAGAATATTTTAAATTTAACAACGAGTTTCAAAGGTTAACGCGATCAAACAATCTCCTAAATTCTATAATATTACCATTCATGAACGAACGAATGAATGGGTTTACATTCGGATGCATAAATGAATAGCTGAATAACTGAGCTAACGGTGAAACTAATGTATAAATTCTTTACTGACCTTTTTAATTTGCACACTAGCTATGATGCATTATTCGGCATTTTGATTTAAACAAAAAGAAATTGAAAAAAGATGGCTTGGATTCGAACTGGGGTTAAGCGGATTTTCAAAGCGCTTGTTTTCCATCTAAACTACTTTTGTTTTGACAACGGCGGCGAAATTTACTTTTATATCCTAGCTATATACTTTCATTGCCTGTAAACTCTGATAAAAAGTTTTCTATGAATGAAATCTAAATCGATTTATCGTCCCTGAAACCACCTACATACTAAGTTTCACGGAAATCGCTGCTGCCGTTTCCGAGATTCTGAATATATAACAATATACAAATATACAGATTTACAAGAATTGCTCGTTTAAAGGTATTAGATAGATAGATACTCTTCGGAGAGCCTTAATGTATTGAATTAAATTATATTTTATCATAAAATCTTATTATCACGATTATAAATTGGACGAATGAGAAATCTAATGATTTTGACATCCCTAGCCTACTTACAATGAAATATAATCTATGAACTGTTAACAAGCGGTAACAATATAGTTAACTTGCCAAGTTAATAGGCACTAAGCCGTCTTTGTATTTAGGTTGTAACTTCAAAGTTAGTCAAAGTACGTAGTTGTATATCAACTACAAAGGAATCTTTACTGTCGATCTGTTTGAAGAGCATAACTTCGTATTATTATTTTATAGGGGTGTACGTAAGGAGGTTTTACGAGTGCTGCGCTCAGTAAATGCGAGCTTATTTCAGAGCATACTATAGATAGCGCACGGGAATCCGTGAACTGTCGAGGTTATCCCCGACCGGACAATATTTTAACAGCGTACATTGGCCACACAGTTACAACTAGAATAGAAAAGTCCCTGGATTATACCTAAAGCTTCTCGTATTGAACTGCAGGAAAGTATGCAATTTGTTTTTTAACTTTTGGGATTTCCTTCTTTGTATACAGAAGTGTCTCAATGGATTATTATATGTCCATGTAGGGACACACTTGCATATTTATAGAGTGCACGCTATAGGTATGTAGGGGACAAAGTCCACTCATCGTTTCTCGTTGCAATATAAAATGTTCATGTGTAACTAGTCCGGTTGTAGCCGTATAGGCAAGTGTACGTGTATTGGGTAAATCCGTAATTATATGTATTTAGTAATATCCTTGACTGGTGAAATTAATATAAACTGATTATTCGAAAATACGGACTTTTATTGATCCAACCGGGCTCACACTATATACATCTAAATATACACAGCACACCTAAATTGGTGACCCCGAACCAGAACACAAAACGACGAGTGCTAAAACGTTTAACATGACCACACGCATAACCCAAGTTGCTGATGTTGACTGCAAGCCACAGCTCTGGGAGACAACAAGATTTGGTGATTATATAGCAGACATTACCGCTGAGTTGGCAAAGATAAATGTCAGGTTGGCTAACATTGAACGTAGCCGACCAAAGACACGAAGAGAAGGAAGCCGCTCACGACAACCGTCACGCTCAAATTCAAGGTCAGGACGTCGTACGCCAAAGTCACCTGACTGGCTCTGCAGTTATCATTATAAATATCGTCACCGAGCTCATAGATGTATTCCTCCTTGCGCTTGGAAGCCCAAAGAATACAGGATGGAGAAGAGAAACGATGCAACGTCGGAAAACTAGAAGGTGAGGTACAGCCTTCGGCTGAGGTCTGTGCCGTCACCCCTTGCAGCCGTCTATCAGTCATGGACAACAACACAGGATTGCATTTTCTCGTCGATACAGGAGCAAATGTGTCCGTATTACCAGTAAGCAAAAAAATTAGTAGATCTGTTCAGTGTTCCGATTATAAGTTATACGCCGCCAACGGTGCGGAAATTGCTACTTACGGTGTTAAATCATTAGTTTTAGACCTTAATCTTCGTAGACCATATCGTTGGGAATTCATTTTAGCAAATATTAAGCAGCCAATACTGGGCGCAGATTTTTTGTCGCATCACAAAATTTTAGTAGATATGCATAGACGTAAACTAATAGATCAAGTTACAGATTTGAATGTATTAGCATCAATTGTAAAAGTCAAACAGCCTTCTGTTACTTCTATTATCGAAAATCACCCATACTATGATTTATTATGTATGTACCCAGATCTTACGAAGCCAATGTCATTCAGGGAAACTCCTTCGCATAACACATTACATTATATTGAGACAACGGGTCCCCCCGTTTTCTCGCGGGCTAGACCACTACCGCCAGACAGATACAAGAAAGTAAAAGAAGAATTTAGAATTATGCAGGAGTTGGGTATCTGTAGACCTTCTAAAAGTGCATGGGCTAGTCCACTGCACGTAGTACCAAAGAAAAACGGCGAATTAAGACCGTGCGGTGACTATCGACAATTAAACGCAATAACGAAGCCCGACAGATATCCAGTTCCTAGACTACACGAATTTACTTATATATTGGCTAACAAAAATATTTTTTCAAAATTAGACATTAATAGGGCTTATCATTGTATCCCGGTTGCACCGAATGATATCGAGAAAACCGCGATTATTACTCCTTTCGGACTTTTTGAGTTCCCCCGCATGACATTCGGTTTAAGAAATGCAGCGCAAACATTCCAGCGTTTTATGAATAATACCGTTTTGCCTGATTTTGATTTTTTATTTAATTATTTAGACGATGTGATTATCGCTAGTGAAAATGAGACCGTACACAGAGAACATTTAAAGTCGATATTCGAGCGATTTAATAAGTACGGAATTACTATAAACTTGAGTAAATGTTCTTTTGGACAGTCGCGTATAGAATTCTTAGGCCATGAAGTAAGTGTAGATGGTATAAGACCTCTTAAAGAAAAAGTTCAGGCAATAGTAAATTTTCCTAAACCAGAGACAGTTGATAATTTAAGACGATTTTTAGGTATGTTAAATTTTTATAGGCCTCATCTACCAAATTTAGCTGTATATCAGTGTGAATTAAATAAGTATTTGATAAACGCTAAGAAAAAAGATAAAACCAAAATCGGTTGGACTGAAATTTCAGAAAATGCATTTTTACAATGTAAGACAGGTCTTCAACAGGCCGTAACCTTGACACACCCTTTATCAAACGTACCACTAGCTTTGATGACTGATGCATCAAATACTTGCATAGGCGCGGTATTGCAACAAAAAGTACAAGGTTCTTGGAAGCCTCTAGGATACTTTTCTAAAAAATTGACACCAACAGAGCAAAAGTATTCCACATATGATCGCGAATTGGTAGCCATATACAAGTCTATTAAATATTTTCGGAAATTATTTGAAGGCCGACCTCTGACCATATATACAGATCATAAGCCATTGTGTCACGCTTTTTCAAAAATTGGTAAAGACGACAAGGAAACACCTAGAAGAACACGACAACTTATTTTTATTAGTGAATTTACAGTCGACATACAACATATTTCTGGTAAAGATAATATTGTAGCCGACACATTATCACGTGTAGAAACTATTTTTTGCCCGACTGTACTAGACTACGATGCACTTGCTGACGCGCAAGCGAAAGATGAGTATTTATCGCGTGAGGTGCAAAGTCCAAAGCGTATCAACAGCGTTCATTTAAGGCGAATCAAGTTACCTTTTTGTAGCAAATCGATATATTGCGAAATTTCTAATGATATTATTAGACCCTATTTAACAGAACACTTTAGAAAAAATTGTTTCGATAGTGTTCATAATCTGAGTCACCCAGGTATGCGGGCCACGAGAAAAATGATATCAAAACAGTATTTTTGGCCTGGCATGAACATCGATATAGGACGATGGGCTAAAGGTTGCCTACAGTGTCAGAAAGCGAAAGTCAACCGCCACGTCATTTCCGATCTAGGAGTATTTGAAAAAGTTGCACGTTTTGAGCACATCCACGTGGATATTGTTGGTCCCTTACCAACGTCTCCACAAGGATTTAAATATTTAGTTACAATAGTAGACAGATGCACTCGTTGGCCAGAGGCCTTCCCAGTGCAAGAGATTACTACTGAAGTGGTTGCAAAATGTATATATGAAGGGTGGATAGTGAGATATGGATGTCGTGTTCGTATTACTAGTGACCAAGGACGACAGTTTGAGTCGAATTTATTTTTAAAATTGATGCGATTCCTAGGCATTTACAAAATTCGTACCACTCCTTATCATCCCCAGAGTAACGGGATGGTAGAAAGATGGCATAGGTCGTTGAAAGCAGCGCTAATGGCCCGTTTACAGATTAGTAACGCGGGCTGGACAGACGAATTACCTACGGTTTTACTAGGTCTGCGCGCCGCGGTACGAACAGATAGCGGAATTAGTGCAGCAGAATTAGCCTTCAGAAAAACTTTACGTTTACCTGGTCAATTCTATTATAGCTCCCAGGATAGAGACCCGAACGACCCATATAGTTTAGTAGAGAAGATTCGCGAGACTATCGATAGTTATCGTCCAACAAGAGAAAAATTAAGCTCGCGGAAGATATTTGTCCACACCGAATTACAAAATTGTGCGTACGTGTTTGTTAGGGATGATTCCGTTCATAAGTCGTTAAAACCCCCTTATGACGGACCATTTAAAGTATTAGAAAGAAGTCTAAAAATTTTTAAAATTCAGTTACCGAATCGCGAAGCTCGTATTTCCATAGACAGATTGAAACCAGTTTTCGTGTTAAAAGAATTCGAAACGCCAACTTATAGTCATAATGCACGTAGTAACGATACTGAGTAATCACAGGAATCGTCGCAACTATTGCCATACAAGCATCAGGTTACCAGGAGCGGTAGAGCAATCCGACCTCCTGTGAGATTCAAGCTATATATATTTTTTTTTACGTTAACATAGGTTAATACGTTATGTAAAATAGATTTTGCATTTCTAGTTATACATTTTTACCAACGGAAATATGTATAAGTTAGTACGTTTTAATGTGATTATATAGAAAACTTCTAATAGTAGATATTTTCCTATAGTATATAGATAGACAATCGAATGCAAAATAGTTTTAAATTCAAATTTAGTTTAAAATAAGTATAAGTGAATTTAACATTTGATAGATATATATAAAGCTTCATTCAAAAGTAATGAATATAAATGAATGTTATGTTTAAAATTCTGGAATGTAAGCACATTTTCAAATGAATTTGGTATTGAATAAAGTTTGTATTGTTTTATTTAATTATAAGTTGTAATGTTTGTTGCTACCTAGGAATCTTGTTACAATATTTGCGCAACACATTTACCTACGAGTAAAGTTACGAAATTGTCACGTAAACATTATTGTGTAAGTAATATGCATTTATGTACGAATATTGAATTTATTAACGTGAATGTTAGAACAAAAAACGTACAATAAGCTGTTTTGTAATATTTATGTAGTATTTTATTTTGAATAAGTAATTTAGGTAATTGCGTTAGGATATGTACATTTAGCAAATCTGTGAATGTATTACTTAGAATTGTGATTTATATTCAGTTTCATGTTTATATAATTTTTTTTGTAATTTTTTAAATTTTTTTGTGGAGGGGGAATGGTGTAGGGACACACTTGCATATCTATAGAGTGCACGCTATAGGTATGTAGGGGACAAAGTCCACTCATCGTTTCCCGTTGCAATATAAAATGTTCATGTGTAACTAGTCCGGTTGTAGCCGTATAGGCAAGTGTACGTGTATTGGGTAAATCCGTAATTATATGTATTTAGTAATATCCTTGACTGGTGAAATTAATATAAACTGATTATTCGAAAATACGGACTTTTATTGATCCAACCGGGCTCACAATATATACATCTAAATATACACAGCACACCTAAAGTCCGCAAATCCACATTCTTTAAAATTTGTAAATCTTTAAAAATTGATAATTTCTTGATATGATAGTTCTACTCATATGGAGATGAGTGGATCGAAGCCATAAACTACAATAATAAATTATTTCATATACATGATTGGCTTTTTCTGCTTTTTTCGAACTGACTAACACTCTTGGGCTGATAGGCATTTACAGCTTCATCGGACTTATTGGGCGAGCGCTCAAGGCAGTCAGCCGTATAGGAACAACCTTAACAGCACTGCTTTTTTATTTACTGTTAAAGTGGTTATCCTAACATATTTGTCTAATCCTAACCTACAAATAAATATAATGCACTTAAGAGTGATTTATTAGTATATAAAAGATAGAAGTTGCTGTTTTAGTATAGACACATTATTTCATCATGAATTTTTCCTCCCATATAGTTCAATTGTATTTTTTTTACTCTGAAGTAATTGTAAACATACACACTTTTACACAACCGAGACATCGCGACCACTATAGAACTTATGTATATACCAGGTGAAATGTTAAACACTCGCAGTATTCTAGGATATAATATTTCATGATCACATTTAACATGAAAAATAATAATATCAAAATAAATATGAATAACAAAGAGAATCTAAGTTAAAATTTGTTCTAAGATTTTCAAAAGTATGTGAAGAAAGAGATGATTTAGTTTGGTAAATGTTTATTGGTACAATGGTTAATAAATGGTTAATAAGTGGTTTATAATAATTCGCCGCTAATGGTAAATGGTAGTGAGTCGCGCGTGGTTGATTGCGAACTGAATACAAATTGTCTTAATATTAAAATGTAAATGCACGCACTGCACAAATTATGTATAATAATACCTAACGAGCAGTTCGGTTGTGTAACTCCGAACAGTATGTCAAGTATAATTTTCATCATGTCTTTAAATTCATACACTTTATATAATCGATATAATTAATCGACATTTCGGAAGGTGTTAATGTTATAAATCCCTTATTATTATTATAGGTTAGGAACAGTAAAGTGAATAACCTGAATTAAAACAATATGTATATTAAGATTTTATTTTATTTATTGCCGAGCCCCCGGGTTACTTATTTATTATGTATGAAGGCTTAACTAAATCAGATCAAACCCTTTAGTTCTCTTTCCCTAATCCTTATTCCATCAAATCTTGAATAGTAATTCTTTAAAAGGGTACTATGTTTTAATACCATTCAAGTTTAACATTTCATTAATATATAAAATATTGATAGTTTTAATGTAATTAGTGTTTCAATATGGTTATTTGTTTTCATCCCACTAATATGCCATCACAATTAAGAAAGATTTTTTAAAGAATAATGTGTTTTATAACTATGTGATATACGCAAACAAATTGTATTTCTCCTCTGGAGATAAATTTCACTCCCGCACACCTTAGGACTCGCTCGGCAGCGGCTCAAGCCTAGGTCCGTTCCCTTGGCGTAGAGCCCTTGAGTACGTTGCTATACACTGATACAAAATCTTACATCACTTCAACAAAATAAGAAGTCGACTAAGTGCCCTAAGCGCTCACCTTAGTAGTCTGGTAAAGCTGTTAAGGTCTTGCTAGGTCAATATCGTAGTCAGTTCGAGAAAAAAAGTATTTCTCTTCTCAAAATCTAAAATACATTATTCAATTTAGGCATTAAGAAGGCACTTATGCACGCAAAACTACCATGTTAGGAAAACAGCCCAGTGGAGAAGAAGAATTGACTTTCTGAATTTTGTCTGACATTCATTGTTGGACTTTGTAGTATATATTACTTTATAGTCTGTTCATAATCGGTAGCTTAAGGTAAATAGATTGCGTACTGATCACGGGCGGTGTGTAAATTTTAAATACTGGTGCGAGTGGACTGACTCGGCGCGTTGAGACTGCGAGGCGATATCCAATCTACAGCACACATCATACAGCAATGGCCACTAAGTAAATATAATGGTTCCCCAGGTGACCATCGTTCTTACTGACGATGCCCTAAAATGGCTGATAGCATTAAATCTCCAATTATAGTACAATTCAACTGATTACTCCATTTTAGCCATACGACTGAATAAATCGGTAGCTGAAAAATAATAATATAAGTTTTTCTACACTGAATTTAGTTATCATCCGCATATGGACTACATTTTGGTAACTTGTCTTATCATAAACTAGCTGTTCCCGCTACTTCGTCTGCATGGAATAATTACTTTCGTCTAACGCTAACACCTAGCGAATGCTTTCAAAAGGAAAAAAAAATCGCAATTTTGAAACATTCTCCATTGGTGCTCGGTTCCTATTAATCTTAGCTTGATGATATATAGCCTATAACCTTCCTCGATAAATGAGCTATCTAACACTGAAAGAACTTTCGAATGTCAAATCGGACCAGAAGTTCCTGAGATTAACTGAGTTTAACCAAAGAAACAAACCCTCCAGCTTTATAATATTAGAAGTATAGATAAGTAGAATTGTTAGTCATCTCATATCCCCTATATGTTAATTGTTAGCTTCATTTGTTTGAGTTACAGAATAAAGTGTCCGTTTGAAGGTAGTCTCTTTGCCATGCAAAGATGAACTGCCTTTGGAGATCTCGATATTAATATTCATTCCTTCCATTATTTTCGTGAGGAATCTATTATAAGTCCGAGAATAAATCTTCTACCGTCTCTATAAAGATATGTCCGGAGTGAAATTTGATTAATCTTTTAATATTCCGTGTACTGAATATTAATGACTTGATTCTTACTCTATGATTGGAAAAATATATATAGATTCGTATAGTTTAATTTCGTATTCAAGACATTAGTTTTTGAGAAAATTAGTTGTTAAAATAATTATGTGCTTTTTTAACTTGTTAGAAGGTAAGAAGTGGTATAATTAAATTTAAATTTCACGTAAAAGTCGAAATATCTCAAACAATAATAAAATGTTTTTTTTAAAACAACAATGCTTAAAGTATTTTTAAATAGTTCGTAATAATAATAAATATAATGTAGAACTCTAGAACAGAACTCTAATTTTTATGTAAATATAACCTATAATATGAATACTTTTTTACAACGCAATTATAACTATTAATTGGATTTACGACTGACAGACATATTATGTAGATATGTGCTAAGTTTTAGACTGGTAAATGAATCCATTGATTACTAATACGCCCTTATATTCAGTTATTGGATAAAACTAAAAAGAATCTTACAATATATTAAACAAAAAACATCACTTCGAGCAATTATGCCGTGCTGATTAAGGTCATATAAAAAGGGTCATATTTTCAAATCAGAACGTAACTTCTATTAGTGATTTTTTTATAACCACTTCAATATCTCCAAACGTTACTATTATCAATATATGATATATTGTTCACCGTTTTGTAATCTGTTCATAATATTTATATATATATTTGAAACCTAATTTTGCAGTCAATCAAATTCATATGTGATATAGTCAATTATAAAGGCCCACGCACGTACCATTCCTTGTAGTTTATATCAAAGGCTATATCAATAATCCCATGCAATATTTTTGTAACCTGAAATTTGGAATTGTCTTGGACTTTAGACGTTAGACTTAGGTTACTTGTTACTTGTTATTTTATAAATAAAGATTGACGGTGTTATTGCAAAAAAGTTAAATACGTATTGAATACTTGCTTTAAAAAGGTTACGTTTTGCACCGCGCTTGCTTAATGTTCGCCATCATGGTCTTTGTCTCGCTTTGGTTAGGTAAGGTTTGACTTGCGAAAAAAGGATAACGTGAACTTGCCTCCGGCGAATGCGGTCCATTTAGTACGAAACCTCTATAAAGCA
This sequence comes from Antheraea mylitta, assembly GCA_014332785.1. Classification (NCBI taxonomy): domain Eukaryota; kingdom Metazoa; phylum Arthropoda; class Insecta; order Lepidoptera; family Saturniidae; genus Antheraea; species Antheraea mylitta. The sequence continues at coordinate 8,692,753 of JACEII010000012.1, forward strand.
AGTATTTAAGTAGTTCACACAGTTCATTTTGTATCCACAACGTTTGAAACTTTAAGGGGCGAATACAGAAAAAACCAAAAATATTTTTAAACATTTGATACTGACATCGCGAATAAGACTAGTTTGCCGAATATCACATATCTTTGCTTTTATTTTTGTAAGTTTTACATCTCCCTTATTCCCAGTCGATTTCCCTGCACAGGCGTTTATCGTCCCTGCGGGTACCGTAAACAGAAAATCAGATAGTAGGCCATGCGATGCGGTGGGATGTGATGTTGCTCATATCTGCGAATTGAAATACGTTGTGTCCCATAAACGAAAAACAATATAACACGAAGATTGAAATCATTTTAATTTGTCTGCATAGTGTTACAAATGTATTAGAATTTGTGACATATCAAAGTATACTATGGGCTTTCTAGGCTAATTCTACAATTAATAGGATGTTCATATCATGTCAAAGAACACTAGAATATAATTCACTAAAAATAATGTTAAAAGAAAAAAAATCACAAAAGGTAAAGGAAAACCTAAAATAAAAGATGCTTCGTCTTTGGTTTGTAGTATGACATGGAAGTGGGAAGTACACGTGGCCTGTATGACTGAAAGCAGGTGGACAAAGATCGTAACATTGTAGAGTTTCTTAGCCAGCTGAAGCTATTTCTGGTTTCAACACGAATGGGTCGGCTCGCCCAGGGTAGTACCACCCTCTCACAGAAAATCGACGTGAAGTAATAATGCTTGCATTGTTGCGTTTTGTTCCATTAGTGAGAGCGCCAGAGGTCCACGTAACCTCCCTTGCCACGCCTACCCCCCAAACACAGGCTGGCAACGCACTTGCAACTTCCCTGGTGTTGCTAGTGTCTATGAATGGCGGTGATCACTTGATACCAGGTGACCCGTATGTCTGTTGCCTCCTATGATATAAAAAAACTGGCTTCACTGATACAGGTGTAGAGGTAGGTCAGAAGCACGATGGAAAGACAAATTAGAATCTGCAACAGGCAAGAGCAGATATATATCTCTGAAAATCGCGATGCTTGGCATTTTCTGGAGCAAGTGTTTTACCAGAAGAGGGGTAGAAATTTACTAAATTCTTCATATCAATAACATCATAGCGTACTTCAGTTAGTCGAATAAATTGTATTTTTAGTAATTTCTTTTCATTATCTCTACTAATATTATAAAGAGGTACATTTTGTGAGATTGTGACGTTGTAGGGGGTAATCTCAGTAATTACTGGTCCGATTTGAGAAAAGTCTTTCATTATTTTATAACTCATTTGTTGAGGATAAACTAATGATGATATCATCACGTTAAAACCAATAGGAGCGGAACACCAAGGAAGAATGTTTCAAAATTGTTTTTTTTTTTCTCTTCAGAGCTTCCGTTGCGTGTTAGCATTAACCCAAAGTAACTATTCCACGCGAACGAAGTCGCGGGAAGAGGCTAGTAGGTAATATTTAGGAATGCGAGTAGACATGCCAACGTTATACGAATGTATCTTTAGTCTCCCTTTTTGTTTGTTGCATTCTACCAGTGTATATTTTTATTAGCAAAGTGGCTTCCAGTGATGTTTGCCGATGGATTGGAGTTTTAAAATTTATACTAATATTATTAAGAACAAGTAAAGTTTGTGAGGTTGTATGAGGTAATATCTGGATCTACTAAACAGATTTTGAAAATTATTTTATCAATAGGAAGCCACGTTATTTGTAATGCTATATATTAACTTGAAAAATGAAAAGGCTCTGTGGTAGTGAGATTTGCAAAACAAATCGAAGGAAAAACGGTCGAACGAAAATGTTTCTTACGAACGCTGCCTTACCGATAAGACATATATGATTTAGTTTTTTAAAAATGTTGCAGTGCTTGATAATTCCTATAAAAAAGTCAGTGACAGCATATGTCTAAGTTCTATATTGAAGTCACAAAAAGTTTTTTTTTTATTTTTATTGCCCAACGAAGTGGGCACGGGTCAGCTAGTATTATATAAAAAATTAAAGTATGTTTAAACTTTGACAATTTCCTATATATTGTGTACAGTACTAGGCACAAAGATCAAAGTTGTGTGAAACTTCATAGCTACCTTTGTAAGGAGTCCAGTGTGGATGAAACTTCTTACAAACATTGGCAGTTCGCCAGCCTGAAAGTTACCTTACTTAGTCCGCTCTGCACGTCTAAGCAGTTTTCACTGAAATTACTTTCGTAGTTTCGGGTTCGGAGCGTGGAAAAATTTGACAAACATTATATTTATTTTATTAAGGGATTTATTCCGTATATATTTTAAAGAATATCATTTGCACATGTGCCTGTTTTATGCGTACATTTGTTTCGAAAAAGTGTGTGCAAAACATCTTTTGGTTTTCTAATATTTAACATTACTAGCTGTCGCTAGTCAGTTTAGCCACAGAATAAATACGAGAGAAAGTACGGAAACTACCTACAAACGCTCGAAAACGGCACACTTATACTAACGTACGCATCGACGAGAGATTTTAAATGTTACTCTATGGACAGCATCGCGAAACCCGCTTAGGGATCTCGTCAATGCGCAAGTTTGTGTGAGTGTGCCAGTACGAACGTTTATAGGTAATTTACGTACATTCTCTTATGTATACTGTGGCTTAGGTAAGCCATAAAAAAATTACGTTGTTCCACTTCATCATTGATACAAAATTTATTTATAGTATCCGCCCTGTCGTTTAAATGCAATCGATAACTATTTATATTTATACGTGTATATTAGAACTATCTTCTGCCCGCGGTTTCGCTCGCGTTAGTTTACATTTGAGCTAACCCCCGAGAGCAGTGCTTTTTAGGATGATATTCTAAGATAATATAACTTAGGATGGTATCCTATCTCTTTCAGTTTTCGTAACGTAGGTAACGTGTGTCTAATTTTTTTTCTCGATTTCTCTACGCTATTGACCCAGCAAGGTCTCAACAACTTCACCGGACTACATATGTGTCTCATTTTCATGACAATCGTTTGAGTAGTTAAGGCGTGAAAAAGTAACAAACAAACAAACAAGCAAACTCACATTCCTGTTTATATTATTAGTTACGATTAGAATTATTTTAATAGGCAGCATTGTCAACAGCTCCACTTGTATTTATTATTATTTTTTGCAATAACTATTTGTTGTAATAAAAAATTGCAGTGGTCGTGTACAAAATAGATTTCGTGAGATTATGTTCCTAGTTTAAACATCTTTTATGATTATCGATTGAACAATAGAAATTGATTTACTGCAGTGTCTCTAGAGGGCAGTTATAATAAAATGGATGGCATGAAGTCTTAATAAGAACTCCTACGTTTTCCAACTTCATTGTTGATCGGTTGAACTCTATTGTAGTTTATCCAGATATGTTAATTATATTATTTGAACTTATTTTATTTGTTAAAAAAAACTATCAAAATGTTAAATTTGAGGTTGAACAATAAAGTGTTAAAAATAAACATTTTCACTGTTACTACAATCCAATAATAATTAGATATTATCTTGTACATATGTATGTATTTTGTAACTTAACAAATATCAGTAACTTTATCAATGAGAGAGAATTGTTATATATTTGGCATAAAAATTTATTTAATAATAGTTTTAATAACAACAAAATAATTTGATTTCTTTTTCGGTTACTGAAAATTTTAAAAAATGTAACCATCGCAATAATACGTTACCCTAATAAAGTATAATACGTTCCTTTGCATTGTTATCTTAGTATTCAAATTAATGTTGGGTTTAGAGGCAGGATTTACTATAGCCTTAATTTAGAAGTCATTAAGAATAATGGTATATATTGTTTATTAGTTAAGTAGCTGCTACCTTAAGAATAAAGATAATAAATATATTAACACTAGATTTGTAATGTTATCTTTTGTCTTAAAATATATATTAGTGAAAATTGTGTAACTACACTTGGCCTAACCGTGTTAGGAGTTAATATAATTTTATTAATTTGAAATAGATATAAAACATATACCTTTACGCTAAACAAAAAAAAACATTTGTTTTCAATTGATTATGGATAACATTCAGCTGTTAGAGTTTTTCATTGGGTAATTCTCCAAAAGTCTTATGTGTCTTTACCTCCTTAATTCTTCAAACATATCCTGACTAGTATAGTCATTAAATATCACTAATGCTAACAACATTATGGTCCTTGTGTAGCTTGCATAGGTTTCATATTCCTATAGTTTTAAATTTAGCCTTATTCAATTTTCAGCATTGTACACAGAATGTTACTGGGTATTTTATGTTCGAACACCAACACGTAATAGTCCTCTTTTTTCCGTAGTATCCAGTTCTTTGAGTCGTAAGTCAATATTGATTTTAGTTGCTTCATTATCGCTTCTGGTAACAACAGACATCCGACCTGTAAACTTTTGAAACTCCAATAAGACGTTTTGTCCATTTGGTTGTAGTCTAATTAGAATTGCTATATTAAGTTTGTTTGCAAAATATATTGAAGTAAATTATTTCGAAACATATAATTCATCGTAGACAACTCCATTGGAAATTGTTAATGTTTATCCATCTCTCTATCAATCCAATTTCCTTTATATTACGAATAACATTCATGAATTATTGGTAACGGAAACTAATCTCTTAGCTTTCTTGTATTCCATTCTAAAACGCTATTTATTACATTTACCTTAATATTTTCTATTGAGACTATTGAATATATACGAAATAAATATTACATTGAAGTCTGTTCTGTAAATACAAATAATATTTTAGGGGCATCGTATATAATAATGGAAATGAAAAGAAGAGATGAAATGAAATATGACATGACATATATTATATTATTCGATTCTTTTCTATGTGATTGTTTGTTATAGTTTCACGCCTTAACTATTCGATCGATCGTCATAAAATTTTGCATAAACTTTGTCAGGAGTAAACAAAAGAGAAAAAAGGATACCTGTTATCAAACAAAAAAAAAAGTACTATTTCGGACGTATAGAAAGATATGGTTGACTATGTTAACGCCAGCAAAGCCGCTGGCAAAACTAGTACTATATATTTCATAGTTGTGATTACGTGCTAATGAATTCTTTTGCAAGTCAAATTGCATTCAAATGTCTTTTATTATTGGGAATTACCAATTGGAATTGAAACTGGCCACTTTGATCAGCAGGCTTCGGAGAAAGTGGTAAAGTAAATTTAATTCACTTAAGAAGCAAATTGAAAAAGTGAAAAAACTCGAAAAACGGTTATGATATGAATTTGTAGTAGTTGTGTGTGGTAGTTGTTGTATTTGTAGTTAGTGGTAGTTTTTGACGTTCATAAGCGCCTTATTAGGGCCTAAACTGAATAAAGAATTTTTGATTTTGAATTGACAGAAGCATACCATGAAACATGCAATGAATATTGTGTTACATTAATTAACCGTCACGATAATGAGAGATTTGTAAATTATATCATTATTTGTGATGAAAAATGAATACTTTACGACAATCCGAAATGCTCATAACAGTGGTAAAACCCGGGAGAACCGGTCAAATTCTGTCCCAAACGAAAGTTGACACAGAAAAAGCAACTAGTGGACCAGTGCCGGTGTCATAAATTAAAGCTTCCTAAGACCTGCCCAGATGATTACAGCAGATCTACATTGTTCACAATTGGAAACTATGATGGAAAAGCTAACCGTTAAACAATCGAGACTGATCAATCCCTCTATCCCATTGCTTCTTCAGGACAACGCTAGATCCCATACTTCATAACGGACGGTCTGGAGAGGAACTGCCGTTGGAATATCTCCGACACCTATCATACTCTTCATACCTTGTTTCAAAACATTATCACTTTTTTGGAAATAGGACATTTTCTTGTAAGGAAAAAAGTAAGTTACGATAAGCCAAAGCGTCTTTAAAAATTATAGCACTTCTCACTCCCAAATTTTTTACAGCAATTGATTTAGCAATGAACTACCTATTCATATTCATAAACGGTGATAGTGCATAGATAATAATACATATTTAGTCGATTGATATTAATAATATCTTTTACGTTTTAAATTTTCCACATAAAATGCTAATATCATATGAAAATACCTAATATTATAAGACGTGAGAAAATCCACATGGTAGTAACCAGATTTTTAAATTAATTAATTACAATATTACCTTCTCTCTATTGTTAATATTTTATAGCAATTGTTAGAGAATCAGGATATATCATCACCGAAGAAATATGATATTATTCATAAAAGATGTTGTGATATTTAAATTCTGACATTGCATGAATCCTATCCAATTATTGAGGATATAGGTTAGTCTTTGCAGTTAGAGAGTAAGCGGTCACTCGACGCAGTCTATTGTTGATTGCACCCCCAGGCTTACGATACTGATACTGTACAGTTCATTCGAATTGGACCTACCATTGGGCGTCCTGTATTGGTGAAACTAATTTGATACAGTATAATATTTTTGGATTTAGAGACTTAACATGAATTTTATAATCTAAATAGAAGCAATAGTTTTAATGATACGTTTTCCCCCAATGTTTTACAATCTAAAAAATGAAATGATGATTTTTTTAAACAAAAAAAAAATGAACATTACAAAATTTCAAAAAATAAGGGTTTATATCTTATACTTCTTTTGCGCTTCGGATGGGGTTTGTGAAGATTGGCAGTGTAAAGATAGTGTATAGATGACATAAGAAAACGTAAGAACAGGATTTAAGGCGTTGTATTAATAACTTGTAAAAGATCTATCATTGGAAGTTAAAAAAAATATTGGAAAGCTAGCACAGAAATGTATTCTTTGGAAGGTCAGGCTTTACGTCCAAGTCATCAGATCTTATTATGAGGTTATACTTTGCAACAACTATTAAATATTTATTTTATAGAAAGTTCGAGATTATTTTTTTCCATAAATATTGTTTGATTACTTACTTTCAAATATAACAATATACAATGATGTACAAGTAATTCCTATACATATACAGGAGTAACTATTTATTACTTGTTATACAGTATTGTAGTATTATTAGTAATTTCGTATTTTTATTTTAGAAGAAAACTCCTGTTCCCGGACTGTGTTGCGTCATATTATATGTGTTACCTTTGACGTGTGAAGGTCGAGACCTATTTGGACACGGCCATGTCTCATAGTGAGCAATGATAACTGTGAAGTGAATTGATTAAAACGGTGAAACATGTGCATACTCTCAGACAGTATGATTTTATTACAACGAAATAAATACAGAAAAAATACAGAAATTGAGTTGATTGATTTCGGCACAGCGCCGGTGCTGTCGACTGCCAATCTACGTCCAAATGAATAAATCTCTCGAACATGTGGCGTCAGCAGTAGCTGACAACTAGCCGAATGTGTTTGGCGTCGAATGTTAGATGACTTCTCGCCGCCTATCGTTAAATAAAATATACAAAATACATAAATCAATACATGTATGTCCACTCACACTTTATTGCTAGTTGAAATAGCGTTATCTATTATTCTTATTTTGTACAAATTTCTATTGCACTTAATAGTCCGGTGAAGTTGTTAAGACCTTGCTAGATTAATAGAAGTTCGGAAAAAAACTATTGCACGTGGCAATTTCTTCTCAGATGTTATTATAGCTATGAAGAAAATAATGGTATATTTCATAAAGGACTTATAAATTCTTTACAAAAAGTTTCAGTCTATTAAAAAATGATAAAATACCAGATTTATTTTTTTACTATTAGTTGTCCAGTGATCGAAATTTGTTCTTTTTTCTAAGTTTCAACGTTATTTAGATTCTTCTGAAAAAAGTGTATTGAGTGTAGCATTGCTTAGAGATGACTATTCATTACATTGCATAAATATTTTAATTCTATTGTTGTGAGTTGAAAGCGTCTACAAATACGTCTACTGCGTTAACGTTGTATTTATTTAGGTAATATGGTTATTTCATAATGAAAAGTTAATATTGTATGTAACTTATTTTGTGAAAAACTCTACTTAAAGTAACAGTTGGACCACAAAGTATCACTTATATTTTGATATGTTTGCTGTTAAACATTAACGGTGTTATTACAAAAAAGTTAAATACGTATTGAATACTTGATTTAAGAAGGTTTCGTATTAAATGTAATTATGTATTTTTTTTACTCAAGTAACCTTGTAGCACTGTTTATTCTTAGTTTCAGCTAGTGAGCGACAGCAACTATCATTTTTTGCAGTAGAGCGCAGTTCATTTTTATAATTGGTAATTAATTTTTTTTCTAAAAAGTTACCGCGTATTCAATTAAAAGAACTAGCGGGCGCATTTTTATAAGTACTCGAACAAAACATATTGCCCCTTTCATAACGCATTTAAAAAAATGTTTTTGATTATTTACTCCATGAACGTAGGAGTTTTATAACGGTATTTTAGTCTACAATATAATTTTTTACTCAAGTACTTACAACATTGTAGCACTGTTTATTCTTAGTTTCAGGTTCACAAACAAAACTTGATTATTATGGAACTTAGAGAATCTACTCGTGTCTTTGAGGTAGGCGCGAGAGTTCATTGTCGTTCGTGACTGTCAAAAGGTTTGATAATTTAATTAACACCCTAAGGCCCTAGGCATGCTCGGGAAAATTAATTTTCTTTTATTTGTTTGCAGAATACTAATGATGTTTTTGTCCAATTCATATCTTGGTGTTGAAAATTGGATTATTTTATTTACGGCTGTTTTTGTAACTCTGTTTATTTAATAAGGTCTTGTTTATTCTATACTTCTTAAAAGCAAGTACCATATATTATTGCTATTAACTTGATAAGTGATGATTTGCAGCTCATAGCAATCTTTGATAAGCCCAGAAGAGTCGTGAGAGAACTCAATGGATATGTTTGATTCACACCATTCAAGACGGCATAGAGCACAATTGATAACCCTTCTCTATTACAGCAATATGTATTCTCTCAGTCGGAATTTACACAGATTCTATCGCATTCACCACATACTGTTTTAAAAGGTTAAATAGAAAACATATCTTAAAATAAATTATTGTTACTATTGAGTGATATCCGAAACTTCTTTCTTTATTCTTCTTTTATGGAAGCTAGATCTTTTATCTAAATTAATTGTGGAGTATTTTTTTGTTTTCAGTAATATCTATTCTACTTCTGTTACATTATAGCACCCTAGTATTTTTACTACCTTTAAGTTACATTTGTTAAATGTGGCAATTACTTCTTATCACTAAGAACACTGTAATCATATATAGCATAGACATATTAATAAGTCTTCTATCTGTCTGTAAATATCTAAGCAAAATCGATTACATCATTTCGGAAATTAATAAGCACAAACAAGAACCTTTGATGTCGTTCGATGTATATGATACCATTAAACTGCAGAAATCAATTAGTCTATAGGTTATCTAGGTAATGTGTTGAATAACTAAACTGATCAAAGTGCCGAAAACTATTTGACCTCTCATTTCGATAGTCTAGACATACGCGGATGAGTATTAAAACCTATAATTTGTATGGTGGGCCAGTAGCGACATGCTAATAACTTGGACTTGTGTTAATAATACCTTTATTTATATCTAGCTGGCCCATGCAACTTCGTCTGCACCAAATCGATCATTACCGGTTACAATTGTATTTTTAAACACGACAAATCTTAATAAGCCCGTTTGCAGCAACATCTACCGTTTCCAATTGTGAATCTAAACTATCCAGGGGCTGAAACTTATACTCAGTTGGTATCTGAGAAATATTTTATACAATAAGTTTAAAACCCGTTACATATTAGGTACAGTTTCGTTAACACATATTTTTCAACTTTGTCGATATTTCATATGTGGTTAATAATTACGCATACGAACGTCGTGTAGTCATAGCTCATTTGTAATGAGCTGGACTTTACACTGTTCGACGATATAGATTTATAGATTATGACCGGCTGAAGTGAAAGACGAATAAAACAAATGTAAATAACGCTCGATTCCTCACCCACCCAAGGATATCAGGTATTCTGCATTCTTTCGAGTTTTAGCGGTAACATAATTTTAAATGTAATAAAACATCGGGCTATATATTTAAGGATGTGCCATACACGTTATCTGAAAGTTTATAATATATCTTTCAACACACAGACATTAAGGATTTTAAATAAAATATTATATTTGAAATAGTCTTCTTAGAATCAATCAGTTGTACTTGTTTGGACAAGAAGAGGCATCAAGAGAATTTACGACAATCGTACGTAGGTAATAGGTATTTACGAATTCTCTGTTTGCTTGGTGTGGAGATTATACGGACGGTGTCCAGTTCAACAGAACTGTCAAGGGAATAGTAGGAGTCTGACATCATCCAGGGATTTGTCGACCTTTTAGAACAGTCCGCGTAAATGTACAAGTTTATCTTAGTAAGTCTATAATTCAAGTTAATTAGCTTTAGTAAAAATTTAAGACAAAAATTCTGGGTGTAACTATTATTATATTATACTTGAATATTCCTATATCTACTAATGTCTTTGAAGTAGAGTTGCTTTTTCTAGATTTAGCCGTTTTGAAAATGTTGAATAAAATTATGTAAATCAAGATACTTTTATTCTAGACTTGTTGTGGACGTGACTTCGTCTGTGTGGAACCTGATGTACACATCCAATAAAGTCATCTGAATGCATTAAGTCTAATTACTATCTTCTTTGCTCTCGTACTTAGGTCACGTTATCATTAAAATTACAATAACTTTTTATAAGCCGAATTGATTTGAATGAAATAAAGAATATGCTTTATAATTCTCTTTAAAGGTTTTATCCGAAACGCAGTACTTTAGCAGTGATATGTGTCTAAACAAACGGACAGACAGACATACATTTTAAAATACATTTTTTAGGGTGTAAGGGGTGTCGAGTAACATCTTAAGACTTGAGACATGCAAGCCAACCTCACTTGCACGTGGTGCACCCTGCTGAATAACGAACGAGGCAATGGTGACAGCGGGGTGGTAGGGTTTTACAGCCCGACTGGGTCACAACCACCATGTATATGGTGAAAAAGCCCGTCATAGTGACTAGCTTCTGGTCGTCGCGTTTCGGGATCAGCCTGTACATATCCGGTACCGGGTGACTTTCGTCATTATGGCCGGCATGACAGCGGCGACCGGCGATGGATAATCTGTCTCTCGGTGGTTGTCGATGTTTTTGGATTGTACTATGCTTACCATCAGGCATAGTGCAGTCACTTTGTCGTGCTACAATAAAAAAAAATGATTGAAATGTTTTTATTATTACTTATTCCTCGACACTTGCAATGTTATTTTTTTCAAAAAACTAAAAAGTACAGATGCGTAACATTTACATTTATATTACGTGTATAGATTTAAGTTTCGTATATTCAGCTTCGCCACTTCATTAATTGTTACATAATTATTATGGCATTAATTTCGAAACGTATTAACAAACTTTATTTACTACATACGCGTAAAATGTTGTAGTCATGTTTAATAGTGGTTCTTTGCTCATAACTCACTAACTTCCGTTTGCAACGTTTTCAAACTGAATATGAGCCATTAAAATGCAAAATTAGAGCATAAATTAACTACTGTAACTCCATATCGCAATTAAATTGTAGACATTTTGTGTAATACTATTCCCGTCTCATTAACATTCAATAACTAGCGATCCGTCTCGGCTTTGCTTCTTATCTACACGAATATTATAAAGAGGTAAAGTTTATTACGTTGTGAGTTTGTGATGTTATAGGGAGTTATCTCAGGAACTACTGGTTCGATTTAAAAATTATTTTAGTGTTACATAGTTCATTTATCGAGAAAAGTTATAAGCTATATATCAGACTAAGACTCAGGCTAAGACCAGCCGGAGTGGAGCACCAATGGAAAACGTTTCAAACTCGGGATTTATCTTCCTCTTGAGAGCTTCCGCTGCGTGTTAGCGTTAATTCAAAGTAACTATTACTACGCGGACGATGTCGCGGGCAGAGGCTAGTTATTAATATAGGGTATCCATTGAGATACGTGTACTATCAGATCGAGATCAGAGATAAGCGAAAATATATTTTGGTTAATAGTTGAATGAACGGTTCTTTCTCCTTTTTATAGGTATACTTTCCATAATTTATATTTTGTATAGTTTTTATGATACGGCAAATAATTATCTAGCTTATAATAAGATCACTAACAAGGTATATTTAAAAGACAAAAGTCAGGTCAAAAGATAACTATTTTTTATTGGAAATTTAATGTAATGGAAATATGCTTTCTTATGAAGAATAAACCAAATTCTGGATATCTTGCCGGTTCTTTAACTATACTTACATACAATTATTTATTATACTAGAAAGTATCTTATAAAAGCTTAATTAATGCTATTTCTCTCTGGAACTACAAATAAATAAGTCTACATCCTAATTGTTGTAATAGACAGAAAGGTCAGTTGTTCCATTCCATCGTATTCATTTAGAGGCTTCTTTGAACTATTTGACGGAAAAAAATTCACTTGATTACCGACACTAATTAAATGTTGATATAAATTGATTACTTTACGATTACATTTATAGTTTATGAAAAATATTTTTTCTTTATAGTTTTGATTAAATGATCATATCAATAACATTCAGTGATGATATAAATTATTTTTAAAGGTTTTTGGTATCTTTGTCTAAACAAAATTCTCATGAAATTCGAAAAGGATACATTTTAGCGAAGCCGCTTAGACACACCAAAAAGACATGTTAAAATCAGAAATAATTTGTTGGACTATATCTTAAAATTATTTTATAATAATTATTTATCTTATATTATTTAAAAGGTATCCCATATTACCGGCTCAAGATTAATATTGATGGTATTAACAGTTAACAGAGATGAGGAGATATTTTGAGGCAAAACGTAATCAACTACTGAACACATTTTAAAATAGTTGTAACAAGTTGTCACGCGCTAATTGAGATGTAATAAATAATTTAGTGCATTTCATTACAAAAATAGCTGATATCACCGAATGTCCCGATTTCCTGTCGAAAATATATACTACTGTCCTAACCCAGCACTTTACTAATCTCCAAGGGTTGCTGCTCATCGTTTCAACTAATTACAGAGAAAAGTCATTATTATATCTAGCCAGTTACTCTTTCAATAGACAAGTAATAACACCCTCTTTAATATGATCGTAAATAAGGTGGCAAAGTTTTTAAGTAGAAGATGCTTTGATAGCGGCGATTGTAAACTATATTATACTCCTCATATTTTCTATGTATTATAATTAAGTCTAGTACCATGTGTTACGTCATCACTACACAACACAATTGCTGACTAAGAGTTCCAGTCCTACGATGCGGTAGGTGTTTAAAGAATTACGACATCGCTACACACCACAGTCGATGACTAAGAGAGCAGAATTCGCAGTCCTAAGTCGCGGCAGGTGTTCAAAGCAGGGAGTCAGCAATTTCCACGGTACAACAGATGCACAAACTTAGTGTAAACGTTCGGTGGTCCGACTCCTTCGTTTCCACATTATCCACGTATAAAAACTTGTACGAAACAACGATTAAACATTTAACCTAACATCGGTAGCTTTCACTTGCTTATAGTTTGTTTTAGGCGAGAGCTAGCCTAACATCGGCGAAGCTCTCTAGTATTCGTTTTGTTTGTATTTTCATTTTAATAAATTAATTAAAATTTTTTTTTTGGATCGTCCGGCTCTGACCTTCGTAATTCATGCGATAATAAATTATATTTTTGTTTTTCTCCTGTTTACTAAGTAGACAATAATGCAAATTATATTGTGTAACTTATTGGCGGAGACTTATAAATGGATGAATGTTTCTCATATAATTATGCATTACTAGGTGGTAGAGCCACACTGAAACTATAACTTGTTTCAGTATTAATGGGTCGGCATACCCCGGGTAGTGCTTCCATTGTTGCGTCGTTTGGTCAGTGAGAGCGCTGGAGGACCACCTCCCTCTCCCTCACCAGCCCAGGCTGGCAACACACTTGCGACTCCTCTGGTGTTGCTGGTGTCAATGGACGGTGATCACTTAACATCAGGTGAGCCACCTGTTTGTTTGTCTCCTTTGATGTAAAAAATAATTTATAATCAGTAGCTGTTAGTATTACTTTTACAAAATTAATAATTAAATATTTTGCATGTAAATTTTTTGTAGCTAGCTAGCTATCCATAGGATGAAAAAGTATTCCTCGTTATGGCTCAAGCATTGAATTGAATTGTTGAACTACCTAGTTCTGACAGAATATTCCATTTTGTTGCTACGTTCATGTAAGTAGTAATTAAGAGGGCTAACTTAATTGGCGAGTTCGTGTATGGTCTGCCTTTATGAGTTGCATATTGACCTCGTGGGACGTACCTCGCTCGCCTGGTCAGTAATTTTGCTGTTTGGATCTGACGGAATGTTTTGTTATTTAGCTGTGCCTTATAGGAGCTTTGTATGTGAATATGTAAACACATATATCATATGTTTATTTCGATAAGAATGCGCAAACAAATATAGATTAATTTTCTAAATAGCTATTAACTAAGAAATTGAATCTAGAACTTTCTTTTACAGTTTTACTGTGTATTGAAATAATATGCCAATTGAACAATTGAAGAATTGACAATTTCGATGCTCTCTATATTGACTTTTGTGACTTTTTGACGGGATTTTTTTATTTCATAGGAGTTAAACAAACATGCGGGTCGCCTGGTGTTAAGTGATCACTGCCATCCATAGACACTAGCAATACCAGGGGAGTTGCAAGTGCATTGCTAGCCTGTTTTTGAGGGAAGGGAGAATGGGAGAGGGAGAAAGGGGTGGGAGGAAAGGTGGACTTCCGGCGTTCTCACTGACCGAATGAAACGCAACAACGCAAGCATTGTTACTTCACTTCGGTTTTCTGTGAGAGGTTGATACTAACCCGAGCGAGCCATTCCATTTATGCTGAAACCAGTAATAGCTTCAGCATGACTCTACCACCTACAAATTTGGAAGACCATGTATTAGATTTTATATTTTTTACATACTCTTATGTTATTTGGCTCTATATTTTGTTATATAGATGGTGTTTTACATAATATAGTTTGGTTAATAAGTGATAAAGTGACAGAAGTGATATCTGGGAAAGACCACGGAGCATCGATTCTGAATTGCCATAAAAAAATTCTGAAAACTTCAGACAAGGCGGTCCCGATCTTGTTTGTTCATAAAAATGGTCACAAGAAACTTGTAATATCATAAGTTATTTGACAATGACAGTAATAATTAATTAGAAGATTGCTTGCCAAAAAAAAATTGAGTAATCACAGTTTCATAAAATAATGACTGTTTATCTATTTTATTACATAAATATTCATTTTTACTAAATACTAAATATCAACTAGGCGTGGTGTGTTTGGCGGCATATATCACGGCACTATGTCGTCAGCGTGTGCCGCCTAACACTATTAGAACGAGTGGCCGATAAATCAATTTGAACCCTATGCCTATACAGATAGGGTTGCAAATGTTTTTGAGCATTTCGTTAATAGTGGAAAGCTGGTGTTTCGCGTCGCCATGCCAACAATCAGGCTTACCCTCCGCCTATAGATGTTTCACATCAATAAAAAAAATAAACCCCTAGACTCTACAAAAGCATAAAGGTTTAAACTCCATACAACGAGTATAGACCTCCTGAGGCACAGGTCAACAGTCTCATAACAGTATGAGCTTAAAAAAACTGATTATTTACATAAATTTGTAAAATAACAAATAATTTATTGTCAAAAAAAATACGTGTGGCACTCGGGGACTGCCGCGGTAAAGTTATTGCATAGCATTTTTTATTAACTTATGCAATTATAACTATTTATTTATTTTATTTATGCAGTATTTTTTATCTTTGATATTAATTCAAGTTACACTTTTTGAGCGTGGTGACCGATAAGAAAACAATTTTTTTTCTTTTATTAAGTAAATCGGAAGTTAATATTGTTCGAAATATTTTTATTATCTTACAATACGTGTAGATTATTCAGGAAAACACTTTGTACACAAATTATACGAGTACAGATATTCACTGTTGTACATAGATGATAAATACTTTTTTTTTCTCGAACTGACTACGCTATTGACCTAGCAAGGTCTTAACAGTTTCACCGGACTACAAGATGATAAATACCTATACACCAGTATACTTTCTCACAAACAGCTGATTACGTATTCGTCCGATTTCGGAGCAGCTCGTGTCGATCCGCACCCGATTAGGCCTCCCACGGCAGCGGCTCAAGCCTAGGTTCGGTCCCTCGGTAGGGAGCCCTTGAGTGCGTTGCTTGCGCGATACGGTGACACACAAATATACATCATTGCTACAACACTACACGATCACCCCCACACACGTGCACGCCTACACGCTTACACATGAAAGTGGAAGGGCTTACTTTTTTTTCCCTTATCGAACTGAAAAACTCTCAATTTTCCGATAATAAATATATGGAGGAGTTGTTGAGGCGTGTATGCTTAGTATACATATACGTTTCAACAACTCATACATATATGAATAGTTAGCTAGGTTAGCTAAGATAGGTCACGATTTTGCATGCAACAGGCAACAGCCAAGCCGAGGTGTGCCTTGCACCCTTGAGCTGGTTGCCAAAATAAAAATGACTGAGTGCCTTAAGTGCTCGCCTTAGTAGTCCGGTGAAGCTGTTAAGACCTTGCTGGGTCAATAGCGTGGTCATTCCGAAAAAAAAAATCCGTGCGAGCTTTGTACAGTCGTACCATATATACGTTAAGCGAACGCTCGGCTGAGCTACATGGTAGGCAGAGTGGGGGTTGTTAGGTTTTTTCGTTACGGAATTTTTGGCTTCGGTCTCCACGCTCAAGCTCACGATAGAAGCTATGCTAGCTTATATATATAGCTAGCTTAATAATATTTTTTTTCTCGATCAATCACTTAAAAAATATATATTCAGTTTTCCATAAGATTTTTTAAACGATTTTCATTCATACAAACCTTACGCTGACATTCACAAGTACAACAAATAAAGACTTGGTCAAGTAGAAGCAGCCGTTGTAAAGGGATGTGTCTACATACATTCTACAATTAATTTTTATTTCTCTATCTAGTATCTATGTTATTATGAAATGTTGGCACGCGTTTACACTTAAAAGGTATTAAATATAATTTATAGATGTTTATAGGTCAATCGTGCTGGCTTACATTGTAATTGTAACTAATGGCTTTTTACGAATACAACGTAAATCGTCTTAAGCTCTTGTCTGATGTCTCTCTTCTGCTACAGCTGTTTGCAACAATATTGTACTTAAATTACTTGTTTATTTTTCGCTATTACTAGAATTTGAATATAAAAACGAAGATGAAATAAAATAGATTTGTACACATCTTTGTTCATTAACTGCTAAGAATATTAAATAGTTTTTGTGTTCTATTTTCTGCTATTTTATAACTTTAGCTCAGGATTAATGGCGGAACTTTAATGCGGTCTGACATCTTACTATAATACTCGTTCGCTAATCAGAGCATGACTTTTATTTGATAAAAATTACAATCATTGTTGAACTTTTTGTGGTTTTCAATTTATAAATCTCTATTGGCATACTATAAGCGTGTTGTATTCATTGTGTTATATATTAGTTCATAATAACTCAATGATTTGACCAGATTAGGCCCCCCTCGGCAGCGGCTCAAGCCTAGGTTCGTTCCCTTGGCGTGGAGCCCTTGAGTGCGCTGCTCGAGTGATACCGTGACGCAAAATCTTACATCACTGCAACAACCTTACATATATCACCCCACAGACATGCACGCATACACGCTTACACATGAAAGTGGAAGGGTTTTGTTTCTCTCCCTTGTCGAACTGAAATAGTTTAGAAAATTATCTGATACGAAATATATATAGAAGTTGTTGAGGTATGTATGCTTGGTACACATATATGTTCCAACAACTCATATATGTATGAACAGTTAGCTTAGGTCAGCTCAGATAGTTCACGAATCGCACATATCAGGCAACAGCCCAAGCTAAAGTGTGCCGTGCACCCTTGAACTAGTTGTCAAATAAAATCGGCTGAGTGCCCTAAGCGCTCGCCTTAGTAGTCCGGTGAATTTGTTAAGACCTTGCTGGGTCAATAGCGTAGTCATTTCGAGGGGGGGGGGGGACTCAAGGATTTTATAAAATTACAATTCAATAATAAAATGCTGTAACTATATTGTCACCTATCTGTTACCTGTGAATTAGTCTGAACCGTGTTCTATGTTAAAAACATATATATGTACAGAAGAATGAGCAGCACAGTGCTTGCCCCACTTTTCCATAGCAAGAAAACACATATCACATGAACTGCTTATAAAAATGGTACTTGCTTATAACTTTAATAACTTTATAGTAATGAAGCAATTGTAATAAATTTATTTCTATCAGAATTTTTTTTTATTTTAATTTTAGAAAATTATCTGTGACCGAAGTAAGAAATGATTAAATTTTTTTTTTTTCGAAATGTCTACGCTATTGACCCAGCAAGGTCTTAACAGCTTCACCGGACTACTAAGGCGAGCGCTTAAGGCACTCAGCCGATTTTATTTTGGCAACCAGCTCAAGGGTGCACGGCACACCTCGGCTTGGCTGTTACCTGTTGCATGCAAAATCACGACCTATCTTAGTTAACCTAGATAACTATTCATATGTGTATGAGTTGTTGAAACGTATATGTGTACCAAGCATACACGCCTCAACAACTCCTCCATATATTTATTATCGGAAAATTGAGAGTTTTTCAGTTCGATAAGGGAAAAAAGTAACCCTTCCACTTTCATGTGTAAGCGTGTAGGCGTGCACGCGTGTAGGCGTGCACGTGTGTGGGGGTGATCGTGTAGTATTGTAGCAGTGATGTATATTTGTGTGTCACCGTATCGCGCAAGCAACGCACTCAAGGGCTCCCTACCGAGGGATCGAACCTAGGCTTGAGCCGCTGCCGTAGGAGGCCTAATCGGGTAGATGATTAAAATCTTTCCAGGGGTTATTGCGTAACTTATACATTATCTAGGCGTTAGTTTTATAGGTAAGTTGGTTTGAGTTAATAATTTTGTGTTGGCATACAATGAGCCGGGTCTGTACGATGTCAAGTTTTTTATTTTAATTTTAGAATATTATCTGTGACTGAATTAAAAATGATCAAAACTTTTCCAGTGGTTATTGCGTAACTTATAAATTATCTAGGCGTTAGTTTTATAGGTAAGTTGGTTTGAATTAATAATTTTGTGTGGACATACAATGAGCCGAGTCTGTACGATGTCAAGTGTGTATCATACGATATAGGGAATTATGGAGAAAATCTATTGTGCGATCACTAGATCACTTTATAGGAGAGCTGTATTGTGTAGGAAGGCATTGTGCTTGGTCTGTACTTGCTATACAACGGCAAGGATTCTAGGAAACTACAGCGTATCTGATTGAATAGAATGGTATAATTGATATGGTAAAATATGACTGTCTAATACTTATGCATATATTTTTCTATAGTATATTGTTAACTCTAATATTATAAATGCTAAAGTGAATTTGTTTTTTGTTACGCTTTCATGCTTTAACTAATCAACCGATCAGTATGAGATTTTACATACATATTATATATACATCATGGGTACAGAAAAGGACATAGGGTACATATTATCTAGAAAAAAACGGTATTGTACTCGAGGAATATATCAAATTTACATTAACGCGAGTGAGGTGGTAGAGTCACGCTGAAGCTATTACTGGTTTCAGCATGCATAGGGTGGCTCGTCCGGGGTAGTACCACCCCACCCACAGAAAACCGACGTGAAATAGCAGTGCTTGCATAGTTGCGTTTCGTTCGGTCATTGAGAGCATTGGAGGCCCACCTCTCATCTCTTTTTCCCCCTATCCACCCATCTCCCAAACACTGGCTGGCAACACACTTACGACCCCTGGTGTTGCATGTGTGTCTATAGACGGCTGTAATCACTTAACATTAGGTGACCCGCCTGTTCCTTTGCCTCTTATGGTATAAAAAAAGAACAAATAATAGTAATCACATGATAATTAGATAAAACGCGATATATAAATACGAACAGATTTATCTAAATAATAAACAATTTCCGCCTTGCCTCAAGGCTACGTGAAAATTCGACAGTACCCTGTTATTAATTTGGCACTTTGGGAGAGAGAATGAGACCGGGTTCAGTTTGGTCTTGTATAGCCTTATCTTTGTCTATCGCAGTCATTGCGCTCTGAAATAGAGATATCGCTGTATAAATCCAAAGCTAACCGACTTTTGCCGTATGTCCTGCTTTTTTACCCGACGTGTAAAATCAAATTCCAATCAAGTCGTACTCTACGCATTGTTTCTTTCCATAGTCTCGCCCCAAATTCTTCTACACGTGCAACAGTATCGTATCTAACTGCTCAATTTTAGTCAATAGAAATGATTCCATTACAATACAATCACATACATATGTAAATATATAAAAATTCAGTACAACGATATTTGTCCACGATAAATTCAAAAACTACTCAACCGATGAAAGTTGGCATGTATGTATAATTTGATCTAACTTGAGAGATAGGATAATTTACATTTCGATTAATGCCCGTAATATTTTTAACTATAAATGTAATGATTGTTATTGTTGATCATTCTTATTAATTGTGAGTTTCATCAGTCTCAAACAGATGGCGCTTTAAATTAATTTGTTGACAGGAAACTGCGAGACCGACTGTAATAAAAATGTTGAGTTTTTGGCGGGATTTTAGTCTGTCATGTAGTGGATTTTATATTTTATTCATAATCTTGTGTTATTTGACTGTATATTGTGTAAATTTGGTGGTGTTTTACGTAACATCGTTAGTTTATTATGCATAAGTGAAGTGAATAGAAAATAATAACACGGAGCATGAAATTCTGAGATGCCACAAAAACTCCCTGGAAGGTTCTAGCAAGGGATCCACCATCTTGTTAGAATATGGTTTCACACGATGCTTAATATTGGAATGATCACACGAAGTTTGTGATATTATTGACTACGTGACAATGGCAGTAATAATCGGAAAGATTGATTGCCAAAAATAAAGTTAAAAAAAAAAAAATTCATAGATGGCGCCACGTTTTAATATCGAGTTTCTTTTTCAACTCTAGTTTATCTCTTGGTGCAAGTGTACTGTTAGTCTATTTACTACTTAACCTCACTTTTCACATTAACCCCGTAATAGCACATATACTAACATATTTTCAATTCAACACGTAATAACTGAGCTACAGCAACGCGTGGTCGGGTCAGCTATTATTCTGTGTAAAAATTATAAAGACGAATGTAAATTTGTTATGATAATACACATTAACTACTGAACAGAAAATCATGAAATTTTGCATACAAGTTATCAGGGGTACAGAAGTACAGAGTAGAGGGTAAAAGGTACGTTTCACCCAGAAAGAAAGTATTATTTCCGAGGCATAGACCGAATCTACATTAACGCAATCTCGTGCGTTATTTCGATCGTAGCTTAATCAATTATACAAATTACATCATGTAAAGTATTTTTAGTGTATACTGTCATTCAAACCGATATTTATCGTAGAGCAAGGCGTATTAAATTACATTTTTAAATAAAAAAAACTGCTATATACTCCCAAAGCAGTACCATTCACTGTCACTCAATCACTCTTACCTCTCTAGAGTAATGTGTTATTTATGTTCTATTCTTTTTTGTTTCATTAAATTCGTTTTGATTTTTTAAACTTTTTGACGTATCGTATTCTTCGAAACGTTTCGTTCTGAAACTTTATATTTTATCTTGTTGCCTTTATAGAAAACTTGTAGATATTGTGTCTGAAGATATAAGAAAATGTAATATCTTTGGCAAAACTTTGTTTCTAAGATATAAGATAGTTTAGCATATGTATTCTTTTCCGATGTTTAACTTATTTTCTTAATGTGCATGTGTAGCTGCAAAAAGGTTAAATAAAAAAAATAGAGGCACTCATAAGAACTGCCGACTGAAAACTGAAAACAATGGAATTATTGTGTTATTTTTTAAATCAATGAAAGTCTATATTATTTAAATCTCATAATTTATAAATTGGAATCATTAACATTGGTCTACTTTTCATACATTTTGGCTTTTCGAGCAATAACAATATTACATATTTATATAGTTTTTCAAACATCGAATATATGATAGGCTGGACAAGTTAAATACAAAATATCAATGTTACATGTATATATGTCACTATAGTATATATCGCTAGCTTAACGCAAGCGCAACACGTCACGAGCATGACGTTGACGCTTCACTGGTATGTCGATGTCATCGGAGATGCGAACCCATAAGTTTTTCTCATACCAAAAATCGTTCCACGCGACTATAGAAGTTTTAACTTCAAAAAAAGGTTTAAAGTTAATTTCCTACATTCCAAAAAGACTCATCATAATCATCTTAGACTTAACCCCTTTGTATAATTTTGTCACAATATGTTTTTCTCTTCCACTAATAACTATCAGCTTTCAAATCCATGTTAATATTTTTTTTTTATATTATTGGAGCCAAAGGAACGGGTCCCCTGATGTTAAGTGATCACAACCGTTCATAGGTACTAGCAACACCAGAGGAGTCGCAAGTGCGTTCCGAGTCTGTGTTGGTGGTGCACCCAACAATGCAAGCACTGTTACTTCACGTCGGTTTTCTATGAGATACTACCTCGGGCGATCTAACCCATTTTTGCTGAAACTAGTAATAGCTTGAACGTGACCCTACCACCTACACACTTTTATACACTGTTATCGTCTACATCCGGTACCGCGACGATGCATTCGAGAAGCGAAACTACAACGCGACCTGAACATTAGCACCACCATATTAGAAATAATCAATTCTATACATATACAAGATCGACTATATAGAATTGATGTATTATTTAAATAATAATAATTTGATCGTTACTATTATTTATGTGTTACTAAATTATTCTGAGGAAATACGAGTTAATAGAAATTGCTTTGACTTCCACAGTTTGACATATAAAAGGCAAAATGTCGCTGATCTACACGCACTTCTACGTCGATATTAATATTATTATTTTTTACTATATCATAGGAGGCAAACGAACAGGCAGGTAACTTAATATTAAGTGATCACCGTCGTCCATAGACACTAGCAACATCAAGGGGCCGCAAGTGTGTTGCTAGCCTGTGCTTGGGGGGAAGGGACGAGCAAGGGAGAGGTGGACGAGAGGTGGTCTTCCGGCGATCTCACTGACCGAACGAAATGCAACAATGCAATGCTGAAACTAGTGATAGTTTCGGCTCGGCTCTACCACCTAAAAAAAATTGTAAGGCGAAGCTTTGCCTGGGTAAATCATAAGTTCTGCAGTAATGGCCATTTCAAATCAAAATAATTTTTGTTTGACTAAGAATTCTAATTTCAATTTAATTTTATTTTAAAAATATGGAATTCTTTTTCCAAAAGTAGTCATTTGTTTATTGATTAGTATTACATTTTCATCGCATTTCAATCTTTTTTGTCATCATGGATACGTTAAAAATTCGAGTAATTATTGAATATGAGTATCGTCGTGGCAGCATCGCGGCACAAGCGGCACGCAACATCAACGACGTTTACGGAGTTAACACTACAAACCAACGCACCACCTGTTATTGGTTTGCTCGCTTTCGTTCTGGGGATTTCGACCTGAAAATTGAACCTCGCGGTCGTCCGAAGACTTTGGTCGACAATGACGAATGAAAGGTGATTGTGGAAGCTAATGATACACAATCTACGGCTGAATTAGCAGCAGCTTTCGACGTTAGCGTCAAAATAATATTGGTCCATTTGCGTCAAATTAGCAAGGTAAACAATCTTGACAAATGGGTGCCCCACGAACTCAATGATCAACAGACACACAAATGAAGGAATTTTGAACAGCATTGTTACCTGCGATAAAAAATGGATTCTGTTTGATAACCGCAAGCGCTCAACAAGTTGGTTGGATCCTGGTTCAGCACCTAAACAATGCCGTAAACGAAAACTTACCCCTAGAAAAGTGATGGTCACTGTTTGGTGGTCTAGCGCCGGTGTGATTCATCACAGCTTCTTACCAAATGGGGTGAGCATTACTGCAGATGTGTACTGTGAACACAATGATGAAGAAGCTGGCACATCTCCAACCAGCATTGGTCAATCGCTCGCCTCCGCTGCTCCTGCACGACAACACGCGACCTCATACTGCACAGCAGACGGTCTCCAGTTACAAGAACTGGGGTTGGAAGTTCTCCGTCATCCGCCCTACTCACAAGACCTTGCGCCTACAGACTACTACTTTTTCCAGAATTTGCATAACTCTTTGGCGGGAAAAAAATTCAATACCTGAGAGGCAGTACAAAATCCCTTTAAAGAATTTGTTGCCTCCCGTCCAGCTGATTTCTTTAAGAAGGGCATCAATAAACTGCCACTGCGTTGGCAAAGATGCATTGATTGCATGAGCGATTACTTCGATTAATACATGAAAAAAATTCGTTTAAATTTTTTTATACAAAACGGCAATTTCATAGGTAAAGTTAGTTGTATATGGTACCTATAGAGTATTAATTGGCGATCCTGACCGATCGACCGACTATACGTATTTGGTATCACATATCATTTTAAAGTTTTCTCTACTTCTGTATCCATTTGTCACAATATTCTAGTTATATGAGTTTCTATTTCTCCTCACGCCATGCCCATACTAACCTATTACTCCCTAACTTCTCTATCAAGGTTATAAAATATTTCCATATTTTTTATTTCTTAACAAAATTTGTCAATAATCTTCTTTGATGTATTTTATATTCTCGAAAATGAGAGTTTATTAGCCATTATGTTTCAAATTTACATATTTCAGACAATTTATCGTGTAGTTCCGGATATATCTATAAACCCGGAGTGATGGTGTTAAAAAGTCTGTCCATAAAACGGATCAGTTGAGCCCGATCGCCTTCAGATTTATAGTATAATGGAGCTTAGTTATGCCGTCGAGGATTCAACATCTTACCACGTATGATATATTGTGGAAGCCTTTTGTCGTGATTATCTTCAGATTCTATATTAAGAATGCTTTATTTATACTAATATTATAAAGAGGTAAAGTTTGTGAGTGTGTGACGTTGTAGGGAGTAATCTCAGGAACCACTAGTCCGATTTGGAAAATTCTTTCAGTGTTATATAGCTCATTTATTGAGGAAGGTTATAGGCTAATATCATCACGCCAAGACCAATAGGAACGGAACACTAATGAAAAATGTTCCAAAATCGTTCTTTTTTCTCTTGAGAGTTTCCGCTGTGTGTTAGCGATAGCTCAAAGTGACTATTCCATGCGGACAAAGTTGCGGGCAGAGGTTATTACAAAAAGGCCTACTACCATGTAAATTATAGACTTTCTTAATAATGAATAAAATGAATGAAACATTTAAAATTGAAAATTAAAATGAATAAAACATTCTTTGGAACTTTTACTAGGTATAAGGTTACTATGTGGAAATAATAATTCTAGAAACTAAAAATGTAAAACTAAAAACCTCCTAAACTAAAACTTCTCTTTTCTAAAAAATGTGTTACCAATGGTAAGGATATGAGATATAAAAGTGTCACAAAATTTTAAACAATTCACAAAATTAGCACTTTAACCTCAGTTTCAAAGTAGTAGTCCTAGTCCTATAGTTTATTGGACCCTTAGTTTAAACTTGATTTTAGGCAAATTCTGATAATAAATCAGATGGATAAAATCGAAAAGAAACAAAAATCCAAGACGTAGTTGAGTTTCTCTTGTAGCCCGGAATTGTTGTTTACTGGATTCTAGTATCTTCAATAAGATAA
Source organism: Antheraea mylitta (assembly GCA_014332785.1). NCBI lineage: Eukaryota > Metazoa > Arthropoda > Insecta > Lepidoptera > Saturniidae > Antheraea > Antheraea mylitta. The sequence goes on from JACEII010000012.1 coordinate 8,718,583, forward strand.
AGTGACTGGTATTTACTGTCATTCCTTAGTTTAAACTGTACAAAAAAAAGAACTCCTTAAACCAAAGCATATAGTTAACTTATCTAATACCTTTAAACGAGTAATTCTTGTATACTTTTATATTGTTATATATTCAGGACCTCGGATACGGCGTCAGCGATTTAAACTTAGTACGTAGGTGGTTTCGGTGACGATTAATCGATCTACTTAGATTTCATTGATAGGATTTTTGTTTTATCTGAGTTTTCAAGTAATAAAAAAATATAGCTAGAATATAAAGGTAAATTTCGGTGCCGCTGTCAAAACATAAATAGTTCAGATGGAAATGGGCTGCTTCGAAAATCCGTCCAATACCAGTTCGAATCCGAGTGGCAGCAAAATACATGTTTTGTTTTCTATTTTTTTTTTTGCTAAGAAAATGCTAATTTTGTGAGGCAAACCTAACAGTTTATTTTAATTTAAAAGAATTTTAAATAGGCTAGGCTCGGTGGATCATGTACTGTTCTTTATGTTCTGTAAAATAGAGATACACACACATGTACATAACTTCTTTACGTTCTGTAAAATCACACAGAGATACACACACATGTACACAATACAAGTAAATGGATACACGCATAAAACCACGTAGCATCCGTACTATGATATATAAGCGTGCACTTTGACAAATTAAGTAAATTGTGCATTTATAACCCATAGAGGGTGATATTATCTATGACACATTCGGAAACTAGTATAGATGTTAACGATTAATGTATTCTATTTTAGTATTTGTTAACTAGGCGTACCTGCTTATGCATATAAGCATGAATATTCACGTGACCGATAGTGAGAATATAAAAAAAAACGTAAACCTCAAAATTTCAAGGCGATAGAGCGCCACGCTGAAGCTATTATCGGTTTCAGAATGAATGGGTCGGCTCCTCCGGAGTACTACCACCCGATACACAGAAAACCGACATGAAGTAACAGTGCTTGCATTATTGCGGTTCGTTCGGTCAGTGAGAGCGCCACAGACACACCTCCCCTCCCTCCCTCCAACCCATACTCTTCCCCGCCTTCCTCCATTCCTCTCCTCCCTTCCCCAAACACAGGCTGGCAACGCATTTGCGACTTCCTTGGTGTCGCTAGTGTCTATGGACGGTGGTTGTCAATTAACATCAGATGACCCACCAGTCGGTTTGCCTCTTATGATATGTATATAAAAAAATGTTGCCTATAAATTTCACAAGTACATTATCAAACTTGGTCCGGCGAAGCTGTGAAGGCTCGTCACGTCAGGGCAATAGTTTAGTCAGTTCGAAAAAATCATACGTGTCCATACTAAATTTATAAACTCGGTGGACTCAAAAATTTCTGATGGTGTTGTATAATAAGTATTAAAAAAACTCTATTATTTATACTTTAAGTATGATTACTAAATATCTATATATACAATAAGAATGTAAATCTAACGTGTCTGTATTTTTAGATTTTTATAAAAAAATGTTTTGAAGGTGTCGTCTAGGAATAAGTAATAAAATAAATTTAATCATTTTTAAAAATGTCTAGCTTGCTCAAGTAACAATTAGTGTTTGTTTCATTATAATCGGTCCCTTATACCAAATGTTATTGCGAACTATTGTTTTTTACATTATGAACGTAGTCGCGGCACAGCTAGTTCAAAAATATAATTAAATTATATAATTTTAAGTCGTTTTTCTGATAAATTGATTTCATGTGAGTTTAATATTGAAACTTGGATATTAAATTTCGTGTATTACTTTTTTTTTAGTAAAATATAATTTGTCACTTAATAATTGTCAATTTATATCATTACTGTTTAAATCGTATGAATTATTAATTAGCTTACTATTACGCTGCTACTGCTATTACCATTACGATTATAATAAAACGTTGTAATTAGTGTTTAGATTAATTTATGGTTTAGGTAACGATGTAGTGAATGTGTTCTCCCAAACGAATATTCGTGACCAAAATAAAAAACGGCGCTTTAATTATCTTTAGAACGTACGAAAGTAGGTTTTGTGTCAATTCGACGTCTGACCTCATTCGCTTCTAGTCCAGCATAGCTGGAAGTGTTAAAAGCTGAAACTAATTTGTAGTTGCTAGCAGATAGGTCGCATTATTGACTTTCTAGCAATTAGAGACTGTTTTGTCTAACAAAATGAACAGTTTTGCTTTTACAATATGTATAATTTCTATTGTATGTTTTGAAAGAAGTTATTTTTAGATATCACTGATATTTACCTCATAATCCACCCTAAAGAATTCATAAATGTATACTATAGGTATTGTCCTTGAACTGAATACCCATCAGCTTGAATAGATATCATGGTGTAAAATTAAAATCAATAGTTTTATATTGTTGATATATTGCCTTAGGATCACAATATAGTCAATCTAGTGAAAGACCAACATAAATTAAATACTGCGAAAAGCAACAAAATGGTCATTCCTCTTACTACGTCCAAAACAGTTTTTAGATAATAGTGTTATGTTTTATAACAAAGTGATAAAACGCATTACAGATTTGCCGGATAGTGAGTTTATGCACCATATTAAGTGGGTTTTAATATCTAAAGGCTATTTATTATAGGGTGGATAAATATGTGAACGATTGTAACGTCTTGAAATGACGCTCCTCTTGTGGACCTACTAAATACTAATGTAACTATTTATGTTTTGTAAAAATATATAATACGAAGAGAAAAACTAGATCAAGTTTCTTGTTAGTTTTTCTGGACGACTGGGATGTTTTTCGAATCGGTGGTAGTTTTGACGTTCATAAGCGATTTCTCAGGACTTAAATTGAATTAACGATATTTTGATTTTGAATTATTGATACGATAAGTCCATTCTAAGCCTAATAAAGCCTAATTCTAAGCCTTCCGATTAATACTAATCAATACTAATAATAATTTAATACTAATTGTCTTTTTCTGTATCCCTGAAAATATGTATGCAAAATTTTAATGTACATCGGTTGAGTATTTAAGATGTGAAAGCGTAACAAGCATACTCATATTCACATTTATAATATTAGTAAAAATAAGTAAAGTAAAAAAAAAAAAGTGAAAACGTATCATTTAAATAAAAGTGTGCCAACTTTAACATGAATGCCTGTCTTTAATAATCTTGGATCTTATACGAGTATATTTGGCTTTTCGCAAACATTATATTAACAAAGAATACTAACGAAGACTTTGTTAAGTTGGAAAGAAGTTGATTTAATTTTTATAATTTATTTTATTAAGCAAACTAAGTTCTTGAATGTTTGCCAAGACGAGATGTTATGATTTGGGTGGGATTTTTAAATTATATATATTGTATACTAGCTTCTGCCTGGGACTTAGGGACGAAGCTCTCAAGAGAAAAAAACCCTAATTTTGAAAAATTCTTCATTGGTGATTCCCTCCTATTGGTCTTAGCGTGATGATATATAGCCTATAACCATCCTCGATAAATGAGATATTTAATACTGAAAGAATTCTTCAAATCGGACCAGTAGTTATTGAGATTACGCCCAACAACGTCACAAACTCACAAACTTTACATCTTTATTCGTATAATATTAGTATAGAGTATAAATTAGTATAGAGTATAAATTAGTATAGAGTATAGATTAGTATAGATTATATATATGCATACAATGTAGACAAAGTTTTACTGATTATTTATGGTCGTCTGCTTGAACTAGCCAATAAATTAATCTTAACTAAAGCAACTAACTGCAGTCTAGCCCTCAAGATTCAAGGAAGTATATAGTTATAAGTTAGTGCATATTGTGACAAATAATTATCAACCTAAATACGACGCAGTTAAAGCCTCATTTAAACTGCAGTAAGATTCCTAATTATTTCCTCTACATAGATAGAATTAAATGGTTTGTAACGGTAATAACAGTTCATGCAATTTAGTGCTTGAATTGATAAATGGTTTTGTGGTAATAGGGAATATACATCTATATAATAATACCCTATAGCAGTGTACACAAAAAAAGAAAAAAGAAAAGAGTAAAAAGCAAGAAACAATGTGTGTGAAGCAGAATCTGAACAAAA
>JACEII010000012.1:8723043-8733676 GCA_014332785.1 Antheraea mylitta
CTCGAAACAGAGCGTGCTCACGCCCACGCCCGCGTAACCACAGATCACGCCGCCGTGGTCTGGGGGTTAATTTCGCTCCCGCACACTCGATTAGGCCTCCCACGGCAGCGGCTCAAGCCTAAGTTCGATCCCTCGGTAGGGAGCCCTTGAGTGCGTTGCTTGCGCGATGCGGTGACACACAAATATACATCACTGCTACAACACTACACGATCACCTCCACACACGTGCACGCCTACACGCTTACACATGAAAGGGAAGGGTTTACTTTTTTCCCTTATCGAACTGAAAAACTCTCAATTTTCCGATAATAAATTTATGGAGGAGTTGTTGAGGCGTGTATGCTTGGTACACATATACGTTTCAACAACTCATACATATATGAATAGTTAGCTAGGTTAGCTAAGATAGGTCGCGATTTTGCACGCAACAGGCAACAGCCAAGCCGAGGTGTGCCGTGCACCCTTGAGCTGGTTGCCAAAATAAAATCGGCTGAGTGCTTTAAGCGCTCGCCTTAGTAGTCCGGTGAAGATGTTAAGACCTTCCTGGGTCAATAGCGTAGACATTTCGAAAAAAAAAAGAAAGAGAATCTATGAACCTAAAAATTTGACGAAATTATTCAAAAATGGATTTGTCAGCTGAACAATATAACAAGGATGAACAAGGTCTATGCCTACCCATAGCAGAGGTGAAACGGCCGGAGAGATAACCCTAGTCCCCCCAAAATAAAAAAAATAATACCCTATACTTGATGCATTATCACTTGAATTCTTAACATTTTGAAAATAATCTAAAGTATTTCCAAGAATCGCAGTTTATATGTTATTTATTGAAGATATATTCTACAATTTAACAATGACTGTGATTGCTAGTAAACCAAGAGTTTTTACTATTGTTAAAGTAATTGAACTTTTCCTTAAATTGAAATAGCGAGATCAAAATACTTCGCTGTGGAATACTTGTAGCTCTAGACAACGTACTTAAGTGCTTCAAGGCAAGATGTGCAGTAGTTATTATAGATAGATCACGAAAAACCTCATTCAGATATTTAATTTAGTTTGCTAGAACTTAGCAAGTTAATCTTTTGTATAGTAAACTAGCGGGCCCGGTAGACGTTGTCCCGCCCTGATTGTAATAAAAAACCTTGACAAATTATATACCAAAACCTTCCTTATGAATCACCCTCGTACTCGTGAAAACCGCATGAAAATCCGTTCAGTAGTTTTTGAGTTTATTGTGAATAGACAGACGCAGTAGGGGATTTTGTTTTATACTATGTAATGATGATTAAAACTTACCCATCCACAGCATCAACTTATATATGTATCTTGTGCCTGATTAATACGTGTAGTTATTGGAATAAAATGAAAAGGTTCATGATAATGAATACTCATACTTACTACATACATACTCATACGCAAATGAAACTAAGAAAATAAAATTGAGCTCACGTTATGTTACCATAAATACTATAATATTTAGTAAAAGTATATCTTAAAATTTGTAGCAATATACATGCCTTAGAAATAAATTATCAGAAATACCATAAGTTTTATATGACGTTGGCGTCGCGGGCTGAATACATTATTACAGATTAGAAGATCCACACGTATAACGTGTGAATCGTAATGATATGTTTCAAGATATACAGATAATTATTAGATATTTACTATATTAGCAATGTCATGGTCAGAAAAAAATTGAGCCGTTACGGGATGCCTGGCAGATGTGAAACATCGAAATTGTTTGAATCCACCGAATCTCAATTTTTCGAATTTTTTGAAGAGATTGCGCACAGTCGCTTCCGCCTGCCGTCGTCACGTCGTCGCCACGCCAACAATCAGGTTTACCCGTGCCTATAGATGTTACACATCAAAAACGTAAATATGGATGTAACTGAACCCTTACTTTAAAAAATTACAAGATCAATTTTTATTATTCTTTTATTCTGACAATCTATTACTCACGGAAAGTTTTTGATATATAAAATGTTAAGGTAGAATTTTTTATTATTATTATATGTATCTAATAATAAGTAGGGTGATTTTTTTACAGATGGTTTGTTTCTTAACATTTTTTTAATAATTTTATCAATTTCCGTAATCATTAAGCACACCATAAATATAATAAACTAGCCTCTGCCCGCGACTTCGTTCGCGTGGAATAGATACACTAACAGGCTGTAGTTCTCAAAAGGAGAAAACATCCCGATTTTGAAACATTTTTCAGTTGTGCTCCGCTTCTATTGGTCTTAGCGTGATGATATATAGCCTATAAACATTCTCGATGAATGATCTATATAACACTGAAAGAATTATTCAAATCGGACCAGTAGTTCCTGAGATTAACCCCTACAACGTCACAACGTCACAACATCATAACATCATAACATCACAACGTCACAAACTCACAAACTTTACCACTATATAATATTAGTATAGATTGACAATTATTAATACAAAATTACATTTGAATTTGAGTACATACGTCACTGATCGTTGTATATACGTGAAATGTATTTCTCAAAATTCAACGTTTCATATTTAAATTTACACTTTCGGAGATATTTTGATGTTCTTGTTTCAATTTACGGGAGGATACGTGCAATATTTGCAAACGAAAAACGAATTTTGGTAATTTTACTTCATATGTTTTATTCATTTTTTTCTAAGTCATTTTGCTATACAATGTAATTCTTTTTCGGATAAAGGCAAGTACTGAATAAATGAATAATTATATAGCACCGTGCATTGTGAATAATGCCTTTTCCATAATTCAATTTTATTGGGCTCATAGGTATTGTGGAATCGATTGAAGCCATCTAAACCATATAAACAAGCCATATAAACAGTCCAGAAATTGTGAAGACAAACAATAGTTCAAGACAAAGAACCCAATATTTTTTTTCAATTAGAGCGTAATGGAAAGAACAAGTGCAAGAATCTTGCTAACCGTACTATACAAACAAGAGGCCGTTTTTGGTGTGACTTGGACCGAATCCAATCTATCTTGGATATCTGCCAATTGAAACCTCTCATTTTAGTCCTGCGAAAATGGCGATCGGGAATGTCATTGAATGCGGTCACACTTTGTGTGACTTTACCATAAAAATATATCGATTTAACTGTTCGATTTCACACGAATTTATACACAAGTCAGGTCGATTTAATCTGGGATTGGTTTCAATGGTTACGATTGATATATTTTAAAATTAGTTTTTGCATAATTTTTTGTTTATGTTTGTACTTCAAATACGTGTCGATCAGTAGAAAATAAGTACTAAGGTCATATAATATATAATCTGCTTTACTTGGAGAATATAGTGACGTGGTATTGACCACTATATGTAGTCTAAAAACTCGTCATTATGTAAGGCGAAAATATTGTTACGAACCCACTTTTAACTGGTTTCTTATAATATATTACATACATTCTAAACTTAATAAAGTCTACTAGCCTTGTAGATTATGTCATAAGCACAAGATTATTAACCATCCTAACTAGTTCTAATTATCCTAACTTTTAATTCCACAAATACGAAAGTGGGTATCTTTGTCACTTTTTCATGCCTTTGCTACTGAACTGATCGTGATACGTAACACGTTGTTATAGAAAAGGACATAAGTACTTTCATCCAGAAAATAGGTATTGTACCCGAGGGATATATAAAATCTATGTTAACAGTAGCGATGCCGCGAGCATAAGCTACTCAATAATAAAACAAAACATGATATCAAATTGCTTTAACAAGATTCCTTGCTGAGCTTGTTCTATCATCTGCGTAATTGTGAGTGTTCTAGATTTCAGGGCCACAGTTTTCCTGGAAGAACGATATGGGAATGAACCAAAAAGTTTATGCTGTCTCATATTTGTCATAGCGTGAATCTGTCTGAATAGTCTGCTGGCTAGTGTACTCTTACCTTGTAATGTTATTGGTACATTTAAGTGTAATGTGATAAGATATTTACGCAGGTACGTATGACAGCAATGACTTGCGATAGTTTAACGATTCTTAGTAGTTTTCTTTTTCTTCTATCTTTATTTTTGCTAACCAATCTTTCAGATTAGTACTGCCATTGTCGAGTAGTTAATAATATTACAAGCGTCGTGTGTTTATTTCAATATTCTAACAAGATGATGGCTCCCCTGTTAGATGGTGGCTGGTAGGTGGAGTTTTTGTGGCATCTCAGAATTTCATGCTCAGTGGTATTATTTTCCATTCACTTCATTTATGCACAACAAAGTAACTATATTACGTAAAACACCACCAAATTGATAAAGTATAAAGTCAAATAACACAAGATTGTGAATAAAATATAAAACCCACTACATGACACACTAAAATTCCGCCAAAAACTCACTTCTTGGTAGTTGGCGATTTGATTGGAATTCGAATATGGTTTGATTGGAATTGGAATATCAACCCGTTGCCCGTCAAGTACCAACGAATTTTTCGGAATTCCCTTACATTTACTAATTTAAATTGGTAGCACTATCGGCTAACGGTGAAGGAAAACATTGTGAGGAAATCTGAACCTGAGTAATGTTCTTGTAGTACTACTGTATGTGGCAAAACATAGAACTGTGGATTTCTCATACTTTGAAATCATCAATACGTCGTGTCTGGCGTGGTGATTATGCATATACCTTCCGGGAAGAGGCCTATGGGCTTGAAGTGGGTTTCTTACAGGCCGATGATGTTGTCGAAGATTACATTGCACTTATCGTCAGGTAGAGTACCCTTAATTTGTCGTCCTACTTATACCATAGGAGGCAAACGAACAGCCTGGTCACCTGATGTTAAGGAATCACCACCGTCCATAGACACTAGCAACACCACGGGAGTTGCAAATGCGTTGCCAACTTGTGTTTGGGGGAATGGGAAAAAAGAAAAATGATGAGGGAAGAGACAAGGGGGCGAGGAGGTGTGCCTCCGGTGCTCACACTCACCGAACGAAACGCAACAATGCACTGTTACTTCACGTCGGTTTTCTGTGAGAGGGTGGTACTACCCCGGGCAAGCCGACCCATTTATGCTGAAACCAATGATAGCTCCAGCGTGGTTCTACCATTACAAGGTTATCATAAATATAACATCCTTTGTACCGTATATAATAAGCTGGAAATAAAATATTCTAATGCAGAGTATGATTCTTTTGTCAACAGAAATGAAAGTAGGGCGAGTAATTGGAATAAAAATTTCCAGGGAGCACGTAAATTATGTTTAAGTACCTACAATTACAATATAGGAGTGAATTCAAATAAGTAGAAAACGAGATTTCCACTCAACGGTTCTTCTGTTCATTGAAGAATATTTTCTTGCAGTCAAATTTTTAGAATAATAAATTTTGGTTTGTTTTGTTAGCTTTTTTCACTTCAATAATTAAATTTTGTTGTAAATTCTTAAATGAATTTCATAAGTAGTAAACAAAAGAAGCGTGTATAATAGAAATCTATTGGCATATCTTCTCCTTCTTGGGGTAGGTGGATAGTATGTAGGTAAGTATTAACTTTCGTTGTGTTTTCTTTGACAAATGAATTGCTTAATTGCTAATACGTTATTAATTCTATATTTAGTATATATTGGAAGCAATGTTAAACTAATACAGCTTGTACTATAAGATATAAGTACCTGGGCGACCGAGCCTAGCTCGGTTCTTTAAAAAAAAGTTTTCTATGAATAAAATCTAGCTAGATTGATTCATCGTCTCCAAGACTACCTACTTACTAAGTTTCACGGAGATAGCTAACGCAGTTTCCGAGATCCTAAATATATACAAATATAAAAATAAGAATTGCTCGTTTAAAGTTATTAGATATAATATAGTGTAAAAATGAATTGTATTATTTTTATCTATGTTCATAAAAAATATACCTTTAAAAAGAGTATTTAAAAGTATATGCTAATTATTGAAGTTATACTTTTTTTGGCGTGATAGGGAAAAATGATGAGAGTAAATTTATGATGCGCGCGCGCGCGCGCACCGTCACGAAAAACCGACACTCTGAAGTTATTACGATGCGCGCGCACACCGTCCCGGACACACTGAAGTTAGCTATAGTTATAGATATAGAATTTTTTGTTTATGATAAAATTTTCAATGTATTAAATACCTTTTTTCTATTGTTAGTGTCGTTTTTTCTACAAACGTAGAATAATTAGAAAGATAAAATTTTTGTAAAGATTTTTATCTTGTTACGCTAAAGAAGTATAAATTCTAACTCGTGTACATAAGTGCACACACACACTTTTATTTTTTCATATAAATATAGATATCTGTAAAAGAGTATAACTATTAATATTGTAGGATGAGTCGAATTAGCAAATTTTATATTTTAATTCAAAGAAATGTTATTTCTCAAAATTCACTTAATGAGATTCATTTAATTTCATACGTTTTACCATGTATATATTTTTTAACTTTATTTGTGGCAATCAATCTTTCAGATTATTATTGCGATTGTCACTTAGTCGTAGAATCATTTCAATATTAAGCGTCGTGAAAATCAATCTATACTAATATTATAAAGAGGTAAAGTTTGTGAGTTTGTGACGTTGTGATGTTGTGGCGTTGTAGGGGGTAATCTCAGGAACTACTGGTCCGATTTGAATAATTCTTTCAATGTTATATAGCTAATTCATCGAGAATGGTTATAGGCTATATATTATCACGCTAAGATCAATAGGAGCGGAGCACAGATGAAAAATGTTTCAAAATCGGGATGTTTTTCCTTTTGAGAACTGCTGCGTGTTGGTGTTGGTGTTAGTGTATCTATTCCACGCGAACGAAGTCGCGGGCAGAGGCTAGTATTCTAATAAGATGGTGGATCCCTTGTTAGAACCTTCCAGGGAGTTTTTGTGACATCTCAGAATGTCATGCTCCGTGGTATTATTTTCCATACACTTCACTTATGCACAATAATCTAATCATATTACGTAAAACACCACCAAATTTACAAAATATAGAGTCATATAACACAAGATTATTAATAAAATATAAAATCCACTACATGACAGACCAAAATCCCGCCAAAAACTCCAATATATTAATTGCCTGCATTTTTTGTTGATAATAATAAAATATAATACGAAAACAAGAAGTTTATATACTTTAAGTAAAACCTTAATTAATGTTAAAATAAATTGATTTGAGAATACTATTAGTACTAATATACATAGTATGTTATGTATGTGTAGTATAGTAGTATAATATACCAGAAAATTATTAGGACCAATCAGTTTTTACTCCAAAATGGTAAATTGGAATATTTTTCTCCTTATAAGAGAATTAGGAATAATAAATACCTATTGAAGAAGGCTTTTTATTATTAGCCGTTGTCCGGAGCTTTGCTCGTTGTGAAATACATTTAACTTATCATTTTATTATTGAAAGGTACCCTATATACTCTCATATACCCCTGACAATGTGTGTGCAAAATTTTACCATGATTGGTTGATTAGTGAAGAGAAGTAAAGCGTGAAAACGTTTATTTCTTAACTAGCTGTGCTCGCGTGACTAATAAAGTCATGTGAATATAACTTATCTACTTTTCTCTCGTACTTAAGTCACGTCGTCATTAAAATTATAATAACTTTTGATAGACCGAACTATTTTTTATGAAACAAAGACTAAATATTACTCAAACATATGCTTTACATCGTGCTGTATGTAGGTGGTAGAGCCACGCTGATGCTATTACTGGTTTCAGTATGAATGGGTCGGCTCGCTCGAGGTAGCCCCACCCTCTCACAGAAAACCTACGTGAACTAACAGTGCTTGCATTGTTGCATTTCGTTCTGACAGTGAGAGCATCGGAGGCCCTTCTCCCTCCCTCTCCATTCCCTCTCTTCCCCTTTTCCCTCCTCTCTTCCGCACCAACACAGGCTGGCAAGTCACTTGCGACTCCTCTGGTGTTGTTGGTGTCTATGGACGGTGGTAATCACTTAACATCAGGTGACCCATCCGTTCGTTAGCCTCCTATGAAATAAAAAAATGATTTTTTAAAAAGGTTTTTTTCCATGAATGCATTTTAACCGTAATGCGTGTTCGTACGAATTGACATACAGATAGACATTTTTAAAACTAATTGAAATGTATTTTATCGTTTATTTCAATACAATTGTAACATTCTTTTTTTACAAGAACCTCACATTATCATTCATAATATTAATAATGATGTTTGTGAATCAACAAAGAGAAAATAAATAAGTTATCCATCCTGCATTTATCCTCCTTCTCGCGTCTTTCTTTAGAAAAAAAAAAATGATCATTAATTATATTATCATAATGATGACAGTAAGTAAAGTAGAGAAATAAATAAGTAAGAAGTGATCTGAAAGTAAATTAAGACAAACGAATTATTACTATAAAGGAACTGGGTTCACGAGAAAAAGTGGGTCATGCATCGGGCACTACGCTATATTGCTAAGGCAAGAGCTCAGAGCAACCAGCAACGATATTCTTTCGAGCCGACACCATAACCAAGTTAAATGTTTAGAAGGACGATTCTGTAATATTGGTTAAATATTTATAAGTGAAACCAAGAATTATTAAAGCACTTTTAGGAGTTAAAATAATAAAGGGTTTTTAGCAATTCCGGAATTGCTAAAAATAATCTTGACCCATACATATAATCTAATTGAAAGATAGTAGGTAAAATAAAATAAGGTCTGTATTTATACGAGCATATGTATTCTTTAATCATACATATGGCTCTAAACAAAGTATGTATGTAAGTATACATCTGTCAGTTTACTTTCACGCTGAGTAGTCTAAGCGGTTTAAAGAAATCTGGCATTTGACCTGTCGTTAGATTCTTGGTCATTGTGGAAGTGAGTAGTCTATACTAATAAATATTATAAAGAGGTAAAGTTTGTGACGTTGTAGGGGGTAATCTCAAGAACTACTAGTTCGATTTGAAAAATTCTTTCAGTTATTTATAGCTCATTTATCGAAGAAGGTTATAGACTATACATCATCACGCTAATGACAATAGGAGCGGAGCACCGATGTAGAATATTTTAAAATCGGGTTTTTATCCTGTTAAGAGCTTCCGCTGCGTGTTAGCGTTAGCCCGAAGTAACTATTCCACGCGAAAGAAGTCGTGGGCAGAGGCTAGTCTGTAATATTTATGTAGCGTTTGTCCTGTTTTTGCTCCAGTTTATGTAGATCTGGCCTAGTGCTCGTTAACACTACTTTTTCCTGGATGAAAATTAACCTATATCTCTTCCTGTACCCATTATAACGCTTATAACAAATTTCATGATTTTATGGTAATTGATTGACTACTTAAAGCGTAACGAACAAACCCACATTCTCAAATTACGAAGGTTACAGCCGAAGGGTGAAAAAAAAATGTAACACTCTATTATATATGTTTTAATATAATTAAAATTACAATTTAAGTTACAATTAACAACTACTAGAGAGGTGACGACGGATCGATGTTATAATCCGAGGTGTCCTTTTGGGAGGGATGCATCAGTCGTAAACTAAATATGCTGAAGAAATGCTTCAGCACCTAATGGCTAGGTGGTGTCGCAAGAGCGGGCAGCAGGTTGCACGTGTTGTAGCATTAGCTCCTTAGGCTTGTGCGATGTTATCTGGGTCACCGCCTAGTCATTGGTCTTAGCGGCATGTGGATTTGTAACACTCATCTATGATATCAGTAAGGATGTAAATAAACAAACAGAGAAAAAGTAAAAATAATTTATCGATAGTCAAATAATAATGAACAGAACGAACTCGTTTTTTGTTTTACTTTTTGTTTTTGTAGTATTTAGTTTTTTCTCTTTTTGTAATCTTTAGTCTTTAATTGTTTAGTAGTCCGTCGAAGCTGTTAAGACTTTACTAGGTCAATAACGTACACAGTTCGAAAAAAAAAAACGAACTCGTTCATTAATATAACTAGAATATTTTAAAATGTTTTTACATCAGCGATTTTTGTTTTGCATTTATTTTCTTTGCGACCCAAATGAAAACGTCAATAGAAGAGATTGATACTGTTATACAAAATAACCATACATATATAATTTATATAGTAATTGGTAGAATAAAATAAAACAACTATACATATAATTGTGATTTTTTTTGTTATTTATTGAACAATGTTTATAATATTAGTAGAGTGAACAATCTGTATCTCAATTATTCGCATGTCTAGCCAACACAGCGATATGTCAAACCGGCCGCAAGCGACGTGGAATGCACAAACTATGCTCGGATGCTCGTCGGAATTTCTTCACCTTAGAATAGGATATTTTAAATTTAAAAATGTCTTTTTTGGTAATATCGAGTTTTTGTATTTCTATATGCTATAACATTCCATAGGCAGTGTACGATCCTTTGGTTATCAAAACTGAATCGAGGCAGAGTATAAAGTATAGTAATTTTGGCTAAAATTATATCTAGATGTATCTATTTTCCACTAGCTTCTACCCGCGGCTTCGCTCGCGTTAATTGACATAGGTTTGACAGATCGCTTGAGAAAAGTAAGTATTTTCTTATCCTTTTTTATACCTCTGAAAATCTGTATGCAAAACTTCATGGCGGTTTGTTCAATAGTTAAGGCATGAAAGCATAACAATTTTAGGGAAACATTTAATAATTATACACTTACAATAATATATTAGCA
>JACEII010000012.1:8733686-8760516 GCA_014332785.1 Antheraea mylitta
CAGTAAAAAGGTTACTAGCACGTAAACATGCAAATAGAGTTCCTACACAATTAAAAAAAAAACCCTCATTCGTATTACATTTGTACCACGTTTATAATATTATTAACGATAATGGTTACTATTATCTTATTCAGATAACTTCGATATTAGTGATTACTCATAGATCTTCAAAGTTTTTGTCTCGTAGACCATTTGCTATATTTGTGGGAGATATGTAGATCCACTGTATGCCTTATATTGACTATATTGCCAATCACTCAATTTTAAATGTGTTCCAAAGATGATTGTATCATTTATGTACATAAATATCCGGCATATTATAAAGAAGCATTTGATTTATGTAGACATGGGTATACATTAGACTGATTTTAAAAAATCGTCTATTTTTTTGTCTCTTAATCATATAGAAAACATTGTTTGAAATGATGAAAAAAATCCTGTGAAAGCCACAGCCCTTAATATTAATATTAAGATGTGCCGCATGGTAATCTTTAATTTCCCGTATGATTAACATGGGAAAACTTGTTTTTTTGAGTTTACAAGTTTATAATTCTTTATAGGTTCTCAAAAAGACTAGACGAAATCATTTTCTTGTTTAAAATTGAACGCTCTACAAAAAAGGTATCTTATAATGTTTTTATAAACCGACGCTTTTCGAAGTTATTCAAATTTAAAATATAATTTATAATATTTTCTCATTTTCTTCCAATTTTTTGACTACTTGATAGTTCGTCAAAAAATGCTGTCAAAGATAATTGTGATAGTAATTTATATCCGTGAAATAAAAAAAATGTAGATTTCAAACATTTGAAAATTAAAAAAGAAAATTATTATCACAATTATAATTGATTTTTTTTTATAAAAGTGATAGATTCGTCAAAAAATTTGAAGAACATGAGAAAATATTGTAATTTATATTTTAAAGACGAATAACTTCGAAACGCGTCGGTTTATAAAAAAATTATAAGATATCTTTTTTATAGAGTGTTCAATTTTAAACAAGAAAATGATTTGGTCTAGCCTTTTTGATGAACCATTAAAGAGTTATAAACTTGTAAACTCAAAAAAACAAACTTTCCCATGTTAATCATACGGGAAACTAAAATTTACCATGCGGCACATCTTGATATTAATATTAGAGGCTATGGCTAGCACAGTATTTTTTTCATCATTTCCAACAATATTTTCGATATAATTAAGAGAAAAAAAATAGTCGTTTTTTAATCAGTCTAGTATACATATTGTTTCATTCATGGAAAGTGAAAATTAAATCCACGACCTACTTAAATGATGATTATCGTTGACCCTTATTTGCATCTCAAAAACCCCCAATTATTTTTTACCCTGACCTCAACCCCTTATACCTCGTCATATGCCCCTGGGGATCTATGTAGACTATTTTGGGAATCACAGATCTAGATCAAATTTTTTTCCACTAAAGATTTAATTCGTCTATAATATCCTAATTTAAAGTTAGTTAATTAAATTTTTTTATATCATACGAGGCAAACGAACATCATCATCAGGGGAGTTGCAAGTGCGTTGCCAGACGATGTTTCGAGGGAATGGGGGAGGGGAGAGGAAAGGGAGAGGAGAGGAAGGGAGAGGGGAGGGAAGAGCGAGAGGAGGTAACAGAGAGGAGGAGTGGTAGGCCTCCAGCACTCTCACTGACCGGACGAAAGACAACAATGCAAGCACTGTTACTTCACTTCGGTGTTTCTGTGGGTCTGGTCGTACTATCCCGGGCGAGTTGACGCATTCATTATGAAACCAGCAATAGCTTCAGCGTAGCTCTACCACCTTTTAATTTTTTAATTACATTTTAATTATTTTTTATTATTATTATTAAATGAATTACATTCGCATTTATAATATTAGTTAGGAAGTTAAGATACTTTCTTCTTAAATATCTGGTCTCTAAGGAGCTACTAGAGTGCACTTTTGTCAGTCAATTTACGTGTTCAGCGAATTAGCTTGCAGCTCTCTCCTGATGACCGTCGTTAAGGAAATTTAAGCTAACAACTTTTTAATGAGCATATCGTCTATCTAGATCCAACTGGCTACTGAGAACAATTTGTGAAATAGTTTACACAGACAAAGCATATGATCAACTGTATCACTATTGCATGGTCGCTTTGTTCCTCGTAAAAATGTTTCTGTGGTGTTAAGTTACTCGTGAACGAGGCTTTATAGGTAACGTTAACGAGCTCGCATTATGAGTATCGGTTTTTTTATTATTTTTCATCGGTTTTACAGTTTAACGATATTTGGGTAACATAATTTATTACGTTAAAAATACGGTTTAATAATTGACAATGTCTAATTAGACCAATTAAATGATACTTCATTTATACATTAGTATATCTGGGTGACCGAGCCTAGCTCGGTTCTTTAAAAACATTTTTAAATTAAAATAAACTGTTAGATTTGCTTTATAAAATTAATAATTTTATACAGAAAAAAAAAACAAAACTTATCTCTCTTGCTGTCATTCGGATTCGAACTGGGGTTACACGGATTTTCGAAGCAACCGATTTTCATCTAAGCTATTTTTGTTTTGACAGCACCGTCGAAATGTAACTTTATATTCTAGCCATATTTTTTCATTGCCTGAAAACTCATTTTGAAAAAGTTTTCTATGAATAAAATCTAGCTAGATCGATTTATCGTCTCGGAAACTATCCACATACTAAGTTTCACGGAAATAGATGATGCCGTTTCCGAGATCCTGAATATATACAAATATAAAAATATACAAGAATTGCTCGTTTAAAGGTATTAGAAGGTAGGTAGATTTAAAATGTATTTTTAATGTATGAAATCAATGTACACTATTATTAAGAAAGGCATAAATATGATGAAGGTTAACTAACCGACTTGACACATACCAAAAGAAGAAGATGGTAATGAAAACGACTTCATAAAGGCATTTATGTTATTATAATATTTATATTTTCTTGTTATTAGATTTGCTGACCATCACTAATAGTCTCTGCTGGCGGTTGATTTAAAAAAAATGATTACCTTTAGACGCTAGTTATGGAAATCTTTAGGGCAGCAAGAAGAAAGGGTAACGTACGTTTTCTCGTAATATGCATATATTAATACGTGAAGCAAAAACTTTGTATCCCTTTTTAAGTGAATTGCGTGAATGAATGAACTTGAAATTTTGCATAGTTAAAGTTTATATGAAGGAGAAGTGCAGAAAGCTATTTATTATATATATATACATTAGAAGTATATTAAATTAATTAACATATACATTACTCACACTACGGCTTGAATTTTACACAACATATACACACATTTAAATAAAAACGACATTTTGATAGCCGTCAATAACGGACTTCAAAAAAGGTTGCGAAGGAGGTATGTATTTTTTTACTCTTACGTTCCAATTACACTTTTTCACCCTCCATGTTACAATGATATTATAATATATAACTATTATTATTAATATTTATAACACGTCTTGAACTATGGTTGCATGTCGACTACTGGGCGCCCACTATTTGTAATGAAATACATAGCTAATGCGTTGTTCTTCTTTACTCTAACCTATAGTTTTCAACCATGATCAGTACAAATATCGCCGGATACAGTAATTGTTAGCTATGATCCACGCCGCATTTCTTCAGGTAGAAAACCGAACCAATGTATTTTATAGTTTCTCTAAGATTAAATGTATTTTTTTTTCATAGGGATTCCAAACTATTGAATTTGATTGACGACAGCGAAATAAAGCATTATTACACAATACTTTCATTTCTGGAATGCTACGTACACTATTTAAAATGCGTTATATTAAAATTAATTCCAAAGAATTTAAAAAGTTAACTTTTAATGAAATATCAATGTAAAACAGTTACTTAGATAGATCAGATAGAACAAGTATGTAAATTGCTTGCATATTTATGACACTCTTTAATAAGTTTTTTTTTATACTACACTGCGTGACGATTGACCTCAATTACACTTGATGGAAAGTGAGGACGAGGCCTTCAGAAAACCGTCGTGAAGTAACAGTGTTTGCATTGTTGCGTTTCGTTCAGTCAGTTAGAGCGCCACAATCCCACCTCCTCTCCCTCTCCCCCTTCCTCCCTTCCCACAGCCACCCAAACACAGGATGGTAACGCATTTGCGACTTCCCTGGTATTGCTAGTGTCTATGGACAGCCAGATCACTTAACATCTGATAACTTTTTTTTTTCTCGAACTGACTACGCTATTGACCTAGCAAGGTCTTAACAGCTTCACCGGACTACTAACATCTGATAACACGCCTGTTCGTTTGCCTCCTATGGTATAAAAAAAATGTAACGCATTCACCCAGTAAAAGCTCTTTCACTCTTCTTTTGAAGATCACTTCATCCTACTCTTCAGGAAAAACAGACGGAGGCAGCGCATTCTACTCCTTCGCGGTTCTCATAACAAAGTACGATGCAAAGCACTTTGCCCGAATTTATGGTATGTCGACCGCGAATCAAAGGACAACCGTACGGCGTCTGGTAATCTTAAAATTGGAATTAGTTAGTGCAGATCTTATGCACATTCTCCAAAGTGTAGCCTTCAAAATACTACAAGAGGTCCGAGATAAGAGTACATTAACTCTGCGAAGTAGGGGCGAATCTCTAATATATTATAAAAAGTAGTTACATTTAGAAAAGTAGTACAACTTTGCTCTACGTAACGTTAATCGCTTTAAAGAACTTTTAGTGATTCTAATAACTACTTAGTACATCAAATGCACTAAGCGTAGTTCGCAGTTTCTAGAAATTCGCCCCCTACTATTTATTGATCTAATCATGGCCTGCAATGACTTTACTACGCTCAAACACGTCGGGTGCTATTAACTAAACGTGTAAGTTAGTATAAATTTACATATGTGAAGGGTACTAAATTGGAACGTTTCGTAGTGTACATTAGTATAACTTGTTCTGCGCTCTGGAGGTTCCAACTTTCAGAAATGGTAATTAGTTCGTTTTAGTTGTTTAAAATCACAATGACATCAATATTGAAATGGTGTTATTAGTTTCATTACGTTATCACAAAATTCTTGTTTATTACTACTTCCTGCTAATATTCCTGTTTAGCTGTATATTTTTTATCTACATAAACAATACCTACCTTAAATCATTTCAAAAACCCAGATATATTATAAGAATATAAGAGGAATGATACATGTTAATAACGCAGCATTCCTAGTAGAAATTAAATCTATTTTTTGGTCAGTAGCTGGCCAGTTTAACTAAACTTAAGCTGGGTACTTAAGCGTAAGCTTGTCTAATATCTAGCAACTGTTAAGTAATTGGCCAGTTTTCCTCAATATCAAATAAAATATGGCAATTGTAAGTAAACTGACAATTTGAAATTTTGAAGTTAATCAAATCCTCAGTTATTATGATGTATAATAAATTATAATAATAATTCATTGTAATAGTAACGCTAAATTATAATGATGATCAATTCTAAATTATGCAATAGTTTTTATTAGGCAATATACAAATGGCTTGATTTTTTTATTAATAAACTATACAATAAATAATGCTATTAATATATAATATTCCATATGCTATCAAAAAAACATTTATTTAAATTAAAAATAATTTTATCAAAGTCTATATAAAACAATTCCAGTATTTGGCGTTACTTAAAATTACTCCTACAGCTTGCAATATTTTACATGGATTACCACAATTGTTAGCTCTAAAGACTTCGTTTAAGCATTTAATTAGTTTGGAAGTCTTTTACTATCGTTTTTTACTGCTCTTTCATCGAACCAGCTATATCTTTAGTAATGATTTTCAATGAGATTAATTAGTTGCTTACTTTTTGATTATATATTTTTATATCTAGATATATTTATTTATTATTTCCACTGCTCTTTGGTATAAACTGAAAATAATTTTATATACAGATTAAAGTGGGAAAATAAATATACACACATACTAGCGAAGGTTATAGGCATAGGTAGTAGAACATCGGTGTGACCAATGCTTACTATTCACTTATAATATTTTATTGTAAATTAGACAAAATTGAAAATGTTCTAGATAATACCAATTTCTATGATTTTTTAGAGGCCTACTTAACAAATAAAAAATATAGAAACTTTTTTTTCGAACTGACTACGCTATTACACTACGCTACGCAACGCCTTTACAGCTTCAACGGATTACTAAGGCGAGCGCTTAAGGCACTCAGCCGATTTTGTTTAGGTAACTTGCGAATAGGTGCACATACACCTCGGCTTGGGCTGTTACCGAAATCCCGTATCTAACCTAGCTAAACTATTCTAAGCTATTCATACATATATTCGCTTGTGAGTCATACAATTAAACTTGCATGACTCACAAAAGCTTACAAGTATATCGAAAATGAAACGAACTAAACTACTCGATTCAGCTCAAATAAAGGGACATATAGAAACGTATGTATAGCTTCATACGTATTGGAATTCTAAATAGTCTGAATATGAATGGATTCCAAAATCTCACATTTTTTTGTATACTACACTATTGACCCAGCAAGGTCTTAACAGCTTCACCGGACTACACCTATTAAGCTTTTGTGAAATACCCCATAAGTGTCAGAACAATTCATCATTTGACGGCAGTCTACTCGATGTTAGATAGCGATAAGGCTTAAGATAGTAACATGCAGCCTGGAGGAACTTGTTCTCGAGTATAGCTTCTATAACGCCTTTAAAGGTTCTAGGTTCTGATATTCATTTATGCGTAAGATTTATTGTTATTTTTCATTGATAGAGATTGTTCTGTTATAGAAATGTTAGAAGCTATGTCATATTCAGAAGGACGGCATTACTTTTTGATAAGAAAAATAGCAGACGTTTGGTAATTGAGATAAATTACACATAGATATACTTCACTTCAGTCTGAATGAGGCTTAAGGATTAAAAAAATTTGTGGCTATGTGATGCATCTTATTCATAATTACTTTATAATTCATTTAGCATAAAGAAAATGACAAAAACAATGTAGACTATAATATCTTTATTTATATATTGATTACTAAAATGACTAAATCTCAGCTAGTTCACATTATTTATATATTTTTACTGTAAAACTATTGCAATTTTATCTTCAAAGATTCAATGACATCGCCCTAAACTTACAAACGATACATAACTTCTGTCTCTTGGGAAATGAGTCTAACTTGACTGTAACGCGAAAAATTCAAAAACTAGGCCAGTGTCCGAATAAAGGTTTAACCTAGAAACGAGGTGTAATTAATTAACGAAATACAATTATTGTTGTATATTCAGGTCACTTTTGTTTAACCTAATTTCGTATCATACATACAGAGTGTTGTTTCTATGTGAAAAAACATTTGAATTAAGCGGTCTAGGCTATTAACGATAACCGGTGTTGAATTTTCTGAACAAATTAATTTATAATGAAAATGAATGGTTAAATTTAAAACTTTCGAAAACCCCGATGTGTTCGCAACTAAGCGTTTAACCAATTAATTTCTGTTAGACGTTTCACAGAGACGGAAATCTGGTAACATTTAACGCCACTTAAAATTTTGGCTTCAAATTACTTGCCTATTAACTATAAAGTTTTTTTTTTGTTTAAATGATCGGCGGAATGGAGGTATGGGGTACAGCTTTTACATTAAAACTACCGATCGTGGATACTAGATATATGAAGTTAGTTCTCAAATTACAGACAGTTTAATCCTCTTGTTGTATTTTGAATTATTAGTATGTCTTGTTATTTAAGATTTCCTTTTTATTTATGGCACAATTCTAGCAAGCCATTCTACTGAGTTGGGCGATCGTAGGTTCGATCCCTATTTATGATCAATTTTTGTATGATAATTATAATTGTTAGTTCTGTATGTAGTTGTTTATTTATACACAGTGCTTTTTGTGGGGGCGCGCGGGTCCGTGCAGGGCACATAGTGTCTTTAAATGGAATTTCGAAAACATCGAAGAGTTGCCATTAAGACTCAAAAAAATGAAAGAGTTGGAAACAAAATTAATCCATCTGACTTTTACATTTTTTTTGGATTCTTTTAATAGGTCAAAGTTATCCAAATTCAATATCTAATCTATCTTTCTTAAATCGTTACCACATCACACAGTAGTTTGTCTCGATAGTAGAGGTCTTAAAAATGGACTTATGATTTTCGAAGATTAGCGTGCCTCCAAAAAATAAATGTTAAAAAAGGCTTGCCTTATACCTTTGTGAATGTTATGTCAGCTGTTTATTACCATAACTCTATGTTAATAATTATGTTAAAAATAAGATGTATTTATTGCCATAAGAATGTAGTTATTTATAGGTAGGTAAACGAAGATAATCTTTGAACCGAACCAATTATGTTAGGTGGTAGAGTCACGCTGAAGCTATTACTGCTTTCAGTATGAATAGGTCGGCTCGCCAGGGGTAGTACCACCTGACCCAGAGAAAACCGAGGTAAAGTAACAGTGCTTGCATTGTTGCGTTTTGTTCGGTCAGTGAGAGCGCCCGAGAACCACCTCCCCTCCCTCTTCCCCTCATCTTTTCCCTCCCCTATACCTCACATACAGGCTGGCAACGCACTTGCAACCCCCGTGGTGTTGCTAGTGTCTATGGGCGGCGGTGATCACTTAACATCAGGTGACTCGCCTGTTCGTTTGCCTCCTATGGCATAAAAAAAGATTAATAAATCGGGAGTAAGCAAAGAGATTGAGAAATATAGAAAGAAGTAGCGCTTTACTCTTTCTTACAACCCTTCCATCACATATTGATATATATATATTTAGATACAGTAAGCATATATCCAATTATATCAAAATTGGTAATTGAATTTACATTTTAAATCTTTTTAGTAAAAGCCGAAACACGTATTCTATTATTAAGGCTATTAAATTATTAATAAATAATATCATCAAATAAATTAGTAATGCGATGGAAAATGTGTTTTAAGTATCCAAGCAATTACTGTAGTCAGATTTTTTTATCTTCTCATTATGGTTTAAGGCTCACCGAGATTAAATTAGAAGATTAGTTTGCCGAGAACAGATTACGGCCGTCGGTAACAAAATAATCTTTCTATATTTATTGCGTTTATTTACAACCTAAAATTACTTTAGTCTTTGAAATAAAGGATGCTATTTTTTAATCTTCAAATATCTCAAGATAATATTAGTATTAAATACACTAATAAGTAAAAAACACATCAACGCTTATTTGCATATAAATTAGAAATTATTAATTCAGTAGATAATATGAAGTTCTATTTATTGCATTAAATTTTGCCTCCCATTAATTCTTATTGAATCTTGCTTAAATAACCCGCTGGAGGTATAATTATAAGCTGTGTTATTTTTAACACTAAGAATGTAAAGTTTTCTAATAATAATTTAAAATAAGGAACAGAGTGCTCTATTAAAGGTGCTAGGTTAGCTACGTTACTTAGGTTAGGTATATAAAAGACTCCCCCCGGGAGCTTGCCAGTCCATGAGGATTTTCTCTCCACGTTAAAAAAGAGGTATATAAAAGGCTTCCCTAAAAAAGTAGATAATAATTATACAGTCACAAATCTATACCGATGTTTTCTGAATGTTTTGTTCTTTTAAAAATATGTTTCTATTAGTTTTTGTTCGAGGCTTCGTTGGCGTAAAACAGATTTGGTCTATCCTGCAGAAAGATTATTTCTAGATTAAATGAAACCTGTCTCTATACCTTGTACCCCGGAAAACATTTCTAAAGTATCGGTTGAGTAAAATTTTAATTTTAATATCAATTCAAATCCTAAATTGCTTTTTTATTTAATTAATTTTTCCAGGATTTCTTTCCTTAATTTTTAAGTTTTCTTTTCTTCTTTGTTTAAACTTTATTTTTGGCAATCAATCTTTGAGATTATTACTGCCATTGTCGCGTAGTCAATAATATTACAAGCGTCGTGTAATTACTTCAATATTAAGCGTCATGTGACTCAATATTCTAACAAGACGCTGGATCCCTTTTTAGAACGTTCCAGGGAGTTTTTGTGACATCTCAGAATTTCATGCTCGGTGGTATTATTTTTCATTCACTTCAGTTATGCACAATGAACTAACTATATTACGTAAAACACCACCAAATTTACAAAATATAGAGTCCAATAACACAAGATTATGAATAAAATATAAAATCCACTACATGACAAGATCCCACCAAAAACTCAGTTTTTTTTTATTGAAGCACGACAAAGTGACTGCACTAAGCCTGATGTTAAGCATAGTACAATCTAAAAACATCGGCAACCACCGAGAGACAGATTATCCATCGCCAGTCGCCGCTGTCATGCCGGTCATAATGACGAAAGTCGCCCGGTACTGGATATGCACAGGCTGATCCCGAAACGCGACGCGCAGAAGCGAGTCACTATGACAGACTTTTTCGCCATATGCATGGTTGTTGCGACCCAGTCGGGCTGTAAAACCCTACCACCCCGCTCTCGCCATTGCCTCGTTCGTTGATCAGCAGGGTGCACCACGTGCAGGTGACGTTGGCTTGGGTGTCTCAAGTCTTAAGATGTTATTCGACACCCCTTACACCCCAAAACATACATATTGATATACATTATCGAATTGTTTAATTTTATTTTCTTCTTAATTTTTTCCTAATTGTTACTTAATTCATTTCGTTATTGGCTTCCGCATCGCATCTTATGTTGATAAATGCTGTAATCAACTATAATTAGTGATATAAATAATTTTTTAAATTAATTAATAAGTTTGCATCTATGTTTTTAGCTTCTAATTTTATGTGACTGTTGTTGGATTCTTTATGATAAATAAATGAAAGATGTGAAAGTGTAACAAACCAATATTTCCATTTTCTCTTTTATAATATTCAGTGTAGATGTTTGTAATACCTAAAGACAATATTATGTTAATGGCTCAGTGGCAGCGTATTCAAACATCGCGTCCGTCTATGTACGTTTGTGTCCTGTAGGGGCTGAAGATTTAGTGAAGAAAAATATCGTAATAAATCCATAGCACAATGGACAATAGTTTTTCTAATGCTTAGCGGGCTAGCTACCTTCTTTAAATTACAAATCTATTACTAAGAACCTATATGGATGTTCTGAAGGCCACACTTGACAGTCTTCTAGTTTTAGCGTTTTTACTATTTCAGACCGCATACTCCAAATGTATAACATCTAATAAAAATGAAGTGCCTGTATGTAACATCATAATAAATTTTTTTTACTGATTGGGTATGAAAGTATAAACACGACTGATAACAAAAATTGCAATTTATAAAAAATTTGTCGGTCTGTCTGTTTGTTCCGGGTAATCTTCGAAACGGCTAAAACGATTTTCACGGAAAAATCACTGACAGATAGCTGAAATTACAGCGGGTTACTTGGGATACTCTAAATTAGACTAAGCGATAACCGCGGCTTCGCCCGCTATGCTATCTTCAAACCGGTTGGACCGATTTTTACGGAACTTTGGAAAATATTTTAGATTGGTAGAAGTAAATAAAGTGTGACGAATAAAGATATAATATAAATATAGGCTATGCGTCGTCGATGCTATGAAAAAAAAACTGTTTCCAATTTTATCTAACTGATAACACTAAAGCTTGTAAGTATATACTACACAATAAATATAAAGAAAATCGGTTGCCTAATCCAGTACAAAAAGGTACTAAGCTCTGAATTTATATATGGAAGAAGATACGTATTAAAAATCCGGGTATGTAATATAAACAGTACGTGATTTCATTAAAAACTATAAAGTTATAATTCACCATCTTCCCTTTTAGTTATTCAAAGGGTTGTGACGGTATTCTGAGCAAGTCAACAGCCCCGCAGAGACTCAAGGATAGCTTTGTTGCAGATATTCGTATCACGGAGCCCACATAAAGTTTCATGGGTAACTTATTGCGTATTTGTGTCGAAAACCAATTACCAGCACGGGATTTCGAATCCGTTCTTTCTTTTTACGCGAAACTCTCGGTTGACATGTAGAATCTTAATTTGGGAGGAATATTTTACTTTCGAGTTATTTTGAGATATGACTTAAGATTATATATCTAACAGAATAACAAATTTGATTAATAAGGAGTGTCGTAGTTCACAAGCTATGTAATACAAAATGTTTTTATTAATAACCTATACTTCTATACTATTATTATAAGGAGGTAAAGTTTGTTAGTTTGTGAGTTTGTGACATTTTAGGAGGTAATCTCTGGATCTACTTAGTCGATTTTGGAAGTCATTTTATCAATAGAAAATCATATTATTTGTGGGTGTTATAAGCTATATATTAAACCGAAAAATGAAAAGACTTTTTTGTGGTAGACGGTCTTGCAAAGTAAGTTGGAGAAGAAACGGTCGAACGAAAGGTTTGTTATGAACGCTGCCTTAACGTTCAAAGATATATATATGATTGAGTTCTATTGAAAGGTTGATAATGCCTACAAAAAGAATGCGATAGCATATATGTAACTTCAAGGTGTTTTTTGTTATCAGGGCGGGACAACGTCCGCCGTGACGGCTAGAGTGGAATAAAATTTAATTTATTTGTGGAATTTAATAAAACTTAAATAATTTTAAATCTTCGGTAAGTAGTAACAACCATTCAATATCTAAATGAAACGTTTTATATCTTATTATATACACACCTCATCTGTATCATATTTCTTAAATAATTTTAAAAAGTATGCATTAAAAACATGTAAAATAAAATGTTTCTTATTGCAGATAAAAATACTAACAGCTAATTAGTATCAGCTTAAAGTAGTAAAGGAATGGTAAAAAAAAATACTATAACTTTACCATACATTTTCACAAAGGAACGCCTTCATCAATCAAATAACTTGAGAGTTGGTTCCCTTTTAAGCTTAGTGTGTTACCATCTTAGACAACATTGTCATATAGCATTTGGTGAAAATGTGTAGGTACCTATAAAAAATCAATTGTTATCGAGTATTATATAGCCTGTATTGAGCATAATAATTTTTGTTGTAGTAATTTAAAATGGCAGTCAAAGAAGGACTGCTAACAGTAATGAAAACTCAAATAAATGGAATAATTATGTACTTTTTTGAAATTTCAAATAAGTTGTAGTTATTGTTATTGTTATTAATTATTGAAATGTAATATTTTGTCTGGTTTTCGCATTTATTGGCACTCAAGCAATAATTATAAACATTTTGATACAGTTATTAATGAATCAAAAACAAGATTAAACATCAAATATTACATGTATACAGGTCGCTATACTACGCGACGTTAGTCTGACGCAAGGGTAAATACGTCACGAGTATATTGAGGTTATTAAAGATAAGTTTACTATGCTAAATAATTTTTTTTAATGGCTCAAATTGGCTAAAGTACTTTTCTCTTCAAAAATACAAATATCTATAGGTTATTATAACGTTCATTAGTAAAAACATGAGTTTCAAATTGATCATTAAATACTATAATTAAATACCAAATCAGCAGCCGGGACGCGGTATTCGCGGGCAAACATGCTTCACACTATTACAGAGCGTGAACTCAGCTTCCAACAGAAGCAAAGTACTAGAGTACATAAAATGTAGAGCAGTAGTGAATAACTTAATTTAAACTAAGTAAGTTTTTCGTTTCCAACTCGTGTGACATACTTTAAATTCGATAAACAAAGTTGTTGTAACCTTTAATTAAATGTTTTGAATATGAATTATTTACAGGAAACTAGTAAACGCCTGTTATATTTTTATCTATACTAATATTATAAAGAGGTAAAGTTTTTGACGTTGTGAGTTTGTGAGGTTATAGAGGGTAATCTCAGGAATTACTGGCCCGATTTGAAAAATTATTTTAATGTTATATAGCTCATTTATCGAGGATGGTTATAGGCTTATATATCATCATAATAAGACCAATAGGAGCAGAGCACCTATGAAAAATGTTTAAAAATCAGGGTTTTTTCCTCTTGAAAGCTTCCGCTGCGTGTTAGCGTTAGCCCAAAGTAACTATTCTACGCGAACGAAGTCGCGGGCACCGGCTAGTAATTTATATAATTTAGCATCTTACCCCAATTCTACCTGACAATTTAGACAGGTTTTTTAGGTGGTAGTCCCACGCTGAAGCTATTTCTGGTCTCGGAATGAACGGCATGGGTCGGCTCGCCCGGGTTAGTACCACCCGACCCACAGAAACACTGACGTGAAGTAACATTGCATTGTCGCGTTTCGTCCGGTCAGTGAGAGCGTTGGAGGCCCACCTCCCCTCCCCTCTCCTCTCCCTTCTTCCTTCCCCCGTTCCTCACAAACACAAACTGGCAACGCACTTGCGACCCCTCCGGTGTTGCTGGTGTCTATGGATGGCGGTGATCACTTAACATCAAATGACCCGCCTGTTTGTTTGTCTCCTAAGATATAAAAAAGAGGCTTAGCTCTCAAGTACAGTTGTCAGAGCACACCCAAATACGCTTGGCGGTAGATTTCTAACTTGAGGGTAATAGCTTGCTAGATTTAGAAAAAGCCCTATATTTTCCTTCACTGAAATTCCGGATTTAATTACAAGGATTCGAACCATCAACTAAGCCATGATTGATTCAAAACTATGACTTCTTGCGTGTTAAAAGTGTAAAAATACAATAGAACTTAACAACAATTAAATTATATTTAAGCTTCAAGCTTCAATCTTCTGCTAAACGTTATGAACATTCAAGGAGCCTACCCAAGTTGCATATCAACAATCACTAACGCAAATAGAAAACGAAAAAATGTATAAAGATGACATATCTGAGCGTTATATCACATGATAAAATTACGTGTTTATCACTTGGGTAGGCCCCCTGATTAGAATATAAATAAATTGTATAAATAAACTCGTTATCTTTGTCTACATGTATGTTCTTTAAGAACACACTCTTATAGAACACACACGTTTTTATTACGATTTTCACTAATATTTACGTATTCTCTTCTAGAAGTATTTTATTAACAGAAAGTAGAGAAAAATCGCCGTAATATAATCAAGTCTAAATAAATATTTTTCGTAGCACATTATTAATATAGGTTAAGGCTTATTAGGTACATCACATAATTGTATATTCTTAAAGGCCAACACTAAAAGTTTTTGTAGGTGGTAGAGCCACGCTGAAACTATTACTTAGTAGGTGGTAAAGTCGCGCTGAAGCTATTACTGGTTTCAGCATAAATGGGTCGGCTCGACCCCGGTACTACTACGTGACCCACAGAAAACCGACGTGAAGTAACAATGCTTGCCCACCTTACCTCCCTCAACTCAATACTCACCTTACTCCACATCAATCGGAATCAGAGTCTGAAGAAAACAATAATTTGGAAGAAACATGTTTAATAAAAAGTTAGATAATACAAAGTTTACGATCGTCATTTGATTTTCCGACTCAACTGGGTCTAATGACTCAGTTTGTTCAATGTCTTGCTCATACTTCTGTAAGGTCATCAATTATTGGCTCTTGATTTTGTTATTCCAGTAATTCTTGAACGTTATCACCATCCTCCTTTAAAGGTGATTGTTTGGCAATATCGACCAATTGTACAGTTATGCTATCAATTCATCCAGGGTCTGAGACTGACTACCTCTGGGTTTCTGTGGTGAAACAAATGGACACAATGTTATATCGATATAATGACTATGAATGTCGTGTACTTTTTAATACTATTCTCCTATTACTATTACTTGGAGAGCACTATTCCAACACAGTACTACGCGACCAATGTAATGTCCATAATTCACAGTTGTCACTATGTCGATTAAAATTATATGTTTTTTTTCTACTTGTTTAAATTTTGCTTAAGGTTCTTCCTTTGTACCAAAAAAATTGTGATACAAGAAGTCTGAATTGGATGGCGGGAATGAAAGAAGTATTCTACAGTGTGTTGTTTTACAGCCAAGTTTAACTAGAGTTAAGCTGAACTTAAAGTGTTGTTGGGTAAATTTAAAAATCGTTTTATATGTGCGAAACTATTGTTATTATTTTACTTGTCAACTATACTTTAGATTTTTAATTGGGATTATTACCTTTATTACGGCTTCATTCCCATATTTTATAGCCATTTCAAATAACCCATAGTGCCCCGAGCTGGAGAGTCCCCGGCCTGATTGGTCAACTTACTAATTGCGTTATCAATCACGTTGTAGTAGATACAGGTGTTAGTGTGTCTGGATAATGAACCTATAGCATGTGAAACGCTGTCATGGCTTTTACATCCTTCTGCCCTTTGTTTACAGAATCATCACTGATTGAAAGGTCTATCGTTAGGATTCATGTACTGGTGGGACTTGCAATTCTTCACCTGCCCCGTAGCCCTTGTTTATTATGGCTTTTTTTTCTCTTCTCGTGTGTGTAGATATTAATGTCGAAGTTAAAACGATAAAGTGTTAACTAAAACAAGTAACCTTAAAATGGCATACAATACGCACACTATTATAGTACGTTTTAATTAAATACGTCTTAGCTTAGGTTTCCATTAACTGCGTTTATCTATTGCTATAAGAAGCGTCTCTTGATTGCTTCCCTGTTTTGTCTAAAGATTTAACTTTACTGTTATATTGTATACTTGATTTCAGACCAACATCTTTGAAAGCAGCCGTAAATTGAATACTTTGGTTTAACAGCGGTTTTCGCGTTCAAAATTTTATCGGCTTTGTGTTTGTTAAATTAAC
This sequence comes from Antheraea mylitta, assembly GCA_014332785.1. Taxonomy (NCBI): domain Eukaryota; kingdom Metazoa; phylum Arthropoda; class Insecta; order Lepidoptera; family Saturniidae; genus Antheraea; species Antheraea mylitta. The sequence continues at coordinate 8,750,339 of JACEII010000012.1, forward strand.
TTATAATAAAATATTAATTAAGGTTGTTGATCTTAGGCGTGAAGTTTTAATGAAAAAGGTTAATACGAAATTATTAGATTAGCTTTATTTTATAAACTCGTAAATCTTATAGAAACTTTAAAATAATGTTCTAATTCCTCGAAGAACTTTTTAATATTTTGTCAAAAGGAATCTACTTAGTTAGATAAGACAGCAGAAGTTGTTAAATCTTCTAAAATTACTAGGATAACATTAATAAAATCTATAGAAAAACTAGCTTTTGGCTGTGACTGCTTGCATCAATGTAGATTTGACTTATATCTGGGGAATAGTACTTGTTTCTGGAAGGAAGGTACCCTATTTCTGTACCCCTAGTAACGTACTATACATGTATTCAAAGTTTCATAATGGTCGGTTGGGTAGTTAAGGCGTGAAAGCGTAAGAAACAAACAAATTCACATATGCATTTATAATATTAATTAGATTAGTTAGCTATAAATCTAAAAATCTTTCTTTAAAATAGATCAATGACCTATCTAAGTTTCGCAAGAGCCTGCGTGGTAGGGATAGCGCCGTATTCTGACGGCACCGGTAAGAAATAATTTATCGCTACGGAGCGTGGTTTCGGCCATGCTCGGCAACGAACAGGCTTTGCGAGCGATGAGGTCCTCTCGCAGAAGGAAGTGGCCGAGAGGGCCCGCGAGTTAAACACTCTAAGTGGCCCTCTCCGTCAACGGAGGACTGGTGGGAGGAGGCGTCATCTTGCCCGCCTCCTTCCGCCACTGTATACGGACATGAGAAGATAGGCCGGGGGGCTCATCTCCTCATTGCACAGGGCCGACGGACGAGGGGCGGCAGCTTGTATATATACCCAGTCTACCTCTCTGTAGGTAGGAGCCTAGCGGTCACCTTCTGCTGGGCGGACCGTTGGAGCGGCTCTATAAGGTAGAGTAGCGAGTATGATCCCTTGTCGCTCCAACAATTACAGTCTATCAGTATACCATGGAGTTTTAGTCCGTGCGAGTTGGACATAACCTACTCTCTCCCCCAAAAGGGTGGCATGGCGTATCTATAAAGGATTTCTCCACGTTAATAAAAAAAGATTCCGCAAGGTTGTACTGTCTTTGTTAATTTATAATTACATATAATATCCAGTATTTATTTAAAACGTTGCTATTTACACTTCGTTTCAAAAGGAACAATATCTTCATTATACCTATATACATAGGTAGATAGAAGATAATTAAGATGAATTTATCCAGACACCAGACGCGTACACTATGCACTTCATTAAAGCAATTATCATGTCGTTCTCCTTTGCAACACAGATGTCGTTTCCCTGTTGAAATTAACCAAAGCTTTCCTAATAACACTGAGATATAGTTGTTGCTAAGGTTTGCTATTCTTTGTTATTATTTAACAGAGATTCGAGTTTAATTGTTTATCAAGGTTCTCGTATTTTGTTTTAATATTATATGTACTTTTGTTTCTCCAAGAACGCTTCACTGTCTTTGCCCGATGTTAGAGTCTATCGGGGTTATTACAAAAAAGTTAAATACGTATTGAATACTTGCTTTAAAAAGGTTTCTTATTTAATGCACTTTGCTGGCTGAATCTTGCTCTTTTGTCTCGCTTTGGTTAGGTTAAGTTAGAATTACGAAAAAGGATAACGCAAAATTGCCTTGGGCGAGCGAATACGAAACCTTTTTAAACCAAGTATTCAATACGTATTTAACTTTTTTGTAATAACACCGTATATGTTTAATTATTTATAGCTGCTTTACATTTTTTTGAATTTATTAAAGACAAGCATTTGTTGACAAAAGATAGTAATTGATTTTATAATTTAGGCTTTTCAACACGTCAACAAATGAGTATTGACGTAATCAAGAGCAAAACAGTAAAAGAGTTGCATATGCGGTGACGTCATTCCGATATTGACTGCTACCACAAAATAGAAATAAATACTCACGCTATATTCTCGAAGTATTCCAAGTGTTCCAAGGGTGTTGGAAACAATTAGTGGTAAACAAAATATTCGAAATTAGTATTCAGACATAGCAACCTTTCACTGTCTGACTTTAGAAAGAACTATGGTATTAAGTTTGAAGTAAGTTATTAAGAGGTTGCGGTAACCATTTAACATAAAGTGTTATAATATGCCTATTTGTTGTGCATCTTTTGTAAAATATATGTATGAAGATATATAAAGAAGATATGTGAAATAAAATCTAGATAAACCTGTATAATATAATTTGTATCTTGTTACCAATATTCATCATAATCATTCATCACAAGATGTTTTCCTTTTCCACTCTCTCGTATAGTATGTTATCTGAGTATTCACTGATTTTCCACATATATTTTTTTTCACAAATCATCCTAGGTACCTTTTTCGGTCTCCCTCTACTCGTATGTCCATCCACCCATCATACTCAAACGTACTCTCTGTCTCGGTCTCTATCATCAGTGCTACTTTATCGTCTTACTAATATAAATGAGAAAATGATTTTGTCTTATACTTTCATGTCTTAAGTATTACGCCTATAATCATATTGCATATATAGTGTCAGAAGTACAGAATAGTCTCGATGGAGAGATTAAATCCACATTAATGCAAGCATACTCGCGAGCGGCGGCTAGTAGTTGTACAATGCTATATTAAAATATTTACATAATCTTATTTAACGTTGTACGTGTAGTGATTATAGTCTTAGAATTTTAACATAAACTTTATCTAATACCTCGGGTGGAAAAAAGAAACTACAGAAAAGCAGCGCGTCGTATTTATCTGGGTAGAAATCTTACGGGCTTATCTAAGCCGAAAATAAAATGGAGATGAAACGGAAGGATATTGTAGGTGAAACCGAGCGTGGTGTATAAAATTTGAAATATAGCCGACTTCACAAAAATCCTGTTAAGAAAACTTTTATAGAACACTTATTTTTATAAAGTACGAAAATTTCGACGAAAATTTAAGTTGCTTATCTACAATCACTATTTTTTCTCACATAGGAGGCAAACGAACATACGGGTCACCTGTTGTTAAGCGATCACCGCCGTCCATAGATAGACATTAGCAACCCCAGAGGAGTCGCAAGTGCGTTGCCAGCCTGTGTTTGGGGACCGGAAAGAAAGGGAGAGGGGAAGGGAGAGGAGAGGGGAAGGGAGAGGAGAGAGGAGGGGAGATGGGTCTTCGGCACTCTCACTGACCGAACGAAACGCAACAATGCAAACACTGTTACTTCACGTTGGTTTTCTGTGAGAGGGTGGTGCTACTCCGGACGAGCCGACCCATTCATGCTGAAACCAGTAATACCTTCAGCGTGGCTCTACCACTATTACGTTATACGTTATTTTATCACGTGATATAGCGTTCAGATATGTCATCTCCATACATTTTTCCGTTTTCTATTTGTGTTAGTGATTGTAGATAAGCAATTTGGCTAGACCCCCAGTATAGTATAACTTTACTTCTGTAAAGTAACGCTGTCGTCAATCAAATATAATGCTTTAGATAAAGTAAAAAAGTGAGTACACATTATGTATACATATGGGTACTTGATCATATTGATAATTATTTAAATTTTTTACATTTTGAGCTCGAATAACTATTACAACAAGAGACATAACGAAAAATCATAAGAAAACCTTTTTGTAGAACGTTAAATTCCCTATAATAATATGTATTATTAATTATTATGGATCCATTTGTACAATAATAAAGTACGAAGAAAGTTTTCCTTATCTTATTTTCCCAAAGAAACTTAGGTTGAAATGCGGACTATCTTAGAATTATATTAAGGGCTCAAATTTTCAGGGATTTTTTTATCCATCGTTTAGCGTTTGAGTTCCTGACACAAAAAAACACGCTTTCTATAAACCACTGTAAACAAATGCGTCTCTCATTTCTTTGAACCAAATAATACTTCTTTCTATATACGCTATTTATATACTACCCGAAAGAGGCTATAAGTTATGACCTTTAGATAAAAAAATACATTTAAAATGTGATGTAGGAAACGTTGCATCTCATTTTATAAATAAATACACGTCTGTCACTTTAGACACGTGTCACTTAAAGCCTACGCAACAAATTCCAGTCGGGTTATCTTCACATGAGACTCTGCGACCTCGAAGTGACAAAAGCTTATACGCTTTTCTTTGTACTGGAAAATGAAAGATATTTTAAAAAACCGATTCAGAAACCAACACATATTTTATTAATTAGCTAGCTATAAATACTGTAATGACAATATTAAAGTGGTACCATCGTATTTGAATTGTTTGCTTTAATACATAAACCTGGAGATAAATAAGTAATTAGTATTTAACCAGAGATTATTTAAAAGTTTGAAAACCAGAGATTATTTAAAAGTCTGAACGTTTCTAGAAAAATCGATTACACTAAATGCATGATTTTATTAAATAATTTGTTATAAAATTTACTAGCTGTCATCCGTGACTTTGCTCTCTTTAATGTAGATTTGATCTATCTTTCGGCAGTAGCACATTTTTATGAACGAAAAGTACCATAAGTCCTTATCTATACCCTTGGTAATATGCATGCAATATTTCATGATGATCGTTTTAGTAGTCATGGTGTGAAAGCGTAAAAAAACAAACAAGCAAACAAACAAACTGACAGTAGCATTTATAATGTTATTTAACATTGTATATCATTAAAATTAGTTTTTTGTAAACATTACATCTGGTTGGCATTCCATCAAAGTCATGGACTATGTCTGCATAGATTAGCGAGGTGGTGGAGCTTTTTTAAGTCCGCCTGGCTAGCTGTAGCCACCTTATGTTGTTATGTTATGTTATGTTGAAAATTCCTCAGGGTAGAGATACAAATTGAAGGATATTACAAAATTACGTACAGGTATTGGACTGTCATTACATAGGACACAAATATTAACTGGACATGGGTATTTTAAGCAGTAGCTTAATCGCTTGAAGATTATTGACGACAACACCTGTGCAAAACTTGAATACTTGTTTCAAGATTGCCCCAGGTTTAGCACAAAAAGACTAGGGCATATAATGCTTTGTGATAATCAACGTACATGTCCATTCGATCTTTTGGGCTTGATGGAGAAGGAGTCTGCAATCAAATCGTTCGATAATTTTGTCAAGCATGTGATTGCTAATCTTAAGACATTTAACGGACTTTTATTACCATGACTCTCTTTCCTGCATCTAAATCATTTTGAAATAACGAGTCTCTCTGACTTGTATCTATATTAGGACTAACAAACCTTGGTGTCATTAAAGTCACCCGCTGTAATTTTATCTGCCTCCCAGTGAAATTCCCGTCAAAATCGGTCCAGTTCATTTTGTAGATTACCCGGAATAAACAGACAGACAGACAAAAAATTTGAAAATTGCATTTTTGTTACCAGTAGCGTGTATACTTTCATACCCAATCAGTAAAAAAAAGTTATTTTGATATTATATACAGACTCTTCACTTTTATTATATGTATAGATATTTGATAAATAACTCCATCAATATATTATCTTGCATACAACGTATTTTTAAATACCAGAAATGTCTAGAACGATTGTCATATATTCATGGAAATATTAGTTACTACGCAAGAAAATGTGCATAATTATATTGTTTCGAATTTATGTCATCTTCTAAAATATATATTTTTATCAAAACAAACATACGGTTACTGTAATTCCTTTATTACTATTATCAAAAGATTAACACTCACTTAGAAGATATTATCATTCATAACGAAACAATAGGACTGCCTTAGTTTGAATATACAACTAGACGTTTACTAATTCTCTCAGGACCACTCTCAAGACAAAAGCAATTAACCTAAAGGGCTCCAGACTATTTACTAGCGGCATATTGCGGTTTAAAAAATGATAGCTGTTTTCTCGAGATTAGACTCGTTTGTGTTTATCGTGTTGATAACTTTGCGGCCATAAATAAAAGTAACTCTCTGGGAAATACCTAGCCTTATCTAACATTGACAAAACATATCTTATAATAGGTAAGTCGTGTCGCTGTCAGTTCCTTCGATTAGCCTTTTGTTTATATTATAAAATTAATTCTTTTTCCCATTTTTTTTCATAAGACAACAATATTTATTTAATCAGGATAGATTCCTGTCCTAAAATACTTTGTATTAATCGAATCTATCCTTGTGGACATATATGGCGTTATTACAAAAAAGTGAAATGCGTATTGAATACATGCTCTAAAAAGGTTGCGTATTAAATGCACCGCGTTTGCCCGAGGCTAGATAACTCTAACCTTTTTCGGATGTCTAACCTAACCTTTTTTTTACTTGGGTATACCCCAAGGCAGCTGAGGGTGGGGTATGTCCGACTTGCACGGACTAAAACCCCATGGTGCCTTCTTACAGCTATAGGCCGGGGAGCAGGAGCTACTGACCGGCACTGCGTCTACACTAAAGTCTAACCTAACCTAATCTAACCAAGTCGAGACCAAAGAGCAAAATGGCGAACATTCAGCGAGCGCGGTGCATTTCATACAAAACCTTTTTAAAGCAAGTATTTAATACGTATTTGACTTTTTTGTAATAAAACTGATAATGTATTTGTTTATTTATTGTTCGAAACTTTCAAGAGTTTATTCACGATGGATATATATTGCGGTATGTAATAGGCATAATTACGTAAAAATATGGTCCCAGATATTTATGGCTCCAAGAATCAGAATATTATTTTGAAATACTTTATACAGTGTGCCGCTACAGTGATTCTGAACATAGTTGTAATTTCCATTAAGTCGGCTTATGAATTGAAACCTTTTTCAAGATTTCCGTTCTTGATTCTCATTTATTCAGTTCTCTTTATTTATGATGCAAAATTTTGTAATTTGAGCAAAGTATCACAATATTTTAAATATATTTTTACAACTTTAATCAGAAGTTGTTTAAAAATGATTGAATTATAGTAATAATGTAATACAGTAGGACCTCGATAAGGTAAAAACCTCTATAACATCAAAAAATCATATGCTCCCTAACCGTCAGAGCCTAAAACCTCTATTGCTTAAAATACGCACCCTCGATAATTTAAACTAATAATTTCAGTATTAGTCCTTCAGATACTTAAAGAAATGTTTCGATTAGCTCTGTAACATAAACTGTCTGCACATGAGTCGTTTCGAATGAATGTACATAACAAAAAGTTTTTGGTAAGTTTTTGGTTTATACATTTAACACAAAAATTCAGTTTGGCGAGATTTTAGTCTGTCATGTAGTGGATTTTATATTTTATTCATAATCTTGTGTTATTTGACTCTATATTTTGTAAATTTGGTGGTGTTTTACGTAATATAGTTAGTTTATTGTGCATAACTGAAGTGAATGGAAAATAATACCACGGGCCATGAAATTCTGAGATGTCACAAAAACTCCTTGGAAGGTTCCAACAAGGGATTCACCATCTTGTTAGAATATTGATTCACACGACGCTTAATATTGAAATGATCATACGACGCTTTTAATATTTATTGACTACGTGACAATGGCAGCAATAATCTGAAAGATTGATTGCCACAAATAAAGTTAAAAAAAAAAACAAAAAAATTAATAACATTGACATAAATGAAAAACGATAATGATTTTACGATTTTGATTCTCAATGAAAATTTTAAAGTTTGATAAATTTTATTGTAGCCATAAAGCTTATATTAGATGAACGATGAATATAGACGACTTCGATTTGCGATTACCTTTGTGGGTCTCCAATATTTGTTTCAGATCTTTAGACGTGACCTGGGTATTATTTTGTATAAAATAAACGCTTTTGTAAGGTATTCAGATAAACACTTTAGTGATATGGCGAGCTTCTATTTACGATTTATTTATTTATTTACATGTGGATATAGCAAATTATGTTCGGCAGCGATTGGATTGATTTTTAAAAAAAGTAGAAGTCGATTTTAGATCATTTATTACTATGATTATATATTTATATTATTTATTATTATACGATTTTAGACCTCTAAATTTATGTGTTAAACCTACATGAAGCGATGCGAGAATCTCTCGAATATACTTAGTTCCTATTCAAGTTATTGTGATATGCCGATCCAGCGTCTATGTCCCATCCTTAACTTAAATGGGTTTAAGTGTGTGTACGGAGTCTATGGGAATATAACTAGATTCTTTTTTTTCTTCGATATGACTACGCTATTGACCCAGCAAGGTCTTAACAGTGTCACTGGACTATTAAGGCGAGCGCTTAAGGCACTCAGCCGATTTTATTTTGGCAACCAGCTCAAGGGTGCATGGCACACCTCGACTTGGCTGTTGCCTGTTGCATGCAAAATCGCGACCTATCTTAGCTCACCTAGCTAATTATTCATATATGTATGAGTTGTTGAAACGTATGTATACCAAGCATACACGCCTCAACAAGTCCTCCGTATATTTATTATCGGAAAATTGAGAGTTTTTCAGTTCTATAAGGGAAAAAAGTAAACCCTTCCACTTTCATGGGTAAGCGTGTAGGCGTGCACGTGTGTGGGGGTGATCGTGTAGTGTTGTAGCGGTGATATATATTTGTGTGTCACCGTATCGCGCAAGCAACGCATTCAAGGGCTACCTACCGAGGGATCGAACTTAGGCTTGAGCCGCTGCCGTGGGAGGCCTAAGATATAACTAGCAACAGTCGACAGTCAACAATAATAATACAATATCAATAATAAAAATAAGTAAACTAAACTGAAGACCTGAAACGATTTATCACATAGAAACTTAACTTACACTATTCATAATAATAATAAGAGAATAATAATAATTGTATAATACTAAATATTTAGATACATTGGATTAAAAGGCAGTAGAAAGAATTGCAAAAATATTCTCAGAAATGACATAGTTTTCGTTTTATTTCATTGTGTGGTTGTACAATAAAGAGATGATTTTGTGTAATTTTCTTCGTTAGTACAAAAAAGTATACAAAATAAGCTTTATTAGAGATGAATAGATAAATCAAACATTTTCTGATTCTTGTTCTTATGTTAATACTTACACGGTATTAAACTGTAGTTGAAATCATTCTCTCAAATTTTCTCCAAATTGTTAAAGGATCAAGTCTGCCTACATTGACATCTTTAATCTACTAAAAAGTAAGGTACGAGTATAATAAAGACGTCTCAGTGAAAATTACATTAGATTACATACATTACAGAAAACCAATTACTTTCTAAAATATGTCGTATTAAGCAATAAGGTGGGATTTTTGTATGTTTATTCGAATTTTTAACTTTATGGTCTTTTTATGAATACTTTTTTAGGTAAAAGTATGATCTAATAACAATTATTAAGGTACAATTTTATTTGTCTCTGAATGATGTAAGCTCTTTTTAGTACATAGTAACACTTGATACAAATATATGTACGGTCTTAATAATATTAATTATATTGATCATGAATCTTAAGAGAGTTAGGTAATAAGGTTCAATTTTATATAAGACCGTCCGAATCCGATTTTTTTTATTGTAGCACGGGAAAATGACTGCACTGTGCCTGATGGTAAACACAGTGCAATCCAAAAATAATAGCGACCAACGATTGACACACTATCTATCGCCAGTCGCCACTATCATGCCGGCCTGCAAAAAGCTGGATATGCACAGGCTGATCCCGAAACGCGACCTGCAGAAGTTTTTTTTTTTTTTCGAAATGACTACGCTATTGACCCAGCAAGGTCTTAACAGCTTCACCGGACTACAAACCCGCAGAAGCGAATCACTATTACGGGCTTTTTCGCCATATACGTGGTGGTTGCGACCCAGTTGGGCTGTAAAACCCTACCACCCCGCTTTCGCCATTGCCTCGTCCGTTATTTAGCAGGGTGCACCACGTGCAGGTGAGGTTGGCTTGGGTGTCTCAAGTCTTATGATGTTATTTGACACCCCTTACACCCCTTATCGGTGTAGCTTCGATTAATACAACATATTTTACGAAAGGAATCTATCCTAATTAAATGAATATTGTTAGGTTAAGGGAAAAAATGGGAAAAGTATTAATTTGATAATATAAACAAAAGGCTAATCGAGGGAACTGACAGCGACACGACTTACTTATTATAAAATATGTTTTGTCAATATTAGATAAGGCTAGGTATTTCCCAGAGTTACTTTTCTTTATGGACGCATAATATACATATATATTATACGCATAATATACATATATATTA
>JACEII010000012.1:8760526-8781538 GCA_014332785.1 Antheraea mylitta
TATACATATATATTATACGCATAATATACATATATATTATACGCATATGTATACATAGGTAGATATGTAATTTGTATTTTTGTTTTTTTTTTTTATGTCATAGGGGGCAAACGAACTGATGGGTCACCTGATGTTAGGTGATCACCACCGTCCATAGACACTTGCAACACCAGAGGAGTCACAAGTGCGTTGCCAGCCTGTGTTTGGGTGGAGGGCGGGACAGGAAGGGAAGGAGGAAGGGGAAGGGGAGGATAGGTGGGTCTCCGGCTCCCTCACTGACCGAACGAAACGCAACAATGCAAGCACTGTTACTTCACGTCGGTTTTCTGTGAGAGGGTGGTGCTTCTCCGGACGAGCCGACCCATTCGTGCTGAAAACAATAATAGCTTCAGCTTTGCTCTACCACTACCTAGATGTAGAATTGAAAATTATATTTATCACACAAAATATCGTCACTAAACAATAAGGCTTTAAAGTAATGCATATTATTACGTCATAGTACATATTCCCATTTAACTAAAACGTTCTTTTAAATCTTTTTGCAGTAAGTAATACGAAGTAGCGTATAATAAACTCATACACACCTTCTACAGTACAAGTTTGAGCACTTTCAAGCTACTGAGATACTTGAAACAGAAGATGGCGGTTTTAAAACCACTTTATGCTATCTGAGAAGTGCACTAGCGTATAAAGAAACGCTTTCTCAGTACTGTATACGTGACAATTGTGAACTCTTTCTCAGAGTTGGTTAATAATTTGAAAACTTTAACAATTGTGTCGAAATATGTATATGTACAGTCCTCGTAAATCTTTTCGGCCGCTTTGATTGTATTAGTGGGTTCGAGTTTGTGGATGATATTGTCAAAAGTTTGACAAAGTTAGAATATTATCATTGGAAATTAAAATTGGTATGTATTTATTCTTAAATTGTCTCAATGTTGGACGTATAATATAATAACGTCAGAGTTTTATTGTCGTACCCGAAGGAAATTTTAGTTGGAAAAAAAATCCTGAAAGTTTGATACACGTAAACTTTGATTTTCTTATATAATCCGGCGGTATTATATGCTATCATCGTTCGAACTCAGGAATTACTCAGGACTGGGCGCTCTACAATAGTGCTTATAGCAACTTAACTGTAATTCATATCGGTGAGGGCAGTATTATAGGTAGTTGGGAGGAGGCGGTAGAGAGGTGGATGCAGGATCTGGCGGACGCGCGCTTCAGGATGTACACCATCGACGCCGTCCGCCCGGTCCTGCGGGAGTGGGTTGGGAGGAGATGGGGCTCCCTGTGGTTCAGGCTGGTGCAGGTGCTGACCGGACATGGTTGTTTCGGGTGGTACCTGCACCAGATCGCTCGCAGGGAGCCGACCGCCGCCTGCCATGAGTGCGGCGCTGAGGAGGATACCGCGCAGCACACTTTCTCTGAGTGTGTTGCGTGGCAGGAGGAACGCCGCACTCTGGCGGCGGTGATGTGGGGGGATTTGTCGCTGCCGAGCGTGGTTTCGTCCATGCTTAGCAGCGAGCAGGCGTGGTGAGTAGTGGCCTCCTCTTGCGAGGAAGTCATCTCACACAAGGAGGCGGCGGAGAGGGCCCGTGAGGCGGACCCATTAAGTTGCTGTCTCCGCCAACGGAGGACCGGCAGGAGGAGGTGGCGCTTTGCCCAACTCTTCCTGTCACTGTAGCCGAACCTGGGGGGATGCAGCCGGGGGGCTCATTCCTTCATTGCACAGGTCCGGCGGACGAGGGGAGGCAGCTGGTGTGTACCCAGCTGCCTCTCTATAGGTAGAAGCCCGGTGGCCACCTTCCGCCGGGCGGACCGTTGGGGCGGCTATCTAAGGGGAATAGCTTAGAACGATCCCTTGACGCCCCAACACTACGGTCGGTCGGTACACCATGGGGTTTTAGTCCGTGCGAGTCGGACATAACCCACCCTCTCCCCCGGGAGAGTGGGTATCTATAAGGGATTTCCCCACGTAAAAAAAAAATATATTATAGGTAGCTAAAAGCAAATGTTACAAAATTTCCTTTCTTCTTTTTGTTATTTTATTAATGGCTATACCTACAGGAAAGATGTTAGTGATACATTTGTAGAAAATTTAATTTTGTACAAAAGAAATTTTTTTTATATCATAGGAGGCAAACGAACAGGCGGGCCACCTGTTGTTAAGTGATCACCGCCGTCCATAGACACTAGCAAGACCAGGGAAGTTGCAAGTAGTAGCCAGTTGTTGCAAGCCGTTGCCAGCTTGTGTTTTGGGAGAGTGGGGAGAAAAGGGAAGGAAGGGGAGATGGAAGGGGAGAGAGAAGATGGAAGGGGAGAGAGAAGATGGAAGGGGAGAGAGAAGATGGGAGGGGAGATGAGCCTCCAACGCTATGACTGACCGAACGAAACGCAACAATACAAGCATTGTTACTTCACGTCGGTTTTCTGTGAGAGGTTGGTACTACTCCTAGCAAGCCGAGCCATTCATGTTGAGACCAATAATAGTTTTAACGTTGCTCTACCACATAAACATTTTAAACCATATTACTAAGATTGATAATACTTCTTGAGATATTTACTTAGCCCTTAATTTTTTTTGTATTAAATTTTCATGGATTATTGTATTACGATATGGTAAAAGGTACGTATTTCCCTGATCTGAACCCTTGACAAATTGTATTCAAAATTTTATGACAATCGTTTAGGTAGTTAAGGTAAGGCAAAGTAACAAACAAACTGACATTCTCATATATAATATTCAAGTTAGGATATATAAATCAAATACTCGTATATAAAGTATTTCACAATATCTTGAAAATTTGCTAGTTTCGAACAAGAAAACGAAATCAATCACTGTGCTATGCTATACGAGAATTGAAACTTTGCTGAGGACAAGAAATATTAGACACAAGAGACAGTTTCAGTTATGTTCACTAGTATAAAGAATTCAATGCATATATTTACGAAGTTTCATAATATGTCACACTGTTAACGTAGTTCTAAATTAATATACTTAATTATCAGTAATTTCTATTTAAAAACTACAAGATAATTTATCTTATTCTTATAAAGTTTTCAAGCCCCATACAGTTTCTTAACTATTAAATACCGTTTTGAATATTGTGATTATACATTTACAACAGTTACGAAAATACGTCAAAGATTTAATTCTAATTCGTGGTGTATATAATTGATGCATTCATAAGTTCAAGTGATAATTTGATAGCACTTTAAATAATATGAAATGAAGTATGTATATATGTATGTATGTATATAAGTATTTGAAATGACTACGCTATTGACCTAGCAAGGTCTTTACAGCTTCACCGGACTACTCGAGTTTTTTTTATACCAAGTACACTCTATACGTATTCTATATATAGTTTTATATGTTACGTGCGTTCCTTGTTTTAATTTTCAACTGTAAAAATATTTCTGCAGTTATAATAATCATAATCAGAAATTTTCTGGATAATCTATTAGAGTTTACATATCTGTACGGTGTTTTACGTTGTTATGTGGTTTAGAGAAATTGTTCTATAAACTATACTCCGTTTTAAATACTTGGTATATATATTTTTATCTATTAATATAAATGAATACCAAGTGCTGAAATATTATTAGTAAAAAGCTTATATATAGCTATAATATCATTGGCCGAATGTATGCGAGTGTCTTACTTCAAAATAGTTGGAACTATTTTAGTCCGGTAAAGCTGTTAAGACATTGTTAGGTCAATAGCGTAGTCAAGTAGAGAAAAAAAAAAGTTCCAACTATTTGGCTCATTTAGCCAATCAGGGCAAGATTTGTATAAAATAAAATGTTTGAACAGTTTTAGAATAAGTGCAAGATTTGGGTTAAAAATGTCTTATTTAAAAAGTGAGAGAGTTGTTAAATTCCCACTTTATTTAGAAGATTTGGTTTCAAATTCTTCGACAGGAACGATGGGAAGTTTGTTATTAATATCTAGCCTTTGCCCGCGACTACGTCCTCAGTTCGTGGAACAGTTACTTCGGGGTAACTAACACTAACCTAACACGCAGCGGAAGCTCTCAAAAAGAAAAAAACCCAATTTTGAAACATTCTTCATTGGTGCTCCGCTCCTATTATTCTTAGCGTGATGATATAGTCTATAACGTTTCTTGATAAATGAGCTATATAACAAACAATTTTTCAATTCGGACCAAAAGTTCCTTAGATTACGCCCTACAATGTCACAAATTCACAAACTTTACCTCTTTATAATATAAGTATAGGTTATTGTGTTTTTTTATGTATCTCAAATTTCAGGGTTTTAATTTTTTATTTATTTATAGGTGTTTGATATCTAGACAGAGGGCTATAAAAAGTTCTATAATAAAGCTATTATTTCATCTCGAGCCGTAAACATTTATATGCTTCTTACTTATCATTCTGAGTTATAAAAAAATCTACTACAAATTTATATATTATTTTGTATTTATTGTCTATTTCATTTTTCTTCGCCTATATCTTTATATATTCAAAATTTCTAGATATATTGAAAGATAGTTAAAATCAATTGTTAAACACAATCTGAAAGGATACACAGGAAAGAGAGCGATTTAAAGAAAAATGTTAAAAATGACTCTTTTACAAATGTAATTTCATTTTGTAATAAATTATATCTAGGTAGATAGGATGAATATTCTATCTAATGTTTAACGGGTGAACTCGCAATTTGCAATCATTATAAAGGTAGGTGTAGAATGATCTTTACCTTTGTTCTAACCACGACCAAACTTTGATCGTTATATCTCCCCGGAACTGGTTCTGTCGTTTTTTGCTCCGATCCGCTTGAGGTTACTACGCTTCGGGGAATTTAATCATTTCTTCAATTCTGGAAGTGATGTTTTAGATTTGGGTTATCAGGTGGCTCGGTTTATTGGAGCGTAACTTTAATGGACAATGATGCGACTCGACTACAGATCAGAAGGTCTAACTTCTTTTAGTACAGTTAAGAAGTACTGAAAAATAAACGCAGAAAAATTGCACTCACGGTACGATCCTATAATGAACTAAAATGATCAAAGAACAACTGAATGTGAATTTGTCAATTCTCACTCACTCAATTCATCAATCAATCTTATTCAAAACCACTCTTTTTATATCAAAATTTTGTAACTCTGTCTCACTTTTTTTTTTGTAGGTTTTTTTCAAACAATTTCTTTCATAAATATTTTGTCCTGATAATTTTTTATTCATATCATAGGAGGTAAACGAACAGATGGGTCACCTGATTTTAAGTGATCGCCACCATCCCTAGACATTTGCAACACCAGGGGAGTCGCAAGTGCGTTGCCAGCCTGTGTTAGGGTGCGGGGAAGAGCGAGGGTAGGAGGAAGGAGAAGGGGGAGGGTAGGTGGGTCTCCGGCGATCTCACTGACCGAACGAAACGCAACAATGCAAGCACTGTTACTTTATGTCGGTTTTCTGTGGAAGGGTGGTACTACTCCGGGCGAGCCGACCCATTCATGCTGAAACCCGTTATAGCTTCAGCATGGTTCTAACACCTACGTTACCGTAATTATAAATACTCGTACAGCAAAAAGCAATGAGCCAAATATGTGCAACCGTTTGAAGTGATGCGCATACATACATTCGCCAATTGTTTTTTTTTTTTTTTTATATTGATAGATTTCTGTTAATTAATTACTGTCTAGCGTTACATTATTTATTAATATCTTTATATATTTTCAATCTTTAGATATTCCAGTGTATAATTAATTTTTACGTCATTGAAATAAGATATCCTAATATTTATATAATGCATATGTATACTTGTGCTATGTTCAAACTTTCACACCGAGTGTTGTCAAATTGAAAACAATTTTCATTGTAGGTACATATTTTATACGGGTCACAAAGGGTTCTTCTCCAATATAAGCGAGTGACAAAGTTTCTGTCAGTAGCTGCTAATGAGGACGTAAACATAACGGATCAAAAGAGATTTTTAGAACATCTACGTTCTTTGTATGTGAAGTCATGTGTGAAATTTGATATGTGACAAAAGAATAGTTAGACACGGCACTACAAAGGGCATTGTATCGTTTTTTTTTTATAAATTAACTTCTAATCGTACTTAGTATCGGTAACAGTAATTATAGCAATCTTTACGTTGATTTCAGGCTTTGTTACAGGATATTGAAGGATAGGATAGGAGGTTGAAAGTTTAGATTTAGATTCTCGTTCTAAATCAATTTAAATAATTGGTGCTTAATATTTGACCTAATTTTCTAGAAAAATACAAACATTACACACGCCTATATTAAAGTATAGTGTCAATGACTGTCGGATGAAGTGAAAGTGAACGTTTATTGTTCGTTTTACTATCCAAGCTTACTTACTCCGGATCGCCTTTGCTGCTTCCCGTACCAGTCATTGCACTTAGGCTTATTACGTGTGTGTTTATACTTTTGAAAGTCTTAAAACAAACTTTAACTAAGTTCTCTTTGTTGTTTATTAGTATTTGTTATGATATTATTATTTTATATGTTAAATGTGACCATGAGCCATCTATGTGAATATTGTAATTAATGAATATTGTAATATTGTAATTAATAACTATAGGTACTTATCCTTACGAGAAGTAAGGATTGTTTTGGAGAATGATAGTAAGGATACTAATATTATAAATGCGATAATGAGTTTGTTCTTTACGAACTCACACATATACTAGCCAACGTCATGAATTTTGAAAATTTAGCAATAATAATAAAATAAATATGAAGATGACATAGTACATATAGCGCGCGGATAAAGTTTTTGAATTTATACTTCTTTTGGCGCATTAGGGAAATATTATGAGAGTACATTTTTCAGATACGCGCCTACATCGACACGAAAAGCCGACATCCTGAAGTTATTACGATACGCGCGCACACCGTCACGAAAAATCGATACCCTGAAGTTAGCTATAGTCAACGTTTTGTTTTTTTTTTGTATCTTTGAATTTCTTAGTATTAAAATTTTCAACGTATAAATACTTTTTTTCTATTCCTAGTGTCGTCTTTTGTAAAACCTTGAATATGGAGAAAAATAAAATTGTTTTGAATAAAAGATTTTTATCCTGTTACGACAAAGAAGTATAACTACTAACGTGTACATAAGTACACATACACTTTTTTACTCTTTTATCATTCAATTGCCTATTATTATTCATGCTACTTAAAGTAGACAACGATAATATGATGTATTTATGTAGTAATTAATAGTTTACATGTTTGAAAGCACCATTATGAATAAAGCAGAGCTCGGCGAGTGTTGCGGCGGAGATCCCATTTACGTGCGCGAAAATCCACTTATATAAACGAAATGGGTTTTAATTAAATTAATGTAATTAACTGCAGCTGAATACAACATGACAAAAATTGGATTACTAAATTATTAACACATTTCTCAATTCAACTTATTGAGGTGGCAACCAACACACTAGTCTAGGCAGTGGACTGTATAGGGGAGAGTGGGGGAATTGGGAACACTTCAAACGCTAAAAAAAATTGAAAAAAGTTATAAACTAAATCGAATTTTATTGCTACATGAACTTTAGTTATATATGTACTTAGTAGTCATAAAAAGTTATATTAAATTTACGTTTTGATAAAAATATAAACCAAAACAAAAAACATTGCTGTTCCGGTTTACCCGATACCCTATGGGTAATTGGGACCATCCCGTGAGGGAAATGGGAACGGTATGAGGTAATTAAGAAAAACGTTTTATCGATCTTTCGTACGTAATTACGAGGCATCTGAAATAATTTGTAAAGTTTAAATATTTTTACACAATAAACCAGCATTACTATGAGTAGTTAGGAGGGTAGGTGGTAATTGGGAACGTTTCAGATTACCCACCTAATTTCGATCCCAATTACCCAAATCAGTCAATATACATAAAAATTGTCGCCACTCGCAAAAGCATTTTTATTAACTTCAATCTATGTTGCATTTGAAAACGGATACTGCGTGTATGATATGAGCAAAACTCAATACCTTTGAACTCAAAAATATGATACATGTGTTATAACTGATGACAAAAATTATATCAAAAATACAAAAATCATTGTTCGACATACAGTGACAACACTAGTGCGTTCTGTCAATCCCACTTTCGCATACGCAATGAATGGCTCTGCATTCAGCCGTAGAATAGGTTCGTGACAATGTAGTATGGGGAGATGTACTATTTATCTAACTGTTCCCAATTACCCGTCGTACTCAATTACTTCAGTCTGCCGTATACATTTGCTGGAGGTAGATACCCCTTGAAAACTGTAGGCCGAAAGTATTTCCTTATAATCGGGATAAAAGCTTACTCACGTGATATAATATGTCTTCTCCGCCGCCGTTGCCGATGGTGAGAGCATCAGTTATCCAAAATAACACATACACAAAACAGAATTCCGGGCCGCCGTGTCGGTAAAGGCGAGCGAGTCCGAAAGTAAGCGCGGGTTCCGAGTGACCGATCATCACCAATTTTCCGTTGACAAACGAAGTGTCAAAAATAACTTTACCTACCCCCAGCCAATTTATGTCCAAACAGCTATTGTTTCGTTTGTAGGCTCATTTCGTCCTATAACTAGCATAATTCACTATGTTAAGTCCTTAGGTAAATCAAAAACCGTTTGTATTAGAAATCGTTTACTTTGTGTTTGTCCAGACAAAAATCGATTAGAGTCACTATCACGTTACTCATTGTTGCACTAAACTCACACATCTTCACACGTTATAACGCATTAGTCACAGTTTTCGTTATGTCGCTTTATCCTTGTATTCGTAGTTTTTCATTCATTAATATTATAAAGAGGTAAAGTTTGTGAGTTTGTGACGTTGTAGGGAGTAATCTCGAGAACTACTGGTCCGATTTGAAAAATTATTTCAATGTTATATAGCTTATTTATCGAGAATGATTATAGGCTACATATCATCACGCTAAGACCAATAAGAGCGGAGAATGTTTCAAAATCGTTTTTTTTTTTCCTCTTGAGAGCTTCCGCTGCGTTTTATAAATAAAAGATATCTTTATTCCACGCGAACGAAGTCGCGGGCAGAGGCTAATTATTTAATAAACTGCATGACGATTGGACTCAGTCACATATTATGAAAAGTGAAGACGAGGCCGAGATTGTAACGTGTTACGCTGTAGAATAGAACTCGGTCAAATGCACCACGTTGCGTTTTATATACCCCTCAGCAAAAAGGATGGAAGACTCTGGAAGGTGGACGTCATTGCTTGAACGATTCTATAAAGTTCAAGAAGGGCTATTTTTAAAACGACAATGGATTTCATAGCGTATACACTATATATATAAGACACTTTTTTGTATGGTGTCTATTTCCAATGAGATTAAAAGTCAGTTAACCTATTGCATGCCACCACAATATTAAACATGTAATAATTATTTTGTAATATTGATATATAATACCTATTAACAATTATTTTGTGTAAATGGGTAAATAAAAAGAGGTTTTCCAAAGGCCCTTTTTACCATCACTTTTACTTCGTTCTAGTTAAGCATACTTTTTTGAAGTACACTGTATATGATAATTCCATAGCTCTTAATGGATGTGGTACGTTGTATTAGATGACCTCTATAATCTACGAGTAAATAGGCTATAAAATGCAGGAAAATATGTTTATTTCTGATCTAGTTTCAGGGCTTATAGCGTCCATGAAAATATAAAAGAATCTCTTAAAATTATGGTATATATTTTAAACTACATTGCTGAATTATCCATATAAATTAATTTGATCTATTTAAGAATTTATTCTTGGAATTTCGACTGGATGAAATAAATATTCTTGAAACAAAAGTTAAATAAAATTTTAGATGCCGTGCTTTAAGTGTATTTTAAATGACAGCAAGTAACGAAGTTACTTTTATATATTAGACACATTTTAGTTTCTCTTAACTGTTGAGAGAAATCAGAATATATTTCGCATAGACTTTAGGGTTATTCATATTTCGAAATAACCATTTATTTTTAATAGTCTACATCATTTTTATAATCACGTTTAATTCTAAATCGGTATATACTCAAAGTAATGGAGGAATCAGTATTTATATTATCAATTTAACAGATTACTACATTTACGATTAGATATATGGCTATCTGATTGCTTGAGATTACAATGCTAACCATTACGGGTGATTGGGTAGGTAATTTGATTCAGATAACCTATCAATGTCGCTACAGAAATCAAACTATGTATCAGATCTCTTTTCAAAGTTTTATGGCAATCGGTTTCGAGGGTTATTTGTGAAAAGTTGTCAATCAAATGGACAAATTTATTTTCAACTTTATATTTATTAATGTCGATTTAAATAATGGTAATTTAGTTTATATTATTAATCCTAATTAATATTTTTATCCTAAATAATATGTGAGGTTCATTTGTTTCGTCATCTTTTAAAACCTTAAGTATGCGCTCTTAATTTTTTGCGGTTCAAATTTGGAGTAGAGTCGTGCTAGACGCGCATAGCTTAGACACACATACAAAAATCGGTGGTATTATAGCGCATTTGAAACGACTTTGATACTTTTATAAAAAATATTACAATATTTTATTATTATTGGTGTTGCCCAGTAACATAAGCAGGTATTTTTTTAATTAAGAAAAATGTAAATTTACTGAGGTATTCATACCGAAAAGCAGGCTGTTTTGCACGAGGGGACTACGGAGAATAGATTTATTTAAATGGAAACCTGTTAATTTTGAAAAACCAATCATCTGTACATCATTGTTAAAGATTCAATGTATCTGTAGTTGTTATTATGTTTACCCAAGTTCAATAGTTTTGTTGTAATACTTACCGAAAAACAGTAAAAATGGGTTTGAGAGCGCGTCCTTAACTACTGAACCGGCTATCATAAAATACAATTTGTCATTTGCATACATACAAGTTGTCAACGGTTACAAAAGGATATAGGTTTATCAAGAAAGAAAACATCTGCTCGTCTGTACATTAATACGAGTGAAGCCGCGGACAAAAATTAGTTTACTAAATTCTCGTTAAAACCGTCTTCTTATTACATTTCTGATGTAAAAAAATGTTGTAAGTAATTCTCAACCAGTCCGCACTTAATTTAAAGCAAGAGTGTTGCGGTTGTGGCGTTGTCAGGTTCAGAACCACTCTCATTTGTCAAAGGCTGCAGATAACAGGTGGCTACAGGCCTAGCCATTTGCATGCGTTTGAATTCAACTGTGCGAGTCATGTTCGTCTTTAGCAAATGCGACTAATGGACTATTCATGGTCAGCGCTCGGCGAGGTATTTACGATTTTCGGTACACATACGTTTGAATGATACCATTATAGTATAAGTATTTTTTGTATTGGAACGAAGTTCCTTATCGCGCGTTGTGAAAGGGGGCTAGACGGAAAAAATTCTTACGAAAAGTTGTCACGACACTTTTTGCTATAGTAAGCTGTTGTAAGCTGTGCGGCGTCGCATGTTTCTCTGTCTGTCTCTCTCTCTCTTATAGAAAGCAAGCCAGATATTTTCATTTCTATTTCGCATTGAACAGTATGTTGTCGCGACGATTATTTTGTTGAGTGTATACAGGTTTTTTGTAAATAATAAAAAAATAATAATAATAATGATCCCAAACATATGTTTCCTACTTCAGTTACCACAAGCCAATTATTACGAAAATTGAGCCTACTGATTAAGTTTATATAACATTATATTTGTTAATAATAAAAAAAATATTATTATAACTTAAAAAAAATTAAACTTTATTACAATTCCTTCACTAATTAATCGAAAGGAACTTCGTTCCATCCGGGTGTCCCTTGACACCTCTCAAGTTTTTTGTATTCTTGTGTCTTCGCCCGTGTTGATGTATTAAAAGATATTTCCTATCCCTCAGAACAATACTTTTTATGTAAATGAGATTTAGGTACCCTATGTACTTTTCTGTATCCCTTACACCGTGTATGCAAAATTTCATAACGATGGATTAAATTCAATTAGCATGCTTGCTTACATTTTGTACGATAATTGCTTTTAAAGAACAGTTAAATTCAAATGAAGTATTTGACAAGTATCAGATAAAGTTGAGTTAAGTAAAGAAACAGTTGTATGTGGTGGAGCCACACTGAAGCTATTACTGGTTTCAGCATGAATGGCTCGGCTCACTCGGGGCATTACCACCGACCCAATGAAACATCGACGTGGAGTAACAGTGCTTGCATTGTTGCATAAAATGCATAAATGATAAAAAGTTCTAATATACTTTGAAAAAAAAAAACAACTTTCATTTACATACATATATCGATCCACTTTATGCTACATTCAGTTATTTTTCGCAAGTTAACGGTATTTAATTTATAAATAAACGGTTAATCAAGCATTAATGACGAACAATCCAGTAGTCGTGTTAGTTGTAATGCCTTCCACGCAGGCGGTACACATTTAGATATAAATAATGCAAAAAACTTGGCCAGCTGTAGTTTAGACAACGATACGTAGGAAGTATTAAATTGTAAATTATGTATAGCAGCATAGTGGCAAATAGCCTATAATTTTCCTACATAAATAGGCTATAAATGATATAAAGAATTTATCAAATAAAATTGTTACTTTGAGAGATTAGCGCGTATAAACAAATAAATTCATATATTTCTTGAACTAGTTACGAAGGTCAGAGCCGGAGGATCCAAAAAAACCAAATTACTTAAATTAATTTATTAAAAAATAAAATTACAATGAAACTAATACTAGAGAGCTTCCGAAGTTAGGATAGCCCTCGCCTAAGACTAACATTGTGAGAGTGTAGCCGACGTTAGGCTAACTCTCACAAACTAAACTAAACTTATAGCATAACGAATGCTAGGTTAACACTGTTTAAACGTTGTTTCGTACAAGTTTTTATACATGAATAATGTGGGAACGAAGGAGTCGGACCACCGAACGTTTCGACCAAGTTTGTACACCTGTTGTACCGTGGAAATAGCTGACTCGTTGCTCTGAACACCTGCAGCGCCTTGAGACTGGGAACTCGGCTCTCTTAGTCATCGACTGTGGTGTGAGGCGATGGCGTAATGCTTTGTACACCTACCGCATCGTGGCACTTTAAATCTTAGTCAGCAATTGTGGTGTGTAGCGATGGCGTAACATCTCCCACCTCAGAACGGCAACTATTTTAGAACTTTGAGAAAAAATGTTGCCGGAGCCCTCTGTGAGCTTGCGGGTCTTTCAGCATCTTCATTTTGCGGGTTTTCAGTTTTAACGGTCATCTGCTTTTTCTTAAGATTTTTTTTATAGAATCGGCGTATGAGCAGTACAGCGCCTATTGTAGCAGCAGGTATGACGTAGACTGGTAATGTGGTGTGATTAACAACATCTGATGAAGTGTGGTCCAAGTGTATTAGTGGCTGCAGCATAGACTTGTCTTGGTATTCGTAAAGATCCCTGAGGTTGACAGAGTTTAATTTAGTTGTGGTAATAGTAACGTATATGGAGCTTCAGATTTCATCGAAATTTTCATGATTTTCAGAGGTTGTCCTTCAATTCTATCGCAACTATTTCTTATACTGTTTTTTCTGTATTCAAGGAACGACTGATTGGAATAGTGATAAGAAAGCTTCCTCGCACTGTGTTGTAGTTATCGTGTCCGCAGATAATATCGTCGGGTGAGGAAAGGAAATAACGTAGTGTCTTTCGTCAAGCCGGTCCATAGCTTCTTTTGATAGTTTGATCGAATTCATTTCGCAGGATTGACCCATGGAATGATTGTCAATGAAGTGCTGGATACACTCTAGTTGTTCTTGGACTTGATGCTTCATGTCTTCTTTGCATAGAAATTAGTTATTATACTTCGGGCATTCTGCCTCTATGTACATGAATACCTGTCTGTTACTTGCTATTAAAGGATAGGGAGGTATGATAGGCAGGTTATTTCTATTTAGGAATGGTAGCTAATCTATATAAATGGTATTTTTGATAAAACTATAGGAAATTTTAAAGTAATAACTATAAGCCTGTCCGAAAAATTGTGTATGTTCCTAACACGTAGCCTAAGGGGAAAATCAATTCTAATTTATACCTCATATTGGATATATATTTAAATTAACAATAGAATAGTGTGTGCCCGATACATGCACAAAACTTAAAATATTCTTTAGCCTAGAAAGATCTGTCATAATAGAATCTGTATTTTCTAAGATGATTATTAATAACTGAACAAAATTAACATAGTTAATAAGATTTATGTTCCAATGTGCATTGCTGTTTAAAAGAAGCGCTAAAGTACAATTAATAATTTCTTGTTTTCGAACTATCTGTATTATATAACTTTATTGTAGTGCACCATCCAATCCTTATTTAAACTTATATGTTTTGTTAAATTAATGTCCAATTTTAGCTTGATCATTTTCCAAAAAATTTTATAGCGTTGTTGAATTTAATTGTATCTGAGTAATCGAGGTTATCAGTTATGCTCTTAATAACGGAACCTAGACCAACTATAATGCCTTTTTTATTGCGCTGGGCCTTTAAACTACTAAAGTGACCTAATACTTTCTGTAATTTATTGTCTAGATATTCAATTTGTTGTTTGTATAAGGTAAAGATGTCATTTTCAAGTTTATTCGTAAAGTCGGAAAACTGATTTTGTAAGATGTCAATTTGAGCTATGTAACATTTTGGCTGAGTTTGGAACATTCTTAAGGCGTGACTCAACTACTGGTTCGCAATATTTAAAGGTATATATGTGTATAGGTAGCTCAGCTAAAACGGTGTCTTGAGTACAGCGCGAAGGAAGTTTTAGTCGAGTAGCTAATGGGTGGTTTGTAAAAATTCGTTGATTGATATTCATTTTCAGGCTTGCGGGTCCTGTTATAGTTTTCTATCAAAGTCGTTCGGTTAGTAAGCGCGATTTTATTAATTAAGCGATATACGGTTTTCATTTGTTCACGATGGGTCCTTATATACTGCTATAGTATAGTATATAGTAAGTGCTTGGTTATGTTAATTCAACCGGATCAATATGTCCGTGTTTGGAGAAAACGTCAGTAAATGTCAGATATATTTCATCTTGCACAGTAAATAGGTCAGGGTGAGTCGAAATGATTTTGTCGTTGGTGGTACTATGTTAAATCTTTGTTTAATGGAATTCCTGTCATATTTGTCTTGACCACATATAGTACATTCGTTAGTAAATTTGGTTACGTGACCTCTCATTTAAGGTCTTACTAATATAATAATAATAATATAGTTATAATTACCATTTTAATATTTCGTATCTATAAAATTGTATCTGTATAATAAAATAAATTCAATTGAAAGTCACAAATAACTTTTTTTTGAAGTTGTATATGTATTATTTGCGTATGTATAAAAAATAAATAAAATAAAATAAAACAAAATAAATTCAAAGGGACAAATAACAACTCTTTGAAATTATGTATGTATAATTTATGTATGTATAGAAAATAAATAAATAAAATAACATAAATTTAATTGAAAAGGATAAAATAAAATATAAAAATAAAATAATAAATACATATTAATAAATAAAAAATTAATAAATATTAATATAAAATTCTTTAATAATGGATATATCAAGAGGGCGGTTTTGACCTTGAGATTCTTTTACAGCACTAATACCGTCTTTAGTCAAGTTATTTCCGGTTATCTTTACGCATATCCTCGTGCGAGTGTCAAATGATTTTGTAACCGTTGGTGCACTCATACACGTTAGTGTGAACATTGACTAAAATCGTATGATCCATTAAAATTATATCGTGTGGAAACGGGTTAAATTCTAAAATGCTGCGATTATCGCTAACGACCGTAAGACAGATTCTTATGATGCAATTGCATACTACTTGTTTCGGTATAAATGCGTCATCATTGTGAATATTAATCGGAACTCTAATTAAGAAGAATCTGCTTGGATAACGTATTCATATGTTCTTTAAAAACATTAAAATAAACTGTAAAGTATGCTTTACAAAATTGGCATTTTTAAATAAGAAATATATATTAAAAAGATATATCTCTTATAGTTATGATAATATATATTTTTTTTTATTAAGAATAAACTGTTCGGTTTCAGTTCAAGAAATTAGCATTATTTTACAAAAAAATTATTAAAAAGATTTTTGCTGTTATTCAGATTCGAACTGGGGTTACATGGGTTTTGTAAGCAGCTGATTTCCATATGAGCTATTTTTGTTTTAACAGCGGCGGCGAAATATACCTTTATATTCTAGCTGGATCGATTTATCGTCCCCGAAATTACCTACATACTAAGTTTCACAGAAATAGATAACATCGTTACAGAGATCCTGCATATATAATAATATAAAAATATATAAGAATTGCTCATTTAAACGTATTACATAGATTAGATAGATAGATAGATAGATATGTAGATAGAACGATGTAGATAGAAGAATATAGATAGATAGGTAGATAGATATGCATTAGATAAATATAGATAGATTTCGCGAGGAACTTTTGAATGGGATTCGTCGCGTCGCGAGTTATCAATTTTAGCTATTATCTAGTTCCGGAAACAGTGTAGAGTCACAGAATAATTATTGCGAGTGATAGCAAGGTCATTATAGAGGGTTGTTTCGTTCCTTTGATCCTAAAAAATATTTATTAAGGCGTTTTTATACCACCCCAACTATCTGGGATACCGTTTAATTTCTCTTTTTTTTTTCCCGCGGGCTTCCGACCCTTACATTCTATTAAGTATTTTGTTTAGTAAAGATAGATTGGAAAGCTCACTACTTGATCGGCACTTTAATATATATGGCACGTATTTGGTCACACAATTTAAAAAATAGAATTAATACATTAGGGTTTCCATCAAACTCAGGCACAGGGCGTATGGCCTTAAAAATGGTAATGAAAGAAAAAGAAGGCTTAAAAATCAAGATACATTTCTATAATATTAATTGTCTACACTAAAGTTTTAAATATCTATCTAAATACTATCTACAAATGTCTACGGGCTTGCCTATTCGATATAGGGCCTGCAGAAAATGTTCTGTTATAGAAAAATTCAAATATTACTCTATTACTATATACTAGGTTTTTCGGATTTGCCTACGCGATGTAGGGCCTACCGGAAATTTTCTGTTATAGAAAATTTGAAAAATTACTCTAATACTATCTACTAGAGTTTTTTTTTCGAACTTGCCTACTCGATGTAGGACCTGTCGAAAATTTTCTGCGATAGAAAATTAAAAATTTACTCTATTCCTATATACTAGATTTCTTCGAACACGCCTATGCGATGTAGGGCTTGCCGGAAATTTTCTGCGATAGAAAATTAAAAAGTTACTCTATTCCTATCTACTAGATTTCTTCGGACTCGCCTACGCGATGTAGGGTTTGCCAGAAATTTTCTGCGATAGAAAATTTAAAAAATAACACATAAGGATAAAACTAAGGGATAAGCAACTACAGGAGCGATTCAAGTACTTATATGAAAAAAAAATTTATTTCGGTTCTCCTTGGCATCGATGTTTGGATTTGTCCTCCAGCCGTTGGCCTCCGGGTTCTTTTTCGGGTATCCGGACACTCAGCAATAAGGTGGTTCGATGTGAGAATCCCCTAAGCTAATCTATCCGAATATCCTACCGACTGCGCCAGTTACGAAGGTCAGAGCCGGAGGATCCAAAAAAAAACCAAATTACTTAAATTAATTTATTAAAAAATAAAATTACAATGAAACTAATACTAGAGAGCTTCCGAAGTTAGGATAGCCCTCGCCTAAGACTAACATTGTGAGAGTGTAGCCGATGTTAGGCTAACTCTCACAAACTAAACTAAACTTATAGCATAACGAATGCTACCGATGCTAGGTTAACACTGTTTAAACGTTGTTTCGTACAAGTTTTTATACATGAATAATGTGGGAACGAAGGAGTCGGTCCACCGAATGTTTCCACCAAGTTTGTACACCTGTTGTACCGTGGAAATAGTTGACTCGTTGCTCTGAACACCTGCAGCGCCTTGAGACTGGGAACTCGGCTCTCTTAGTCATCGACTGTGGTGTGAGGCGATGGCGTAATGCTTTGTACACCTACCGCATCGTGGCACTGGAAATCTTAGTCAGCAATTGTGGTGTGTAGCGATGGCGTAACAAACTATTGATAGGTTGTTTATATACTTTATAGGTTGTTGCATGACACTAATAACATAGTAAACACGCATAACTTAGAGGATCAGCTCTCAAATGCAGTTTCCAGAACAAATAAACAGGTCATCATCATCATCATTACCCTTATCCCACCTAAGTAGGGTCGGCACAACATGTTTTCTTTTTCCACTCTCTCCTAACAAATGTCATCTCAGTATTCATAACCTTTTACGCACATATCATTTTTCACACAATGCATCCACACCTCTTTCGGTCTTCCTCTACTCGTATTTCCATCCACAATCATACTCAACACTTTTCTAGTTATATGGTTTTCATCTCTTCTCATGACATGCCCATACGATGCTAACTTCTCAACTTCTCTGTCACCGGTGCTATTTTTAAACTTCCTCTGATATAATAATTCTTAATCTTATCCATTCTAGTCACACCACACATCTACAGAACAAATAAATAGGTGCTTAACGATAGATTTTTAACTTGAGAATGATAGCTACCAGGCAAGGCATGATTCTATCACGATATGTCGCTTAACCAAAAGTTCCCACTCAATCGTATGGAATCGATTACATCGCTCGATGTAGTGGAACACGTTATCTACTAAAATCTAATCGCTTCATAAATAAAGAAGAAACGTCTAAGTAGGAAGCCTCAAAATTCCTGGTTTATCTATACATATGCAAAAAGTACTTGGGCGACCGAGCGTAGCTCGGTTTTTTAAAAACATTTATAAATTAAAATAAACTGTTATGTTTGCCTCACACAATTAGTATTTGTCAAAAAAAAAATATTTAAAAAATATATCTCTTATGCTGTAACTCGAATTGGTACTGGGGTTACATGGATTTTCGAAGCCATCAATTTCCATCTGAGCTATTTTTGTTTTGACAGCGGTGGCGATATTTACCCTAATATTCTAGCTATATTTCTTCATAGCCAGAAAACTCAGTTAAATAAGTTTTCTATAAACAAAATCTAGTTAGATCGATTCATCGTTACCAAAACTACCTACATACTAAGTTTCACGGAAATAGATGACGCCGTTTCCGAGATCCTGAATATATACAAATATAAATATTTACAAGATTTGGTCGTTTAAATGTATTAGATAGATGTAACGTTAGGTGTCTGTACTTTTTCCATTTACGTGAAAAAAAATATTGCAAGTATCTAGGAATAAGTAATAAAAACATTTTTAGAAATGTCTGTTTGTCTGTCTGTTTGTATGAACACGCATCACTGCCAAAGTATTGGGTTCATAATAAGACCCCATCAAGAAATAATAAAGAATATTTTCGAGACGAACTTAGTCTTTGTTTCATTAAAATCGTTTCACTCTATCAAAAATTATTGTAATTTGAATGATGGCTCGAGTTTAGTACAAGAGAAAAATAGATAAATAAATAGACTTAATATATTTAGATTACTTTATTAGTCACTGATTTTTTACATTAGGTTATACGTGTACGGAGTCGCGGGCACAGCTAGTATAACGATAAATAGCCGTATTATTAATATATTCACTTCGCATATTCAATAAAAACTTTCATATTAATATTCGTGTCCGCATTTTTGCGTGTGATATATTAAATCTCGTTTATTGGGATGGAATCCAGTTGAAGACGAAAAATTCAAAGGCTTCTAATCTTAAATTATTCTACGAGGAAGGATTTTCTTTACATCTAAAAGCTTATCAAGATAGGGTTTCATCCTGCATAATTTTTTTAGATCTACGTTTGTGAGAACATTTTGGAGAATATTGAAAGGACTGGTCGACATCAAAGCCACTGAGATCTTTTATTTAAAACTGATACCCGCTACTTCGTTCTTATGTTTATTGTAGTGTTATGGGTACGACAAGCATTATCTTAGGTATATAGATGCCTTGTAATAATACGGTATCGTAATTAACTAAATTATATTTTTTTGCACTTAGATATATACCATTCATAGTGCATAGTTAAGAACAGGGGTATATAAACCGCGGCCTAAAATAGCGAAAAACAAGAAGTACTCGAAATTAATAACACTAAATTAATTATTTTATTAAATTCTTCTTACACGTTTATTATCCGATGTTATAATTTTTTTTTCTCGAATTGATTACGCTGTTGACCTGGACAGGTCTTTACAGCTTCACTGAACTATTGAGGCGAGCGTTGTAGGCACTCAGCCGATTTTGTTTGTTTGGGCGACTAATTAAAGGGGGCGCGACACACCTCAGCTTGGGTTGTCCTGAAATTTTAATTTATAACGGCCTGCCTTTAGCTTCTAATCTGTCAGAATGGCCCCTGATTCCAATAAGTCTGTGCGTTCCTGATTTAAGTGAATTAAGGGAACATACAGACACGGAAAGCGACTTCATTTTATAACGTACATTATCAATTGTAATTTTGTCAGTATTTACTGTGGTTTCGTACATTTTTGAAGCGAAATCTTTTTAACGCACGCCGAGCGCTATTTTTTGGCGGGAAATAAACTTATAATTTGACATGATTACATGTTAGTAAGCGTGACCGAGCGTATTGCGTTTGCGCGGCTTGCTTCATACATGCAACGCGTGGTATAGTAGTGACCTATCTACATGTAATATTGATATTTTGCAGCTCATCACACGTTTGATTGATTAATAAACTTTATAAGAATGTATATAGTTATTTCTCCGTGTAATTATGTGAAAACCAGATTAATGTTAATAATTTGAATATACAAATTATGAAATTGAAAGTAATTCACACTATAATTAATTTAAATACTTAAAAAAGAACAGATTTATTCTATAGTTTTGAGTTATCACTTCTATCAGTTTTTATGACTGCCTCAGCTTTATTTAATTACTAGCTGACCCGTGCAACTTCGTCTGCACCAAATTGGTTATCACTG
>JACEII010000012.1:8801538-8844583 GCA_014332785.1 Antheraea mylitta
TACCCACATATTTCCTAGATTCATTGTATTCAGGCAAGTATTCAGAGTCGCTTTGAAATTTTGAGGTAACTATATTCTATACGAATACATTCTTACTTTATTAGTTTTGTATTGAATTATGTTCTGTTCATGTAAATTTTGTGCGACTTTCTGTTACGACTTTTCATAGATTCCAAAGAGAAATGCTATTCAATTGAAGAGAAGTCCTTTGTTATTGTTTTGTGCTTTATTTATTATCGCTATTGTTTAAGGTACTTTATTTCTGTCACCTACTCTCTGTTCCATTGTAATGGTTTGAAAACTATTTACTATTGAACAATTCTCTCGAGCACCGTTTGTATTTCTCTAACATGGTTTTTACATTATCAACGGTGTTATACGATTACCCAATAATTATAAATATTGGTAAAAATATTTCAGTATTTTCTGGATAAAATAAATAAATAAATAAAAATAAAAAAGCATTTAATTTCATGCTACATAATTAGCTTATACACTATAGAAGTTAAAAATAATTAGAAATAATTACCCCTTATGCAAAGGTGAAGGCCTCCAAACTAATGCAGCTGTTTCTATCTTTTGCTTCCGTTAGCCACTTTTCCCTGTGACATATTTTATGTTATCTTCCCATCTTGCTTTAAGTTTTCCTCTTTTTCTGAGACCTATTAGACCAGCCCATGTTGTTACCTGTTTCGTCCATCCATCGTTATTCATTTTAGCTACATGTCTTGCCTATTGCCACTTCAGTTTTAATGAATATGTAAGAGCGTTGATCACATTTGTTTATTATGTTATGACGTATTTTTTTTAATTCTTTTAATGTTAACAATACTCCTCTCCATACTCTTCTGACACGATCTTATTTTGTTTTTTACGCGATGTGTAGCCTTCCACGCCACGATTGACATGCGTATGTAATGGATGGGAGTACGCAAGAATCCACCACCATTTTTTTTTATTTTATAGGCATAGAACTTTTCATAATTTCTTTTTAGTTCCAAAATTGGATATAAAACTCAATTTACTGAGAAAGAATTAAAATTGTATCTACTTTGCCCAGTATAAGTGTGACATTATTGTGGGTGTTTCACCTGATACATAGTGTTCGCTGTCCGGTGGTAAAAAATTTTCGTGACCTAAACAGCCAGTTTGTGTTTAAAGTCAAATATAAAATGAATTAAATAATTTATTTACAACTAGCTGACCTGTGCAACTTTGTCTGCACAAAATCGATTATTACCAGTTTTAATTGTATTGTTTGTTATCCGCGAAAAATCTTAATAAAACTGAAACACGATCGTAGCGACATCTTCTGTTTTTAATTGTAAATTCGAACTATACAGGGGCTCACTCAAATATAGTTGGTATATGAGAAATTTTCTAAAATAAACTAAACCCATTCGCAGCATCGCCTACCGGGTTCAATTAAGATAAATACAAACCTACATATATTGCCGATAAATGTCTTCCCAGTATTGGCGATAAATAAATATTTGTCAATTTAAATTACATTCCTTGTGATTAACTATTGAAAATAATTTTCCACAATAAACATTATCTATATTACTGAGGGATAATATACCTTTCTAACATTGAAAAACAATTCAAAATCGGATCGGTGGTACCAGGGATTTCCTGAATACAAAACGATAAAAATATGAAGTATAACTTAAACGTTTGGCTAATTTGTTTAAATGTCCAAAATATACATTATCTATAACACTGAGGGATAATATACCTTTCTAACATTGAAAAATAATTCAAAATCGGATCAGTGGTACCAGGGATTTCCTGAATACAAAACGATAAAAATATGAAGTATAACTTAAACGTTTTGCTAATTTGTTTAAATGTATCTATATATAATCACATAGAAAATTCACCAAAATCCGTCAAGAATTTCATTGAATACAAATTTTAGTCTTTCATCCGTTACTCTAGAGAACCTCTTGTATTTTATGGGATAGAAAGTATCCTAAATGTAATCTTGTAGTATTAGTTACCACTGTGTCAATTTCGTCGAAATTGGTTTAGTACTTTCAGAGTGGTACGTGTTCACAGAGACAGACAGACAGTCAGACAAAAATGGTAAATAGACTATTTTTGACTTCTATATCGATAACATAGTTCACCTCGATTATAATTATCAAAAAATATTTAATGTTTTAAAGTTTTGACCTACTTACAGTTTTATTATAGTTATAAGACACTACTTTGAAATGGAATTTTACGGAACTGGAATAAAACTAATGCGTTGCTCTGTAAAAAAATAAACGACATTTAAAGTTTATTATTCCAATATTTGTCGCTTTTAGCTTAATATAAATTTTATAATGTTAACCACAATCACCGTTTTCTGCCAAATTTCAACATGACAACATTTGCCATGGAGCTATTATTATGCTAAAACGCCATCTAAAAAAATTAATGAGTACCTGATCGCTGTTTTAATGACCAAGAGCTGTAAAAAATAGGTACTATATTTAAGTACTTAAATACTTACATAGTAAAAAATAATAGAATATAAGATATTCTTTACAATCGTTGTAGTTTGAAAATGAATCAATGAAAATAAAATGCTTTATAATAAAAAACAAACACATACGTTAATAGAATTTAGCCGTTAGATTTTATACTTCTAACTAATTCAGCTGATAGATAATTTCGCCACGTAATGTCAGTTCGTCTTGGCGCAATCGTCGGTATGTCGACTTATTCGTATCGATTCAGTTCACGAAATATCTTTGTCTTTAGGTGCTTATATACAAATGGGCACATGTGTTAAAATATATATTTTTTTAAATATATTATAGGGGGCAAACGAACAGACGGGTCACCCGATGGTAAGTGATCATCGCCGTCCATATACGCTTGCAACACCGGGGGAGTCACAAGTGCGTTGCCGGCCTTTAAAAAGTGTACGCTCGCTTCTTGAAAGTTTGTAATTCATAGTTGTTTGGAAACATCGCCGCTGGGAGTTACTACATTGTATTAATTATTATTATACAAAATTGTATCAAAATCCGAGAAGAATTTTCTGCATGATCGCAAAGTAACAATTATAAAGCCCCAGACTCTAATACTACACTTTTTAAATATAAGTATAGATTCATCATGCTAATCTGTGTCATTGAGAGAGTTATGGAAAGAGCATGCTTAGAGTACATTTATGTCATATAATACGTGTGTATTGAGGCTTAAGGTAATCAACATAGCTCAAAGAGAAGGCATAGTGAATTGACAGTGGGTCAGTCATATGTCGAAGTATCTGTCAGACAATCGACAACTGATTGACTAGAGGAGTTATTGAGTGGAGACTACGTTTTGGTAAATATAGTGTGGACAGCCTTGGGCTAAATTGAGCTAGCACTTGATTTGGGAAAGACATCAGGAAATAATTTGATGGGTAAGTCTAAGGTCTGATACAAACCGAGTCTTGGGTGAGGGCTATATATCTAACAATGAAATTATATGGGTGGATGATGTTTAGATGTAAAATTCAAATATATATTAATATCAAAGATAGTCTTCTTCTATATTCAATATTGTTTGGGTTAACCAAATATTAAATAATATATCAATGAGAAAAAGTTATAGACAAAAACCTAAAGATATAAAACTATTTGGATAAATAAGGCAGTCTTTTTTAGAGGCCGGCAACGCATTTGCGACTTCCCTGGTCTATGTGGTCTAGTGTCTATGGACGAAGTTCATTACTTACCATCAGGTGACACGGCTATTTGTTTGCACCCTATAATAAAAAAAATAGTTTTTGATGAATCACTATAAGCTTTTAAAATCTTTAGCAGATGTGGAAGCGTTTCCTGTATAAATTAGAAGATATGTTGAATCCATTCTTGAGAAATTCCGTCACTAGACATCTAAGACTAAAAAAATAACGCCTAATGGAACCTAAATTAATACGGACTATCTATCTATTTATTTATTACTTTATCACAAAATTAAAAATCATCATCATCTACCTTTATCCCACCTAAGTAGGATCGGTGCAACATGTTTTCTTTTTCCATTCTCTCCTGTCAGATGTCATCTAAGTAGTCACACCTTTTACGGACATATCATTTTTCACACAGTCCATCCATACCTTTTTCGGTCTTTCTTTACTCGTATATCCTTCAATTATCGTACTCAACACACTTCTCTAGTTACATGGTTTTCATCTCTCCTCATGACATGCCCATGCCATGCTAACCTATTACACCTCAACTTCTCTGTCACTGGTGCTATTTTCAATCTGCCTCTAATATACTCATTCTTAATCTTATCCATTCTAGTTACACTACACATCCACCTTAACATTCGCATCTCTGCCACATTAAATTTTCTATTATCCGTCTCTTTCGTAGACCAGCACTCAGATGCGTAAAATAAAAATAAATTCATAAAATTAAAAATATACAACACAAAGAGAGAGTTTGTTATGATTTGATCAAAGTATTTATTTATCAACACAAAATTTGGGGTATTATTGAAATTATCATCTGGTACACATGTTAGACCAGACAGTTTTAATTAATTCACGAAATGTATAATTTAAAACTTACTGGATCGCTAACAAACTCATTCAAATATTATATTATGAGGTCATAGCAGTTTTGCCTACTTTACTGTTTACTATGTATTATTTATGAAAAATATAGATAGAGTTATTCACAAATTGGGTCTAATCTAAATCTAGAAATGTTTACATAACAACTGCCCGCGTCATCGTTCGATTTAAAATGTAATTATAAAACAATAAAAACTATATATAGCTTAGCGAAACCTAGTATTATGTGTCTATGTTTGCCAACTTTCATAAACATTTGTCAAACTTATTCTAGTAATTGATATTTGTCTTAAATAAATTACGTAGTTAAGATACCTCATTAATATCATAATATTTATGATTTTCAGTTACGATCAACAAACATATGTTTGTCTATTCGATTACAGTTTGGGAAATTTAACAATTAATGGTTACTGTTTGTGGGGTTTCCACGGTTTTGGTTTTCGCAACACGGCATCTATTTTGCCAGTCCGTTTCCAATAGAATTTGTGTGCTCGGAAAACTCCTGTTTTTATAAGAAAGTTGCTTCTAAATTGAAATGTTACGAACAGTAGCCATAGACTAAAGAGTAACTATAGCCATAGACTAAAGAGTAACTATAGCCATAGACTAAAGGGTAAACATAGTAGTAGACCAACTAAATTACAGAAAATTAACTCAAAGCTATGAATATGAGTCCACTTTGCTATCATTAATAGTTTTTTTTACTAAAATCGAAAATGGGGGAAAAATACTTATTCCGATAGAATTAGTAATATTATCTACGAATGGTAAAGAAACGAACGGAAGGAATTTTGGTTGCATAATAACGAGTACAAAAAAGATTTTTATGGCATCTCTGTTACAATAGCAATGTAGTCAATAAGATTACAAAATATAATGACCGACTTAATCACTTCAAACTATCCTCCTTAAATAATAGAAGAGTAATATTAGAACTTATGTTTTTATTTGACATTTTTCACGACAAAATTGATTGTCCACAAATTACTAATCACTTTAAATTTAATATTCCTGCTAAGCTTCCAAGATCTAATAAATATGTCCCATTTTATATTTCTCATTCACGTACTAATTTAGGCTTTTACTCTCCAGTCAACAGAATATCTAGGTCATATAACTCATTTCATAAAACGTGCGACATTTTCTCTACTAAACGAAATCATTTTAAAACAGCGATAGAAGCATATCAGTCTATTCACAAAATATAGCTTTAATTGGTTCAGTATTTCTGTTTATTTTTTCCACTCTCTTTCTTTCTGTTAATTTGTTATATACCTAATGTTATATAGTATGATTTAAGAGTATCAATTAATTGCAGTATTTTTTACTTTTTCTGTTTCAATTTCTTTGTTTTTGTATTATTATGTTAAATCTTTAAATATATAAATAGTTTAATATTTACTTTATGAATATTTAATTAAGTGTTGGAGCATGCCGTGGTTGTCTATAAATATGACTGCATTTATAATGATTCATAATTGTCCTACTTTTTATATATTTTATAATGTATTATCATGTTGACGACCCTAAAATAAATAAATAAATAAATAAATAAATATTTTCTTGATTGCTAGAATTTATTGGAAAATAAATATATATCTACAGTTGAAAATACAATTACATCACTGCATGATTTTGTTTCTAGACTCATATTTAATTTGGATCAAAAAGTTATTTAAATCCGAAAATACCCGTAAATAACAAATTAGATTCCTGAGTACCTTTTGCAAATATATTCACAAATTCTACTTCTTTATATGTATAGGTAGCTATGACAAAATAAGATCAGAAGAAAAGTGCTGATAAAGATAAAATTTCGAAAATGTTTTGCACAAATTAATAATAAATCCCATTATGAGGTACTTTAGAGGATTTTTTCTGACACAAAATACATGTAGGAGTTGTTGAGGCACGCATGCTTGGTACCTACACATGCATGTTTCGATAACTCATATACGTATATCTAGATAGCCTAGTTTAGGTTAGCTAAATTAGGTCGCGATTTTTGCACAAAACAGGCGACAGCCCAAGCCGAGGTGTGCCGTGCACCCTTGAGTTAGTCGCCCAAACATCCCCCCAAATCGGCTGATTGCCTTCAGCGCTCGCTTCAATAGTTCGGTGAAGCTGTAAGGACCTTTCTAGGTCAACAGCGTTCTCATTTCGAAAAAAAAAACCATTATGAGGTATGGGTGGAGATAACCTTATGAAATATATTAATTGTAATAAAAGTAATTAATATTAATTGATACCGAAAGCTCCTCGGTATAATATGACAACAATAAAAAATGAGTGAATGACGTTGGATAAAGGGAATATATATCGAGTTTAGTATAAGTATTACAATGGACATGGCTACCAAAGTTAAGGAAATGTTTTGTACCTGTGTATTCCTATGACAAGATAGCAGCTAATTGTATGATAAAATAAAGAGAGCTTTTCGCCTCTTAACCCATTTCTTCGTATTTTCACAAAGAATGCCTCGTTTTAGAGCGGTAGATTAACCAATTTTTGTTGATAGTAAATTTGCTTTTAAAATAGGAAAAAATAATGATCTAATACCTTTAAACGAGCAATTCTTGTATATTTTTATATTTGTATATATTCAGGAACGCGGATTCATCTATTTCCGTGAAACTTAGTATGTAGGTAGTTTCGGGGACGATAAATCGATCTAGCTAGACTTTATTAATAGAAAACTTTTTAACTGAATTTTCAGGTAATGAAAAAATATAGCTAAAATATAAAGGTACATTTGTCCGGCGCTGTCAAAACAAAAATAGCTTGGATGAAAATCGGTTGCTTCGAAAATCCGTGTAACCCCAGTTCGAATCCGAGTGACAGCAGAAGAGAAATATTTTTTTTTTGTATAAAAAAACGTTTGTATAAAATTATATAAGGCAAACCTAACAGTTTATTTTAATTTAAAAATGTTTTTTTAAAGAACCGAGCTAGGCACGATCGCCCAGGTACTAAATATTTAAATACAATAAGTATTTCTTGCTGAATATTCTAAATGTAAGAAATACAAGTACACAGTATTATACATAGCTATATAATTTCATACTAATACATTACATACTTACAGGTCAATAGTGGCTAATAATAAAACTGTAAAATATTAAGTTCAGTGCATTTCAATCGAGTAGAGCAGGTAGTTAAACAAACATATGTTACGTAGCTCTAGTGCCATTCAGTTAGCCAGTTAATAATTTTACTGTTGAACCTAGTAGTTGAACTAACTAGAACTTCGTCAAAGGGATTCGTCTAATTTGATTTCTGTGTTCGGACGCCACAAGAGGGTTAGACGGGCCGTGTGCCGTGTCTATGACACGCACGACACGCATTTACGAAACAATTGTTTCTAATAAAATACATATCCTAAAAATTATTAATACGGACAACAGTCATGCTAAACATAATATTTATTTGGTCGCTAGCCTTCTTTTTGATTGCATTCTTAAATGTCATTGACAAAAACTAGGTATCTTTTAAAGTATTGAGAAATATCGTATTCTACATGATAGAACAAGTTAGTTATAGTTAAAACATATAGCGTGCCTTATAGTATCAATAGATACGTGTTTTTCCAGCTACGATCTCTTTGCAACAGATATTTAATAATAATACCTAGTTTCCTAAGGTCTATTCTAAGAAATAATTATTTACTACGCAAAATTTAACCTCTAGACCGGCACTTATGACATTGTACATAAAAACTAACCTCCATTCTATATTGACGTAGACAACAATATTTACGTCACGGGAAAAGAAGCTTTATAAATGTTACCGAAAGATTAATTAGAGTCTGTTCAGTCGTTCAATTGCGATTGAAGGACAAACATCTTATGTAAGATAAAACATTTTTTCTCTGAAATACCAAAGCTAGATTTATATTTTATATTAATAAAAGCGGACCCGGCAAACGTTGCCACCTACCGGGTACAATTGTAAATCTAAACCATGCTCGGATCCACTGTACAAAATTTCATCCAAATCGGTCCAGTCGTTTAGGAGGAGTTCAGTGACTTATACGCATACAAAATAAATTTATGTATAAAGAAAATATATAGTAGGTATTATGAATTAGATTACAAAGAAACTTGGGTGCGATGTACTTATCAAGACGGCGTCAGAAGTGTCCAAGCGATTTGTCACTTTGACATTGTTCATAAATGTCAAAGAATCTTCGCAGTCTTGTCACAGATAACATTTTCTATTATTGCGCGATCCTGTGATATCTGCAAACATATGTATTGAAATGATACACTGTGTAGGATGATTTTAATCTATGTCAAATGCTAAATATAAATAACATAATTCATTGGGAATTTTTGGCGGTATCTGAGACTGTCATGTAGTGGATTTTATATTTTATTCATAATCTTGTTTTATTTGACTTTATATTTTGTAAATTTGGTGGTGTTTTACATAGTATAATTAGTTTACTCTGAATAAGTTAAGTAAACGGAAAATAATACCACGGAGCCTGAAATTTTGAGATGCTACATAAACTCCATAGAAGGTCTAACAATGGAGCCACCATCTTGTTAGAATATTGAAATAATCACACGACGCTTGTAATTTATTAACCACACGACAATGCCAGTAATATCATATTCAGGTAATTAGTACTTAATATAAATATAGTAATGTTTGTTTAGCTAACCTCTTAACCTACTAATGTTGCAATAAGTTATACTAACATACTTTACTTTTAAACCTACTTACAATTTGTCTTGTTTTTGCATATTGTGTTCTTTGTTTTATTTTTTACTACTTTTTATACTTTGTTTTTTGTGTAAAATTTTTGCATAATTTTGGGGAAAGTAGTGTAGGGACACAATGTATGCGTGCAAGGCAGAGTGCATGGTAAGCAAATAATTATATGAGAGCGCGGCGTATGAACGGCGAGCCAGTTACTGCGCGCTGGCCCGCACGAAAGGTCGTAGACACGGGGAATATTAAAATTAAACTACGCAAGTTAACAATTGCACTTTTAATTGAATAACCCCAGTCCTGAGGACCTTCATCAACCAGAAGGAGCAGTAACTCAATCGGAGGTCAAACATCGAAACCTACAACCCCGAAAACCTGAAAGATTGGTTCCCAAAAATAAAGATAAAAAATTAATTAGAAGATCAACACTATATCGGTCGAAATAAGATTCCATATGTTTTCAGTAATATGGAAAAGATAAAATGCTTAAAGATATATACCAATGTAGATTTTTCTGTAGGCCTATACTCAATTCTGGAGTACATTATTTGATGTATCTCGTAAAAATTTGCTAGCCATGAATAAAAACCTTCGAAGCGTCCGAAATATAATTTAACGACATGACTACAAAACGTCGTTTTTTTAATACTATTTACAAATATAATTTGACATTTCCATTCTGGAATACAGTGTCTTAATTACAGTGAAAAGCTTATGAAAAACCATTACGTAGTTTAGACAAACTAAGGAAATACACAAATAGATACTAAAACCGAATGTTTTCGGTCGAATACGATCATAGAAGTTAAACAATATTTGTGACCGCCTGGAGACAGCACGTCATATTTTTTTATGTTTTCTTATTGTAATTAAAATGTTTCCCTATAATACAAAAGTTTCACTTCTATCCTGTGTCTTGCGACACACCCAGTATTATAATCTAAGTACGAGTATCTTTGTGAAACA
The DNA here is from genome assembly GCA_014332785.1 of Antheraea mylitta. Taxonomy (NCBI): domain Eukaryota; kingdom Metazoa; phylum Arthropoda; class Insecta; order Lepidoptera; family Saturniidae; genus Antheraea; species Antheraea mylitta. The sequence goes on from JACEII010000012.1 coordinate 8,811,794, forward strand.
AAATTGAGACTAGTATTGTAAGAAACATTTAAAGTACCTGATTTCGTACATCCCCGTCTAACAATTAACAAATTAGCAACAGTATTAACATATCCACCCGTACCGACAGTTGTTCGACTCCGCAAACATATTTACACAGTACGACCTCAATTACATTTCGTTTCCATTTAAACATTACCTATATGGGCTATTAAAATACGTAATTTTTTGGGCAATGCTAACTAAGTCAACAAGCCTGTGGTTATCTCGTAATTATTAACCCCAATATCATTATGGAACGAGCTTCTATAATAATATTAAGGTAATGTAATTTAACATTTTATGTTGTTAGAATGCGTCTGTTCAACAAACTTTGAATGAAAAAGTTAATGTGCATTTTTTATGTAGTTTCCAGAGGCTATGTTTGTTACCCTGAACCCGTTCTATTTGCTATTGTTTATCGTATGGAATTAGTGTCAGTTACTTTTTTATCTACATATAATTACTTAAAACTTAATTCACGCTTTTAAAATATACTTGGATACGGCTTCATTGTTTTTTTTGTCATGATTATTTCTGTGGTAGATAGTTGAGTTATAAAAAGATATTTTTTTTTTTTGTATCATAGGAGACAAACGAACAGGTGGGTCATCTGATTTTAAATGATCACCATCGTTTATAGACACCAGCAACACCAAAGGAGTCGCAAGTGCGTTGTCAGCCTGTGTTGGTGGGGAAAGGGAGAGGAGGTGGGAGGGAAAGAAGAGAGACTAAGGGAGGGAAGGGGGAGGGAGGAAGAGCCTCCGGCGCTTTCACTGATCGAACGAAACGCAACAATGCACTGTTACTTCACGTCGTTGTTTCTGTGGGTCGGGTGGTACTACCTCGGGTGAGCTGACCCGTTTATGCTGAAACCAGTAATAACTTCAAGGTCGCTCTACCACCGACACATTTATAATGATTGGTTGAGTTAATGCTTGAATATGTAACAAATTAACAGTCACATTTAAAATATTAAATAAGGGTAAGAATATATATTGAATGCTTCAACTATAAAATAATCGTTTAACGTACACAGGTTCTATTTATGTCGGTGCTAAGTTGAACGATCTTAGCACTCACCGTAGACTTGACAGGCTCACAGGTCCATGAATAAACCATCTATTCGATGTGGAACCCGTGTCGGGTTCGAGAGTGTTGACGGACGCCCATCTATGCCACATCGTAGAAACTAGTTAACGAACGTATACACCTATAATATCTACACAAGTATAAGACTCGACTGACGAGCCGAAATTACACAACGTACGACTATGAAATTTGAATAGCAGACGTTTTTAAATCTGACTAGTGGGCGCCCAGTGGTCGACATTCGACCATAGTTAATGGATTTTTTAAAGTTTGAACTTTATTAGAGTGTTTTTGTCAAAGGGTATACTTCTATAATGAAAGGTTTTCATCATGGCTACTCAGTTATTTGCCATTTGCCATGATCTTTAATTATATAAACATTTTAAAAAATCTATGTGTAAATGAAAATTGAAATTAATTATAAATTTGAAACAAACACCACATGGTAAACCTCTCAAATTTTAAGCAAACACAATTTTACGAAAATAAAGAAATTTATCGCAACCCATGAAACAATTTTTAATTAATTTTACACGACACGATTTATGGTGATATTGAATTAAATGTAGTCTGTTCATTATGAGAAATAGGGATATGCCCAGTATCATCGTTTGGAAAAATAATGGATGCACAGTACAATCAAATGGTGAATCCAAGACAAAGACGTTTTTAATACTATCATTAGCTTTTGAAAATAAATTCTTTTTTGTTGATACATGAGGTTATTGTAACCGCGGAGGTCCAAGTCATGGATTACTTTTATGAACAAAGTCCTTATTTTGATTAAACAAAGTATTATTTGGCTCTTTTTTTATTAATTCATTATTTGAAGTGAGTTCACTATAGAAAATAATAAACATTACAATAATAGTTATATTTTATAATATCATTGTTGAATGTAGGATGAAATATGGTAATTAGAAAGTAAGAGTTAAAAATACATATAGTCGAGCATAGCAACCTGCTTTCTTCACAACCTTTTTTGAAATTCGTATTTATTGACGTCTGTCAAAATGTCTTTTATATGTACATGTGTGATATGTTCTGTAAAATTCGAGTAGTAGTGTCAGTAGTGCATATTTTAATTAATTTAATGTACTTCTAATGCATTTTATATAAAATAAACAACTTTCTGCACTTCTCCGCCATATAAACTTTAACTATGCCAATTTTCAAGTTCATCCGTTGACGGCAAATAGGTTAAAAAGGGGTACAATTTTTTTGCTTCACGTATTAATATATAGATAATATTGAAATATGAAGAGTTTCAAGGATGTCTGGTTAATTTTAATATGAGTTTAATTTAATTGTAACTTAAAATGAATCGTATAAATGATTATATTGATTACTAGCCTCTGACCAAGACTTCGTTCGCGTGGAATAGTTTCTGTGGGCTAATGCTAACATGCAGCGAAAGCTCTCAAGAGGAAAAATACCTCGATTTTGAAACATTCTTCATTGGTGCTCCGCGCCTATTGGTTTTAGCATGATGATATGTTGCCTATAACCATTCACGATAAATGAGCTATATAACATTGAAAGAATTTTTCAGATCGTACCAGTAGCTCCTGAGACCCCCTACAACGTCACAAACTTAACCTCTTTATAATATTAGTATAGATTAGTATTAGTATAGATTAGTATTAATATGGAAGAATAGATTAAAGAATAAAGAATTCTTAGCCGCTGCACTGTTCCATATAATTTTACCTTGCAATGTCAAATAGAGTAATCAATCGATTGACGATAATAAAAGATGGATAATCAATTTATTAAGTAAATAAAATAACAAATAAAGATATAAATATCTTAATTCCACGTTATTTTCTACTACCGTCTCGCTCCGGCTTCACATGGCTGTGGGATATTATAAGTGTTTAAACGATTTACTTTATTATTTATTAAAACGATATGTTGTAAAGGACTGTAGCTATCAAGTATGTCATCCTCTTTGGCAGACTTGTAGAAACTTTTGAAATATTGTAAATAGCATGTCGTTCAAACAATTGAACAAACAAATGAAATATCGCGTGCCTGTACAAATACCATATATGGTCATATAAATAAAGAGTCTGTCTAACGTACTCCGAGTATTATTACGCTGTCCGTGTCAGTCTAGATCTTGATGTAGTAGTAAGCCGTAGCTCCTACAGGACAATTTTGATCTACATTAAATCCCCAAGGTAACTAACATATTTTCTTAGACAAATGACAATAAACATATAAACAATAAACATATATCGTTGTCGACTTTTTTGTAGGCATTATTAAAATGTATAATGTCCTAGTATATTATTTTGATATGGCTCATATCGATTTATATAAGGCTCATAAGCGTTTCCAATTTAAATACAAGACAACTCCTTCAAGTTTATTAGATTACATTATTCATTTTATTTCTTTCGATTTATTCATAAATACCATATACATATGTTTATTTCTATTAATTAAAACCTAAACAGATTTTTCTTTCCTTAATTTAGATAAATAACTTTAATTTATGTAAACAAAATAGTGCTATAAACAGTTGCGAAATTTAAAATATTTAAACGCAATGTTATTGGTTTCACATCAATATAACATCGAATCTATGCATGGATAGTTACTTTTACGGTTACTGTTTTTTTTTGTTTTAGTTTTAGTAATGTGTAACTGTATAAGTTTAGTTGTTTTACGTTATGGCACCTCTTTAAATTTAATCTAATTACGCAAATAATCTTTTCCAAAAATGATACAATGTCTTCGGTAACTCCTAAAGTTAAAATAACTTATTTAAGTTATTAAAAAAATATATATTATTACTATTCTTAGAATTTAACGATAACGAACAGAAATAACCCTTAATTTATAATAGTATGGTTATACTGAACTTAATCTCCAAATGGTGTTAAAGCATAGTAGTCCGGTGAAGCTGTTAAGACCTTGCTAGGTAAACAGCGTAGTCAGATCGAAAAAAAGCGTTAAAGCATATAAAAAAATTAATTGTGTTAATTTGTTGTTTTTTTTTGTGTTAAGCTTTTTGGCACAAGGTTTGTATTAATTTAAGATCATTAGTGCGTTACTGTAATTTAAATTCGTTCTCGTTGCCTCGAGAGGAAATGTGTTCAGTAATATGAAACTCTCAAGAATAAATTGCGTTAATTAACAATAACTGGCGCTAACGTTAAAAAACTTTTGATTAATTGAAGAAGGCGGACAAAATGGTTATTATAAAGGAACATTGAAGTTAAAGGCCTCTTTTACTTGCTCGTGAAAGGAGATTTACACTGATTTCTGAATAGTTTAGTAATCAAAATTCATAGTACGGTTTGAAATACGAAATACGCGGCAGAGATTAATATGTCTTAACTTGTCGAAAAAATATTGAAGTATTCTATATAAAAGTGAAGTTTTTGTTATGGTTGTTTTATATTAATGTAATGAATTGTTGCAATGATTTGTTCATTGATTTTCCTATATAAATATTATAAATCAATAGAGATATGGGATTGTACGCACATCACGCAGAAACTATGAAATACATGTAGATAAAAAAAGTAATGTGTGACGTCTTAGATACTTGGTTCTTACCTAAAAAAGAAATTATCACGATACCTCCATATAATATAAAGTTATTACATTTCTAAGAAGCTATGATTCTTATGAGCATTCCGGTTTCAATCGGTTCAATCGGTATGACTCGCAGCCACAGGACCACAGTATGAAAATATGAGAGATATCTCATATTTATACTAATAAATACTATGATAATACTAACTACTACGACTAATAATTCAATGCACACGATGTCGCAAGTATAAGTTAGATAAAAATATTGCTACTGGTTTTCAAGCTTAATGCTGTTAATTCTTTTTTTTTTTTAATTGACATGATATTTTTTGATAGTTTCAGAGTTTACGACCTTGAAACAAACACATGGAAAACCGATGAACTATGACTTTTATAATACCGGTATATAGAGTTTTCTAAGATATTATTAACTTACAATAACTAATAAACGCTTCTTGTTAACATGTTAAATGTATAAAAATTTTTGTTAATTCTTCTAAAGAAAAATTAATAACAAGTATCGGAAGCTAAAATGCCGTCGTTGATTAAATCCATCGGGTTCTTTATCGTGTATCTGCTCATATTTTTTCAAGCTTAAATTCCTTAGGGCGTACTGTATGAAATACTTTCGCTTCAATTTCTAATATCTGAGATATTTCAAGAATGTTCATAACGGTTTGAAATTAATAATCCGATACAATATTATAGTCATAAAATTTATACAGGATGATACACATATACATATTAATTTTTTGAAGAAAAAATAATTCTTGAATTTATTTTAGACTAGCTGTACTCGCAGCTCCGCAAGCGTTTTGTTTTAAAAGAATTATTCAATTATAAAACTATGTACAATTATATAAATGATATTTAAAAACTATTGTAAGTACAACACACACGCTACTGACAGTAACATGTAACATGTAGATTAGATATATAGATACTAACCAACCATATAACTACCTCAGTGCTCACTTACACGGTACAAAGAACTAATGAAAAAATGACTTAAAATAGATAATGATATAATGTGCCAATATTGTTCATTAGTTTATGGTCTAATATCTATATATTAATACGTGAAGCAAATTTTTTGTATCCCTTTTTAACCTATTTCTCGTCAACGGGTGCACTTGAAATTTGTCATAGTTAAATTTTATATGGCGGAGAAGTGCAGAAAGCTGTTTATTTTATATGAAATGCATTAGAAGTACATTGAATTAATTAAAATATGCACTACTCACACTACTACTCGAATTTTACACAATATATACACACATGTAAATATAAGAAATTTTGACAGCTGTCAATAATTACGAAGTCCAAAGGAGGTTATGAAAGAGGTTGCTATGCTCGACTGTATGTATTTTTTAACTCTTCGTTCCAATTACCATTTTTCATCCTACATTCAACAATGATATTATTAAATATAACTATTATTGTAATGTTTATTATTTTTTATGGTGAACTCACTTCAAATGATGAATTAATAAAAAAATGAGCCAAATAATACTTTCTATAATCAAATAAGAATTTGTTCATAACAGTAATCCATGACTTAGACCTTCGCGGTTACAATGTTGCAATTCAACCTCATGTATCAACAAAAAGTAATTTATTTTCAAAAGCTAATGGTAGTATTAAAAACGTCTTTGTCTTTGATTCACCATTTGATTGTATTGTGTATCCATTACTTTTCCAAACGATGATACTGGGCATATCACTATTCCTCATAATGAACAGACAACATTCAATTCAATATCACCCAGTAATATCATCCCATGGTGTCCTGTAAAATGAATTGAAAATTGTGTCGTGGCTTGTGATAAATTTCTTTATTTTCGTAAAATTATGTTCGGTTAAAATTTGAGCTTTACCACGTGGTTTTTGTTTCCAATTTATAATTAATTTTCATTTTCATTTACACAATTTTTTTTTATGATTATATAAGAAAGATCATGGCAAATGGGAAATAACTGAGTAGCCATTAGAAATACCTTTGATTATAGAAGTATACCCTTTGATAAAATAACTCTAATAAAGTTCAAACTTCAAAAAATCAATTAACTATGGTCGAATGTCGACCACTGGGCGCCCACTAGTCTTATTAAAAATACCTCTTCTATCTTCAAGACTACTGATAATAATTATTATATTAAATTGTATACTATGAATCTGGTGAAGTCTTGAATCTTGCATATATGTAAATCATGACATAATATTTTATATACTAAAGCGTGGTAAATACGCACATGTTTTCAGTGAACAACATATTTTTGCTAAATTTCATACGGACCAAGTCGTGGGTAACAGCTAGTAAAAAATAGAATAACCTCAATTACTATCTATAAGGTTCGCTGTCTACCAATGAAAGTCCCGTGAACATCTGTCTAACAGTTTTGTAGAAATTTTTGTGGGCGAAAACACGGTTAACAGCTATTATCAACAAAAATTACCTAATTTACTTTCATAAAGTCATTTATCTGCCAGAAAAAGTCTCGTAAAAACTGGTCTAACCGTTACGGAGATAGCACTGCGGGTGAAACCACGGTTAATAGCTAGTATAAACTAAAAATTGCCTAAATTATTTTTTATAAGGTCAGTTATTTTTCAGTGAAAGGCTCGTAAAGATCTTTTTAACCATTTTGGATATAATACTGCTAGCGTGACCACTGTTACCAGCTAGTATAAACTAAAATTGCTTGAATTACATTTTATAAAATCAGCTGTCTGCCAATGAAAGTTTCGTGAAGATCAATCTAATCGTTTTGGAGATAATACTGCGGGCGAAACCACTGTTAACAGCTAGTATATACTAAAATTGCTTAAATTACTTTTTATAAAATCAGCCAATGGAAGTTTCGTAAAGACTGGCTTAATCGTTTTGGAGATAGTACTGCGGGCGAAGCCACGGGGAAGTGCTAGTGTAAATTAAAATAACTCGAATTACTTTTTATAAAGTCAGCTACTTGCCAATCAAAGTTTCGTAAATATCGGTCAAACCGTTTTGGAGATAGTAAGTACTACAGGCAAAGCCACGGTTAACAGCTAGTATAAACTAAAATTACTTGAATTATTACTTTTTATAAAGATAGCTATCTGCCAGTGAAAGTTTCTCGAAGATCAGTTTAACCGTTTAGAGATAGTAGTGCAGGCGAAGCCACAGTTAACAGCTAGTCTAAATTAAAATATGCTAAATTACTTGTATGATATCCGTTATCTATCGGTGAACATTTTGTGAAAATCGGTCCATCCGTTTTGGAGATAGCATTACAGACGAAGCCACAGTTAACACTTAGTCTAACCCATCCGTTCATACTGAAACTAATAACAGCTTCAGCGTTTCTCTACCACCCACAAAACGCTATTAGCAAAACTAGAATAGCTGTGTACATCTAATATTTATATTTTATGTTAATATTATGCAGTCCACTAAATCTTTGATTAATTGATAAACTGTATAAAAATGTATATAATTCTTGTGCAAATAAAAGTGCAAACCAGACTAATGATAATAATTTCAATTTACAAATTATGTTTAAATGAATTACACTATAATTAATTAAGAAATTTAAAACAGAACACAGTTATTCTTTTGAGTTTTCAACTGTCAGTAGTTCGTATGAGTGCCTCGATTTTCTTAATTCCGTGTTACAAAGGTATTTCGTATATATTATAGTAGGCTATTATATTTATTTATCTGCATCATTGTGAGACGTTTGTGAACTCACTAAATCATATTATAAATCTCACTCCGTTGTTCTACTGGGAATCAAAAACTTTGTAAGCAAATTGCCGAACACTCAGCCCTGAAGCTATTTCCAATAATCGACCAAATTTATTTCAATTTATCTCTTATTTGATCCAGGCTTTTTATTTTTTGATAAGTATGTATTATAAGAAATCTCTGAAAATAAAACAAAATTATATAAACACAGAAAAAATGGAATAAAATTATCGAAACACGCAATTGAGGTAGAAATTGGGCATAGTTAAATAATTAAGAGATGATTATGGAGTTTTTAAAAATAAATTAAAATAAAAAAAGAATCGAGTAAACTGTTCCCTTGAACCAATTCAATTCCAAACATCTCATCTAAAAAAATACGTACAAACTAACAAAGTATATCCAGTGAAACATTTCTTCGTGTATAATTATTTTCTCTTGTTGTAAAATCGGCGTAAAACAAGATGACCGACTTTAATATTTCTTACCTAGGGGAAAAATTTATACAAAAACGCAAGTCTACGAATATAAACAAAAGGCTAATCGGGCGAGCTGACAGCGTCCCGAGTATTATGAAATATTTCTCGTCAATATTAGATAAGGCTACGTATTTCCCGCCGAGTCGCTTCCCTTTACGGGCACGGCGCTATCAGCACGATAAGCGGCAAACGAGCCTGCTCCCGAGAAAACCGCTATCATTTTTTATAACGCAATATGCCGCTCGTAAATAGTCTGGAGCCCTTTAGGTTATTCGCTTTTGTCTTAAAGAAGATTCTGGAAGACTTAACAAGTGTCTGGTTATTGGTTCATACTTACATCGAACTATTGTTTTGTAAGCCAGTATTCCAATTAGGGCTTTTAGTTTTTATATTGTAGCTGAAGAATCAAAAGTTTATTGTAAACGAACCAAATCAGTTGGAAACTTAAAATGATCATGGTGTCCTCCTTGACGTGTCCGTCAACAGCAAACCTATTTAATTGGCTTGCAAAATCAGATTTTATTTTAAAAGTACAGTTACAAGGCGCACAGTGTAACTGACCGAAGCAATTTAGGAGATAGAAGTATGAAGGCTTGGGACAGTTCTTTGCGGAGAGGCATTTTGCATCAAGGTTGTGCAGTCGATGTTTCTCGAAAGTTTCTACTGCCTTTTTACCAGAGTTGTGCCATTCTGACCTCTGTTACGCAAGCTCTTCGCACTTTTCAGATGCGGTGAAATGGCGCTTAGTCACATCTTTGTAGCGAAGGTACTGGATCCCAGGGCCGCGCTTTTCATATTTCCCCTGTGAATAAAACAGAAATAGACAACCTGGAATCATTCATGCGTACAATGTGACTGCACTATCCCAGTTGGCGTGCTATAAGCAACAACTCTATTCCAGTGAGCCCAGTATGCCGTAGGATTTCAGAGTTCAGTATGGTCTTGTCATTTCAGACGAAGTATCGATCGTAAGTATCTCATGTGAAAGACAATAAGATTCCTTATCGCTTTTATACACCAAATATCAGAGGCATTATGTGTTTATATGCATATACATGAATTTATTTTGATTATTAAATTCATATTATTATCATGAATATTTACTACTCAATTATGTGGGCACGTCCGCGAGATATAAAAAATATGTTTTTAGTATAATTTTATTAATATTAAAGATTACAGAAGTTTCTGCTGCTCTGGTGTGAGATAATAGTCCAATTAAACATGATCCAAACGTTGTGACTACTGCTCGAAGTCTGAGCGAATAGTATTTAATATGTAAAGAGGATTTCACTATCCCAATTCTTTGTATTGCATATATATTTAGTGCTGTTTGTGCCCGAAGTGTCGCAATGGTTATAAGTTATATTGCAACTTAGTTTCCAGGCGGTTTTCAGGTACTGTGACGATGTAACAATTCTAATTAACTATTATACCCGATTAGGCCTCCCACGGCAGCGGCTCAAGCCTAGGTTCGATCCCTCGGTAGGGAGCCCTTGAGTGCGTTGCTTGCGCGATACGGTGACACACAAATTTACATCACTGCTACAACACTACACGATCACCCCCACACACGTACACGCCTACACGCTTACATATGAATGTGGAAGGGTTTACTTTTTTCCCTTATCGAACTGAAAAACTCTCAATTTTCCGATAATAAATATATGGAGGAGTTGTTGAGGCGTGTATGCTTGGTACACATATACGTTTCAACAACTCATACACATATGAATAGTTAGCTAGGTTAGCTGAGATAGGTCGCGATTTTGCATGCAACAGGCAACAGCCAAGCCGAGGTGTGCCGTGCACCCTTGAGCTGGTTGCCATAACGAAATCGGCTGAGTGCCTTAAGCGCTCGCCTTAGTAGTCTGCTGAAGCTGTTAAGACCTTGCTGGGTCATTAGCGTAAACATTTCGAAAAAAAAAAAAAAAACTTAACTATTATGCCTTTCGGATGCCTTTTGTAGGTGGTAGAGTCACGCTGAAACTATTGTTGATTGCTTCAGCATGAATAGATCGGCTAGCACCCTCTCACAGAAAACCGACGTGAAGTAATAGTGCTTGCATTGTTGCGTTTCGTTTGGTCAATGAGAACGCCGGAGACCTACTTCCCCTACCCTCCGCTCTCCTCTCCTCCTCCCCCTTTCAGCCATTCCCTCCAAATACAGGCTAGTAACACACTTGCGACTCTCCAGGTGTTGCTAGTGTCTGTAGTCAGCGGTGACCACTTAACATCAGGTGATACGCCTATTCGTTTGCCTCCTATGATATAAAAAAAATATTTTTTTAAAAAGAGAAAAATTGCAAAGATTGGACAATTGAACATTTTCGAAAACCTTTCTGTATTTCTCAAATTATTAGAAAATTCATAACATTAACGGCTCATATTAATATCTATCAGTAATTACTACAGTTCAATAAAAAGTTTAAGGTCGTAAAGTTAACTGCTAAGACATTTATTAATCTTATTTCTTTTCAAGATGATACGAAATGAGTTATGATATTCGGGGTTAACTCTATATATTCCTTTCCAAAATAAATAATATGCCCAATTTATCTTTCTGTTTCTACAGTTAAGATTTCACGATAGTGAGTTATATCATTAAAGTTTGTTTTCTTCTTATTTGACTAAGTTATTCTGGTATAATCAAGACCTTACTTCAGGTAACATTAAGTGCGACAAAATGTTCAGCTAAGTAAATTTTATTAAGTAAAGACTTTTAAAAATCCACGTATGCGAGATGCTCTGAAAGAATCTGAAAATCGTTGCAAGAAAAATAATTACGTATTTATGAAGAAGACTTTTAGTGTTGTTCTTATCAAATTTTTTTCTAATGTTATGATGTCACATTAGTTGGTATTTTCTTGAGTATTGGAAAATGTACATTATATTATCTAGTTCGTTAGTCAATTATCAATATCATTGGATATTGTCAAATGTACATTTTTTGGTGGTAGAGTCACACTGAAGTTATTGGTTTCACTGGTTTCAGCATGATGGGTCGGCTTACTTGGGCTTGTACCACTATCCCACAGAAAACCGGCGTAAAGTAACAGTGCTTGTATTAATGCGTTTCGTTCGGTCAGTGAGAGTACCGAAAGCTCAAGTCCTTCTCTTCCCATCTCCTCCCTTTCCACTCTTCCCAAACACTGGCTGGCAAGGCACTTGCGACTCCCTTCGTGTTGGTAGTGTTTATGGCCGGCGGCGATCACTTAACATCAGGTGACCCGCCTGTTCGTTTGCCTTCTATGATATATAAATAAAAGACATTTGCAGTTTTACAGTAAAAAATCCAATCATTCTATTAGAAATGTCAAAGTGAAATGTTACCGAATGCATTAAACCGTAGGTTAGTTTGTTGTAGTATTGAAGTTAAAATCTATCTAAATGTTTTCTATTATAACCGCTTGGGGATTAAATTCAAACAAAAATGCTATTAACAATTTGTGTGCTCAATATAATAACAACATATATTATCTTTGGGGCTGCTGTTATTTTTATTGCTTGTGCGATGTTTGCGTAGATCCTACGATGTAGTTTGGTGCTTTCATATCAAAAGAGCTGCATTATTGCTTTGTAGATATCGTGAAAATCATGTAAAGTTTAAGAAACCACCTATAGTTAAATTAATATAGTATTTAGATATTGTCCAACTCTCCTTTCAAATATATTTTATTTTTAATCTAAGTCATTGAGTAATTTGTTAGTATACCAGCTGTGCCCGCGACTTCGTCTAGTTGGAACGTTATATAAAAACAGTGATTAATAAAATCATGTGAATGTACTAAGTCTATTTACTTAACTAGCTTTCTTTCGTACTTACGCCGCGTCGTAATCAAAATTACAATAACTTTTGATAGAGTGAACCGATTTTAATGAAACAAAGACTAAGTTATTCTAGAAGATATGCTTTATGAATTTCTTGGTACGGTTTTAGTGTGAATCCAGTATTTTAGAAGTGATGCCTGTTCAGACAGATAGATCGACATTTCAAAAAATGTTCGAAATGTATTTTATTACTTATTCCTAGACATCTGTAACAATTTTTTTCAGGAGATTCGTAAAAATACAGCCACATTAGATTTACATTTTTATTATAAGTATAGATAGTTTATTTCTATTTAAAGAACCAACATTGTCTAAAAAGAAGTGAAAATTAATTTGTTTTGTCCATCCTTCACATTTAACTGATTGGACTGATTTTAATGTTTACTAGAGAAGTCGTTTATACCGTGGAATTTAAGATATACAGGATGACATTTTTTAATGTCACCTGTAACGAAAGTACTCTAAATAATAGAGATAGCAAATTTTACTCCACAAGATGTTATCAAAGATTACTGGAAATGAATTTGTTAAAAGAATAAATTTGTGTATCCAAGAAAATGGAACCCATTTCAAGCAAATAATTAGTTAGTTTACCATGTTTTCTGTAAATAATTAATTAATTGAAGATTTTTAGAGAGATTTCATCTTTGTGATTGACACTAACGATCGATGCAATAAAATTACAGGATGTAATTTATACAGATTTTAGTTTTAGATTTACGAAAATCTTTGAATGCAGTTTTATTTCTTTTCAAAAATAAAAAAATGTTACTTTGGAGTAAAATTTGCTATCTCTATTATTTAAAGTACTTTCCCGTCAGGTGGCATAAAAAAAAAAAAAAAAAATTCAACCCTGTATAGGGCCAGCAACAACTACATATGAATATAAATGTGTGCTTTTGATGTAGCTAAGAAATTATTTTATTCTATGTTTTTGAAGGGAAACACTCCAATACTGTAATAGAACTGAGTCGTACGTAACGCAACACATGTTATTGCGTGTTCCACGTCAAGCTGTCATTGTGTGACGAATCACGTGAGCTCGTAACCTGACTAGTTTGCGCACTTCAACGAACCCGCCACGCCGGAAAGAGGGTAACATTTTCCTTTCACCCTGTTTCATATTTTTGTAAGGGTAATATATAATGTACAATTTTTGACCTGCTTCTTGTATAACACTTTCGTATAATATAAAATAGCATTGTGTGTAATGTTTTGTAGGCATTGTTATACGTTACATTTAATTTTTTTCTGTATCTCAGCTATTCCAGTTCTTGAAAAGCTAAGGTTTGAAAGCATAACAAACAACTTCAGTGTTATATAGCTCATTTATCGAGGAAGGTTATAGCCTATATATCATCACGCTAAGACTAATAGGAGCGGAGCACCAATGAGGAATATTTCAAAATCGGGGTTTCTTTCCTCTTGAGAGCTTCCGCTGCGTAATAGCGTTAGCCCAAAGTAACTATTCCTCGCAAATGAAGTCACGGGCAGAGGCTAGTTTTAAATAAGCACGGTGCTTGTAACTAAGCTATTAAAAAATATTGAATTCTACATCGTAGTTCTTGCGTGATGGGCGCATTACTACATACTACTGTTATGTTATTCATATATAAAATAATATTTGTATTTTACGTATATTTATTCGTATTGATATCCATAGGTTGAGAGCGAAATACTATCTTAATCTATTTGCGAACAAGTTTTGATCTCTAGAGATACAAGTTTTCACTCGTGAAAGTACTTTTATCAGCGTTATATCCTCTAGGGAAATCTACACTCACTGCGATCTACGACTTCTGATGAAATAATATAAGAACTTGCTTTTATTTATGGCCATTTATAGCATCGTATTCTTCAGATTTGTGTTTCATATTGATATACCTGTATAAGTTTAGCTTTATTAATATGTTATCATTGTGTTTTGTGGTTCGTATCCCAATACTATTAATTCGATAATGAGTTTATTTGTTTTAATGCCTTAATTACTTACAGAAAAGATTATAGGGTACTTACTTTTCATCTAAAAAAAGTATTGTTTTCGAAAGATAGGTTAAAGGTAACTTTAATGCGAGCGAAAGCAATTATTCACTTTCTAGTATGCTTTTTCAAACTTTTTCTTTTTGCAGTTTTACTTCTTTTGGTGCGTTAGGGAAAAATGATGAGAGTAAATTTTACGATGCGCGCACACACCTTCACAAAAAACCGACACCCCGAAGTTATTACGATGCGCGCGTACACCGTCACGAAAAACCGACACCCTACAATTATTACGATGCGCGTGCACACCGTCAGGAGAACCTGAAGTTAGCTATAGTCAACATTTTGTTTGTATTTCTTTGTATTAAAACTTTCAATGTATTAAATACCTTTTTTCTATTGTTAGTATCGTTTTATCTACAAACGTAGAATAAGGTGAAAGATAAAATTTTTGAAAAGATTTTTATCTTGTTACGCCAAAGAAGTATAACTTCTAACGCGTGTACATAAGTACACACACACACACTCTTTTCTATTATACGATCCATGTCCTGCCCATTATAAACAACAAAAACTCACATAAATTCGTTTATTGATTTTTATTTATTTAGATTTTGAATTTGTTTGTTTTATCCTGTCATTTGATTAATTACGAGGTTAAAACTGAATTTTCACCTTAAACGTAGTGCGGGTAATATATTACGGAAGGCAAAATGTTATTACCACTACGGAATAGTCGTTTATAAATTGACAAAAACATTATTCAATAATGGTGTAGACGGTAAATAATAACAGAATCGAATTAATTAAAGTAATAAATTTCTCCAACGAACCGTATTTCTATAAACGAAGCGGCGAACCGATGTTACAGTTCGTTACTTATTGAAAATTTACATAAAACGATTGTAATTGAAATAAGGTCGGGTTAAAACTTTGATTAGTTTTAGTTCGCAATATTAGAAAAAATATGTTATCAAGGTAAAAATCTAATAATCTAGATCTAATATCCATCTTCTTTTTCTTGATTTGGCTTCGCAGAAGCATTTGCCAGTGTCAATGTTTACAACATATTTTATTCAAGAAGTATCATGTGATTATTTCAATGTTCCAACAAGATGGTGGCTTCCTTGTTAGAACTTCCGAGGGAGTTTTTGTGATATCTGAAAATTCATAGTCCGTGGTATTATTTTCCATTCATTTCACTTATGCACAATAATCAAACTGTATTACGTAAAACACCACCAATCTTACAAAATGTAGAGTCAAAGAATACAAGATTATGAATATAATATAAAAGCCACTACATGACACACCAAAATTCTTCTAAAAATCGATTAAAGAATACATAAAAACAACTTATATTGACAACTTCAGAATTGGCAGTATGGATTAATTCCTTCGCCTGTCCTATTGGACGAATATTATTACTACAACATCTATGGAATGTGAAAAAAGATTAAGGTACAAGAAATAGTTTGTATATGTATGTTATATGAAGGATTTTACGAAAAAGTTTTTACTTGGGTTTGAATACTTGCTTCCTTAATAATATAAATGAGAAGATGAGTTTTTTTGTTATTCTTTTACACCTAGTACTTAACTGATCTTTATAAAATTTTGGATACGACGTGTCATGGCTACAAAAGAGATAGAGTTACTATTCATCCAGAAAATATGTTGTGTTCCGAGGGATATATTAAATTACATTAATCAAAACGAAGCTACGAGTAAAATTTAGTAATATATATATAGTCCTTCTCATCGATATCGATGACGGCGACTCCAAAACGTTTCATTTCTATCAAACGTGGACCCTAATGTGACTTGCGAAACCAAACTTGCTCTTGAAAACCCGATCACATACAGAGCACTAGAACTGGCCATTTTTATTATATGTTTACGTGTAAGAAGGCTTCGATCTGTCTTTTAATACTTGGCATTTTTCGTCAATTATTTGCAATCAGTTAGCCCCAAACTTAGCAACACTTCTAAAGATGGTAGAGCGCCAAGACGACCGTTGTAAAGCGGGATCCTCCCAACACGTATAATCAACTAGTAATTTATACTAGTGGGCTCCCAGTGGTCGATATTCGACCATGGTTAATTGATTTTGTAAAGTTTGAATTTTATTAGAGTTCTTTTGTCAAAGGGTAATACTTCTATTATCAAAGGTTTTCATCATGGCTACTCAGTTATTTGCCATTTGCCATGATCTTTAATTATATAAACATAAAAAATCTATGTATAAATAGTTTGTTCATTATGAGAAATAGTGATATGCCCAGTATCATCGTTTGGAAAAGTAATGGATCCACAGTACAATCAAATGGTGAATCCAAGACAAAGACGTTTTTAATACTACCATTAGCTTTTGAAAATAAATTCTTTTTTGTTGATATATGAGGTTGAATCGCAACATTGTAACCGCGGAGGTCTAAGTCATGGATTACTTTTATGAACAAACTTCTTATTTGATTATACAAAGTAATATCTGGCTCATTTTTTTATTAATTCATCATTTGAAGTGAGTTCACCGTAAAAAATAATAAACATTACAATAATAGTTATATTTTATAATATCATTGTTGAATGTAGGATGAAAAATGGTAATTAGAACGTAAGAGTTAAAAAATACATATAGTCGAGCATAGCAACCTTCTTCAAAATTTTTTTTGAAGTTCGTAATTATTGACGGCTGTCAAAATGTCTTTTTTATTTACATGCGTGTAAATGTTGTATAAAATTCAAGCAGTAGTGTGAGTAGTGCATATTTTAATTAATTTAATGTACTTCTAATGCATTTGATATAAAATAATATTTCTGCACTTCTCCGCCATATTAAACTTTAACTATGCCAAATTTCAAGTTCACCCGTTGACGGGAAATAGGTTAAAAGGGATATTTTTTTTGCTTCACGTATTACTGTATAGATAATATATAGATATGTAATTATGGACACATAAGCTTAATATATAAAACTAGCTGATTCCCACGCCTTCGTCTGCGTCTTACATTATCTCAGATGTCTTGTTATATCTTAAAGGTATTAGATAGTTCCCAGGCAGCTTGACTTTTTCCAACACTTCCAAAATGTCTCGTTACATTTCATACAATTTACAAAAAACCTTGACAAATTATATACACAATTCTTTCTAATGACTCTTTATCCATTAATAGAAACCGCATGAAAATCGACTCAGTAGTTTTTGAGCTTATCGCGAACAAGATGGATAGACAGACGTAGTGGATGACTTTGTTGAGAAATGTGTCGATTTTGTTGCGATTCAGCAGCAATTAGCTAATGGAAATTTAATCTATGATGTTTTTTTGAATTGACTTATGAGCACCTATATATTGAGTTTCTTTTTATATCCAACCTTATTGGAATATTTTGAAACGTCTTCTCTATCTTTGTGAATTTTTAACTCTTGTGCAGTCGAAGCAATGCTTGTCAGACTCTACGATATCCATGACTTTATTGGCGTTCGCTACAATAGTATTTCCAAAGCTTTTTTTTTTCGAAATGTTTACGCTATTGACCCAGCAAGGCCTTAACAGCTTCACCGGACTACTGGTTTCCAGAGCGTTGTGCATCTTTGATATTATAATCATCGGAACGGAATCGATAAAATCAAACTTGCGCATAATTGGCTGTAATAGTGTCAGAACCATAAAAACTATTGATATTTTCAGCCACCTCACTTGAGTGTTTGCCTTTATCCAAGAGAAACAGTAAAATATGCCTTTTTCTTTATGCTAACGTCCATCTTTGACTCAACAAATTTCAGAATCAACGACAAAGGTGTATAGAACTTTTATTATAATAAAAGTTTTTTTAGTACAAAATCTTGTCTTTCTAATTCCCTGTAGTATATATGAATAATAATAATGATAATCAATAAATGAATTTCTGTTTACTACGTCTATATATCTATCAGAACTAAGTATATAAAACAGGTGGATAAGAGATGGCAAGAAACGTTTTTAATATAAGTTTACAGAGTTATATAAAGGCAGATGTAATTCAGAGAGAGGCGGTATAATCTTAAGTAACACAACAAAAATGTATGACATCTCATCACGTTTGTCTGAATCTCCATAAACAAAGCGCGTGCTGTGCAATATAAGGCCGCCCATAGTGCCTGGAGTTATTTCTACTTTCCTTTGCCAAAGACACGCAATCTAAAATGAACCCTATGCTTAAACAAATACAAATTAAACTCTAATACTATATAAAGCTATAGACTTATTTAACGTTCGGTACGTACCATGTGACACACGCAAATTGTAGTGGAAAGAGCAATGATCGTAAATTGGAAGTAAATTGGCTTTATTAAACCGGAGAAATCTATTTTAGCAGTAATACAAATGTATGATCATAAAGTCTTATTTTTTATTGTAGCATGACTACAACAGAGAGAATAACACAGGCACTGGTATTTTTGAAAACGGGACTCTTAACACATTAAATGATGTCTTCAGTCTCCTTTCCGTGGCGGTTTGTATCCGTCTTTGGATTTCGATAGACTCTTTTTCTCCATAGAGAGAACTGCAATCTATCCTGCCTAATAGAGTTGGCCATTAGCCATCCACTTCTTCTGACATCTTTTGTATATTATGGAAATCCCGTATGAAAATGCTAATGATGGCACTAATACTAGCAGTATTATGTTGTTAAATTACCGTGTTCAGTCAGCTATGAGTTTGTCGAGAATGTTACTTCCTTCTGCAGCGTTATGTGGAGATAGAATTTCTTCCTTGGTGTTAGCGGGGCTTATGTTTTAATAAAATCTCAACGACTGTCATTTCTACAAATGTTGTCAAAATGTAATCTTTGTCGCGCTGTATTATCACTATCCGTTCTGTTTAGGTAAAAGGAATGTAAATACATATCTCTCGTTACGGCGTTGGCACGGTTGCCATCTAGGGATCGGGTAAATGATACAATGGAGGCTGATACAATACTGATTAGATACAGACAGACCATCACTCTGCTTCATTCGTGTATATACATTGATACTTAAAAACTGCACGTCTAAGCCCGCATGGCTGGTATTATACATTTTGCGTGGTAGTCGTAGTTCAATCGAACACTAATGCCAAGTGCTATCCCTCTGCCAATTAGGATTTATATTGTATATCAAGTAGCTTATAAAACCACACGTACCTACAAAATATAATAAATTATATGATCTTCATGTTTGATACTCGCAATCGTATATTTATTTCCACAAATAAATTAAATGTTCTAGCTATTAGCAGAGAAGTCATACGCGTCGAATTTAGCAAAATATTTATTGTTCAGTGTAAATTTGCACGTGGAGTGTGCTTGGTTCTGGATACTATCTTTATATTTTGTTATATTTGCGTAGAAGCATAATCATTTTTCGCAAAAGTAACCTACGTAATTCTGCCAGAGAAAGTGTCGTCAAAATCGGTTCCGAAATTAAGCTGAACTAACAGACAGAAAATAAAAAAAATATTTAAAAATGTTTTTTTTTTTAAATGTGATAACGTTTTAGAAATCTATGAACGTCGGCTGCATGTACGAAAAAGCATGACTCATCGTCACGTTCCGCTTGAGCCGATCGTGTAAGCGTGAGCGCGGAACAAGCGATAGAGAGGCGTGATCGGCCTAAGCGTTCGGCTTGTGACCCATTTATTTCTCTTAATTTTCTTTTTACTATATTTTGACATAACCTACAAACACTTCAATTTCATTTATACGTATCTATACTTAATATTATAAAGCTGAAGAGTTTGTTTGTTTGTTTGTTTGGTTGAACGCGCTAATCTCAAGAACTACCGGTCCGTTTTGAAAGTTTCTTTTAGTTTTAGGTAGCTTATTTATCGAGGATGGCTATAGGCTACATATCATCACGTTGAAACCAATAGGACCTGAGCACTAATGAAGAATGTCTCAAAATCGGGCTATTTTGGAAGCTTCCGGTGCGTGTTAATGTCAGTATTATATGCATTGCCATGGTAACGCGATAACATTCTATCGTAAATATTTTCATGGTTTATTTTGTGTTCCTATTCAAAAAGTTTATTCTACATTACTTTTGATTCCAATTTTTAATTATATTATGGTACGTTAATATCGGAAACATTTCTAAAGTTTATTTTGTGTTGCTATTCAAAAAGTTTAGTAGTAATAATATTCGACCAATAAGATAGTCGAAGGAATTAATTCATACTGCCAATTCTGAAGTTGTCAATATAGGTAGTTTTCTTCTATGTCCAAGATAATGTAAAGGTATAAGAGCCAAATACTCTATATAATATTTCGTAAATTTTTATTTTCTTAATTTTCAAGACCACAGAATTCATGCTCCATGGTATTACTTTTCTTTCATTTCACTTATGCACAATAAACCAACTATATTACATAAAACGTCACCAATTTAACACAATATAGAGATAAGTAATACAAGATTATGAATAAAATATAAAATCCATTACATGACAGACTAAGATACCGCCAAAAACTCCTCAAAAACTTTATTTCTACGTTAGTTTTGTTCCCAATTTTTGATTTGTGATATATTACATGTAATAAAAGTTAAGTGAGTGTATTTTATATTAGAAGTATATGTGATTCAACAAATATCATTTTTTTTAAATTCTATCGATGTGTCTGTTTTGTTATTTGTTCCGGGTAATCTCCGAAACGGCTAGACCTATTTGAAAGTGAATTTTACGGGCAAATAAGTAACTAATTAGCTGTTTATTTTAAGCTTGCGGGTTCAGCAGACGTTGCCCGCCCTGATAATAAGACAAACTATACCTATACCTTGCCCAAGAATCATTTTATATATTGGTGAAAACGACATGAAGATGCGTTCTGTAGTTTTTGATCTTATCGCGAACATACATATAAACAATTTTACACTATGTAGTGATAAACTGTTATCCGGGCATTCGTCATTCGTGTGACGTGCGCTGTACTGGACTCCAAGAATAAATATATATGCCAAAAAGGCAGCAAACAGGCTGACGGCCCACCTGATGGTAAGTGGTTACCATCGCCTATGAACAACTGTAACACCAAGGGCATCACTGTTGTAATTGAAAGTCATGTTTATATGTGATTTAAATTATAGCAAGGTATGATAATAACTTAATTATATAAACACTATGGACATATTATATCTATATAATAAAAGGTTTAACACATATTGTTCGATAATGTATAGCTTAATATTTTCATTACTTTCTTATATAGTGTAAGTGAGCACTAAGGGTGATATACTAGAAGAAGAAAAAAGGGCTGTACATCAAGGGACATCGGTATACATGGCGAAACAAAATCCTTCTATATTAATGAGTACCTAACTATGCAGAATAAAACTTTATTTAAAGCCGCAAGAAATACTCGTTCTCAGTTGGGGTTTCAATACTCATGGGTGAGAAATGGAAAAATATTCATCAGGAAGAACGATACATCACCACCCTATCAAATCAAGACAGAACGAGTTTTAATGGCATTGAAGGAAAAAAATATAATTCGCCATTAAGGTTGAGATTCATTGGTCGTTTATTCTACCCTCTTAAAATTTATTGTAAGCTAAGCATTATTGAATACTATTTTAGATATATGATTCGTATTATGTCAATATTTGTTATTAACAAAACTGTAACTCCACATCTATCAACACATATCTCACATACACATAATCACAATACTCACAGTAATCTCAAGTTGCATTTGTATATTAACATTTTTCGTAGAGTTTATGTTTTGCATTTTAGATCTACCCCGGTAAATATAGTATGTATATCAGCTGCAATGTATTGTGGTTATATAATCACGTCATTTGTTTGTAGTTGTACATTTCATATAAAACATTTAATAAGCTGCGTTGGCTTGTACAATTTAATTTTTATTTCATGTTATATAAAATTCAAAATTTTCAAATGTCAACACTGTCTTCATAATTGTATTAATTTATTTAAACTCTTTGAACTACAATCCGTATTAAGAATTATCGTCTTTCTCTTATCAAGTCATGGCTTTATCTGTTTATTATCAGAACGCTAGGAGTATTCGTGGTAAAACCATTGAATTCAGGCAAAGCTTACTGACTTCTGACTTTGATATGGTGGCTATAGTTGAAACTTGGTTACTGGATGGTATTTACGATACTGAAATTTCAGATAACCGCTACGATGCCTTTAGGTGCGATCGCAACCCCGCAACTACAGGTCATGCTCGTGGTGGAGGTGTAATGATTCTCACTAAGCGTGAGCTTGGCGCGACAATCGGCGTTAATATCTCGATATCGCACTCTGCACACTTTGAAGCAATACACATTATTCTACCGGCAAGATTAATTAATACAAAAGTAGATTTACATGTGGTCTGTGTTTACCTTCCCGGTACTCGCTCTTCACGAGACCCTATCCTCGATAGTTTCACACTTTACTTAAATGATATTTTCAATCATTCTGCTAGTGACAATTTCCTGCTGATTGGCGATTTTAATTTCAATGCACTTCGTTGGTTTGGAACTCCTGGACAGATATTAAGTTATAGAGGCTCCCTGGAGGGTTCCTCTCAACATTTTTATGACCTGGTCTCGGAATTTGATCTGGGCCAGTACAATCATATCGCCAATGATAATTCAAAATTCTTAGATTTGGCATTTAGCAGCAGATATACAGAAATCATGCGCGCTGATTCGCCTTTGATATGTGAAGATTTACCTCACCACCCAGCTCTTGTCTTGATCCTTCCAGAATTGCAAATTAAACCGATTTATGAACCTCCTAAATATATTATTCTTTATAATAAAGCGGATTATGAGGCTATATGTGAAGAGATAAGGAGCATTAATTGGGAGCAGGAATTACTTCCACGTAATGTGGATGACGCTGTGGCTTATATGGACTCGGTGATATCTAAAGTAATCCAGGATTTCGTACCTAGTTGGAAAATACTTTCAAATAAATATCCTCCCTGGTACAGTAAGTCTCTCGTCAAAATAATGAATGAAAAATCCAAATATCACAAATTGTGGAAACAAAATGGGAATCCACGCGATTACGACACCTTTGCTTTACTTCGAAAAAGACAAAAACGTGTTCAGAAGACTTGTTGGTGAAACTATTTAATTAAATGCGAAGAGTCTATCACTAAGTACCCTAAATCCTTTTGGCGATATGCTAATCAATTAAAAGGTAGTATTAACATACCAAAACACGTAACTTTCAAAGGTACTTCTTATCTAGAAGTATCAGAGATTTGCGAGGCCTTCTCCGATTATTTCGGATCAATATACAGAAAAGTAAATGCTGCAAACGATGACGAATTTGCCATCTCCATAGAAAATTGTGTTGCTATCTCGAAAATAACTGTAACCAGAGACCAGATTATAAATCTCTTAAAGTCACTAGACCCTAGCAAAGGCCCTGGTAGTGACGGCATAGCTCCTATCTTTGCTAAAAAATGTGCTGCGGTTTTAGCGGACCCATTGACCATTATTTTTAATAAGTCACTAAATGTAGGAGTTTTTCCGAGTAGATGGAAGGAAGCCTTGATTGTACCCATTCACAAAGGTGGCTCAAAAGTTAAAATTGAATCATATAGACCTGTGTCTATTTTACCAGTATTTGGTAAGTTTTTTGAACTTATAGTACACAATCAAATTTACTCTCTCTTAAAAAGTTGTATTCCTGACAACCAGCATGGTTTCATGAAGAGAAGATCCGTAGTTACAAATCTTGCGTGTTTTACAGATTATGTCATTGAAGTAATGGACAAGGGTATACAAGTTGACACGATTTATACTGACTACGCTAAGTGCTTCGATCGTTTGTCTCACCCAACCCATATAAAAAAAATTGAAGCTATAGGTATCCATGGTGATTTGCTGCGGTGGCTTATATCGTACCTTGAAAATCGATCTCAAGCCGTTAAAATAGGACAACATCATTCCAAATTTTCACTTATAACATCAGTCGTTCCTCAAGGGTCACATTTGGGTCCTCTCTTATTTAACTTATACGTGAGCGATATAGGTACTTGTTTTGAGTACGCAAGTTTCTCTATGTACGCGGACGACACTAAAATATTTATGCCAATACGTACAGAGGAAGACTGTAATAAATTGCAACTTGATTTGAATAGACTATGTGTATATTGTTCACTAAATCTTCTCGGATCTTAATATATCTAAATGTCAGTGCATTACATATACACGTAAGATAAATGCCCTTAAATATGAATATAAATTGAATAACATAGTCGTTTCCAGAGAAACTTGCGTTAGGGATCTTGGAGTAATGCTCGATTATAAGCTATCATATGTAGATCACTATAAAATTATTGTTCAAAAGGCTCATAAAATGCTAGGCTTTATAAATAGAATAACTGTTTCTTTTAGAAATAAAACAAGTATTAAGGTTTTATTCTGTGCCTATGTGAGAAGTATCCTGGAATTTGCTTTTCAGATTTGGGCTCCTTATTACAAGGTACATATCCAAAGAATTGAGAACATTCAACATAAATTCTTAAATATACTCAAACGTCGAGGTATGGTTTTGTCGGGGGATAGGAATGAAATCTTGAGGGAATTAAGTATGTTCAGCCTGGAACATAGACGTTCGGTTGTTGATATGCTGTTTTTATATAATTTATTAAATAACAAAATTGATTGTCCATTTTTATTAGAGAGAATTGGTTTGAGAACTATTACGAATCGGACTCGTAATCCTCGAATCTTTCACGAACGCTTAACTAAGTCTAATTATGCCCGTAATTCAGTGTTGAATAGATGTACACATTCATACAATCTTCATGCATCTAATCTTGATATATTCTCTGACAGTAGCGCAGCTTTTAAAAGTAAACTTACGAATCACATTCAATCCTCAATAAACACACGCGACTGATACTCAAAAAATCATATATTATATACTCTATTACTATTATATACTACTTATATATACATATATATTCACTTACTTAAACACACATACACATACACATACACGTGCACCTTTTTATTTTTACCTTTTTGTTTTTCTTATATGTATTACTTTTATTGAATAAGATGTAGAAAGTCTTAGGTAACACATTGCTAGGGATGTTTATGTATTTTGGTTATTATATAATGGAAACCCCTTGGTTAAACCAATATTGTAATTACTAAATATGTATAAATTTGAACGAATTAATTAACTGTTGATTTCTGTATGAATAAATAAATAAATAAATAAATATATAACAGTTTAAAGTTCCAGTTATGTGGCTGATGATAAATCCCATCCCATTCGATTCACTATTAGTATTCACATATATAATGTACACGTAACCTGGTACAGTAGATGATGTGCGTATGATACTTACAAATATTTTTGAAAGTGTATTATCGTAATTTACACTAGATGTGTGATCACAATTTTAGATTTATTTAATATATTTAAAAAAACGCGTGCGAAGCCGCGGGTAACAGCTAGTAGAAGTATAAAATCCCTTGAATGTGTATTATTCAAGTATATTTTCCTACAATTGTAATCACAAACGAAGGTTAGTGTATGACGTAATATTACAGTAAGGTAAACGAATTGGAATACGGAGAGTTGTTTCTAAGAGCGAAGCGACACGTGCATAACTCGACCAACTTGAAGTCTTTCAACGTAAGTTAGTCGTCTTTCAGTCGTTGAGTTATATAACTAAGCGGCTCAACTAAACTTGCGCAGTGGAACTTAGCTCCACGCTTCCTGTGTCGCGTGTTCGTTTGTTCCATTAAGAACTGCTGTTGTGTGTTACTCTTTCCAATTGCCACGGTAGCATAACAATACAGCGAACCACTTGCTACATATTGTGTATTATATTAAATTAAAGTTAATACTTTACAATAGGCTCTGTCTTATTTAATTTTGTTTAAATAAAAATCATATGATATAAATAAAATGACAAAGGTCTGCTGTAGTGCGCGTATAATAAGCTTTTTCATATTATTTTTTAGTTTTAATTCCAGGTACTTTGTCTTTATACTAAAGAAAACATTTATCTTAACATGTTCGTTTAATATAAAATTGTCATCATTTTGGAAAACTACAATTTTCATTACACGTTCAACTACGAATTTTGTTGAAGCGAAGAAATGGGGCAAGCGGTGTAATGCGCATGTAAGGGCATGTGAATGGAAACATGGTTTAGAAAGCCTCGATAGAGGCCCCGGGTTGCCTCTCGCGTTCGATAATATTGACAAAGCGGAGTGTCTTGCCGCAAGCTTAGAAAAACAGTGTTCGCCAAACACTGAGAATACTGACCCTTCCATCATACAGTCGATCGAATCGGCCGCGAAGCATGCACTCGCGTCCTCTCCGGTGGATACCCTAACCCCGATTACATTTGACGAAGTTTCGGTCGCCATCGAGCGTCTTAAACCTAGGAAGTCCCCAGATCCCGATGTGATCAGGAACGAGGTTCTAAAGCTCCTTCCTGACCGCATCATAGCTCTACTGGTCTGCATCTTCAATGTGGCCATGTCCTAGGGTCACTTTCCAGCCGTCTGGAAGAGGGCCGTAGTGATAAGAATCCACAAGCCGGCAAGAAAGCTACGCTTCCCGATAGCTATCGCCCGATCAGTTTACTAGACACCTTAGGTAAACTTTATGAGCGGCTCCTTCTGAACCGTCTCCAGGTTTCGATTAACAACCTTAGTCTGATACCGCCTGAGCAGTTTGGATTTCGCGCCAAACATTCTTGTCCTGATCAAGTACTCCGCCTCACGGAGTACATCTTTTCTAATTTCAATAAAGATCCGCATCCGGAGCCGGATCCGCCCGTGAACAACACTAATCCGAAACGTACAATAGCTGTCATTTTCGATGTCGCCAAGGCCTTCGATAAGGTCTGGCACAAAGGGCTCATATACAAGTTAAATCAAGCCGGTATACCCGATAGGTTAGTTCACATTCGTGATTATCTCGCCGATAGAACCGTCCGTTTTAGAGTAGACGGTGAACTCTCATCGCCCAGTCCGATTCGTTCAGGTGTGCCACAAGGCTCAATACTCGCGCTCACCCTCTTCAACCTTTTCATCAGTGACCTACCTAAGCTCCCGGGAGTTGAGGTAGGTTGTTATGCTGATGATACAGTCATCTACGCCTCTGGCTGGCGGCCGAGTGTTCTCAGAGATCGCATCGAAGAAGCCGTTAGCACACTCGGTGATTGGTTTCTTCGATGGCGTATAGGTATTAACCCCGATAAGAGTGCCGCAATACTCTTCGATCCTAGATATCGCGATAACAAGTTAAATCCCATAAGGCTATACAAAACCGAGATACCTTGGACCACCGAGGTCAAGTATCTCGGCGTCACATTAGACAATCATTTAACGTTTGAGTCTCATATTAAGAGAGTGCGAGACAAAGCCGCTATGGTCTTGGGTCGCCTCCATTATTTACTCTGTCAGAAGAGCAAACTGTCCCTCAGACATAAGCTCACAATATATAAAGTCTGTATTCGTCCAATTATGACTTATAGTTGTCCGGTCTTCGCCCACGCGAATAATCTCGATAAGCTTCAAGTTTTGCAGACCCGGGTTCTGCGTAAAATTACCGGTGCTCCTTGGTTCGTCCGGAAGGCGGATCTCCACAGGGACCTGGAGATGCCGTCCATCTCGACGTATATAAAATCCCTTACAAGTAGTTATTTCGAGCGAGCCGCGATTCATCCCGGTCCGTTAGTGGTATCCGCCGCAAATTACGAACCCGTACCCAACGCTGGACGATATAGAAGACGTCCGCGACATATTTTTACCGATCCTCCCGACGATATCACGTCAGCGAACGATCAGTACCAGGCTGTCCCTCGTAACAGAGCGTGCTCACGCCCACGCCCGTGTAATCACAGATCGCGCCGCCGTGGTCTGGGGGTTAATTTCGCTCCCGCACACCCGATTAGGCCTCCCACGGCAGCGGCTCAAGCCTAGGTTCGATCCCTCGGTAGGGAGCCCTCGAGTGCGTTGTTGCGCGATACGATGACACACCCATACATCACTGCTACAACACTACACGATCACCTCCACACACGTGCACGCCTACACGCTACACATCTTGGTGGAAGGGTTATTTTTGTTAAAAAAATTTTCCCTTATCAAACTGAAAAAACTCTCAATTTTTCCGATAAAAATGCATGGAGGAGTTGTTGAGGCGAATATGCTTGGTACACATATACTATATATATATACATATACTAGCTAGGTTTTCTAAGTTAGGTCGCGTTTTTTGCATGCAACGGGCAACAGCCAAGCCGAGGTGTACCGTGCAACCTTGAGCTGGTTGCCAATATAAAATCGGCTGAGTGCCTTAAGCGCTCGGCTTAGTAGTCCGGTGAAGCTGTTAAGACCTTGCTAGGTCAATAGCGTAATCAGATCGAGAAAGAAAAAAAAAAGTAACATCATAGATTCTGATCGGAACAGTCACCGAGTATACTCTGAACGATAGAGTTTATTCGGAATATTGACACGACAGAGTTCAATAAGATAGCGAAATACACTCATCAAAAAAGTCTAAGCAACATGTACTTATTTAAATTTTAGGATGGTTCTTCACATTATAACGTTTAATTTTATTTTTAAAATAATATCTTTAGGGTTCTATGATGTAAAAATAACAGCTGTTGTCTTTATAAGTTCTTTTAATAACAGAAATGAACAATATTAGATTATACTGTAGAAACTAAGATACATAAGAAACTAAACTTTTTTTTACAAAATGAAATTTCTAAAGAAAATGTATTTATTGTGAAGGAATAGAACAATTTAATACAAAGTATGGTCTCCTCTGCTATTCAGAACTTGTCGGCAACGATTATTCATTGAATTAATGAGACTGTTTATGTAATCTTGCGGTATTCGCTCCCAATGGAATTGTAGCAAATCCTTCAGCTGTTGGGTTGTTGTCGCTCCGTCCAAGTCCTTCAAAACACGTCTCTGGAGCATGTCCCATGCGTGCTCGATGGGGTTGAGATTAGGCGATTGTGCAGGCCAAAGTAAAGTTGCAAAGTATTCACTGATTCGCCGAGCTGTATATGAGCGCGCATTGTCATGCATTAACCTAAAATCGGAGCCAAATGTTTGTGCAAATGGATAGACATAAGGTCTTAGAATATCCTCAATGTAATTTTCAGCATTCATGTTTCCATTTACAAAAACGAGCTCAGTTCGCATGTTCTTCATAATACCTGCCCATAACATAACTGTTGAGCCGCTGTATGGATGAACTTCCTGAACGCACCTAAGCCTTTCAGTATTTCCGGGCCGACGATACACTCGCACCCTTCTTGTATCAGGCTTAAACCCGAATTGCGACTCATCGGAAAACATAATTTTACCCCATTGTTCCTGGGTCCATGTTATGCGTTCTCTACACCATTCATATCGACGAGCGCGATTCTCGTAACGTATCGGTGGGCACCTGATTGGGCGTTGAGCTCGTAGGCTGTACTCATGCAGTCGATTTCGCACAGTTTGAGGACTTACATCAACACCACTTGAAATTTGTAGCCTCAAATTTATCTCTCGAGCGGTTAACATCGGCTGGCGTATTGCAGTCAGTTGTATGTATCTTTCCCTAGTACATTTTATTACATACACGATATTTCCAGAAACTTCATGACCGATTTTTATGATTCTGTTACTGGTATAATCTGTATGTTTACGAAAGGGTTTTAGTATATAAAATATAAGGGTACCATTCTCATATATAGATTTGTACACATAATAAATGTGTTTATTTTTTAACTTTAACACGGTCTGTTTTTGTTCCTTATTTAACAAACTATTTATACAATAATAAACTAAAACTAGACGAAATCATATATGAGGTGCCAATTTTTTTGTTGATATTTGAAGAGCTTATTTAGTACTTAAATTTTCTTTTTCCAATTTAGTACGATTTAGGTCAACTATTTGTCAGTTTACCTTAAAAATATAGAATAAGCATCTTTTTACTGCTGACTTTTTTTAACACACGCCGTAGTAAAATATTTTAGTGATTTGGATTATTTATTTTCATTATACTAATTTTCAGTGTGTAATATCTCAAAACCAAGTATATAATGACTTTTAATTTTGAGTTTGGGTGGAAAGAAAGCTTATATTAATTCTTCATAAAAATATAAAAGACAAATGTGATAAAAAATTCTACACATACTCTGATAAATAAGATGATAAAAACAACTCACGTATGAACAAGGAGCCATAAATTATTCACTGAAAAGTCTATCTTCGTGTGTTCATACTGCCTTAAGTGAACTGGAATACAAATAGAATATATAATATTTTTTCAGAAGTAACGAAACTTTGTATAAAAACATATAAAAATAATAATACTTTTTATTGTCTCATATGTTTAAGAAACAAAGTTGATGATTACTGTAATCTAACCTGATGAACGAGAGACTGAAATAATCAAACTTTGTATAAATATTCACGAAAGTAATAAGTATTAGAATATATAACACATAGTTGATGCCGTCAGGGATGCCAATACATACTTCGTAGTTACTTTCACTCTTTATTTGGGCAATGCTTCGCCTTACAACACTTTGTACATAAAAATGCATAGATATAGATGCATAGATTTTGGGGTGTAAGGGGTGTCGAGTAACATCTTAAAACTTGAGGCACCCAAGCCAACCTCACCTGCACGTGGTGCACCCTGCTGATCAACGAACGAGGCAATGGCGATAGCGGGGTGGTGGGTGGTAGGGTTTTACAGCCCGACTGGGTCGCAACCACCATGTACATGGCAAAAAGGCCGTCATAGTGACTTGCCCCTGCGCGTCACGTTTCGAGATCAGCCTGTGCATATCCAGTGCCGGGAGACTTTCGTCATGGCTGGCATGACAGCGGCGAGCAGCGATGGATAATCTGTCTCTCGGTGGTCGCCGTATCATTAAAAAAGTACTATGCTTACCATCAGGCATAGTGCAGTCACTTTGTCGTGCTTCAATAAAAAAAGATATCACTGACATCTTGCCTTTTATACACCGAATTATACCTAACTTCAGAGTGCTGTTTTTTCGTAACGGTGTGTGCGCGCATCTTAATATTTACTCTCATTATTTTTTGCCTAACGCGCCAAAAGAAGTATAACTTCAATAATTATCAAGGTCTTCATATTTATGTGTTTTGAATTTAAAAGTAAGAAAACGAACAGGTAGTATCCTTTCAAAATTCGAATATAAGTTTGTATTTTTGTAGAGTTTCCACGTTTTAACTATTCAACCGATTATAAATATAGCATAAAGGAGATAGGGTACTTTCCACTCTGAAAAAAAAAAAGTAGTGTTTCCGAGGGATCGAACAAATCTACATTAACGCATGTAAAACTGCGAGCAGAAGTCAGTAATTTATGTTGGTTTGTTACATAATTCTTAAATTTTAGTGGAACTATAGGTAAAAAATATATTAGTATATTCTTCGAAATAAAATATAGTATTCCAGAAGTTATCCATTGTTGAACAGCTTCATAATAACGGATATCTAATAATATCGAGCAATACTTGTATATTTTTATATTGTTATATACTCAGGATCACGGAAACAATGTCAGCAATTTCTGTGAAACATTGTATTTATGTGGCTTCGGGGACGATAAATCGATCTAGCTAGATTTCATCCATAGCAATCTTTTTTTAACTGAGTTTTCAGGCAATAAAAAATATAGCTAGAATATAAAGGTAAACTTCGCCGCCGCTGTCAACAAAAATAACTCAGATGGAAATCGGCTGCTTCGAAAATCCGGCTAACTTCAGTTCGAATCCGAGTAACAGTAAAAGAGATGTTTTTAATTGAGATGTTTTTAATTTGCGGTAAAAAAAATGCTAATTTTGTGGCACAAACCTAACAGTTTCTTTTGATTTAAAAATGTTTTTTAAAGAACCGAGTAAGGCATGGTCATCCAGGTACTTTAATCCTATGGAAGCGATTTTTATTTATAACTTTGTAATATGAGATATCATATAATTTTGTCCATAAATGTTTACAGGGAGAGAACTATATTCAAATAAAATAAAAATGATCTGTGATTTTGATAATGCGCTGTATTTTATTTATTCATGAATAATGTAGTTTTATAAATTCATATGAA
>JACEII010000012.1:8844683-8884974 GCA_014332785.1 Antheraea mylitta
GTATTTTATTTATTCATGAATAATGTAGTTTTATAAATTCATATGAATAAAAAACAATGGCTCAATGTGTGTAGACGGATCACTTTAGAAAGGCTGCATATTTGGCTAGTTCCTGTTATATTTGTAACTAGCTGACCCGTGCAACTTCGTCTGCACCAAATTGGTTATCACTAGTTTCCATTGTATTTTTAAACGCGAAAAAATTGAATAAAACTGATACCCGATTACAGCCACAACTACCGTTTCCAATTGTGAATCCAAACTATCCACGGATTCACTGAAACATATACCCAGATTACATGTAGTTTTTTTTTTAAATAAGCCTAGTACCCGTTCGTAGCACCATCAAACACTCCGTTGTTTGTAGTCCGGTGAAGCTGTTAAGACCTTGCTCGGTCAATAGGGTAGTCATTTCGAAGAAAAAAAAACATCTACCAGGATCAATTAAGATAAAAACTAACCTACATAAAACTAAATAAACATCTCTACCACTTACTTTATCATAACTATTCTCAACTTGTATTAAAACCTTTTTATACTCCATTGTATTAAAGAAAAATATATGAACAACGTATCGAAGCGTCAAACATCGCGCCGAACCGTCAAATGTCACTTGCTTGAAACTATTGTCTAAGAGTTATAAACTGTTCCGAAAACGTATTTTAAATATATTTCCAATTTATTTTTAAAAATAATATCTGTACCATTCACAACATAGTGCCTATCACTTCTTGATAATTTATCTATGTTGATATGTTTCTATTGTACATTATTCTACGTTGTTACACTGAATATTTGGCATTAAATTCATAACGTGTATTTGTCACACTTGATATTGGCGAAATTACCTATATAGGCAGAGGCCACACCGGAAACAATCAATCAAGCCAGTTTTATATATTATATTCATCCAAACAACTGGCTACCTGGCTGCCAGCAAGAGTTGCGTTTATTTGTGCATATCGTATCTTCACAGACAAATATATTGATTTTTAAAATTTAGGATGTATTTTTCACTAACTTTGAAATGTTATTAAAATGGAATTATTATTGAAAGCCATTTATGGTTTTGACAATAATGTGCTTGATGCTATTTTTTGGAAATAAAAATAAAAGTAATCTTAATCCATGCTAGAATAGCAGTAATTTTATTATTATTATATTTAGATATTAATAAGTACAAATTTCATCTTTCACACAAATTCAGCTATTAACTCAATATTTAGACCGATTTATTGCTATAAAAATAATATGTGTATAGAATATAGCTATAGGTATAGTTTAGTGCAGTACTACTGGCTGCACGATAAAGATAGCGATAATTGTGGCAGCGTATGTTATCGACGCATTTTTTTTTCGAAATGTATACGCTGTTGACCTGGAAAGGTCTTTACAGCTTCATCGAACTATTGAGGCGAGCGCTGAAAGCACTCAACCGACTTGGGATGTTTGGACGACTAACTCAAGTGTGCACGGCACACCTCGGCTTGGGCTGTTGCCTGTTTTGTGCAAAAATCGCGACCTATCTGAGCTAACCTAAGCTAATCTATCTAGATATACGTATATAAGTTATTGAAACATGCATGTGTACCGGGCATGTGTGCCTCAACAACTCCTGTATGTATATTGTATCGGAGAAAATTCTCTTAACTATATAAGATAGGATAGGATGGAGAAAAATAAGGGTAGAACTCTTTGTCGTCTATTTCTCTGGAAAAGAAAAGCAGCGTGTAAGCGTGTAGGCGTGCACGTGTGTATAGGTAATGTGTGTGTTGTAGCATTGATGTAAAGTTTTGTGGCACTGTATCGCGTGAGCAGAGTACTCAAGGGCTCTCCGCCGAGGGAACGGACATAGGTTTCAGCCGTTGCCGAGCGGGGCCTAATCTGGTGTGCGGGAGTGAAATTTATCCCCAGATCACGGCGGCGTGATCTGTGGTTATGCGGGCGTGGACGTGAACACGCTTTGTTTGAAGAGATAGGCTGGTACTGATCTTTCGCTGACGTGATTGAATCAGGAGGGTCGGTAAAATGTGTCGCGGTCGTCTTCTATACTGCGCAGCGTTGGATACGGGTTCATAGTTCGCGGCGGATACCACTAAAGGGCTGGGATGATTCGCGGCTTATTCGAAATAACTACGTGTGAGTGATTTTATATACGCCCAGACAGAAGGCATCTCCAGGTCCCCGTGGAGATCCTTATTCCGGACGTATCATGGGGCACCGGTGATTTTACGTAGGGCTCGGTTCTGGAGAACCTGCAACTTTTGAATACGATTTTGCGCATGTGCAAAGACCGAACAACTGTACGTCATAATCGGACGGATGCAAGTTTTATATAAAGTGAGTTTATGTCTGGGGGATATTTTACTCTTATGACAAAGCAAACGATAGAGACGACCCAAGACCATAACGGCTTTGTTTCGCACTCTATATGTGTGTGAATCGAAATTGAAGTGTTTATCTAAAGTGACGCCGAGATATTTCACCTCGCCGGCCCAAGGTATTTCGGTTTCGTATAGCCTGATAATCGACGCATATATTTAAGATGGAGTCAATCCCAAATCATACATTTACGTTTATTGTTGTTTCATTGTATATGGTGAAATCTTAATATCAATAATGTTTAATAAAATGAAATTTGTTCTTTGCTAAAAAAAATAATTGGTTTGAAATTTATCATTTTTATTTATTAAATATATCAGCGGGTATGTATATGATTGTTTATAGAAAAATATGTCTGACTGTGATAAATTCATGCTTTTAATTGTGTTTCAAAGTTACTGAAAAAAAATGTTCCTAAACCTATTCATAAATCAAAATGCGCATTACAAATACAACGTTAACCGGCTACCAAGTGTTCTTTCGGGCTAATACCACCCTCTCACAGAAAACCGACGTGAAATAACAGTGCTTGCATTGTAGTGTTTCGTTTGGTAAGTGAGAGCACCGGAGGCCCACCTCTCTTCTCCTTTCCTGCTATGCCTTCCCTTAGCCTCCCCCATATACAGGTTGGCAACGCACTTGCGATACCCCTGGTGTTGTTAGTGTCTATAGAGGGTGGTGGTCATTTAACATCACGTGACCCACCTGTTCGTTTGCCTCCTATGATACAAAATATATATATTGATATATTAAAGAACCAGGTATTCTAAAATTCTTGTTCTTTCAACGTTGCCGGCTCTTGTACCAAGGTGTCGCAAAAAAGTCTAGTTACGTTAACTACAAATTTTTGTTTTTCGTTATCCTGGAGAACCCCTTGCGTTTTATGGGACAAAAAGTATCCTGGATGTAGCCTTGTAATATCAGTTATCACTGTGTTAAATTTTGTTAAAAATGGCTTAGTACTTTCAGAGTAATACGGGCTTAGATTCTAGACTTTAATCCTAAATCCTGGAGAACTCTTTGCGTTTTATGGGATAAAAAGTACATTTGATGTAATCTCGTTATATTAGGTATCACTATGTCAAGTTTCGTCAAGACTGGTTCAGTACTTTCAGAGTGATGCGTGCATAGGGACAGACAGACAGACAGACAGACAGACAGACAGAAAAACAGACAGACAGACAGACAAAAATTGTAAAAAGATTATTTTTGGCTTCTATATCGATAACATAGTCTACCCTGATTAACATTTTCAAAAAATATTTAATGTACAGATTTCGACTTGTTACAGTTTTATTATAGTATAGATTGTCAGGGCAATGTTTGTATGAAAAAATCGATCTTCATAAATATTGACAGAATTATTAGGGGGTTGATGTTCAGTTGTCTATTGGCTATTTTATTTCATTACATATCGTACTGTATGATTTAATCTAATTTTTTCTTCTTAGTACACTCGTGCGAAGACGGGCAGGGTAGCTAGTTCATACAAGTCATAAAAATTAAGTATCTGTGTGGTGGTTACAAATCATTATCAAATTCAATCAATACTTTATCAAATTAACACCCTTTTATTGTATGGAGATGAAAGTACACGCTACTGGTGTCAAAGAGACAATTTATTTTAACGTTTATAGGTTTGTCTGTCTGTTTCTTCCAGGTAATTTCCGAAAGGGCTGGACCAATTTTAACGGAAACTTCACTGACTGAGCTTAAAATTATAGGAGTCACATAGGCTATTTTAGTTTACACTAGCTTTAGCCGTGACTTTTCCGCAGTCCATTATACCTGAAGAGGTTAGACCGGTTTACATGGGATTTTTACTGTTAGGTTAGGTACTTACAATTTTATTTTTACATTTCTTCAATACGATTTGAAAAAATGCGCGCCACAGCCAACAGCTAGTAGAAAATAATTATGACACAGATCAGAACATAAAAATGCAGATTTTTTTTTTATATCGTAGGAGGCAAATGAACAGGTGGAAAACTGATGTTAAATAATCACCACCGCCAATATTCATTAACTATTATTTTTTCCTTTTCTTACTATGTCGAGCACTACACACAGAGTGTGAAAAGATTTTTTGAGCTAGCCGGTATTATTTTTTTATATTATAGGAGGCAAACGAACATGTGGGTCACCTGATGTTAAGTTATCACCACCGTCCATAGACACTTGCAAACCCAGGGGAATCGCCAGTGCGTTGACAGTCTGTGTATGGGGAGGGATGAGAGAAAGGAGAAAGGGAGAGGTAGGGGGAGGTGGTTTTCCGGCGCTCTCACTGACCAAACGAAACGCAACAATGCAAGCTTTGTTACTTCACGTTAGTTTTCTGTGAGAGGGTGGTACTACCCCGGGCGAGCCGACCCATTCATGCTGAAACCAGTAACAGCTTCAGCGTGGCTCTACCACCTACAAAAGCAGCTTTTACGCAGTAATCTTATTGATATTAAACATGAGGGTATTGAGAATATGTTAGAGTATTAACTACTTTCACATTTTCTTAAATAATTGATGAATGGTATTTCGGTGTTCAGGTAATAATTCTCTTTTACCGAGGCGGAGGATCTTCAAAATTAATAAATCCCGACTGACAGAATCCCGTTACCATAATATCGTGTTACTCGGGTTTAGTCGGGTATCGTGGAAAACGTGTGAACCTGTTTACACAAACCTTGAAACCCACGTCAAATAGGTATTACTAATAGGTATATTGTTTTTATGTTTAGGCTTTTCACTGTGACCACTTTCAAATACTAAATTATGAAAGTTCAGTGTCATGTCATATCATGTCAGTCATTTCTAAAACGTTACTTCTTATGACAAGTTTCTATTCAGAAGAACATGCTAGAATTTACAAGAATGTCATTAGGGTTGATGTGCGATTTCATAAAGATATAATTTTAACCCTAAATAGTTCAAGATATTGTTTATTTACTTACATGCGCTAATCTCTGAAACTCTCAATGAAACGGGATAAATTAGTTTTACATCTTATGTCGTATGTATTGAAGAATATTACAAGATACGTAACATTATTATACCATGATCCTTGGGTGCAAAGCAATTAACTACAGAATATAGATCAGAAAGTAAGCTAGGCTAGAGAAGTTAGCTGAGTAAAGTCTAGCAATACCTATCTATACCAGGTGACTATTTAAAGTTTAACAGCCTTCAATCATCAATCTCCTTCCTCCTTCAATCATAGTTCAGGGCCACATTTAATATGTATAATAATATTATCATAACAAAAACTAATGAACAACCAAGAAAACCTAAGTTAAATTTTGTTGTAAGACTTTCAAAGGTATAGGATGTATACTTTTAAACTTAAAAAAAACACACCTAGGTTCAATGAACAACATTAAAGGGGCGCTTTCAAGGTTAATCCTTACGTAACTGCTTATCGTCGGAACGCCACACAGTCGAAAAAAAGAAAGCGGGGCGCGAGTCGAGGTGGAACGCGGGCGGGACTACGCGGCACTGTGGGATTTATTGCTTTCCTTATTATTACACCAGTTCGTTTTTCCGTAAACCACCTGATGTTGAATGTATATTAGTTTTGCATTTCTCCAGATAAGTAGGTCAAATATTAAGTACCTATTTTCTTAATTGACTTAGAACGAGAATCGACTAATGATTATCGTGTAAAAATATTGCTGGCAACTAACCAGTCGCGCTATATATAAGACAAAATTAACGCGGATGAAACGTGTGGCATATATAATGTTATAATAATAATAATAAACTGAAAGTCTTCTATTTCAAAGACTTTTTCATTAAGTAGACATAATCTCACACATTTTAAAAATGTTTTGCTAAATGTTTATAAATTTTTAGGCGTGTCAAATTCAGGCTTTGTTTTACTTTTATTGCTCATTCCAATTATCGCGGTCAAAGTTTATGGTTCACCTGGAGAATAATAAAAACCTTTATCATCACGAACTTCGGGATTTTCAATTAAACTTTTTGTAATAGAGATTTGTTTATACATCGGATGGGAAACTTTAGGGGAATTCCATTTAGAATAGGTATTGTTTTTCACGTGCATCTAATTTTAAATTACGCAGAGTTAAATGAAATTGTTTTTGTTAATTAATGTTACATAACCCTTCACTGTGTATGTTACTTAACATGTCATTTACATAGGTAGCTAGTCCAACAAAGAGACATCTACATGAATAGATCTGTAACCTCTTTCTGGACATGTATAATCTATCTCAAATTGTGGGCTACATTTTAACGGTATCTAATATCGAATTTTATACCTATTGAATTGTTATGTCTGTCTGTATTATTATTTTTATTGTTTGTACAACGTTTCGTTCATCAGTTGAAAGTATTTGATTTTGAAAGTATTATTATTCATTTATAATTTATCAAGTCTAGTAATTAAATATGTCGTTAAATCAATGTACTTAGCTACGACAGACAGAACGACCTAGCCAAAATAGACGTTAGGCTTCAATATATTATCCCAAGTTATAAGAAGAAATGATATAATACTAGCGAACTTGGTGGACGTTGTCCTATCTTGAAAGAAATCCTAAAACTCAACCGCAGCACCGCTTATCGGGTCCAATTGTGAATCTAAACTATTCTCGGATCCATTGGAACACGCACACAAAATTAAATCAAAATCGGTACAGCCGTTTAGGAGTAGTTCAGTGACACACACGTACTGAAGAAATCTATTTATAAAGATTTTATGTTGTTATAAATAAATTTCCGGATTGACCATTCAAAATCAAAATCAAAAATTCTTTATTCAGTTTGGGTCCTAATAAGGCGCTTATGAACGTCAAAAACTACCACTGGTTCTGAAAATAACCCAGCCATCGAGAAGAACCGGCAAGAAACTCGATCGGGTAAATTTTTTTTTACATACATTTCCAATACATCATACAGCTTATAGTGGATGCACAGAGAGGAGTTATTTCCAGACATCACTATCGTTCACGTACCACTCTATAATATCCTTTTGACACTAACACCCGCTTGACATGGCGCTTAAATTTGCAGTCCGACAAATCGGTAACATGTTTTGGGACTTTATTGTAAAAACCTAACACTGTTACCTAAGAAACTATTAGTGGTTTTACTAAGTCTGAAACATGGGACGACCAGTTTATGACAGTTTCTAGTATTTACATTATGCCGGTTTTTTACTAAATTCAATTTTTCAAAGTTTTTACGGACATACATTAAATTATCAAGAATGTATTGGGAGGGTAGAGTTAAGATACCGAATTCCTGGAATTTCGTTTTTAATGATTCCCGAGGTCCCATATTATATATTGCTCGAACTACCCGTTTTTTGTAATAAAAATATGGTGGCTACTTCAGCAGCCGTACCCCACAGCAGAATACCGTAAGACATTATGCTTTGGAAGTAAGCGAAGTAGACTATAACCTAGCAGTGGCTATATCTGTAAGCTCGCGAATTATTCCGTATTGCGAATGCAGCAGAACTTAATCTGCTCGCCATTTTTTTAATGTGAGGGCCCCATTATAATTTGGAATCTAGTGTAATTCCCAAAATACAGTATTGTCAACTAACCCTACTAAATTCCCTTCGATCTTGATTCTACTATCAACCTGTCTAACATTGAATTCGGCACCCATTTAGGTCACGCTTCTTTTGTCGTTAACAACCAAGGCATATAACATAATATTGAACTTGGCTCTCATTTCACATTTATATATATTTATTGGGATTGCTATTTCTCATTTTTGAGGTTTCTTTCCTTTCTTTTTGTTGTGGTTCCTTTAATTCTATCTCTATTTATTGTACACTTTTTAATATTCATTATCATCAATAATCACTAGTACTTGGGCGACCGAGCCTAGCTCGGTTCTCTAAAAAACATTTTTAAATTGAAATAAACTGTTAGATTTGCCTCACAAAATTTGCATGTTTTCACATAAACAAAAAAAAATTAAAACAAGATATCTTTTTGATAATTATAATAATAAAATTATTTATTTCATTAAAATAAATTGTTAGGTTTGCCTAACAAAATTATCATATTTCACCACCG
The DNA here is from genome assembly GCA_014332785.1 of Antheraea mylitta. Lineage (NCBI taxonomy): Eukaryota > Metazoa > Arthropoda > Insecta > Lepidoptera > Saturniidae > Antheraea > Antheraea mylitta. The sequence continues at coordinate 8,853,110 of JACEII010000012.1, forward strand.
GGATCAAACCGGGGTTACACGGATTTTCGAAGCAACCAATTTTCATCTGAGCTATTTTTGTTTTGACAGCGGCGGCGAAAATTACCTTCATATCCTAGCTATTTATTTCATTGCCTGAAATTTCCGTTAAAAAAGTTTTCTACGAATAACATCTAACTAGATCGATTTATCGTCCCCGAAACTACCTACATACTATGTTTCACGGAAATAGATGACACCGTTTGCGAGATTCTGAACATATAAATATACAAGAATTGCTCGTTTCAAGGTATTAGATAGATTAGACAGATTACAAGAGCCATCCACTTTGAGAACTGATGTTTCTATGGAAGGCGATATGCAATATCTTCATTTTTATTTGTAATCATTTGCAAAAATTATATATGTATATATATTCAAATAAACAGGTTTTCGTAAATTAACTCTCAAAGTGTTTACAAGCACAGTCATATTTTCAAAACTTTATGAAAATAATAATGTGATGGTTATATTGTCACATTCCTATTAGTTAATATTTATTTAATTATAAAGAAATCAACAGTTTGTTAATTCTTATCTTTACTTATGTACTTATTACAATGTTTATTTTAACCAAGAGATTTCCATCGCATAATAATCACTATATTCGCATCCCTTGCATAACAATATTTAGCTTATTAAAACATTTTTAATAATAGTCATAGAAGAAAAATAAAAAAGTGCACGTGAATGCGTGCGATGGTGTGTGTTAAACTTAATCTATAATTAATTAAATATAATATTAAGACAAATAACAATCAATGGAAATTTTAAATTCATAATAATATTCTGCATTTGGTTTGTATTAACATCGGCCAAAAAGTTTGACGCGGACTATAGATACCACAGACTATTAAATTCTACCGAAGGATTGTGAAAAAACTGTGTAACTAAAATTACTTAATTAACTATGGTAATTTAAGGCATTTAAATAAACAATCAGAAACCGTATTTTGGATGAATTGAAAAAGGTTTTTGCCGGTAACTGTTAAACAATTTTAATTAAGTAAAACTTCGTATCAAACTGCTTTTGTATTTAGATACGATTAATTAATGAAACTGTTGATATCACTTGCCTACTTCGAGGAAATCTATTGCCAATATTGACATTTGAAAGTTTTCCACTTAGTGTAATGAATTCTGACCTGTACCTGTATTTGATTAGTGTCTCGTAACTTATATAATAAATTATGCTGAAAATCTGATTCTACTGGCAATTTCTACGGGTAATCATTTTTATTCAATGTACTCGGAAAATTTCCGAGGTAATGATTACTGTAAAGTGCACCTTTTCATGCGTTCAATTATCCCTTCATCATATAATTATAGGCAAGAAGCACACTGAGTGGATGATGAATCCATAATTTTACTGTACGATACGGTAAAGGTTTTTCAAAAGTAAATAAATTTAACATTAACATTTTGTAAATTATGACTCCACACATTCATATTTATTATTTATTACTTTTCTTGGAAACTTCTTTAGGAGGGTTTGAAATTCTGATTCCTAAGCCTTTGTGTGGCAAAAAGTAGTAAGAGAAAACAGTGTGTCGGGTAGAGTATTGGAAACACCGATTCCTGTCCGATCAACGAAGTTAAGCATCGTCGGGCGCGGTCGGTACTTGGATGAGTGACCACCGGAAAACAAAGCGTGACGTTGGCTTTTTGCTGTATTTTTTAAATTAAAACGTTCATCCGTAATTTAAAGCTTTACTTCTGTCGCTTTACGGCACTCTTTGTTTTATATTTTTGTATTAAATAGTTAGGTCTAGCAAAATGGAGACTGTAAATATTGTCCAAATACAAGTATCTATGCATACCACTTTTCACGACAATTGCTTGAAAGCTATAGAAAAATGCCGTAGGGACATCTTCTAGCAAGTTACTATAAAATAAATAACATAAAAGTTGTGCCATTCTTCATAATATTTGGTCGAATGGTGTTGGCGTGTATTGATCTCAAATATTTACATCGAAATCCACCTTTATGTTTATGGGCTCATTTCCAAAACCGATTGAAATTCTATTATCTTTCGAATGAGAGGTCCAGTCTCTGCCTTGGGACGATTTAGACCTTACATCGTAAACTTTACGAAATTAAATTAATTAATTAAATTAATGTGGCTATACTTTACATATCTAAAGTTTAGTTACCAGTTGAAAATGGTTACACGGCAACTTTAAAACGAAAACATTCTCTGTTAGTTACTAGGGCACGTTATTAGGTGCTGGGTAACTTAAAGTCTTAGGAAGTTAGCAATATAAACTTAAAAAATAATTATAATCATGCTACTCCATTTTTATTACTGAAAGCTTAGATTCATTAAGTTATCATAAATTCTTTTGTAGTTACGTTTTGTCTTTTGCTTCTAAGATGCATTTAATCAATTGTTTTAGTTATACATTTTTTTGGAAACCTAACAAAATTTTAACTAAAGGTATTGCAATTTTTATTTGTTTTACTACTAAAATAATAATTGTGTATATGTGATACATAAACACGTATATGTATGTAGAGTTAAACAGTGCAACATTTTTATGTAGATAAATAATCTAGAGCATTGCGGTAGAAAACCCGAGGATACTTCCGCGAGGGTCGCCGGGTTTCCTCATTTATCAAGGTAACCTCAAGAGCTAGATAAAATGCTCGGATTTCAAGTTGGTGAACGCGACTAGGTAATTAATACCCACAAGATACTTTTAAAATAATAGATGTTCAAATTATTCGAACCAAGAAAATGATTGCACAATTCTTTCTTGTATATGCTTTAAATATCGTTACGGATTATTTATTATTTTGTGTTGGAATTGCATCTTTATTAATTTATACTGTTCAATTACTTTGCAATATTACTGCAAACAAGTTAGTATAAAACAAAAAGAAATTGACCAATCTGATTGCAAGAACGCAATTACTAATCTTAATGATCTCCTTTTTTTCTTTCCTCTTATTATCTCTCTTATTTTACACGTGTACTTATACGATCACTGTTCTCGCAAAATACATGTGGCAACCGCTGAACCTGGTGGTGACTAGTTTTTTCTCAATAAGGTGAAACTCCTAGATACAAGATACAAAACAGACTTTTCGATATCTATACTAATATTATAAAGAGGTTAAGTTTGTAAGTTTGTGATGTTGTAGGGGGTAATCTCAGTAACTACTGGTCACATTTGAAAAATTATTTCAGTGTTATATAGCTCATTTACCGAGGAAGGTTTTAGGCGATATTATCACGCTAGGATCAATAGGAGCGGAGCACCAATTAAGAATGTTTCAAAATCGGGGGTTTTTCATTTTGAGAGCTTTCGCTGGCTGTTAGTTAGCCCAAAGTAACTATTCCACGAGAAAGAAGTCGCAGGAAGTGGCTAGTTATAATTATTCGTGAAGATAGCTTATTGTGGCCGTTAAAATATTACACACAAATATTACACAATCCGTATATATAACAATTTGTATACTCTTGTAAAGTTTTTCAGTTTCTAAAATTGTTTACGTCACATCCGCTTCCTTCCGTAAATCTCTTTCGCCTTGCATCCACATTGTTCTAACATTGACTTCACTCCTGGATTATTCAGAAAGGGCGAACAACAAATTCAATTTATATTTGCGTTTCCGCTAAAGATCTTTGGAGGAAATTAAATCTTTCCAAGGTTAGATTTACCGACTCCCGGTTTAAATTGTTTAACTAATGAGGATACAGATGTTGGGCAACGTTATTTATTGTAATAATTACAGTTTTCATATTAGTAAATTATTTGGGTATAACTGTGGAGTTATTTGGGTATGTTGGGTTTGTTTTACGATTACGATAGGTTTTAATTATTACAGGTATCCACATATTGTATATAAAAGGGCTAAATATATTCTTTAAAAGTTTTTCATTAAATAATTTATCTTTCACTTGTTTTTAAATCTCGATATATTTATCAACTATTGATATAATGAGAAATATAAAAAAGTCAAAATTATTAGCGACTCAACTGAGCAGACAAGTATTACATCTATTACTGATATGCACGTTATTCGGTAGGACTAGATACAAGTTTGAACAAGAAATGTAATTTCAAATGAAAAAGGAAAACTTGAAAGAAATAATGCAAGACAACGTGTTAATAGAAATACTGTAATTTCAGATATACTGTAAGAAAATAATAAAATATTGCAAAAAGTATAATAGCTAAAATTAAATAAAGGAAAGTAACATAAATAGTAATCATAATAAATACAACAAAATTAAACGAACTAAGGCTAAATAAACCTAGAATAAATAAGAACTCTACTTACCCGTGGCAGAGGAGTCACGTTGGCTGGAAAACAATCCCCAGTTGATTGAGTTCAAGTTTATTCATATGAAGTTGTTAATTTTTTAACAGTCAGTTATATTTATACATTTTACGGTCTATTTATTTAGGATAGTTATAAGTTATATATATCTAACGCTACTGACGTTAGGACAAATCTTGAAAGCTATCTTACTATTAAAAGTATGCAAAATATACCACGATGCAGGTCGAATAACAATGATGTACTATTTGGTGATTGAAATATTTTTTGGCTAAACCAATCACTATATGTAAAATAGAATTAACAGCTATCGAGTCTTTGATACATTAAATTAAGAAGAATGAATTTGAAGAACAGAGTTTAGATATTGGATTTTTCTAACTTAGCACGTAATTATTCCTACATTCATTTTACATAATTTAAAATAAAAAGATATTTAATATAAAAACAATCGATATTAAAATCTCGAACTGTGTAATGAGAATGAGTCAAGCGGCAAAGCGGGTTATTCAAACGTAAACCTGCTAGTAAGTACGCTTATAACTAATTACTTCACAAGCACATTGCATCGAGTGTTGGCATAATTGAATGCTCAAAGTCGAACCCTTACACGTTAGTACCACGAAATGTTAATAAACTTTGTAAAATTCAACATGTGAAATCCTAAAGTTACCGTTTTGATCTCAGTATAATTTCATATCTGCTTATTTGACAATCTTTCGTAATAGTAAAAAGCGTACAAATATCAAGCAAAATGTCTCAAGTTGAACAATGATTTTGAAGCAATTATGACTCAGTGCTACCGTGTTCTACACTGCGTTAATTAATGTAAATACAAAACCAGCAATGAAAGACGAAAGTAAAGGAATTTATTGGGATATTTATTAACTATAGTCTAGTGCGCACCTAGTCTATGGTCAAGCGTCTATGGGTGTTCTGGTAGCTATAGTTATAGTCCAGCACAGGATTCCGAAGGTGGTTGATATCGTCTTCAAGGGGTCGATATAAATAAAAACTGATTTTGAGGCTAGATGAAGGGCTAAAAATCGAGCAATATTAAATAACATCAGTTCTTATTTGAAACTTGCAAAATACTGTATAAATTGGGTTACATGTACCAATTGTTATAAGAATGGCTTATATTCAGAAGTATACTTGTACTTTTAAAAAACTCAACAAGTCGATAAGTGTGCACAAGTTCGTACAAAATGCAAAACTTGGTGTGTAAGGGGTGTCGAGTAACATCTTAAGACTTGAGACACCCAAGCCAACCTCACCTGCACGTGGTGCACCCTGCTGATCAACGAACGAGGCAATGGCGATAGCGGGGTCGTAGGGTTTTTACAGCCCGACTGGGTCGCAACCACCATGTACATGGCGAAAAAGCCCGTCATAGTGACTCGCTTTTGCGCGTCGCGTTTCGGGATCAGCCTGTGCATATCCAGTACCGGGTGACTTTCGTCATTATGGCCGGCGTGACAGTGGCGACCGACGATGGATGATCTGTCTCGCGGTGGTCGCCACTGTTCTTGGATTGTACTATGCTTACCATTAGGCATAGTGCAGTCACTTTGTCGTGCTTCAATAAAAAAAAAGTCAATAAGCGCGAACATGTTTGTGCAAGATACTATGTTCCAGCGTATAAGTCTTTCAGGCACATTTTGATTTGATGTTTTTTCTTCGTATTGACTATGCGCTATTGACCTGATGGGCCTTCACAGCTTCACCAGACTAAAAACTTGCTTAGTATTTGACGCATATACGCGATTTAAAAGTGAGTTGGCTATGGGGGTCTGAGGTATCAATTCATTTCGAAAATAAGGTCTCTTGCCCAAAATAGTTTGGAATCCCTGATCTAATATAATACCATAATGGTACAGCTTTCTTTAATACCCACCTAGTCTAACACTAAGAGCTGTAAGAGTCTTGGTAGCTGTACTTATAGACTAGTCCAGTGTTTCCCAACATGGGACCTACGCCCCACCGGAAGGCAGTTTGATAGTTAAGTGGGGCAATTTAAAAATCGACTCGACATAACTTTAACCATTTCGTTTTGGGTTATTTAAACGCAATGCTAGATATCGGTGGCAAATTTAACAAAAATGCAAATCTAAAAAAATGCTGTAAATAATTATCAGGTATAATTTCGTTTGACGTTACCAAAATAACAACTGGGTAATTAGAGTCGTCAAGTTAAGTTTTTCATTATGTGTTTTGTAATTTTACTTACAATGTGTTGTGATAACAATTTCATAGTGATTTCTTTCTAAAACTTATTATTTATATTTCTTAAGGGAACAAAACAATAGGTTAAAAATTATGTATGGGGGGCATAAAAATTATAGAAATGTTAAGGTGGGGCATGACTTAAAACGTTTGGCAAACACTGGTCTCGTCTATTATCATTATAGAAGACATTGGCATTCAACATTACCTGAAATTAATGCGAAACTTTTAATCCTACATTTTATAAAACAATGTCCTCTGCCACATCTGTTTGTCTGTCTGTTCGCAATAAACTAAAAAAAACTACTGAACGTATTTTCATGCGGCTTTCACCAGTAGATAAAGTAATTAATGAGAAGGTTTAGGTATATAATTTGTAAAGTTTATTTTTATTATCAGGGTAGGTCAACGTCCGCCAGACCCGCTAGTAAAGTATAAAATAATTTGTTTTCATCAAATTTGGGCAGTCCCACGCTACATTTGAACAGAAGGCGTACTTGTGTGAGTATAATATTTAATATGAAGCCAATTACGTACATTCAGTAGTACATACAGCGTCGAGCCGCGGACCTATAAAAGAGGGCCGCTGTTAACGAGGGCGTAAAAGTACCCTTTCTGAGTTATTTCTCTAAATTTACATTTTAATTGGTAAGAAAAAGTAACAGTTTTTGTCTGAAATATTTCGGCTATGTACATTACCTATGTCGTCACACTTTTGGACACTTATTGGTATGTAAATTAATTTGCATTGTTTTATTTTCCCTTGGGTCTGGTTTTAATTAGATTCATGTTCTTTGTCGCTTATGGTATTAACATTTGTAAGGATTGTACGCTGATTTGTGAATACTAATCTATCTATATTAAGTATATTCAAAACGTTACTCTTACTCTACTTATTAAAGTATATGTGCAGTCTATCATTTTTGAAAGTATTGTTGATGTTTTAGTATGTGATTATAGATTTTCAAATGAAACATACTCCGTGTGTACAAAACTCCATAGAATTCGAGTGATTCATTTTTTTTAAATTCCTAGTAGGTAGTACTCCGGTGAAGCTGTTAAGAGTTTGCCAGGTCAATAGTACGAGTATAGTCAGTTCGGGAAAAAAACAAACCTAGAAGGTACTTATTTTTGTATATAACCTTAAAGTGTTATTTATCATTTTTATATATTTTTTAAAATAAATAATCAAATTTCATAAAAATCAGCCAAGTAAGTTTTATGTTTAAATTGAATATACAAATATAAATATTATAGTCAATTAAACTAAAATCTACAAAGTTTGAAAATAGGATTATCACATAAAAATTAGTACTCTGAAAGGGCGTATGTTAAATTTTTTGTGTACAAATGCTATATAGTAAGTAATAATTGTTTAAATGAGATGTTACACGTCTGTGTCTAACTATACTGTAGTGGAACAATCATTCTTGTAAATTAAGCCTTAGGAAGGGTTGAGCCACTTAATCAGAAACAAAAATATCTCAGCCAATTTCCGCGAACCGAATTCAAACGTAACAACCGTTGTAGACACTGTTTCGTTTCCGTCATTAATCCTGAGCCACGCATCTCGTTTCGGCCGGCTTATCTTAATGGGTTGGGAACACGCAACAACAAGACTATTCAGTCATCACTTCGAATTGAGTGCGGGAATTCTCTACATAGGTTTAATGTTTTTACCTCAAATCCTATATAGCACTAATTTCTAGGTACTACCCAAGCCAACGTATTTTATTTATATTTATGGTGAGCTATTTATTTATTTTTAATTATAATTATTCGAAATTATCATTTATTCCGAATTTCATTATAGTAATGAAAAAAACGAGACCTGATCTCCCCTCTATATGTGACTAGCTTCGGCCCGCGACTTCGTGTTAAGGCTAACGCTGACATGTAGCGGAAGTTCTCAAAATGAAAAAAAAAAACGTATGTTGACATGTCGCCTATAGCAATCCTCGATAAATGGGCTATCTAACACTGATGAATTTTTCAAATCGGATCAGAAGTTCATAAGATTAGGGCGTTTAACTAAACAGACTACCCTCCAGCTCTATAACCTCCCCTCCATATGTGGAAAGGCAATATATCAAATCTGTAAATAATTTTGAAGATCTCTTTATTATCTGTTCTTTCATAAACTTTTTTACTACAGGAATTTTAACACAAATTTTTCGCTTTTCCGTATGATTTTTCTATGATTTTTTAATACAATCCTTGTCCTGACAATTAAAGGTAAATGTAAATACTTTTCAAGGTGATAGAAACACGGTGAAGCTATTATTAGTTTTAGCATGAATGGGTAAGCTCAACCAGGGTAGTACCACCCTCTCACAGAAAACCGAAGTGAAGTAACAGTGTTCACATTGTTGCGTTTCGTTCAGTCAGTGAGAGCACTGAGGCCCATTTCCCATCCTCTCTCTTCCCCTCTTCTCTCCCCCCTTCCCTTTTCTATCCCTATCGCCTATTTCCCTCATCCCCCAAAACACGGGCTGGCAACGCACATGGGACTCCCCCGGTGTTGCTAGTGTCTATGGACGGCGGTGATTGTTTAACATTAGGTGACTTACTTGTTCGTTTGCCTCCTACATGACATAAAAAAAGTAATTAAACAGAAAACATAATAAAAAGATCCGGATACATAAGGCTTCGAATATACGTCGTATGACATGGTATCTGAACATGCTAACCACATACACTAACAGGTGATCACATCGTTTCAAACTCTTCTTTTATATTCAGCTACCTTTTTTTAATTCTATTACTACTGTCGAATATTTACGAAAAAAGGAATTATATAATGGTCTGAGAAACCGTTACCTACCCGTGAAAGTGTCGTCAACATTGGTTTAGTAGCTCTTTTGGATATTAATCTGACGAAGCGTCATATAGAGGAGAGTAGGGTGATTGAGAACGGCGGGTAATTGGGAACAGTTAGATAAATAGTACATCTCCCCGTACTACTCTGTCACGAACCTATTCTATAGCTGAATGCAGAGCCATTCATTGCGTATGCGAAAGTGGCATTGAAAGGACGCACTAGTTTTGTCACGGTAAGTCGAACAATTATTTTTGTATTTTTGATATAATTTCTGTCATCAGTTATAACACATGTAAGTATCATATTTTTGAGTTCAAAGGTATTGTGTTTTTGCTCATATCATACACACAGTATCTGTTTTCAAATGCAACATAGATTAAAGGTAATAAAAATGCTTTTGAGAGTGGTGGCAATTTTTATATGTATATTGACTGATTCGGGTAATTGGGAACGGCATTAGGTGAGAAATTTGGAAAATTCTCAATTACCCTTTCCCTCCTATTTACCGATAGTACTGCTGGTTGATTGTGTAAAAGTATTTAAACTTTACAAATTATTTCAGATGCCTCGTAATTACGTAAGAAAGAACGATCAAACGTCTTTCTTAATTACCTTATACCATTGCCATTTTCCCCACGGGATGATCTCAATTACCCCATAGGGTATCGGGTAAAGAGGAACGACAATGTTTTTTGTTTTAGTTTATATTTATATTAAAACGTTAATTTAAAATAACGTTTGATGACTACTAAGTACATAGATAACTAAAGTTTATGTAGCAATAAAGTTTAATTTAGTTTATAAATTTTGCTGTTACTTTTTAGCGTTTGAAGTTAGGTGTTCCCAATTCCCCCACTCTCCCCTACCTTAATTTGATTTATATCTATAGATTACAATATATTGCCAAAAAGTAATCCGCCTGTGCTACAGCACTATCAACTGATTTAATACGTAAATGTATGCAAAAGTTATGAACATGCAAAAATAGGTACTAAAGAAAGAGATCATAAAAATCATACAAATAAATAATTTCGAAGATCCTTTTAAGTGTAATTTCTTTATGTACGGCAAATAATAAATAGAATTATTATATTATAAAAACCCTGTTACGATATGTAACAATTATTCCAACAACAATCTGAAATGTATACTATCTCTCTCTCTTGGAATCCTATGTCCCCAAATTGTCGGGGCAGACGGCAGACACAATGCTTCTCCATCTCGATCTGTCGATGGCTTGACGCTTCACCTCACTCCAAGTAAGTCCAATCTTCGCGGACTCCGCGAGTACAGACTTTCGTCAGGTTTGTCTAGGTCGACCACGCTTCCACCTGCAAAATGAAATGTATACTATGCTCTCGATTTAAAAACTAAGCGTTTGATTCGAAATTTCATTTAATAATAATAATTGTGCTATATTCGCGTTCACTTTATTAAAATTGAAAGTAAGCGTTTGTAGACACGCCTTGATTAATTAAACTGTAACATTCAAAGAAGTTTCAAACCGAGCACCTAAAGGTCTGTAACCTTTTGCACTATTTTTTAAAATATTATAAAGACGAATATGTATTCAATTACTATTCTTTGTTAATCATATTTAAGAACTCAGTGAGATGATCTGAAGATAATTGATACTAACTTTATGCTTAAAATATGTTAAAAATTATTCTATTAACTAACATTATAAATGCGAAACTGAGTCTGTTTGTTACGCTTCAATTAACTCTTCAACTACTGAACAAAATATCATGAAATTATGTATATACGTTGTCAGAGGTAGGTAATAGGAATTAGCGTCCTTTCACCTAGAAAAAAAAAATCATGCGCGATAAATTAAATTTACATTACCGCGAGAGCAACAGCGTGCAGGAGCTAGTAATATATAAACTTGTAGTATTAACTGGTGTTGTAGGTAAGTATGAAAAGTTAGCAAAAAACTTCAAAATTTTTTTTCCTCGCGTTAAAAAAGAGTTGAACTTTTCAAAAACTTTAAGGAATTTAATGAATAAAGTTACGGTAACTCTCAATAAAAAATATACCACTTTGGACTAGAAGGTTTAAGAAATTCTATTTGAAAATGATTAATTAAAACTCCTACTCTTCATTTAAAATATATTAATATTAAAATTTATTTATGATTTTATGAAGCGTAGGTAGTTGTAGTTAAGGTTTTATCAATTATCTTTAATAGGGTCTTGTGAAAAAAGGGTTATATTAGTAAATTAATTTTATTTCAATGAAAAAGTCACAAAAAATTTTAGGAGGCAAAAAACAGGCGGGTCTCCTTTTTTATATCAAAGGAGGCAAACGAACTGGTGGGTTACGTGATGTTAAGTGATCGCCGTCGTCTAAAGACACTAACAACATCAGGGGAGTCGAAAGTGCGTTGCCAGCCTATGCTTGGGGGAATAGGGGGGAAGGGAAGGCGGAGAGGTAAAGGGTGGGGGAAGTGGTGGGTATCGCTCTCGCTGACCGAACGTAACGCGACAATGCAAGCACTGTCACTTCACGTTGGTTTTCTGTAAGAGGGTGGTACTACCCCGGGCGAGACGACTCACTCATGCTGAATAGCTTCAGCGTGGCTCTACCACCTACGAAAATCGTAGATTAATTAATTTAAGAAATTGTCTTGTTACAATTTTATAAGCCACAATGTTTTATCAGGTCCTTCTTTTTCGTCCTCTTCAAAAGAAAAAGACTCGCACATCTTTTTTAAACGTTTGTACTAGTTGAGAAACAATCCCTAATATGTGCGTACCAACTTCGCATTTTCATTACAATGGGTCGCGTCACTGTGTCGGAGCTATAGATACAAGAAAACATTGTGAAGAAACCCTAGGTTGTAGCGCTTGTAATGTGATCCTAGCGTGGTTGTAGGCCGTTTTTTAAGTCTCCCTGACCCAAGTTGGAAATCTGTCACCAACTACCTGTTCGTGTGTTCTGGTAGCTGCTCTTGAAATCTAGTTTCCTCTAGGCTTAGCATGTTACTATCTTAGGCACATCGTAATTTAACAACAAAGGAGATTATGGTAAAGGCTACAACCTATAAATGACGTATGAAAAAGAGTGAAGGATAAACTATAAGAGTATCAAGTTTTTAATACTTCTACATTATATAAAAACCAAATTTTGTCACATATTATTCATATAAAAATATCAATACCTAGACGACCCATCTTAGCTTAATTATCCGAGAAAATATTTTTAAATTAAAATAAACTCTTAGGTTTGCCTGTAATGTAATTAGCATTTTTCACAAAAAAATATACATATATATATTAAAAGAATATCTCTTTTGCTGTCACTCGTGGTGGTTAGACGGATTTTTGAAGCCACCGATTTCCACTTGAGCTATTTATGTTTTGACAGAGATGACGAAATATACTTTTATATTCTAGCTATATTTTCATTGCCAGAAACTCTGATAAAAAATGTTTTCTATGAATGAAATCTAACTAGATCATTTTATCGTCTCTTAAACCACCTACATACTAAGTTTTACGGAAATCGCTGACACCGTTTCCAAGATATACAAGAAAATATACAAGAATTTTTCGTTTAAAAGTATTAGATATAGCAATTAATGTATAAAATCTTTGTGATACTTACCCGAAAATTTGCTTCACAGTTTCCAAATTCTCACACTAAAGCAATAGCTGGTTAAAGACAACAATTCTGTTTCTCTACGCATACGAAATTTGTCCGAAATGGCCCCAATTTCCGAGCCAAGTTCATTGTTAATTCATGGACATTGTTGGGCTGTTTGTTACTTCTTGGTAAACGGTGTGTCGCTTGTTAATAATTTTGAAAACATTATTAACGGTTGAGTGTATCAAAGAGGGAATCTGGTATATTCTTGTGGATGTAATAGTCTTTTTATTTATGGTACTTGTATATGTTGTCATTATTAAAACAGTTAATATGCATTTATCAGATGTATTTTTTGACCGCTCTGAATATACAAAGTTGCGTAGAATTCAAAAGTAGCTATAAATATCTACCCTATTATATATAGGTGTATAACACCAAGGCAGCTTAAGGATCAATTAATTTATTATTATTAAAACTTGGATAGCTAGCTTATTTTTGACGGCTGTTTCGTCAATTTACCCATATCTAAGCAACATATAACTATTTATTTTTCACCACCGATATTGGGAATATGCCATGTTACTTACAAATTTTATATAAGACAGTGTGGAGTTACAATATTATTTCACGTATGTGTGCATTATCGTGTCATTTGTTCAGTCAAAATAACACATAAGTATCGACAGAGTTTTTGGCGGGATCTTAGTCTGTCATGTAGTGGATTTTATATTTTATTCATAATCTTGTATTATTGGACTCTATATTTTGTAAATTTCGTGGTATTTTACTAAATATAGTTAGTTTATTGTGCATAAGTGAAGTGAATGGAAAATAATACCACGGAGCATGAAATTCTGAGATGCAACAAAAACTCCCAGGAAGGTTCTAAAAAGGGATCCACCATCTTGTTAGAATATTGCCTCACACGACGCTTAATATTGAAGTGATCGTACGACTCTTGTAATATTATTGACTACGCGACAATGGCAGTAATAATCTGAAAGATTGATTGCCAAAAACAAAGTGAAAAAAAAAGTATCGACAGCATTTTACTTATAACATCATTGGTTTAGGATAAATAAATATCTATTTTAGATTTCTATAATATTATTATGTCTATATTATGTGCAAGGCTGAAAGAAAATCTATGGCTATATTCAGAATCGACGCACTCACAAATCACCGTGTCACTCCAAAGTCGAAACACTGATAATGACAAAATATGCATTTTAGAAAAGGAAATTATTTGGTCTTCAACCTCTAGAAATGTTAGTTAGTAATAATATCATTTACCATAATATTTACTTTTTCTTAAAGTATTACAAATTTTGAAGTCGGTTCAGTGATTTTCAAGTTGTTTTCAAGACATGTTGACAGATACGATGATTGTAAGAGCAGTTATTCCTTATAATATGCAAGAACAAACTAATAAGGCTGGAAAACTGACTGCATTTAATATTAAAAGTTAAATTAGATTTTTTGTTTTGACGACTTAACTGTAGCGGCGGAAACGCGGTCGCGTGTGCTAGACGGGTGGACATTTCAATGTTTGCAGTTTTAGTGCTATGGTCATAAAAATGGACGCACAAACTAATCTAAAATGTTCATAACGATTTCATAATAAACTAGCTTATGTCAGCGGATATTTTTGCTCATTATTAGCACACACTGGGTATAAATCTTCAGAAAGGTTTAATGTTGAAAAACATCTCTTTAAACGAATTTTGAATAATTTATAATTCGCTACGAGCCGTTATAGATATAATGAAAATACAAAATTATAAAATATATACATTGTCCATGTAATGTGTAGTTTATTGAAGTGAAACTTCTAATGCGTATTCCAACAAGGTTGCGTTAAACGTTTAACGCTACCATGAGGGGGTTATGAAAGCACTGTTGTGTTAAAAGTTCAACGCTAGAAACAATATGATTTCACTAAATATCAATTTCTACCTCTTCCTATTTTCATTTCCACATTACGAAGTTTAATTTCTTCTGGGCGGAGGAACTATGTTATATAGTAGCTTGGATAAATAGGAGAACTATGATGTTTACAAAAGGTTTATGTCTCCAAGTTTCATATACACAAATTAAATTTCTTCTCCTTTTCTTTTACTTAACTATCAATGAAAAATGTATCTTAGAACACCGAAGTAAATATTTCACTACCAGTAAATTATTTTTTCCTTTGTTGTAAATATCTTCAAGCTAATGAAATTATGATGTGACGGTGTAAAGACCGTACAAGTTATATTGTTCTTTCCAGATAAAAAGCGAGGATAAGTATCTCTTCGTTTTGGAAATGTCAGCTGTATTTCCAAAATATAACAATGGCTTTATTAAATAAGCGTTACTAGATTTTGTGAATATTTAATATCTTGCATATTTAGCACCTATTCTAGAGAGTTTACAGCAAAGAAACGTATCTAAAGTGCACATCAAAGTCTAAGTTCTCTCGTATAATAAAAAGCAATGCCGTGTTAATAATTTACTGCATTTCACATCGACTGAAATACTGAGTTAGAGGTTAAGTTATTCAGAAATATAGTAAGCGGATCGCAATTTATTATATATTCTTTTTTATATGTGTTTTCATCCAAGTGTGATTTACTTTCTAAATTTAAATAATTAAAACTATATAATATATACAAATATTTTGATTTATGTGATTACAGTCAAATATTTACTCTAAATATACGAATATTATCTTTTGTTCGTGGTTTCGCTTATGTTAATGTAGATTAAATATATATATCGAGAATAATATATTATTTCTCGATACAAAAGTAAGTATCTTTGACACTGCGTACCCTTGACTACATATATGCAAATTTCACTGATTAATTTAGTTATTAATGGGTGAAAGCCACAAATAAACTTAGGCATTTATAATATTACTTTGGACTATTTACAAATATATTCTCTAAACTGTTATTAAAGAAGACGGGGGATTTTTATAAATACAATTTTTAAATTATATTTAATGAAACTTTTGCGGAACACTCCCACCTTTTATCTCACTTAATTAATGAACGCTCCCAAGCTGGAAAATACTTTTATTTTAAATTTAATGAATTTATGCTAAATTAATTTGTAACTCAATGTCTTTTAACTGTAATTCGATAACACGCCTCTATAATTTGCAGCGTTTCTAAAAACACCTGCTATTCAGTTTATTAATACCGAAATGTATAAACTATACATTATAAATATAAAACACACATTTATGTTTAATAGACTACAGATGAGAGTTCTTCGAATCATAACCATTTACGTCGTATAATTGAGAGTACGGAATGAACAGACGTAGGCACTCCATATGGTATAGAACGTAATAAAACGTGTTTGGAGTTCGTTCTTTATAAGGCTCAATTTTTTCGCACGGTTCGGAATTATTTTCCCAACGGAAAGAACTGTTTAGGACGAAATGCGAGCTGAGACGCGTGTTCCTCGATCTTCATGCAATAAATCTTGAAGGGCACCTTGGATACTGATTTATTCACTCGATAATCCAGACTTGTCCGGAACTTATTTTATACATTTGAGAACGAAATATACTGCCGTGTACTTTGTATAATATAATATAGTATTGTAACTTGTAATTGTAAAACTTGGGCGTGAAATTAGTTTTTTGAGATTTAGGAGTTTCTTGATTGTTTTCTTTAGTTTGTCACGAGTCGTATTTTTCAGTCTACGTATTTTGTCCAAATACTTTATAACCTAATGTAACGTTGTATATATTTTCTCGATATCTATCTGACTATGTACAATAATCTATAAAGGTTTCTGAGGTTAAGTCATGCCTTACCACCATTAGTAAGACTGATTCTAACAGTTGAAAAAATTGACTCCTTGTAGATGTGAAGCATCGAATTTTTTTAGTATAAATTATATGCATAAAAAACAGGACTCAGCTATAGCATAATGAAAAGATAAAACATTACAAATGTGTTCCATAAAATAATGACTGTTTATTTATTTTATTACATAAATATTCATTTTTATTAAATATAAAAATTCAATTAGGCCCAGGCGCGGTGCGTTTGGCGGCATTTATCAAAGAGCACTAGGTCATCGGCGCGTGCCGCGTAACACTAGCAGAACGAGTGGTCGACAAAACAGTTTGAATCTTATCGTTATAGATATAGGGTTGCAAATGTTTTTGAGTAGTTCGTTAATAGTGCAATGTCGTGTTCTGCGTCACCATCATTGAAAATGCACTATTAAAATATTAAGAACTGGCAACTGGCATTTTGGTGAACAAGGACTGTGTATTATCTTACGTTCCAGCATATCATCTATATATTAATATGTGAAGCAAAAAAATTATACCCCTTTTTAAGCGATCTCGCGAAGTGCAGAAAGCTGGTTATTTTATATAAAATGCACTAGAATAACATTATATTAATTAAAATATGTATTACTTACACTACGGCTTGAATTTTACATAACATATACATATATTTAAATAAAAACAACATTTTGATAGCCGTCAATAAAAGGTTGCGAAGGAAGTTGCTATGCTCGACTGTATGTATTTTTTAACTCTTACGTTATAATTACTATTTTTCATCCTACATTCAGCAATGATATCATAAGATATAACTATTATAATAGAATTTATAACACGACTTGAACTATGGTCGAATGTCGACCACTAGGTGCCTACTAGTAGTTTTAAACGTACGTATGTTTTAATCACTATGTAAGCGTTGAAATATATGTACAATATCACATATCCCTTTAAAAGTGTTCATACAGAAAATTGTTAACACCACTCCATTTAACACTGTCCCCGACATCCGCTTTTGTGTTAATCTTTGTGAAATAAACAACACTATAGCGGCCACCGCAAAATCCAAAATTTCGCGGCTGTAATAATTTTACGGTTTAACCGAGTCGCTCACGAACACGAAGTTCGTCAAAGGGATTTGGCTAATTCAATTTCTGTGTTCAGCCTCCGTCTTTCCATGCTTAGGTGGGAGAAAATTTGCGTAATGTTTAATTTCAATACTCTCTTAGGCCCGAAGCTTAGATGAATCTTTATAAAGTTCAAGATTGTTAACTCAATTTTAATGTTATTGCTTCGCGCGGAGCGTGTGTTTAGTTTACTTAAAACAAACGCTTGTTTGCATTTGATTTCCCCCATGAACAAATAATATTTCTGCTGCCTGCTTAGTTTCAGCCACATGTCTTGGAGATTTGCCGTCATGTTTTCTTTGTCGTTATACTTATTCATGAGTTATTTACATCAATTTATTAGGTTCCCGTATAGGAAAATTGTAAAATGTATTTTGAAGTTAGATAAATAGAGTTTCTTTTTTGTATTGATTACGGTATTACCCTGACAGGCTTCTACAGCTTCACTGGAAAACAGAGAAAATATATGTAACGATTTTCTTTTCTTTTATGCTTTAGGAGATAAATGAGCAGCGAGTCACGTGATGTTAAGTGATCATCGCTGCCCATAGACACTTGCAACATCTGATGAGTTGTAAGTGCGTTGCCAGCCTGTGTTTGGGGAAGGGATATGGGGGAAGGGGAGGAGGGAAGAGA
Source organism: Antheraea mylitta (assembly GCA_014332785.1). Classification (NCBI taxonomy): domain Eukaryota; kingdom Metazoa; phylum Arthropoda; class Insecta; order Lepidoptera; family Saturniidae; genus Antheraea; species Antheraea mylitta. Next base: position 8,871,613 of record JACEII010000012.1, read on the forward strand.
GAAGGGATGAGAGGTGGTCCTCCGGCGCTCTTACTGATCAAACGAAACAACAACAATGCACGCAAGCACTGTTACTTCACGTCGGTTTTTTTTAGAGTACTATCTCATATGAGCCGACCCATTCATGCTGAAACCAGTTATAGCATCAGCGTAGCCACCTACATAATGTTTAGTTTAGATTATAAAAAGGTAATGAAATTATAGATTTTATTTGTTACTAGCCTCTACCCGCGACTTTGTTCACGTGGAATAGTTACTTTAGGCTAACGCAAATACGCAGCGGAAACTCTCAAGAGAGAAAAAAACGATTTTGAAACATTCTTCATTAGTGATCCGCTCCTATTGGTCTTGACGTGATGATATGTAGCCTGTAACCTTTCGCGATAAATGAGCGTTAAATGATAACATTGAAAGTATTTTTTAAATCGGACGAGTAGTTTCTGAGAATACCCCCTACGACGTCACAAACTCACAAACATCTTTTTTAATATTATTGATAACTTTACCTCATTCTTTACGTGCTTAGGTAAACCGGCCTTTTATTTTTAATTACAAGAATGAAAAACATAATTTGATATATGCACGTAATTTCTATTTTTATTTAATAATGCTAATTGAAATATGTAAGACTGCAGACGTTGCCCCGCTTTGATTATTAGATAACTCTCAACAAATGATATACCAAAACCTTCTTCATGTATAATTTATCCACTGGTAAAAACCGCATGGAAATATGTACAGTAGGCTTATCTAGGTTCACAAAATTTATCATGAACAGACAGACAGACGCAGTACGCAATTTTATGTTATAATATTTATGATAACGTTTTAATAACCAATTTGAAAGTTGCACTATCACATTTACTTTTAAAGCAAGGTGTTTTGACCGAATGACTTTTTACGATTACTTATATTCGTTCTTAATTTTACAAGACACATTGTTTCTTCCTAAATAATAAAGAAAATATATTACATTTCTGTTCATATTAACTGCATCAATAAAATAAATACTGCATCAATAAAATAAATAAACTACGTGTACTACTGTCGGTAATACAACTAGTCGAAATTCGTAATAAAGCTGTATTAATTTGCTACCTAGCTTTATGCCTTGTGTCATAAGACATTACAATTTACGTTGGTTGACATTCCTCGGAGAATAAAAAAAGCTTAATTATTTCATAGTCTTCTTATTTTAATTTCATCTTAAATTTTAGTATGCAAAGTGATAAAATATGTAACGTTTTATATATATTCGCATTATCAGATATCTATTATTAATAGGTGTTTGTATATTAACATTGATTCTACTGGTTATTATGGAACACCAACAAACAAATTGCATTAATATTAAATTAACTTAATAAAGCTGTGTGCACCTTGTTTGTTAAATCATGAATATAAAATTCGATAAAACAGTGTTTTATTAATGAAAATAATATCAATAATTTGCATATTATCTCATTACTTTGTAATATATCGAATAATGTGACAGTTAAATAAGTTTAGAAATATAACAGAAGTAAATTTTTTTGTAAGTAGGATGAGACTATAGATGTATATTTATATATAACGTTTTTTTTCTTACATTTAACTAGCTGAACCGTGCAGCTTCGTCTGCACCAAGTCGGTTAAAACTTGTTTCAATTATATTTTTAGACGCGAAAAATCTTAATAAACCTAAAACCTGATTTCAGCGACATCTACCGTTTGCAATTGTATATCCGAACTATACAGGGACTCACTCGAACATATACCCAGCTGGTATGTGAGAAATCTTTAAAAACAAGCCTAAAACCCGTTCACAAAAAAAACAACGACTTGGTTTTAATTAGCTCTTTCTCTGGGATAACTTATGTTAGCTACCCACTTCCGGAACCGCTCGTCATTCAAGACTCGGGATACTAGCGCTACATATTATAGATACGCATTGATACTAGCGCCAAGCGCCAACATATAAGAGAGACACATTAACACTAACGCCATTTTATTACAGATACATAAATGAGAATTATTATAATTATATAGATTTCAATGAGTCATTTCAATAGGAATTGATATTGTTCATTTATTACTTGCACAACATTAGTTTTATGATAATAATAGTAATTGCTTTGACTTCAATAGTTTGACCTATAAAGGGCTAGATGTCTCTACTCTACACACATACACATATTTCAGATACATAAATAACAATGATTTTATATAGAATTGATGTACGTAAATAATATTAATTTGTTCATTAATTATTATTTTTGTGTTACTTAAAACATATAGCAGAATAAGTAATTGGTTTGAGTTATATATTTCGTCTTATAAATTATATAGTTTGGCCTATAAAAGGCAAGATGGCAGTGTTATCTACGCATTCCTTTGTGAATATTAGTGTAAGCCAGAACTCTGGCCAAATAAAGAGTGTAAAGTATTTACTTAGTATTTATTGGCATCCTGACTGCATCGACTATGTCGTATATATACAACGTGATAACACTTACCAAGTGATAATTGATCAGTTATCGAGTGGGATGAAAAATAATTAATTACTAAAATGACTATTAAAAAATAGGGATTGGTGTTCGAAGGGTGAAAATTTAGGGTTGTATGTATTTTTAATGCCTCTTAATCCCTTTTAATTATAACAAAATAATAAAAATATAAAATTGTCAAAAAAATAAATGTTAGAGGTGAACAACCCTTATCACTTAGGGGTATGAAAAATAGATAGAAATTCTTAGCTAATGAATAGGCATATAAAATTTCATGAAAATCGGTTTAACCGTTTCAGAGAAGTACAGTAACTAACATTGACACGAGATTTTTATATATAAGATAATTAAGTAATTATTACTGATGCTTACTGAACACAGAATTTCTTATCTACACAGAGGGACAAAAACTAAAAAAATAATTTTAATGTAATAGGGATCAGCAGGTTTCTGTATCGATGTTAAATACATTTAGATACGTGTATGTTATAATATAATGTTTAGTTTAGAATGAAATAGCCTTTATAATGTTATTATTATGTTGAGCGTTGCAGATAGTGTGGTAAGTTGGGTTAAACTCATATCGGGGATTAACTCTATAACGGCGTTTTAGAAGAAAATCGCATCGTATAAATAGGGGTTTGGTGACCGCAACCGACTTTTAGTTCTGTTTTTTGTATAAATAATTATTCATAAATAATGCTACGAAATTCCAATAAAAAAATGAGATTGTGTTTAATGATGGTTTGTATTTGAATTTTCTATATTTAAAGGGGTGATATAGGTAACATTGAAGTAACATAATTATAGTGCACTGTCAATAGTTGTTTATAACCTATTGGGTGAATTTATTGCGACTAGTGATCGAAATTCGACCATAACAAGGGGGTACACAGTTTTTCTTCACGTGCATATATGTTTTATTGTTAATACCTTTTAAAATGGGCAATAGATGTTTTGAGTATGTATAATGAATAGATACTTTTGAATAATAGCATCGACATGTCGATGATATGGAAAGTACTAAATATTTCTAATTGTTTTTATTGATAAAAATAAATCTCGTAATAAAGATATAAATTTATATGTATATATTATATGTATATGTAATTTATAGATTACAGAGATCGTTAAGTCCCATAAAAATTATCATAGATACCCACCATACGCAATGGCTTGTCCAATGTATTTTTTTTTAGTACAACATGGGTAATGACCCCTTTTGTGTTTCAAATCAAATAAATAATGAATTAAGTATAAGTTTATGTATTTTTAATTATGTATACAATTCAAACTTAAAAATAACATTGTATGATGTCGCTTAAACGATCTGTGAGATTGTCTATACTATATCTACTATTACTATAATTAATATTGTATGATTAACTGGGCGCCCAGTGGTCGACATTTGACCATAGTTATTTGATTTTTTAAAGTTTGAACTTTATTAGGGTTCTTTTGTCAAAGGGTATACTTCTATAAACAAAGGCTTCAACATAGCTACTTAGTTATTTGTCATGATTTTTAATTGTATAAACATTTAAAAAAATCTATGTGTAAATGAAAATTGAAATTAATTATAAATTTGAAACAAAAATCACGTGGTTAAAGCTCTCAAATTTTTAGGCAAACATAAATTTACGAAAATAAAGAAATTTATCGCAACCCATGACACAATTTTCAATTAATTTTACACGACACCATGGGTGAGTGGTCTTTCTGGGTGATATTCAATTAAATGTAGAAATAGTGATATGCCCTATATCATCGTTTGAAAAAGTAATGGATCCACCTAAAAATCAAATGGTGAATCCAAGACAAAGATGTTTTTAATAGTACCATTAGCTTTGAAAATAAATACTTTTTTTGTTGATACATGAGGTTGAATTGCAACATTGTAACCGTGGAGGTCTAAGTCATGGATTGCTTTTGTAAACAAAATTCCTATTTTTATTATACAATGTATTATTTGGCTCATTTTTTTATTAATTCATCATTTGAAGTGTGTTCACCATAAAAAATAATAAACATTACAATAATAGTTATATTTTATAATATTATTGTTGAATGTAGGATGAAAATGGTAATTAGAATGTAAGAGTTAAAAAATACATATAGTCGAGCATAGTAACCTCCATCACAACCTTTTTTGAAGTTCATAATTACTGACGGCTGTCAAAATGTCATTTTTATTTACATGTGTGTATATGTTGCGTAAAATTCGAGTAGTAGTATGAGTAGTGCATATTTTAATTAATTTAATGTACTTCTAATGCATTTTATATAAAATGAACAGCTTTCTGCACTTCTCCGCCATATAAACTTTAACTATGCCAAATTTCAAGTTCACCCGTTGACGGGAAATAGGTTAAAAAGGAATACAAAAATTTTGCTTCACGTATTAATATATAGATAACTAATGATATTATAGAGGTAAAGTTTGTGAGGTTGTAGGGAGTAATATATGGATCTATTAAACCGACTTTGAAAATTATTTCACTAATAGAAAGCCACGTTATTTGTGAATGTCATATGCTATACATTAACCCTAAAAATGAAAGGACTTTATTGTGGTAGTCGGATTTGCAAAGTAAGTCGGAGAAAAAACAGTCGAACGAAAACGTTTCTTAACGCTACCTTAACGATGAGAGATACATGATTACAAAAAGTCAACAGCAGATGTCTAACTTTTATCTTTAAGTCACAAAAAGTAGTTTTCTATATCAAAAAATAATTAAATCGTTAAGTAATGTTTATTGGTCATAATATCAACAACAGTGATCAATGTGATAACCGAGCCACAGCAACGCGTCACCGGGTCAGCTAATTTTTAATAAATTGGTACAATATTTGAAGTAACTAAATTAATATGTACAAATAATAGAAACGCTAAATAGCTATATCGCGGTTTATATCATTTAAAAAGTAGAACAATGAACACTTACTCTATAGTCTGGTGAAGCTGTTAAGACCTTGTTAAGTAAATAGCATAATCGGTTCGAAAAAAAAATGAACACTCTCATCTAAATTTCTCACTTTACGCGATACATAATTAAAACATTTTGAAATCGATAATTTCTACTGTCAGTTTAGTACTGATCCGTCATGTCTAGTCTTTTTGTAGTTATTTCAGTAAATATTTTATACGCTAGCAGGTTTTTTTTAGTTCTTTATTTAATCATTTCTCCTCTCATAACATAAACAGACTCCGAGCAAAAAGTTGACAGCTCTTGTGATTATGTCGGCTTATGTGACCAAGTATTATACGGTTCCGTAGGTTTACGACCGAGTCCTATTAATCTTGCTTTGTGGTGCGTTTGGCTGTCGGCCGTCGGAAAATTTCCCGGAAGTAATTGATGCCAGACGCAGAATTTTTTCTCTGTTTACACTTACAAACAATAGGTTCCTATATATAATTAAACCGAATTATTTATAGAAGATAACGTGTAGTTCTGTACCAATTAAATGAATTATTATTTGTATAATTGGTGCCCACGACTTCGTTCGCATGAAAATGTTATTGTTGATTTATGACAATATTATGTTTTACCTAGACTCAAATATGTATTGTCTGTCTTTCTTGAATTATGATTTTGTTATTACCACCTAATTAATCTTAATAATCTTAAGAGATTTTAAGTTACCAACTTTAGAATTTATTATTACTGCTTAAGCTCTTAGCGAAAAGCGTAGGGGAGAGTGGGGGAATTCGGAACACTTAACTTCAAACGCTAAAAAATAATAGAAAAAAGTTATAAACTAAATCAAATTTTATTGCTACATGAACTATAGTTATTTATGTAGTTAGTAGTCATAAAACGTTATTTTAAATTTACGTTTTAATAAAAATATAAACTACAACAAAAAAAGTGGTCGTTCTTGTTTACCCGATACCCTATGGGGTAATTGAGATCATCCCGTGGTTGAAATGGAAATGGTATGCGGTAATTAAGAAAGACGTTTGATCGATCTTTCTTACGTAATTACGAGGCATCTGAAATAATTTGTAAAGTTTAAATATTTTTACACAATCAACCAGCAGTACTATGGGTAATTAGGTAGGTAAGGGGTAATTGGGAACGTACCAAATTACTCACCTAATGCCGTTCCCAATTACCCGAATCAGTCAATATACATAAAAATTGCCGCCACTCTCAAAAGCATTTTTTATTACCTTCAATCTTTGTTGCAGTTGAAAACAGATACTGTGTGTATGATATGAGCAAAAACACAATACCTTTGAACTCAAAAATATGATACATGTGTTATAACTGATGACAAAAATTATATCAAAAATACAAAAATAATCGTTCGACCTACCGTGACAAAACTACTGCGTCCTTTCAATCCCAGCTTCTCATACGCAATGAATGGCTCTGCATCCAGCCGCAGAATAGGTTCGCGACAGTGTAGTACAATTACCCGCCGTTCTCAATTACCCTACCCTCCCCTACATAGTTACGCTTTTCTTGAATTGTGTTTTTATTTTATCACCTATTTAATTTTAATAATCTTAAGAGATTTTAATTATCCATTAAATTATCCATTAAATAACATTATTTTATTAACAAAATTAAGAATTGCTTTTTACTTATAATTACTGAGTAGAATAAAAGGTAAGTGAATGACGCACGGCAGTGCGCCGTACCGACAACGCTCACCGCTCATCATAATTTTTTTTTTGTTCAATCTAATCGCGAGCAGTCAAATTTTTTTGCAGATTCTATTACTAAATGACTAATGCATAATATTGAGGAAAAAAATTGTTTTTTGAGGGAGAAGTCATTGAAATTTTCATTTGTTAACTAAAAAGTTAATTAACAATATGAAAAAAAAGAATTATTTTAAACTTTTATATATCTCATTAAAGTACAACTATTAAACTATAAATCCTGAAAGTTTCATTAAATTATTTTAATAGCTTTTTATTTATTGATTTTTTAATTAAAAGTCATAAAATTTTCATAAAAAAAATGTTGTTAAAATAAAAATTTTCAAAAACTGTTCTGGGGATTAATTGTTCATAGTAAATACTTCATGAACAAATATTCATACCTGAATTTAATAATCAAGTGGAAAAGGGGGGTCCCACTTAACGTGTTTTGACTCATATGCAAGCCGCGCAAGCGCAATACGGCTGGTCATGCTTACTTAGCATGTCGTAATGTGAAATTATAATTTTACCTCTTGCCAAAAATACTGATCAACGCGCCTAAGGAAGTTTCCAATTAAATTACATTGGCTCTTGTAATATTAGTTAAAATTAGTATACGTGGTACGTGACAACAATTAATCATAAAAATTAACATATCTCTATATCTTATTAAAAAATGGCGATATTGTAAATAAATATTACATAAAAAACATCGTAAAATGACTTTTAGACGTGATTAATCTATTCATAGATTGCAAGAAAAATATAAATAATAAGGGGAGATAAAAAGAAATAAAACAACAGGAAAGCGTTTGACTATAAACAGGTGGCTTCCCATAAAACACCAGAAGCCGATTCCTGAGGAAAGCGACTATTTCACGGATGTCTCGCTGTTTCCGTGTAGAAGCCGCAGAGCGAACCGATGAGGACAATAAATTATCAGCAGCGTTCAACCCACCGCGAGAGATTTAAAGTAGTCGATAAGCGAGTGTTTTGTACGAGGTGGGTACGAACTACGCCGGGATTTATACACGGGAAGTGTCTGATGTGCGTGGGAGAAAGTTTTCGACGAGAAAACATCTTAAACCTCGTGTTTATAAAATGTACATTCTATGTTGTTTCTTAATACCCTATTCATATGTATATAAACATATATCTGATACTTTTTTATTAAAGATTTTTTTATATCATAGGAGGCAAACATGCAGGTGGATCACCTCATTGTAAGTGATCACCACCGTCTATTGACACTTGCAGGGGAATAGCAAGTGTGTTGCCGATCTGTGTTTGGGGGAGGGGGGAGAGGAGAGCGGGGGTGGGTATCCGGCGTTCTCATGGACCAAACGGAAAGCAATAATGCAAGCACTGATACCTAGCGTCGGTGTTTCTGTGGGTCGGGTGGTACTACCTCGAGCAAGCTGACCCATTCATGCTGAAACTATTGCTTCAGCGTGGCTCTACCACCTACAAAAAGTAAAGTAGAATCAAATTAAAAATACTTAATTCAAGTTAGCTCCTCAAAAGGCACTCATGAACGTCAAAGGTACGACCGGTTCGAAAAACAACCCAGTTTTCCAAAATACCGACAAGAAATTCGATCTGGTTTATCTTTTCATGATACATATTTTTACAAAGATAGTTGCTTTCGTCCCTGCTGGATGCATAGAGATTGTGTCATTTCTAGACGTCACCATCATTCACATATTGAATCACCCTATAATACCCCTTAGAGATTAAAACCCGCTTGACAGCTATTTAATAGCCGTCCATTATAGAAACTGAAATTAATCTCGGTTCAATTTAAGAACAACACACAAAAACACACAATGTCGTAGCTCTAATACCGGCTTGCTTAAAAAATCTTTTCACATTCTGTTTGCAGTACTCGATATAGTAGGAAAAGAGAAAAATAATAGTTGATAAATTTTAACATACTTTAATGTTTTAACGACATTTATGATACTAAAGCTAGACGGGGACTGGGTCTAAATTGCAACTGAAGAAACACAATTGGCGACAGATGTTCAATTTCAGGATGGTAACTAGACCTTCATATTAGTATGTTTTTTTCGGTGATACTTGCACCAGATTGCGCGCATGGAGCCCACCGCTGCATGCCACGAGTGCGGCGCTAAGACGGACACCGCGCAGCATAGGTTGTCTGAGTGTGCTGCGTGGGAGGATCAGCGCTGCACTCTGGCTGCGAAGAGTAGTCATGGCCATGCTCGGCAGTGAAGAAGTGTTGAAATCCGTGGCTTCCTTCTACGAGATAACCTCCTCGCAGGCGGCGGGGAGGGCCAGTGAGGACAGGAGAGGGAGGGCTGGCAAGAGGGTGGGACGGCACGTCCAACTCCTTCCGATACCGTAGCCAAGCCTGAGCGGATGTACCGGTGGGCCCATCCCCTAACTACACAAGTTCGGCTGACGAGGGGAGGCGGCTCGCTGTGTACCCGACTTGCCTCCCTATTAGGACAGAGTCTGGCGATCACCTTGCCAGGCTGCCGAAGGGGCGGTTCTCAAGTACGTTAACATAACGATTCCTGACCGCTCCTATAATGCGGCCGATTGTACGCCGTAGGGTTTTAGTCCATGCAAGTCGGACATAACCCACTTCTCCCTCGGGAGGGTGGGTATCCGTAGGGATTTCTCCACGTTGATAAATATATATACATATTGTTTTGTTAGTACAAACAATATATTTCATTGTTTTTCAAAACGTCGAAAGGGTTTTAGAAGAGAACATTTAAGAATAAGTAAATAGTTTTCATTGTTTACTTAAAGGTAGTGTAGTTGTCAATTTAAAGGTAGATTGTTGTGTACACTTTCTTTACTTACACGGTTCCTTCGGATATCTCTCTTAGGCATATCACGTATGAACTGACACCGTGTGTCGATTGAACATTTTATCGTTTTATCGTAGTCACGTGCGTGATACCGTAAAACGTCTTTCCTATATCCTTGGCGAAATTAAACGCAACAAAATAAAACCAAACGAAACAAAACGAGAGCGCTGTTCTTTGCAGCACGTGAGATATATTAATCCACTGGAGCTTTACAGAGACCACTTCTTTTCTTTGTGAAACTTGTTCACGTAAGTTTATTAACGTAAGAGACTAGTAAATTTAACCGCAGGTTTTAATTCTATCGTTTGTGCTCTTAATTTAGTGCACAATTTTCTGGATTCTCTAAGAGCATGTAATGTGAAGAATATGCTTTGCACTCTACGTTTTGCCAATTATGTTAGTGATATATCTACTTTTTTGTTGTTTTAAGGTTTTGTCTACAATCTCACCAGATGATAGATCATGTAGTTTTGGAAGTTATTCTAGGTTCGGATGTTATTGGAATTTGGTGCGTAGTGTATAAGTGTACTTCCAATTAAGTAACTGCCCCTGCTAACTAATGAAGGTCCTCATGATTGGGTTATCGAATTAAAAAGAACAATAATTGGTTTGTGTAGTTTTAATCACAGTGTTCCCCGTATCTACGACGGAGTTGAGATCATCAGCAAATAGAATTGCAAACACATTCATTGATTTATTTATCTTATGATTTTTTATGTTATAAAATTACGTTATATAATGTGTTCTCGAACATTCTAATTGATCCGCATGACCTGAACAAACCAACCCACGACAAGACCAGACAAAATTTGTAGGATAGATATTTCTAGACAAACAATCAATCTTCGTAACTAATAGCCTACATAATGATTTTAGTGCGTAATATTAATTTTGGTTAGTTTGAAATATGTTAATTACTACATAACATTGTAAATGATGTTTTCGATGTAAAATTTTGCTTAACTTTTGTTACCCTAGAAACATAATTATTTTCAAGAAGAGACCTACTTCATACACCTATCAATAAATACATGAAGAACGTCGAATATATTTTATACTAATGGAAACTGCTACTCAAAAATAAACTTCATTTCTAATGAAAGTACTTTCCTCTGTGAAAAATAGTACAAAAATAACATAATGGTGCTTTTTAAATAGCGAGCTCCAAAGCGACGCAGTTATACGAGAAACTAACTGATATAATTAATTGGACCGTTCATTGCTTTCTGATCGAACACTTTCTGCTATGATCGATTTTTAATTAATTAATTCGCTGGTAGTCAGAAGTTATTGAAACATTTGACGCTATAACATATATAAACATAGTTTGATTACACATCTATAATAATATATAGGTAGAATTACACATCTTTAAATGAAATACATTGTTACTGTCAGTTAAAACGTAATAACAATTTCAATACCTGTCTACGTATTTGCTGAGAGTTTCAAACGTATTAAGGGCAAACCTGCTTAATGAGGTTAATTAACAAACCTGTCTGAAGTTAAATTATTTCAGCTTGTAGTAATATTTAGTAATAAAGTGATTTAAAAGTCGCGGTAGCAAAGTAATGACCGGTCGAGTGTCATTTCCACGTCCGTAGGTTCGAACATTCGAATTCATCTAATTTTTCTAATTTAAATTGGTAACACTATCAGCTAACGGTGAAGAAAAACAAAACGAGGAATCTTGAACCTGAGATATATTTTTGTAACCACTATTTGTGAGAAAATATAGAACTGTGAATTTCTAGATCTGAAATCGCCAATACCTCGTGGTCTGGCGTAGTGATTGTTACCTTTACCTGAATACCCATGAGAGTACTAACGGCAGAGATGAAAGGAATGTCTGCTGACTGCAGCAGACTAGCGATCTCGACCCTGGACTCTCTGTTCTGGATCATGACAGGAGGTAGAGGGCGGGGTTTCTTACCCGTGACTGCGGAAGCCATAGCTTTGGGCGAGGCCGGTCGCCATTGGCACTTTAGCACCTTCGACGTTCGCGAGTTTTAAAGGCTTAGCGCCTTCATTATCGGAAGAGGTATTCTGGCGCTTATTGCGTGATCGTCGGCGTCGCGTGACTTCGGTGAAGCCGTCATAGCGGGAGGGTCTTGCTCCATATCGGAATCTGAGCCGGACGTCTCGTCATTGGAGGAGTGACGATTCGTCAACTCGAAGTTATGAGATTCCTCGATCCTGGCTAAGACCAAGAGAGCGGGCATCGCAAATGAGTGCTCGTTGCGATACTGTTTAGTAAACGCGTCGTAGTTCTCTATAAGGCTGGGACAATTACTTACGATGAAGCCGCGGAATTTACTGAGTTCACGTTCTACAAGGCAAATTTCGTCTTGAGCGGCCATACCGGGGCCTGAGGAGGGAGTGGGGCGGGGGAAGTCGTTAAATACCTCCCTGCCAGAGGGGCAGGGTGGCTCGCCTTTTGAATTTAACGGACATCTCGAGTCCGTAACCAAGGGAGCTGTGGATGATGTGCAATACCTTACAAGGTACCTACAGTGCCTACAGGCTCGAACACTTCTTTCTTCGACTGCGCGACGACACGAACCACAAACTACGGAGCGAAGCACAACACGCTGGACTCCTGGAACGTGAACCGACGAACCGACGAAAAGTGCTGTTTGAGATGCACTGAAAAGTGCAGTTTGCTGCGTTCTGAAAAGAACGCCTACGAAAGACCGCTTTGAATGCCTCAAAGAAACGTGAACGTAAAAGCGCGACGAAATACCGAAACTTTCGATGTGAAAACACGGCTGCGTAAACGCGTCGCGAACAGTGAACGAAATATCGCAACGAAACACAAACAGAAAATCACATCGAAAGCGATACTAGCGCACGCGTCCGATCCCCACGGCCGAATGATCGGAACTCATTTTTTTCGACAGATCGATCCTCCTCCATTTTTTTCTCTTGTAGAGGCTGATGATGATGGTATATGTATCGATCAGCGACTTTTTTGAAATACAAGTAATTCGACTTACTAGAATGTCTATCACTTACGTTTGACTCTAAAGGAAACTAATTTGGAAAATATAAATTCATTGTGAAATGTCAACGCAATCAAAATATACGACGATAAGCTTCTCGTTACTTTCAGTCCCCAATTCATAGCAAACTGCTATGGTAATAAAGCCTGTGGTGTCTCTCAAGATGACGGTAAGTTTTAGATGATTACAGCGTCTTATAGATACTATATTTTAGTGATAGGATTTTTTTAGTAGTTCATTAATATGCTCAAATTTATAAGCTATATTTTTAGTAAATATAGATTTATATTTTTATGCAAAGTACCTTATCAATTTTAACAACACTCAACAAATATATATATATATATATATATATATATATATATATATATATATAT
>JACEII010000012.1:8885074-8911696 GCA_014332785.1 Antheraea mylitta
TATATATATATATATATATATATATATATATATGTATATATATATATATATATATCCTATATATATATATATATATATATAGGATAATAATATATATAGGAAACTACCGTCAGCGTCAGTATTTAAGCATCTCAGGCCTAGTGTCTTATCAACTTTACCAGTATTAGCACTTACTATGATGATTAAATTATCATCAGTTTGCGTATAACTAAATAATAAATTCACTAACTTGTGAGAACAACAAATTATTTTAAAATAAACGATATACAAGAGAACATTATGTCCAACGTTAAGTGTTAATATTTAAGATGAGCGTTTAAACAATTATTTCTTCTATATGATATAATCTAAGTTGTTTTACTTATACCAGCAGTGCTGAAACTATGTGTTATTAACATAAGACCTAGCACATATTTTTCCTCAGAGTATAACAATTTAATAACAAAATGTCAAGAGGATAATTTAACGAACGAGAAGCCTTTTTTATTTGAAGCGCTTTTTATGAAATTACTTCATCATAATCCAGCACCGGCATGTTTAAGTACTAAAAATAGCTCTCCTTGTTCGACCCCTCAGGCTTCCAGGCGATTTATTTTGCATTTAACGCATTATTGCATCCTTTGTTCGTTGAGCTATTATAGTTTGATCACTATCTCCCGGAATTCCGCATGATTATATTATATCTAAAATATGCACCTACTTAAACCTGAATGATTCACTAACCCAGTTACAGTAACACTGAGTAAATTATGGAATCTTGAGGAATTATATATTACTAGCTTCTCGCGAGCAAGCTTCGTCCGCGTGAAATAATGACTTCGGGTTAACTAATATGCAGTGGAAGCGGATTTTGAAACATTCTTTACTGGTACTCCGCTCCTATTGGTCTTAGTGTAACGATAGTCTACAGACTACATAAATCATCAAATAATAATTGAGACTATAGTCCTCCTCAATAAATCAGCAGTCTAAAACTAAAAGAATTATTCAGACTGGTAGTTCCTGAGATCAGCGCGTTCAACCAAACACCCATTCAGGTTTATAATATTAGTAAGTATAGATTTGCACATCCCATGTTTATTTTTAACTGAATATATCACAGATGATTTATAGTATACTAACTTTTACCCGTGGTTTCGCTCGAGTTAATGCAGATCTGACTTGTCCATCGCAATCAATATCTTATTTTATTATATCAATATCTTATTATAATCAATCAATATCCTGCATGCAACGTAGTAGTTACTTGTAGTTAAGACGTAAAAATGTAACAAACATATAAGCTCACATTATTATTTACAACATTCGTAAAGATAATGGTATGATTTAAGATTTTCTGTAACGCATGTGTGATAATTCTAAAACAAAAATTTGCGTTTTAAACTAGTTTGAAGGGTGTAATAATTGGCAACACGTGCTAAAAGCAAAACAACTTTTTACAGTTAGTTCTTAGTTATATCAAAAAATTATTATTACTTCTTTTTTGTTATGAGTTTTTAGTCCACTTAGATTATCTTTCAACCAAAGATTTTGTATATAGTTGTAATCATACTAAACTGTATAAAATTAAAATGATTTTTATTATGCACATACAAGAAAAAATTATGTAACCAATTACTATGAAACAAAAATAAGACAATATTGTTGACATTTTCAAAGGAAGCCTATGTAATTACTTCCTAATTCCGTTTTGATGGAGAAGATTCCACGAAATTATAATTGGTATTTATATGAAAGCTTTTTCAAATTATGTCATCAGAGTTTCAGCTTTAGTAAATTTATCTTCTGCTTGTCTTTTCTTTTAAACATATAATAAACATGTACGATGTTATTACAAAAAAAGTTAAATGCACCGCGCTTGCCCGAGGCAAGTCCGCGTTATCCCTTATTCGCAACCCTTTTTTTTAGGTGAGAAATCTTACATTGGACACACCTACTGCCGGGAGACAGTGAGAGGGTTATGCTAGACTCCTACTAACTAAAACTCCGCTGTCACTTGGCGCATGTGTGTGGACCAGGGAACCGGGGTGACGGAAGCAAATTTCGACGCCCTAGTCATGCGCTCAGATCGTCCTTGGTGGTAATACGGGGATCATCTTCTCGTAGAAAGACAAGACTCTCCTTGGTCTCATTCAGAAGTTGCGGCTGTCCCGTGCTTCTTCGTCATGGGTCCTCCTTCCATGGCAATGAACGCTCCCACGTTGTTGTTCTTCAGGGAGGTATTTGATGGTACCTGCCACCACCACGTCTCTTTCCTCGGCTGGGTCTGCTACATCGTGCTGGAGAAGCATCAGCAGCCCTCTCCCTTTCTCGCTCTGCTTCCTCTTTGACATAATGCCTCCACAGCACGTTAGGACCGCTTGCCAAGCCCGCTCTTCGCCGTCCATAGCGCGAATCACGGCCGGCAGCGAGAGGTCACCTGCTATGTCGGCTACCAGCACACTTCTTTGTTCAGCCGCCGCAGCAGCAACTAGAACCAGGTCCCCCAAGATTTTGCAAAAGGCTTGCTAGTACCGAGGCATTTCGCATGACCTTGGGAGCCAGTTGTTAAAAGTGGTTGAAAAAAGCCCACCCACTATCCAACATAAGGCCGAGATATTTCATGCTGGTTTCTACGTCTACACGAACCCTATCAATCTCTATATGGGTTCCAGAAGGCAATGCTTTACGGGGGTCGTAAAAGCAAATCGCTTCGGTTTTTGTGGCTAGCCACCTCCAAATCAAGCATTCGCTTTCTTCCCACCACCTGTGACACACGAACTGTGATCAGTCGGATGGTATCCTCAAGGGTGCCACCTCGGACAGTCACCAGTGTGTCATCGGCGTAACATAATATGCCAGCTCCGGGCAGGAGATCCTCTCGGAGCACCCAATCATACCCGGTGTTCCACAGAAGCGGGCCGAGGACCGACCGTCCGTCACGCTACGCTTCTACTTTCTAAATATGACGCAATTAGGTCAAACATATACTGCTGCACTCGATGGTATTTTAGCGTCTTCTTAATACACTCCCAGAGTATACTGTTGAATGTATTGGCAATGTACAATGACACTGCCTATAATACAGCGCCCTGGGAGACCGCCTCATCATAGAGCGCCTTAACACGCAATATTGCATCAGACGTCGACCGACCAACCCGAAAACCATATTGCGCTTCCGAAAGATTCGGCCCCACTCTGGTTAATTGTCGAACCAATCGTCGTACAACTTCTTCAACTTCTCAACTTCATCCAGCAGAACGATTGGGTGATACCCTGACATAGAATCCGTAAGACGTCCCTGCTTTTGGAGTAATACAAGGCGACCCACTTTCTACTGAGGCGGAAACTGTCTGGTCTCCAGACAAGCATTAAGTAGTTGCCTCAATCTCTGGCCTAGTGCTGGCATGTCCAAAGCCCAGACACGACCTGGAACACTGTCGGGACCTGGGGCTACGTTTAACGCTAAGTCTAACCTAACCTAACCAAAGCGAGACAAAAGAGCAAGATAGCGACCATTCAGCGAGCGCGGTGCATTTAAAATGTACCTTTTTAAAGCAAGTATTCAATACGTAATTAACTTTTTCGTATTAACACCGGTAATTTTTAAAGGGATTAAAGTAATTTCAGTAATATTTTCGTATAATGTTTCACCGCAAATTATTTTATTGCCCACTTATGTATATAAATACTTTGTATAGACTTAATTTGTAATCCTTTTATAACCCTTTAACCGTACAAACTTTATCTATACGTTTCACATGATCAAAAGGATCGTGGTTACTAGAAGTATCTCAATTTAAATAATACAATGTTTCCAAAACTATACAGAATCAAGCGTAATAATATAAAGCATACATATCTTTCTTACGGTTTCGATCATAGTATGGCTCGGTGTAGTCGATCGAAGTTATGACATCGAAACGTATTTGTTCAGAATATTGTGTGTCGACTCAGAGTAAATTTATAATTAATATCAATTATAACTGAAGCTATTATTTATTGCTGTTACAGGATCAGCTTACAAATCGATAACTCTGTTTGATTGCTTCGTTGTTGTTTATAGAACTTCATTGTGGAGTTTCTGGGAATCGCTTGAACTTTGAAAAGCGGTTTGGAAATACAAACATAATTTGTAATAAAATTAACTTTCAATTTTAGACCAACGCAGTGGTACAGGAATGGATTCCCCTCTATCAAAGCAACCTTTATCAGCTTTTTTAGTAATATTGTTAGCACTCTCTCTACTATCAACTATAATGAGAGTGTTACTAATAACTTGAGACGCCATTAACCGAAGTTATCGGCCGTTTGTGACTTGGCTAAATACTTTAAAAGAAGATTCGGTCGAGGCATTACTAGTTCGTGGTAACTATAGTGTTGTATTTTCCTGTCTGCTAACGTTGTATTTGATTGGTCTTTGTGGACTCGACTCGATGTGACTTAATTTGCACCGACATTTCGAAGGAGTTGGCCTGTGATGAGTGTACAGAAATGGGAGCTTTGGCCTATCTATATCGAGTGTGGTATTTAGTTGTGCTCAGTAGTGTGATGCTAAATTGGCTGATTGAAGTTAAAACGTTTTTATTATATTATCTACGACAATTATTAATTGCTAACAATATATAAAATTAAACAACCATGCAGTACATACTACAATGTACATAGTTGGCAACTTCACCGCATATTGCTTTCATACTAGTGATTCGTTTTAATATAGTAGAAATGATAAATTTATAATATTGAAAAAATAGATATTAAAAATATTTTAATTATGTCTTAGATGTATGTATTATAACTAAAGTACCTATATATTTCTTAGTCTGATAAATTTACTCCCATAAGTAAATCGAAGTAATTTGCTTCCACATTCATTATACTAATATATAGGCTAAGGAGTGGAACTCACTCCCGGCGTCTGTCTTCTCGACATCTTATAACTTGGGAGTTATTATAAGAGTAGAGTGAATAGGCACCTAGTGGGTAAGCGCGAAACATTGTCGGCCTCATCGTCACTTACCGTCAGGTGAGATTGTGGACAAGCGCATAATAGTCGAATATTAAAAAAAACGAAGACTTTTGTCAAAAGAAATTTATTGTAATCGTAGGGACAAACATCTATTAGACTCACTATTGCTGGATTACACTACGGTCGCACTTACGTCTTATAACGCTGTCGTTACAATTAGCTTGTAGATTTGTAACTTTTGCTTCTCTTCATATTCACTCCATGTACAGAATAGAACTGTCCTCCGACTTCATTGCACTCGTCTCGCTCTACTTGCATAGTGCGGGGAGACCATATCAGGATTGTTACTCTTGTGGTGGTTTCCTTCGCCGCTCTTATTCAAGGGCGTGTCTATGGTGGATGTGAGCATCCTCCGGCCATCGGCGGCACGATCATTAGTCCGCCCTTGAGGCCGCCAAACGATCACGCCTTTGAGAACCTGTAGCACACTTATATATTACAAAATGGTGGTTAGAAATCTCTGCAAGATATACGTCATTGTTTGAGAGATTAAATAATATTCGAGACGTACCGTTTTTAGAACTCTATAATGTTTGCTTATGATAGTGGAAATAATAAGATGTGTGATGTGTTTGTATTTCTGTTTCCCGTGCGTCGATGACTCTTCTCATAATAGTTGCAATAATGAGATTTTGTTTAGTGTGAAACACTATACTTTTATATGATATTAAAAAATAATGTTAAATTAAAGTTTTAAATTTATCTCACTGTAACCTTATATATAAACAAATTGATACGGGTCTGTCGATTTACGCGCATAACTCAAAAACGGTTGCATAGATTTATATATTTTTTTTTAGTTCTACTTTTTAGACACTTGAGCTTTATCTAAAAACATAATTACCACGATAACTTTATTTTATATAAAGTTATTAGAGTTGTAAATAAACTACCAGTCTGATAAGCACTGCTCGTTTAGCAATATCTTTCTTGCCGTGCAAAAGTGGGGCAAACCGTGTGGTAGCGGTGCGAACTTTTTCATCTGATACTTATGTTTTTTATTAAGATACTACACAGGCAAAGTCGCGGGTATAAAGTGTTTTATTATATATTTAATAATAAGTAAGCTACATCTATCAAAAACCTTAATTTATTACGTCCCTACTGCTAATGGAATCCCTATAATTTACATTTGAAAGAAATTGCTATCTAAGAGTAGGTGGAACATTTTTTATGATAATTTTTCCTTATCCATTGCAGATAAATGCTGAAATTACAGATTTAAAGACTTTAAATAAATCAGATTAAATTATTATACTCTGTGTATTTTATGTTTTTAAATTGTTTTATAATATCTGCAAACATATTAATGTAAGAAATACCTATAAAATGTTTATGATTTTTGTATAATATTTAAAGTGTGAGATTAAATAAATATAATATACTAGCCTTTGCCCGCGACTTCGTCCGCGTGGAATTACTTTGAGCCAATGCGCAGCGGAAGCTCTCAAGACGAAAAAGATAACATATTTTGAAACATTTTTCATTGGTGCTCCGCTCCTATTGGGCTTAGCGTGATGATATATAATCTATAACATTCCTCAATAACTTAGCTATATAACACAGAAAGATTTTTTTTAATCGGACCCGTAGTTTTTAAGATTATCCCTACAAGTTTACAAACTTTAGTTCTTTATAATATTAGTATAAAGTATAGATAATTACTAGCTATATCCATGACTTTATGTGTGTAGAAATTTATGTAATAATCAGTGATTAATAAAGTCATCGGACTGTATTAAGTCCCTTTACTTATTTACTTTTCTCTGATACTTACACCAAGTCGTCATTAAAGTTACAATAACTTATGATAAAGTGGACCGAATTTAATGAATAAAAAACCAAGTTGTTTTCGAAGATATGCTTTATGATCTCTTTAGTGTGGTTTTATTGTGAACTCAGTACTTAAGCAATGATGCGTGTTCATACAAACAGATAGGAAGAGAGACAAACATTTCTAAAAATGATTGAAAGGTATTCTATTACTTATTCCTAGACAAAAAAAAATTAAACGTAAATCGAAAACGTGCAGACATGTTAGATTTACGTTCTTATTATATGTGTAGATATGTAGATAAAGATTAGTATTTTTTTTTTCTCGAACTGACTATGCTATTAACCTAGCAAGGTCTTAACAGCTTCACCGGACTACCAAGATTAATGTATATTATTGTGTATTTTGTTACGTCATGTGATACTACAAGGAGAATATGGCTACGGATGAATTTTAGACAATGAATATGGAACAGTGTAGAATAAACAATTTTCCCGTTCGAGGGAAACTCAAAAATATTTTCAATGCGACCGACGTCGTGTTGATGTGGTAAGATCTTTTTCTATGCTCAGCTGGTAACGGATTCGTTGAATAAAATTCACGTATCTAGTACGTGCGCTTTTATACCACAGATGCCGTTTCGACTTACCAATCCACCTCTTTATAGACGTTGCAAAATCTTAAGGAGTCGAATTATAGTATGTTTTAAAATTTATCATGTTCTTTTCTTAAAAGTCGATATTGCAAGTGATATCCATTGAAATTTGTTTTTCACCAACATGTACCAGATGTAAATAATGTAGGAATTATTTTTACACTAGCTTTTACTTGCGAACTTTATTGAAGTATGTACCGTATATCAATGATAATACCTGGGCGACCTAGGCTAGCTCGGTTCTTTAAAAATCATTAAAATAAATTATTAGGTTTGCCTTACCAAATTAGCATTATATAAAAAAATTGAAAAAGATATATCTTTTGCTGTTACTCAGATACGAACTGGGGTCACACGGATTTTCGAAGCAGCCGACTTCCATCTGAGCTATTTTTG
This sequence comes from Antheraea mylitta, assembly GCA_014332785.1. NCBI lineage: Eukaryota > Metazoa > Arthropoda > Insecta > Lepidoptera > Saturniidae > Antheraea > Antheraea mylitta. The sequence goes on from JACEII010000012.1 coordinate 8,892,908, forward strand.
TGTTGACAGCGACGGCGAAATTTACCTTTATATTCTAGCTATATTTTTCATTGCCTGAAAACTCACTTAAGAAACGTTTTTTATGAATGAAATCTAGCTAGATCGATTTATCGTCCCCGAAACGACATACATACTAAGTTTCACGGAAATAGATGACGCCGTTTCTGAGATCCTGAATATATAACATTACAAAAATATACAAGAATTGCTCGTTTAAAGGTATTAGAGTATTACTAAAGATGTGTAGATACGTTCTCTACATGATCTTTAGGCAAAACAAAGGGCACGATAACAAACACATACGTAAAGTAAAATTGTAATGCCACACTGTCTTGTAAAATGTGGAAGCAAGATGGCATATGTTCAGTATCGTTGGTGAAAGAGAAATAGTTATATGTTGCATAGATATGAGAGGATTGACAGGGCAGCCGTCAACAATAAGCTAGTTAGCCAAGTTTTAACAAGTCATTGCCGAAGCGCTTATGACGCATCAACAGGTTTTTAGTTATAATAGCATTGTCGTATATTCTTTTCTGTAACCCTGGCCTCATTTATACACAATTTAATTAGGATCGGTCGAATAGTTAAGCTGTGAAAGCGTAACAATCAGACTCATATTTGCATTCACAAGTTAGGATTACACAAATTTCTAACCGTCATAACGATATTAAGAATTATGCAAGGCTGTTTAACATAACCGCGTCGGGACGATTCTGTGTGCGAGGGAACGAGTAAATACAGCAGCGACCGCGATTAACATTCTTACTATGCAACAAAGTGCAACTAGGTTGTGTAACATGAAACATGCATAATGCGAACGACACGGAATAGTGCGAAGGATCCATAAATTACTTCAGAGCCCGTGTGGACTTGAAATGCATCACTTTCAATCCAATTTTTACACCCGGTTACGAGTTTTCGTGACATTTTACGAGAAGCATAAATTTCGCTGCACATTGCTGAGATTTGAAAAGGAAAGATTACATTATTTCACTGCGTACAATATTATAGATTTATTGTTTAAAACTTGAACAAAATCAACAAGTGCCCATGATTTCGTCAGCCTAATTTATTGAATGAAACTGAATGTCGTTCCTAACTAATATTATGAATGCGAAAATAAGTTTGTTTGTCTGTTAAGCTCTTAAAGTTTAATTCCCCAAGTAAACTTCATGAAATTTTACATATACCTTGCCCTAGACATGGCACTCTGATGCATAAAAGGTATTGTTCCCGAGGAGTAGCTTAAACCTAAATTAACGAAGGATAATAGGGGTAGTAGGCTACTAAAATATAACTTAGCGTCAACTAATCTATACTATAATAAAACTGTAACAAGTCGAAATCTGTACATTAAATATTTTTTGAAAATTTTAATCAGGGTAGACTATGTTATCGATATAGAAGCCAAAAATAATCTTTTTACAATTTTTGTCTGTCTGTCTGTCTGTCTGTCCCTATGCACACGCATCACTCTGAAAGTACTGAACCTATCTTGACGAAACTTGACAAAGTGATAACTAATATTACGAGATTACATCAAATATACTTTTTGTCCCATAAAACTCAAAGGGTTCTCCAGGATAAAGGATTAAAGTCTAGAATCTAAACCCGTATTACTCTGAAAGTACAGAACCAATCTTAACGAAAGTTAAAACAGTAATAACTGATATCACAAGGCTACATCCAGGATACTTTTTGTCCCATAAAACGCAAGGGGTTCTCCAGGATAACGAAAAACAAAAATTTGTAGTTGACGTAACTAGACTTTTTTGCGACACCTTAGTACAAGAGCCGGCTACGTTAAAAGAACAAGAATTTTGAAATACCTGGTTCTTTAATATATCAATATATATATTTTTTATGTCATAGTTTGTTTGCCACAAACAGGTGGGTCACGTGATGTTAAGTGACCACTACCCTTTATAGACTCTAGCAACACCAAGTTTGTCGCAAATGCGTTGCCAACCTTTAAATAGGGGAGGGTAAGGGAAGGCAAAGGAGGAAAGGAGAAGAGAGGTGGGCCTCCGGCGCTCTCACTGATCAAACGAAACACTACAATGCAAGCACTGTTATTTCACGTCGGTTTTCTGTGAGAGAGTGGTATTATCCCGAAAGGACACTTGGAAGCGGGTAACGTTGTATTTTCAATGCGCATTTTGATTTATGAATAGGTTTAGGAACATTTTTTTTCAGTAACTTTTAAACACAATTAAAAGCATGAATTTATTACAGTCAGACACAGTTCTTTATAAACAATCCTTATATACTCTCTGATATATTTTATAAATAAAAATAATACATTTCCAACCAATTATTTTTTTCCATAACAAAGAACAAATTTAATTTTATTATTATTTTAAACATTATTGATATTAAGATTTCATCATATACAATGTAACAACGATAAACGTAAACGTATGACTTGGGATTGACGCCACCTTAATTATATCCGTCGTCGACCATCAGGCTATACGAAACCGAAATACCTTGGGCCGGTGAGGTGAAATATCTTGGCGTCACTTTAAACAAACACTTAAATTTCAATTCACACACAGATAGACTGCGAAACAAAGCCGCTATGGTTTTGGGTCGTCTCTATCATTTGCTCTGTCATAGGAGTAAAATGTCCCCCAGACATAAACTCTCTTTATACAAAACTTGCATCCGTCCGATTATGACGTACAGTTGTTCGGTCTTTGCACATGCGCAAAATCGTATTCAAAAGTTGCAGGTTCTCCAGAACCGAGCCCTACGTAAAATCACCGGTGCCCCATGGTACGTCCGGAATAAGGATCTCCACAGGGACCTGGAGATGCTTTCTGTCTGGCGTATATAAAATCACTCACACGTAGTTATTTCAAAAAAGCTGCGAATCAACCCAGCCCTTTAGTGGTATCCGCCGTGAACTATGAACCCGTACCCAACGCTGCGTAGTATACAAGACGACCGCGACACATTTTTACATTCCCTCCTGATTCAATCATGTCAGCGAAAGATCAGTACCAGCCTGTCTCTTCAAACAGAGCGTGTTCACGTCCACGCCCGTATAACCACAGATCTCGCCGCCGTGGTCTGGGGGTAAATTTCACTCCCGCACACCAGATTAGGCCCCGCTCGGCAACGGCTCAAGCGTAGGTCCGTTCCCTAGGCGGGGAGCCCTTGAGTACGCTGCTTACGCGATACAGGGACACAAAACTTTACATCACTGTTACAACATCAAACACATCACCTATACACACGTGCACGCCTACATGCTTACACGCTGTTTTTCTTTTGCAAAGATATAAACGACAAAGAGTTCTACCCTTATTTTTCTCTATCCTATCCTATCCTATACAGTTTAGAGAAATTATTCCGACACAAAATACGTATAGGAAGGAGTTGTTGAGGCAGGCATGCTTGGTACACATGCATGTTTTAATAACCTATATACGTATATCTAGATAGCTTAGCTTAGGTTAGCTCAGATAGGTCGCGATTTTGCACAAAACAGGCGACAGTTCAAGCCGAGATGTGCCGTGTACCCTTGAGTTGTTCGCCCAAACATCCCAAGTCGGTTGAGTGCTTTCAGCGCTCGCCTCAATAGTTCGGTGAAGCTGTAATGACCTTTCCAGGTCAACAGCGTATACATTTCGAAAAAAAAAATGCGTCGATAACATACGCTGCCACAATTATCGCTATCTTTATCGTGCAGCCAGTGCTGCACTAAACTATACCTATAGCTGTATTCTATACACATATTATTTTTATAGCAATAAATCGATCTAAATATTGAGTTAATAACTGAATTAGTGTGAAAGATGAAATTTGTACTTATTTATATTTAAATATAGTAATAATAAAATCACTGCTATTCTAACATGGGTTAAGATTACTTTTATTTTTATTTCCAAAAAATACCATCAAGCACATTATTGTCAATACCAAAAATGTCTTTCAATAATAATTCCATTTTAATAACGTTTCAAAGTTAGTAAAAAAAAACATCCTAAAATGATTTAAAAATCAATATTTTTGTCTGTAAAGGTACGATATGCACAATAAACGCAACTCTTGCCGGCAACCAGGTACTCTGTTGTTCGGATGAATATAATATATAAAACAGGCTTGATTGATTCTTTCTGGTATGGCCTCTGCCTATGTAGGTAATTTCGCCAATATCAAGTATGACAAATACACGATATAAATTTAATGACAAATATTTAGTGTAACAACGTTGTATAATCTACAATAGAAACATCAACATGGATAAATTACTAAAAGGTACTATGTTGTGAGTGGTACAAAGATTATTTATAAAAATATTTTATAAATATATTTAGAATACGTTTTCGAAACAATTTATAACTCTTAAACAATAGTTTCAAGCAAGTGACAGTTCACGCTTCTGCACGATATTTGATGTTTCGATACGGTGTTCATATATTTTTCTTTAATACAATGGAGTACAAAAAGGTTTTAATACAAGTTGAAGATATTCATGAGAAAGTAAGTGGTAGAGATGTTTATTTAGTTTTATGTAGGTTACTTTTTATCTTAATTGATCCTGGTAGATGATTTTTTTTCTCGAAATGACTACGTTATTGACCGAGCAAGGTCTTAACAGCTTCACCGGACTACATATAACGGAGTGGTAAATGATGCTACGAACGAGTACTAGGCTTATTAAAAAAAAAATCACATGTAATCTGGTAATGTTTCAGTTAATCCGTGGATAGTTTGGATTCACAACTGGAAACGGTAGTTGTGGCTGCAATCGGGTATTAGTTTTATTCAATTTTTTCACGTTTAAAAATACAATTGAAACCAGTGATAACCAATTTGGTGCAGACAAAGTTGCACAGGTCAGCTAGTAACGATAATAAAATCGATAAAAACTCTCTCCATGTAAGAACCGTTAGGTATATTAACTTCTTCATGATCGCTCAAACGGTGTGTATGGGCCGAGGGTTTACTGAGAAAATCTAGCAAATAACGTTATCTCAAAAGATATATTAAGAATAGAAGGGTACTTATTTTTTTGAGTTCCGTATACCAGTGTGACTTACCAACATTAAACCTTTTCAAAGATTTTTCATGGTAACAATACACAATTGTGTTTATTATATGTATAAATACATAGATAAGGATTGTACTAATAGCTGTGAACTCGATGGAAGTTTAGTAAAGGTAATAATAGGATTAAATATTTTTAATTCCCTATAGGGTAAACTTTACAAATTTTTTTAATAAAATCCATCAACGATAAATAAGGAATTCCTGAGCCAAATTTCAAGCTTCAAGGCCCACCGATTTGTGCTATACTTGACTTTCAGTGAACCTTACAAACTTTATTAAGGATACTGGAAAATAAATATTACGCATTAAATCGCTTGTGCTTAGCGAACCTTTATGATTAAGTATACTGATATTAAATATTACGAAAACAGCTGAGCACATAGATTGAAGAGGGTTGCATTTGTGATTAAGCGATAATAATATATAACTTAAAAAGTAATTATCTAAGAGGTCAACGAAATCTATGTAGACGGTATGTCCCGTTTCAAGAAGACGAAGGTAATCAATGTGATATATGAAGGTATGTACGTTATGTTGATCAATATATGTGTAAAGGAATGTTGATACTATCATACCCTTTATGAGAAATCTTTATTTTAATAAACAACGAATGACTCACTCTCTCTACTGATTTGAATATAGGATATCTACCCAACATCAATTTTGAAATAACTTACATATTTATTACAGAACGTAGAAAGGTTATTCCTAAAATATATTCGCACTTGTGAGAGGGGCAGGGAGGGATGTTGTCGCTTACTGGGACAAGATGTGACAAGAGGAGTCGAGAGATCTAAAGAAGTGTGACGTTCGCAGGTCATAAAACAATTTTACAAATGTTTCTCCAGTTATTTTTTTAATTTTTTCTATTTATTTCCATAGAAAGTAAAATTTGTTTTATGCTTATACATATATACATATATATATATATATATAGATTAGGCCCCCCTCGGCAGCAGCTCAAGCCTAGGTCCGTTCCCTCGGCGTGGAGCCCTTGAGTACGCTGCTCACGCGATACAGTGACATAAAACCTTATATCACTGCTACAACATCACACACATCACCTATATACACGTGCACGCCTACACGCTTTCACGGTGTTTGTTTTTTTTTTCAGAGTTTAGAGGAATTTTTTCGACACAAAATACATATAGAAGTTGTTGAGGCACGCATGCTTGGTACATATGCATGTTTCAATAACTCATATACGTATATCTAGATGGCTTAGCTTGGGTTTGCTCAGATTTTTGCACAAATCAAGCGACAGCCCTAGCCGAAGTGTGCCGTGCGTGCACCCTTGAGTTAATCGCCCAAATAACCCAAATCGGCTGAGTGTCTTCAGCGCTGCCCTCAGTTGTTCGGTGAAGCTGTAAAGACCTTTCCAGGTCAACAGCGTTTTTATTTCGAAAAAAAAAGCAGGTGATTGAAAAATGTAGAATTCTACGTAAAGTATTTTATGAAAGACCTTCAAAGTACAATAGATACTAATAGCATCAATTTATTTCAAATGTATTGTCCAACGTTTTGGTCACTTTGAATATAGCTTTGCGCATAGTGTAGTCAAGAAGTACAAAACAAATTCAATTAGCCGAAACATATGTCATATTATTCCACAAATAAGATTTTTATACTCCAAAGCAGCATTTCGATATAAATTGGGTTTCATCGATTTCCATAACAATTATTGATTCCCTTATATTAATTTCCTTTACAAATTATAACGTTTGCCGTTTTCTACTAGTTATAATTTAAATTAGTATATAAAATTTAATCAGGTACAGAATACGCTATTTCTGTGGAAGGATAATCGATTTACATCGCATCAAGTTCCAAGGGAACCAGTGAGTTTAATAAAATTGATGCTCAAGCTCTGTACGGTGACAGCGTACAATCTATGACTATAGCCGCGACTTTACTGACAAATCCTGCATCGCTGTTCCTCGTTTTTCTCTCTAGCGATTACTTCCTTAGTATTTTTACTTTGTAGAACAGAATAATAAATACCAAAATAAAGTATAAATAAAACGAAAACTATAAGTTTCGATCAAAATAATATTACTACATATATGGATACAGTGATATTTCTATCTATCTTTACAATCTCTCTTTAATCCTAAGGACGTTGTTTACACTTTTGTAATTTCCAATTTTACGTTGACCTTTTCATATGTTTAGGCCAATATTCATATTATTTTGGGTTGTTTTTTTCTTAATCTTAAAATAAATAACAAAAATATTGTATAATGACGTATTCGTACACGGTTACGGGTGACTTTTTTTTTATATCGTAGGAGGCAAACGAACTGTTGGGTCACGTGATGATAAGTGATCACCACCGTCCATAGACACTAGCGACATCAGGGACGTCGTAAGAGCGTTGCCAGCCTGTATATGGGAGAAGGGGGAGGGGAAGGAAAGGGAAAGCAGGAAAGAGGAAGGGACGAGGGCCACCGGCTCTCTCACTGACCGAACGAAACACAACAATGCAAGCACTGTTATTTCACGTCGGTTATCTGTGAGAGGGGTGGTACTACACCGGAGGAGCCGACCCATTCATGCTGAAACCAAAAATAGCTTCAGCGGGGCTCTGGACACAATTAAAACAAATACATGCAATAGTTATAGAAGTGCACTCTTTGACAAAGTGAAATAACATTCAAACTTCAACCAATATTCAATTATGATTGAATTTAACAACTTGGTAGTTTTTTTTTTTTTTTTGTTTATACATCACTGCTACAACACTATACGATCACCCCCACACACGTGCACGCCTACACGCTTATACATGAAAGTGGAAAGGTTTACTTTTTTCCCTCATCGAACTGAAAAACTCTCAATTTTCCGATAATAAATATATGGAGGAGTTGTTGAGGCGTGTATGCTTGGTACACATATACGGTTCAACAACTCATACATATATGAATAGTTAGCTAGGTTAGCTAAGATAGGTCGCGATTTTGCATGCAAACAGGCAACAGCCAAGCCGAGATGTGCCGTGCACCCTTGAGCTGGTCGCCAAAATAAAATCGGCTGAGTGCCTTAAGCTCTCGCCTTAGTAGTCCGGTGAAGCTGTTAAGACCTTGCTGGGTCAATAGCGTAAACATTTCGAAAAAAAAAAGTAGTTATTTTATAAGAAGTTAGTTTTATTGTTTGATTTGGCGACTCCTGTCCCCCTCCCGCGCCTTTTCCCTCCTCAGCATATCGCTACAGGGCATTGTATTGCCCGAATCGCCATTTAACGCATGCGTCACTCACGTAAGCACCACCATTCTATTAACATAAGCGCCAGAGTGACTGTTATATGTGCAGACATATTAGCATAAGCGCCAGAGTGTTTAGTGTATGTGCTGCGAGAAATCTGTGAACGCTCTGTCTCTTGGAGTTTCTCCACTGTCGCAGCGCTGAAACTAGCAATTGAACGATATATGCCGAGTAAGTGGATGTGTTCCTATTACCAAGCTCAATTGATTATATACCTTTGGATCCCACGATTGAGCATATATCCTTTAATACCCTTGCCCTCGGAATCAACAAACATACAGTGCACATCTCACCGTATAATAAACATCGCATTAATGGTGGTAAAAGGTGTCAAGTTATTTTGATCAAATTTGACGGTCTATTCCCACGACTACCACTAATTTTTTTTTTCATACACGCCCGTTGCCTGTATTTATTAATATTTATCATTTTTCCATTAAGAAAATACCCATCTTGTCTGTTAAAATCAAAACTTTTTACTTTAGTTATATTTATTCAATAAATCAAGGTGTTATAATATCAAAAACTTGTCGTACCGAAGTTAAAATTGGAGACGGTAAGCTATACTGCAAAGTATAATGTACTTGGTTTACATTTTAGTGAAATTAACATCAATATTTACCTGACCTTTTACCATTATTTCAACAAGATACGTGGGGTCGACTCTGTTGCTTAACCAATATTGTTTACCTTTGAAATTGGATATAACGAGAACATTATCAGAGGGATACTCTGGAGGAAAATTTAATTACGCTACATTGTTTCCCTAACACCTGGTGCTTACTCTGAACTGTTTCTAACCATTTGTACTAGCACTTTTCTCTTTATTTATTAGTTTATTCTCTACAATAAAAAGAGTCTGCGGGAAATATATATTTGTTTTAAAATTATTAAAAAAAATAAGACTATCTACAAAATAGACTTTTACTAATCTGACCGAAACTGTACAAAAATCAAAATAAGTTAAAACGTTCATAATATAATGTAAGCTTGCTTTAAAAATGCACTATATGGGAACACTAAAGAAATATCTGGAACAATCTGGAACTTGCACAGACATCGCATATAAGATCGTAGTAAAAGATAAGGCAGCGTAGTGACTTATATTAGACTTATATACCCGAAATAGTTTTCAGTGTCGTAAATAAAGTTTTAATGACTTCCTATAAATTTCCACCCCTGATATTTAGTACACATATAAGCCCACCACAGTATATCAGATAGCGGTTCTATGCTAGACATGTGGCAAAAGGAAAAGATCTGCAAAATTAACATAATTATAGAACATTGAAAACTATAACTAGTAGGAATGACTGATATCTACTGCAAAGTTCCACTATCGAACTAGTCGCCACAAATCGATATTCCATCCATGTGATCTTGATGGTTGAAGTTCATCGACTATCTGTTTTTTGCTAGCGTTCTTCCATGTACATCGATTCGTTGGGATGAACTTACACCGGCAGCATTTTCAGGCCAATATAACCTACAAATGTTGAAAGGCTGGAAACATATTAGTGATGCCCATCGTGTCACAGGTGGCGGTGATCACTTTCCATTAAGTGACACACATGACGGCTTACTTCCGACCGCACAAAAACTTGACTACCGTACAAACCGTTTTCATTGCGATAGTAAAAACTAACCAAATATAGCAATGTGACGATTACAAATATGTCAAGGCGTTAATCAAACTTCGACGATATACAGAGTGAACTTTATGGTATAGCTGCAGTTACGTTCGATCGTATAGTACGAGGAAAACTATAAACATGTGTATATAAAAATATACGCGTCGAGTTTGAAACGTTTAACAATAGTAAATGTAAAACTTTTACAAAGTTAAAAATTTCTAGAAATTTTGATTAAGAACAATTGTTCTAAATTTGAAACGTGCAGTATAGTTTGATATACCTAATATCATAATTTTCTCCCTATTTGTTAAGCGATTAGCCTCTGTCCGGGACTTCGTTCGCGTGGAATAGTTATTTTGAGCTAACTAACACGCAGCGGAAGCTCTCAAAAGGAAAAAGTGCAGATTTTGAAACGTTCTTCATTAGTTCTCCGCTCCTATTGGTCTTAACGTGATGATATATAGCTTTTGACCATGCTTGATAAATGAGCTATATAAGACTAAAAGAATTTTACAAATCGGACCTATAGTTCCTGAGATTACCTCCTACAACGTCACAAACTTTACTTCTTTATAATATTAGTATAGATGCAGTTTATTTTTTTGAATATTTCGTAGTTCTTATTGTAGTCGGCAACTAGACGACCACTGGCAGTATTAATTACATCACATACTTTTTTTAAATATTCCTATGCGAATAGCATTTAATTTTACCTTTAAGAATGTAACCAAATACATATGTATAACAATAATAATATTTTTTAATACTAGCTTATACCCGTAACCTTATTTACGTCGTTTCTTATCTTAATTGTTTTTATACTTCAAAGGGATTAGACAGCATTTACGACGAAAGCTTCTAGGCGGCTTGACTTCTTCAGACACTTCTAACAATTAACGATACATTTCAACCATTTTACACAAAATATTAACAAATTATATTACCCAAACCTTCCTCGTGAATTACTCTATCTATTAATCAAAACCGTATGAAAATCTGTTTAGTAGTTTTTGAGTTTATCGCGAACAGACAGACAAACGCGGTGGAGGACTTTGTTTAGTAGTATAATATGTAGTGATAGGAATATTGCATAGATTTGAACGATTTTGTGTACTATCAAGAATTTAATTGATAACGTACAAAAATAAGTAAAAAGAAATAAGTCACTAAATTTTTATCGTCTAGTGATAATGCCAACAGCCATTTCAGGTTCCAGGACGCATAGATAACTTTATGACGTCACTACAAAGTTATGCTCGGTAAACATGGCGTAGATTATAAACTGCCGCTGTAAAAGTATTCTAGTCAAGTTGTTAACACTAGACTAGTAACTAAAGTAATATTGGTTTTACGAAGTTCACGATTTTCTATCGATAGCAACGTTCAACGTCTGTTTATGAACTCTTACAGAAATTCTTGAGAAGTTAAATCAGAACCACCATCAGGTAAGTGATTTTTGAATGCTTAATAGCGCTCAGAGAAAATTGCAGAGTTTCAGTGTTTAGGAAGTGCCTGTGTATAGAAGAAAAATAGTTTTTGTTTTTGTTTTCATGTATGTATATTGTATATGTCGTTTATATGTGTAGAACCTGGACGACCGAGCCTAGCTCGGTTCTTTAAAACATATTTTTAAATAAAAATAAACTGTTAGGTTTACCTCACAAAATTAGCATTTTTTTACAAAATAAAATATGTATTAAAAAGACATATCTTTTACTCTCACTTGATTCGAACTGAGGTTAGAGACGGATTTTCGAAGCAGCCGATTTTCAGGTGAGCGATTTATATTTTGACAACGGTGGCGAAATTTGCCTGAAAACTCAGATAAAAAGTAATCTATGAATTAAATCTACCTAGATCGAGTTATCGTCCTCGAAACCACCTACATACTAAGTTTCACGGAAATCGCTGACGCCGTTTCCGAGATCCTGAATATATAACAATATAAAAATATATAAGAATTGCTCGTTTAAAGGTATTAGATGTCGAGACAGCTATAAAATGGCGTCCATGTAGAAGTATGACGTCAACCATAGTAGAGTGTCATGGCTATGATTTAATTCATCCACCAAAAACAATCGAATAACACATTAACTTATACAGAAATACAGCACTAACTATAGTTATGACGAATTATCCGTAGGTGTGACTAGCTCAACTTTCTAAGCGATTATGCCCAGCATCTAGTCGTAGGTCGCCTTTTAATGCATCAAGATACATAAACAGCCGATACATCTAAGCAACAGTGTTTGACATCGAGGAAAATAATGAACAGTCGATAACTTCAACCAATAGCATTTGAGGTCATTAGTAACATCCCGGATATTATCAATAACACGGTATCACAGGTCAATAGTGGCTCCCCGATACATATTTAACGTATCTGCGGGTTGCCGTAAGTACTGTTAAGTACTTTTTTATAAATGAAAGGTACCCTATGTACGCTATTGGCATCATGATCAACTAAGTAGTTAAGCTATGAAAATGTAACAAACAAACACTCACTCGCATGTATAATATAAGTAAAGATATGTTTTTATAAAAAAAAAACTCGCAGTAAATAAAAATAGTTGTAAAATAATCGAAAAAAAGACTCATTATAAATTGTCACAGATAGACAGACAAAAACAAATTAGACATAAAAATAAATCGAAGTTTATAAAAACAAAACCATTCTACAAATATCTCTGCTTAAAGTAACTTTTGTAGAAGATACCCTGTTGTCAAATAAATCAATGTTAGAGAATTAAATTGCTCGGTCACTCGGAATAGAAGTACCTTCTGACTATATGTAACCCCTACTCTATAGAACGTAAATGTACATATAGAAGTTTTAATAATACAACTTTAGCGGTCCAAGATTACTCTTTTGAACTTGATGAAGAATATTTGTTTCACAAATACATCTATGATAATAGTACTTCTATTTGCGAGCTGATGGGCTAAAATATAAATTCAGTTGGATTAGGAGTGACACTTGCACGATTATTCAGTCCAATGGAAATTTATTTAGCATTTTCCCTTATACATACTTAAATATAAAAAAAATAACTCCAAAACTATTGAATAAATTTAGTTAACTATTTTGTGAATTCATAGGTGTGTTTTTTGACCTACTTTTTGATGACTCAAAATCATTTAGGTATACTTACATTACTTTGAGAACTTAGTTATTAAGATTAATAAAGTAAAAGGTTTATTATTTTTCGCTTTTCAGTTTTTTCGGCGGTTTAATTTTTTGTTAAAAAGTTTTTATTTTATAATTTTTTGTGGCTATAATTTGTGGCTATAATCTACTAATTACTACATGCTTAATTTATTTGTAACACACAACTCAGAGTGTAAATTATAAATCATCCCCTGTTTCCTTACCCTTGGGGCTGTTTTTTCTTGTAAAGATGTATATGGGACCAACTTCAAATCTAATCATTCTTTCAAATCAGTGATCAGTGAGTGAACAATCAATCATTCTCTATTTTCATACCCTTAGAGTTGGAATTTTTTTCCCAAATTTATATGGGACCATTAAAAACTAGAAGAAATAACTTTCAAGTGTAATTGTTGGAAAACACCTTTAGGTGCATAGCGATAGATTTTCAACTTGCATCCCCAAGTTAACAAACTATTTAATATCATTCAATGTAATGTAGTAGACGATTGGCATACATAGATATTAATAACGAAAATCGGCAGTACCTTAAATTTCGTTTTTATATCCAAGCCATAGGAAACACTTTGACATGGCAAAGCGAATTAGAAAATGAAATTACAGAGATATTAAAATACGCCCGAGGCATTAGTTTGGATCCAATTAAAACATTTTCTTATCATAATTAATGTATATTACTAGTCCTTTACGGAATCCGACCTGATGTCTATGTTTATGTAATAAATATTGTATAAAAAGATCGTGTAGAAGCGGACGCGAAATTTAAATTATTTTGGCCGCTATGCTAGCGATACTATTGCCTAGTGGGATGGGCAGCAAGTTTACGCCGCTAGATCCTGTCTCACCAGTAACGCGGAAAAAACAATGTCACTCACCTGATATGTCTTAATACAATAATAGGTTTTTTTTATTATTCAGCTTTAGATAATAAGGGAAATAATTTTTCGCCCAATATTATAATATATAGTTTTACATAATTCGCTACTAGGAAAAAGTTTTTTGTGCGAAATATGTGTCAGCTTTTATACGTTTCCTTTTTCTACGTATTCATTTTAATATTGAATAACGAGAATAATAAAAACAATTATTATTAGAAGAAATTAGTAAAAATAATTCTATTTTAAGGTAATCTTAGTATTCTTAAATTCCGCGAGCGTTAACGATACCGTTTTAAAATTATTGCAAACATTTATTGAAATCGATATCTAAAGTCGTAAATCTGATGTTGCTTACGACAATTCTTGGTTTATTAGTGTGTTATATAAAATTTTATATCTGTTAACCGTAAAATTTAAAAGGTGTAGAAAGTATTTGAACGTAGATTAAAATTACAGATAAATTGATATCGGATTCATTACTATATTGGTAACTGCCCAAATCGACTTTAGAACAAGCCCTACCACTGTGTCGTCTCGATGTTTTTCTTCACCAGAAGCTCGGGTTCATTATAGAACTGTAAAACTATAAAATACTATCAATAAAATATTCCCTCTTCATATACCTATAATATATTTAAAATTTGTAGGCATATTGACATCGCAAACATTAATTTAAAAGTTTCTAAAATATTACATCGTCAAGTTTTACTTTTAAGTTTAAACTAATTGGAAATTAAAGCAATAATGAATTTTATTATTTACTAGTTTATAACCGCGTCTTCGTCTCTGCTGTTTATTATCTAAATATATATTATTTTATGTACTAAGGAAAAACATAACAAATTAAAATAAAAAATACAGTATCTTTTAAAAATATGTTATCCACTAACTTCTCCTTTCTTACGTATGCGTAATACACTGCTTGTCCCACTTCTCCACGACTAAAAACCACTTCGATAAAAGCCCAGTATTTATAAAAAAATCTTAGTTTCATAAAACTGTAATAACTTTGTATTAGATCAAGAAATTGTGATAATTATTTATTTTGTTTTTCGTACTAAGCGACTAGGAAGTAAAGCTAAAAACTATTGATCAATACCATCTAGTCGTTTTTGTTTGATGTGTACACAACGACAGACCTCTATCATTTTATATATGTATAAGATAAGATGGTAAAATAAACACATGTTCGTAAATCCAAGTTTCGAAAATATTAATTTAGAAAGTTACTTTTGTTTGTAGAATGGATATTCTTTATAGCTTAAAATAAGAGTTTTAAAATGTACTATAGCTAATAAACCGAATTGATTAAATTCAAATACGTGTTTTATAGTTAATTCAACTCAAAATCATTTTCTGCGGTTTCGGCTCAGTGCCTTAAGCGCTCGCCTTAGTAGTCCGGTGAAGCTGTTAAGACCTTGCTGGGTCAATAGCGTAGTCATTTAAAAAAAAACCATTTTCTGCGGGATTCAATTTCTAAAACGTACATTTTAAATTTCTACATATCTATGCATTAATCACACAATAGAGGTCTTTCGTTGTGCGTGTATTGAACATAAAGTACTTAGTCTAGCAAAAGAAGTCTACTTCAATTATTTTTTTTACTGCTTAAATGCTCGATTTTGTGGGTGGTAGCGTGGCTACGCTGAAGCTGGTTACAGTATGAATGGGTCACTGTTGCGTTTCATTTGGTCACTGAGAGCACCAGAGGTCCACCTCTGCTCGCCTTCTCCCTCTTCTCTTCCCTCCCCCAAAACAGGCTGGCAATGCACCTGCGACTCCCTTGGTGTTGCAAGTATGGACAGTGGTGATCACTTAACGTTAGGTAACCTATCTGTTCGTTTGCCTCCTATGATATAAAAATATGTAAAATATAGATTATCGTGATAACGTTAATAAACATAGATAAACTTTAAAAAAACACGATCAACGATATATATTTTCCTGTAGAGGAAAAGTAGAGGTGTGGAGCATAACAAAATATATTGTTAAAATAATGAACAAAAACCAAAGTCATGGGTATCAGTTAGTGTAGGTATAGTACGAATATAAAATTTCGACAATATTTCCTTTTATGTTCCAAGGGCAAGAAAACAATGAAGTTTTCAGAATATTACGTTCAGTGAGATGAAAAGAATCTGAAACGTTTTTTTTGAAAATTGTGAATACAAAAGCTAGGAACATGAAGGTTTATGTTTAGACTGTCATTTTTTTGGCGAGAGAGAATGAGATGTTTGGAAGAATTAAGTTTTGTGAAGTTATACCACGTAATTTTAAAAATTGTTGATTTTAAATGCAAAAGTAAAATACTTAATTTGTAATAGAGTAGATCTTTCACCATTTTTGTACTTAAAATATCAAGAGGACGATATTCTTGGTTAATAATAATGTAAGAAAATTATCAAAAGTAAATGAAAAATGGATTTACAGGTTATAAACCCAATTTATGATGATTCTACAATTAATTATTAATATAATCATCTAAAAGGACGATGAAATAAAAGCGTGATTAAATTATGTGATTGTCTAATATATTTTGAGAATCAAAGAGAAAATTGTCATTAAAGACCCATTTTCTTATTTGATTTTCGCGGATGAGCGCTAAAACCGTTACGGTATCATAATTTAATTTAGTCACTTGTACAAAAGGTCCCAATTTGTCCTGCATTGGCATCTTAAACGTTTTTGCAATTTGACTTTCCCTAATCTTCAATGTAAGGGTGAGGACTCACTGCTTGGGATTGTTTGATGAAGATATCTAAACTGATTTATTTTTTTATATTATGAACCAAATCTGGGATTTATTTGATATAATCACTCGTTATACCCGCGGCTTCATCTGCGTTATCCTATTCATATTCACCACAGCTTATTTTCCCACGGCAAGAATATACACATCGCTGAATTCATAGTGCTTACAACATTCGTAGTTTGTTAAGAATGTTCTCTTAAAATATTTTCTATAAAAACTTCAAACTTACCTATAGTAGGTATATATAGCTGTACTATTAAATATACACTGAGTCCTTGTAATACAATTTTATATCTCAAGACCGTACTGATATCTCAATTTAATTTAAACTTACCGGCAAAGTCGAGCAAACAATATAATCCTATATCTTGTTTTAAAATATATTTGCATTATTCTTTCATTATAACATTTTGAATTGAACCTGGCTTTATATTGTAATGTTGAGTCGAATTGTGAAGTTGCTCACATGAATTTAGGTATGGCAGCGTAAGTTAATTTTACTTGATAAATCTGTTGTTACAAATATTACCTCCCAAGGCGTAAATTAATTACTCTTTACTCAGCTTTTCATTTATTTATTAGGGATTAAAAACAACCGAGGGCTGTTTCCGTATAAATGTTACAAATTCGAATAAAGAAAAGTGGATTACGATTGTAAATATGTATGTAAAATGACCTTAAAACAAATCTAAATTGATAGCTAAACGCATTTGGTGGAATACTAACCTCTACGCGATATTTTCTTTACAGTCGAGTAAATGATTCTTTTATTATCCAAAATACATTCAAATAGCCTCTTCCAGGCCTCTTGTCACAAAAGAATGAGACATCGGAATAGCTAAAACATGCTCCTTGTTCGCGAATAAATTGTGATTTACGTAATGTTTTCGTCTAAGGCGCTCTTCACAAAATATCGTGTTTCTGAGATTTAAGAGAGTACTTATCGATCGTTAAATCATATTATGATGATGTTGTTAGTATTTCAACGTTTTGTTATTTGAAACTAGCTTTTGTTCGAGGATTTATTCGTGTTAATATAAATTTAACCTGGCTTTCTAAATATATTTTTTTTTGCATGAAAAGAAACCCCTGACAACGTGTATACAAAATGTCATGGTGATCATCTGAATAGTTTAGGCGTTAAAGTGTAACAAACAAACAAACTCATCTTCTTATATATAATATTAGTAGGGATAAACTTAATATATGGAGAAATATACACATATCAACAAAATCATCACAAAGGATCAAGTAATTTTAAATTAGTTTATTGTTTAATTATATTTTGTAATGATAATTAATAACCATTCCTAATAGCATAAGTATTATACAGACTGTTTATACACACATCAAAAAAGTCTAAGCAACATGCGTGATTTTACAAAAGTTACCATTTATATTAATTAATTTCTAAGTATTTACTCAAATAAAGTGCGTAAGTAAACTTTTTTGTTATTGATGACATTCTGGCTGGTTGTAAAAAAAAAATTTGATTATGTTTTGTTTTTTCATAAAATTCAAATGACTGCGAATTTGTTTGAATTTAAAAGCGTTTTAATTGCTACGTTTAGCCTTGATTTTATAATTTTACCAACCATTTAAATAAAGTTAGCGACAAAATTGAATTGTTAGATATTCTTTATGTCATGAAGCGACGTCATTTGATGGCAGATAAAATGCAAAGAGCTGTAGGGATTTTGCAAGCGGGAAGTAATCAATCTCAGGTATCTCGACATTTTGGCATTCATAGAAGTGTTATTTGTCGTCTTTGGCAGCGCTACAATAATACAGGAGAACCCGCTGAACAGCAGCCAGGCCGTAAAAGGAGTACAAACACTCGGCAAGACCGATACATACAACTGACTGCAAGACGCCAGCCGATGTTAACCGCTCGAGAGATAAGTTTGAGGCTACAAATTTCAAGTGGTGTTGATGTAAGTCCTCAAACTGTGCGAAATCGACTGCATGAGTACGGCCTACGAGCTCGACGCCCACGCAGGTGCCCACCGATACGTCACGGGAATCGCGCTC
>JACEII010000012.1:8916696-8970551 GCA_014332785.1 Antheraea mylitta
GGGTACAGAAAAGGAAATAGCACCCGGCTTGTAAAAATGTAGTGTTTTGGAGGATTAATTGAAATCCATATTAAAGCGAGTGAAGCCGCGAGCAAAAAGTAGTTCCCATGTAAGAAATGAAATATGGATAACTTGTTATCTAATATTATAAATGCGAATGTGAATTTGTTTGTTTGTTTGTTACGCTTTTAAGCCTTAACTACTTACTGGTATCATTAAATTTTACGAACACGTTCTCGGATATGGAGGGACTTTCTTTCATTCAGAACAAAAATTCCGTTTTTCCTACTGCGGGCTAAAGTTTTTTATACATCTCGTTATAAATAATGAAAAATAGAAAATTAAACTTACAATGAAAGTTTTCTATCATTTCAATTTACTTTATCTTAGTGAAAACAATTAAATACATATCCTTATATATAAATTTCTTGTGTACGTGTGTATGTCACTAAACTCCTCCTAAACGGCTGGACCGATTTTGATGAAATTATGTGTGCGTGTTTCATTGGTTCTGAGAAGTGTTTAGATTTAAAATTGGACCCAGTGTGTGGCGCTGCGGTTGGCTTTAGGATCTTTTTTAATTATCAAAGCAGGACAACGTCATCAGGGACCGCTAGTTGTTTGTAAAATTCTTGTGTCACGGTGTTTGTGGTTGAACTCCTCCGAAACAGCTGGACCGATATCTATGAAATTTTAAATGTATATTTGGTAGGTATGAGAATAGGTCGTACAGTATATTTTGTACCTCTGGGTGATTGGTGTGTCCCTATCCAGAATCTTCTTTTCCGTTTTTTTTACATTATTATTTTTTGTATTTTTTTCATTTGCCTTCAAAAATACATATAACTCTAAATTTTAACCTTCCTAAACCTATCTTCCTATTATTTATTCGCGATTTTAGTATTTTTGTATGAACAATATCCAAATGATTCAACGGTCGTTCGTCTTACAAGCAAAACGAAAATTATTGATGTTGCTGAGTAACAGATGGCGCTATGTTCGCCTCATTGGAATCTCTTCCACATAGGTCTAAGTTATTTTACTGATCGAATTAGGTATGTGTTTGAATAAGTCCCTGAATTATTTTGTTTCACATTTGGAGAAATTGGGAATCGCTTTCATCGGGTTCTAGATTTTTGAAGATTTTTTGAGGTTGGAAATACAATTAAAAGCGATAGGTAACCGATTTCGCGCAGAGTTGCGCAGGTCAGCTAGTACTAACATATATCGATTAAATACTCCGTGAGACTCGGCTGAGTGCATTAAGCGCTCACCTTAGTAGTCCGGTGAAGCGGTTAAGACCTTGATGGGTCAATAGCGTAGTCATTTTGAAAAAAAAAAAAACTCCGTGAGACGAAACGATATTTTATAGTATGTACAATGTAGTTTCTTTTACACTATAAATAATATTGTCGTATAATATTCATACAAATCAATTAATTACTTTCTCACTTCATTCTGTGTGTGGATACATAATCTAAAAAATATTTTTTTGATATTTATTTTAGATATCAAAAGATTTTTTAGATAAATGTATATGTAATTGAAAGTTTTTAGAATAAATATTACTATAAAATTATTGAAGTCTTAAACTTATAATAAATATTTGAATATTAATCATAAATATTGTATTCGACGTCTCAGTACTAAAAGCATTAAAAAATTATTACATTTAGACTCCGGAACATTCGATAAAAATTACGTATAAAAATGTTACATCCTCAATTAGCCTTATTATAACTCGTTGTACGTAATCTTTTCACATGATTACACTGCTCGCTTCGGCAAGCAAACAGGAAGCTTTGCGTAAACGCGGTGACCTTTACAGCGCACTGAACATGTTATTTAAATGCATTATATATTTAACAAATTTCATCAGATGGAAAAGATAAATTACATATTATATGCAATTGTGTAAATTATTAAGGATACCTTATGTTAGTAACGAAGATAAGATACGATAAATGCCTTTGGTGTTATTACAAAAAAGTTAAATACGTATTAAATACTTGCTTTAAAAAGGTTTCGTACTAAATTCACTGCGCTCGCCCGAGGCCAGTTCGCGATATCCTTTTTTCGCAAATCTAACCTAACCTAACCAAAGCGAGACAAAAGAGCAAGATGGTGAACATTCAGCGCGCAGAACATTTAAAACGTAACCTTTTTAAAGCAAATATTCAATACGTATTTAACTTTTTTGTAATAACACCGCATATTTTTAAATACCAAAATTGTAAGATTTTGGCCTGCAATTCATAAGTTGAAAGAAAGATCCAATGGTTTTATCATTACGGTCGGTGAACATGAACAGTCTGAGTAGTTTGTTTTGTTCAGTTAGTTGGATGAGAAGTTACTTATTTCTTCAGGTAATTCCTTTTCAGATACTTCCAGTTGGTTCTCTATATTGAGTCGTTTTAGTAATAAGTTTCTAGTTGTACTAATTATATAGAAAACAAACTCCTAGATAAGTTTCTAGTTGCTCACGTTCGTAATGAATGAACTGGAAATTAATTTAGTATGAAAGTCTATGCTCTCAAGATTTACTTAATTTTCAAATCTGTCACACTAACTTTTATAATAAATTCTTTGCGGTTCAGCTTGAAATGCCTATGGAACATACTCCCTTAGGTTATTAGAAAAGCAAGAACCGTGACATTATTAAAAAAATTATCTACACCAGTATTACCTATAGTTGCCCTAGTAGAACTGTTTTATTCCACTATTCCTTTTTTATTCTTATCTACAGTTTTTATAATTGAAAATTAAATGTCTCCGAAGGTTTGCCTGGGAGAGATCGCTCTAAGCGATAAGTCCGGCTAACTGTACACATATTATAAATTGATGTTCAATTTTGTATATTTTAAACGGTGTGCAATAAAGAGTTTTTTATTATTACTATTTGAAAGTTTCATTGCTTTTTTATAATAAATTTTAGCTCATTAAACTAGCTCGTCGCCTCGATTTGCAAGAATAGACTAATGCCTTAAAGAAAATTACATAAAATCTTCTCTGTACATTAGGACCATGTATTGAAATAAAATGCTAACTTTAAATCGAAACGTTAGTATATCAATTCAGTTACTATTTCCGTAAAAAAATTTAGTATTACTCAACAGAGAAATAATTATGTAAATAGATGCATCCGTTCTGAATTTATGCTTTTAAATACGTATCACTTTTTATATGGAGATTGTTAACTACTTTTTTTTCCTTTCCGTACGATCTTTCAAAGATTATCTTTCATAAACTCTATCATGGCAATTACAAACACAACAGAGAAAGTATTACGTAAATAAATGCATTTATTCTGAATTTATGCGTTTAAATACGTATCACTTTTTATATGGAGATTTTTAAGTCACTTTTTTTCCCTTTGCGTACAATTTTTCAAAGATTATCCTTCATAAACTCTCTCATGGCATTTACAAATACAACAGAGAAAGAATTGCATAAATAGGTGCATCTGTTCTGAATTTATGCCTGCGACAATTAATTTTTATTATATAGGAGATTACCCTTCAACAAATGTAGAGAAAGAAGAGTAATCTTTGGTTTAAAAATGCAATTTAATTAATCACCAGAAGACAACAATGTTTTCATTGTTCATCCGAGTTTCGTACACATTAGTGGAAAGCCCTTGGAGTGCCGCGCGTAGAGACGGAACCCGCTCATTCGCACATTCATCAACGTCAGACAGATAACTGACGAAGTGATGTATAGAGCGTATGCATTGCGGAATGACGCCGGTTGGATGTTGAATGTTGTTCCAAATACTTTTGCTTTAGGTAAAACGTTTGAGTTTAAACCTTTTTTCTCTTTTACCATGTTTTTACAAGTTTAACATTTAAGGGTGCTTACTGAAAAAGTCAAATAACTTTGTGGAGATTTTATGAATCTGCAGTAAAAAAAATGAGCCGTCACGGGACGCCTGGCAGATGTGACACATCGAAATTTTTTTGTGTAAGTTATACACATAAAACAACAGATTATTACATGAATCAGCTATAGCACAATGAAAAGATAAAGAATTACAAATTTGATCTTTATTTATTTTATTACATAAATATTCATTTTTATTAAATAAGTTCTATAAACTCTAATATAATAAAAAAATTAATTCTATAATATAAAAAAAAATCAACTAGGTGCAGGCTCGGTGTGTTTGGCGGCTTCTATCAAAAGGTGCTAGGTCGTCGGCATATGCTGCGTAACTCTAGTAGAACGACTGGCTAACAAAATAATTTGTATTATTATGTTTATACAGATAGGGCTGCATATATTTTAGAGTATTTCGCTAATAGTGAAATGTTCAAATTTTGCGTCACCATGACTCGCCACGCCAACAATTTTCTTATCGCAAGATACAAATGAGGGCTAGGTGAAAAAATGTGTAATATTTTTCCGTCACGACCGTTTCTGCGCACTTATTGGTTCAAAAGCAGCCAATAAGTTCGCACTGGCTCTCGTCTGCTTGTATATGGCATACGCGTCAACTGTTTTGTAGCGTTTTGTGTTGTCTGATGAAGTTTATAACAAATTAGATAAATTGAATGATATTCAATAAATTTGTTGTTTTTATAACTCGAAAAAATATGTTAATTACGAAATTTCTTACGATTTCGCTTCATTGTTCTCAAATGTTAATAATTCATTTATTCGTATTTATACAATACGGTTATCCATAACAATATCCAATCGACTATTCCACGACATTCACGCATTTATTTTTTAATCAGAGTATAATAATCATGTCTCATTAATAAATAAACCGACGTGAAGTAACAGTGCTTGCATTGTTGCGTTTCGTTCGGTCAGTGAGTACGGTGGAGGCGCACCTCTCCTCACCTTCCCCCTTTCCTCTGCCCTTCCTCTACCCCTCCTCCTCTCCTCTTCCCTTCCTCCCCCCATCCCCCAACGCTGGCTGACAACGTACTTGCGTCTCCCCTGGTGTTGCAAGTATCTATAGACGGTGGTGATCACTTAACATCAGGTTTGTTTGTTTGCCTCTTATGATATAAATAATAATAATAATTACATGTGAAAATGATTTTTTATTTTTAACACAAAACTTGTATTTGAAATATATATTTGTATTTAGTGTGTTGTTGTTTACGATCCTTCAATATTTTGGGGGCGATTAGTAAATTCTTATTTAAACATCCAGGTTTACTCAGCAAACGTAAACAGAAACAGGCTGGGTTAATAATAGCATGTGTTTATTAGTAGTGGTAGCCCCAACCCTTGTCACGGAGTATTTCCTATGACTGTAACAAGGGTGCGACTAGATGTGTTAGAATTAACACAGACCGTTACCGTCAAGGTGCTCCTTGTTCTTTGTACACGAGGTTTGATGTTCCTTTTATTTTTACAATGCAGCTTATAATGACCTAACATTCATTTTAGATAATGTTACAAGTTGTTATATTGAAATACTAGCTTATACCCAGGATTACGTCTGTGACGTTGTTATCTCAACAATACATATTGTTTACAATGGAAAAAAATTGAGCCATCACGGGACGCCTGACAGATGTCGTGTCGTCATTAAAATTATAATAACTATTGACAGAGTGAACCGATTTTAATGAAACTTGGATTAAATGTTACTCGAGGATATGCTTTATGATTTTCTATATTTTTTTACTGTACTTTACTTTACGATTATACAGTACTTTAGCAGCGTTTAGAAAGACAGACGATTTTACAAAATGATTGAAATGTATTTTATAACTTATTCCAAGACATGAATTATTATTCACAAATAATAAAAATGTACTGACACATATTGTATGTATAGATATATATAGATTTGTTTAGGCTTAATAATGTTAACGATAATTCAAAATTAAACACATGTGGGTTATATGGACATAGTAGAAATACATTCTGCAGTAGCTATTTACAAGGTATATGCAATAGAACGTAAATACCGCATGCTCAAGTAGCACTTAAGCATTTAGTCTTATTGCAAACATACACTAACTATATTGCTACGACAGACAGGATATCCAAAAATTACCGCCTATATCTAGTGGATTTTATTATACCCTAGCTGTGCCTGCGACTACGTCCGCGTGGAAACTTATGCAAAAAACAGTAAACAATAAAATCATCTGAATGTATTAAGTCCATTTACTTATCTACTTTTCTCTCATACTTACGCCGCGTCGTCATTAAAATTACAATATTTTTTTATGGAATAGACCAATTTTAATGAAACAAAAACTAAGTTATTCTCCAAGATATGCATTATGATTTTTTTGGTGTGGTTTTATCGTGAACCCAGTAATTTAGCAGCGATGCGTATTCATACAAACATACAGACAGACAGACAGGTAAACAATGTATTTTATTACTATTGTTTTCACAAAGATCTAAAAGTACATACACGTTAGATTTAAATTATAAATAGATGTAGACTTGTATATGTTACACATTTTCTCTTTTATAGCAACCATCAAAACAATAGCTGACATACTCCATACATGAAAAAAATAATGAAAAGTGTTTTTGTGTGTTCAAATCAAGTGTTAAATCGTATAGCGCGAAATAGAGTCGTCCCTCGTCGTGTTCGCAATTTATTTGTGACAGCGTTCCTGTGTAACGTAAAGAATGGGAATTATTTGGGAGGACTAATGTTTTGACGGAAATTATTCTTCGGAACGATGGCGATCGCGCGCGCCATCTGTCGCCCTTCGAAATTTGAATTAGAAGCATTTATTAAATCCCTCCTTTGTCCTAATCTAATAGAACTTCACATTGAAATATCTATTCGCGAAATTAAACGCTCTGATATTGATGTTTTAATTTTTTTAGCTTCAACAACAATTTCTGTTACAGTAAATTAAATTCTGTTTAAGAATATCTTTGTACATATATTCTATAATATAATGTTTGTGAATTTATTGTGTTACATTTCGACTTTTATTATACGAGTATGCCACTTTTGGCATACTTTTGCCTCGCGGTTTACCGTGAGTTTAATTTTAAAGTATTCTATTAATATAAATCCAGGTTACTTTAAACAAATGTATAAAACCGACTATATATGCAGTCACAGTTCGGCCCCCTTCGATAATCATCGGTTCCGGTTCCCATCGGGTGGCCGGTTCACCCTCCGCTCCCTATAGCCGACGCCAAGCAAACGGCTTGCACGCAATAATTATTTGGATTTCACTGAGCATACTCATATAGTATAGTACATTTAGTAACAGTTTCGCGAATAAGCATTACAGTGTAATGTTAGATATAGAGATAGGTAATAGGTTTTTTTTATTTTTGATTAATTCTAAATATTAGCGCGCCTCAAATAATGTGTCCTGGATAAAACAATAGAATTTCGCAGAGACATTACATACACATACTCTATGTGTATTTTGCAGCATGTATAATGAAGAATGTTCTGAAGAACTTTTTGATATGGTGTCCTGATTGCTCGTCCAGAATCGATCTTTCCGCTGCAGCCTAATCCACATACCAAAACCTAGCAAACTAGCGGCAGCTGTAAAGTTTTCTATTAGAACCATCACTATGCCCGTTGTGGAATTGGATACAGGGTACGGTTTTCACAGATTTTTAACATGAGGCTCTTTAAAAAGATTTTTCAAGGTCGAAAACATAACAGTAATGCCCCGGTGTTGTAGTTGTCCATATGAGACGATAACCATTTGCCATAAGATATGCTGTTTGCTTGTTTCCTGCCCTTTGGTATAAAAATAATGTTATTAAAGACTTATTACAATAACAGACTTTACGGTTTATATAAATGTGCTTGTTTAGGTTAATGGATACATTTTTAAGGGCTGATTAAATATTCTGTCTTCTTGGCTAAGATACGATTGATATAGTGAGTGATGTTAGAATTTCGTGCGTGCTGAGTTAAAAGACGGATAACTCCACAGGAAAGTAAAGTACGATGAACATGCACTTTAGTTTGCCGTTTTTTTTTTTCAAATTTTGTTGTTCATCGTTACTTTAGACTTTTTGTACGATTCAATTTTGTATTGACGAAAAAAAGAGAATTAATAACAATAAGTATATATTTAGTACATTATCATATTCACATCTCTCTATTTCTATACATATTTTATAAACTACGTTCAAACACAAAATTGTTATTTCAACGTTATTACAAAAATATATCCACAGACAAAACAAATTTTTTTCGTCATTATCTGTCACTCTTTCCACTTTTAGATTGTTATTCTCTCTCTCTCTTTCTTGGGATCCTATGTACAATGATTCAGTTATCGTAGACTCCACGAGTACAGATCTTTGGCAGGTTTGTCTAGGACGACCACGTTTCGGCTTGTCTTGAGGATTCCAGTCCAATGCCTAATTAGGAATATGGTTGTTGTCCCTTCGCAAAGTGTGGCCGATCTAGATCCATTTTCGACGTCACACTTGATAATTTATGGGATCTTCATGGCACATTTTCCTCAACTATGCATTGTTATTAACAGGATGTTATTAAGCTTGATTAGATTTGAGTGTTTCTATCTAGATTAAGCAATAATAATAATTAATGTAGAATTATCCTATTCCTCAGGATCAGCACTTTTTCTTGAACTAAATATACATACCTCTAATGACGTGTATACAAAATTAGGATTTGAATAATTTGATAAACCCAGTATTTAGTCGATACTCTGCTAATCAACTTAAGTTAGCATTCAGTTATTAATGATCTACCCTATCTATTGTTAATTAGCATGATGGATTATGATTAAAAATAAATTAGAGATAGTAAATTTGGATTGACAGCAGACAGGCCAAGGAATCATTGTCCTCTGCTAATACCCAATTCTTTTTAATCCCACTAACGCCTGAACAAATATTAAGCGCAAAAGGTCACTGAGACCTTGATAGAACACGAATTATTTAAACAGACTTATTTAGTCTAAGTATTGCCGAAAGGCTGTGTGCATAGCGTACATGGGAAATGAAGAGAGCAGTGGATGCATACTTTAGGCTTCGCAAAGCTAACCCAATATTGAGTTAAATATTTTAGTGCACCAAGAAATGTTTCAGAATAATTTAATAACATCAAACGGCTGGTGGTATTTGTAGAAGAACTGAGATACCTGCACACAAAATTACATATTGTGTTGCGGCAACTAATTTTTTTTTTTCTCTCGAACTGACTACGCTATTGACCTGGCAAGGTCTTTACAGCTTCACCGGACTACTAAGGCGAGCGCTTAAGGCACTCAGCCGATTTTATTTTTGGTAACTAGCTCAAGGGTGCTCGGCACACCTCAGCTTGGCCGTTACCTCGAAAAAACCCGATCTGACCTAGCTAATGCTAATATGTTATGATACGAGTAAGTTAGTTGACATAGACATTTAAGAAGAATTCACAAATAAGAATGTGTCTAAACCGGTTAAATATGCATTTGATACTAATATAGTTAAATTCAAATTAGGATTATCCTAGTGAATTGATAAAATAACAATGTTAAATACTTGATTGATAATTAGTTTTTGATTAATATTTTCTAACTACCGTAAATTTATTGCTTGTGTGAAGGTTATTTTTGGTGAGACCTTGTAAGCTTAACTGAAGTCTTACTTTACACAGACCTAAAAGAAAAGTTAACCAGACGTGAATTTCACTTACTAACTGGGTCTGTTCGTTTTGAAGGGTCATTACATTGCCGATAGAAAGAGCTATCAATTTAACTTGACGAATACCGTACACGGTCAGTCGCACTGTGACCGACAAGCGAAACATTTTATTACGGTCCAGGAACACCCGTAACAATGTTTCCAAATGTTTTATAGCGAATTGGGGAATCATTTATTTTTTTGTCCATTACTAACTACATAACGATTTTTAAAATATCTATATATAACGACATATTTTATCAAATTATACTTTAATGACAGTAAATGGATATTAAACAATTCATGCTCAAGGTTATATAAGAAAATTTAGGTTTTGACTTTATGTATTATTACAGACTTCGCTCAAGTATTTCTAAGAGTTTCACTAAAAACATGGGCCACAAGTAAAAGTTAATCAAACGTGAATTTCACTTATTGGCCAGGGTCGTTCATTTTGAAGGACCATTACATTGCCGATGGAGAGAGCCATCAATTTAGCTTGACGCCGACCGCACGCGGTCAGCCGCCCTGTGCCCGACATGTGAAACGTTTTATTACGGTTCAAGAAAAACTGTTACTATAACGCAACTCTTGATGCTTTACACTGAATATAACAAAGACGTATTCTTAGTCTAATTCATTTTTTTCTTTATTATTACTTCATCTGAATTTCACGTACCGTTCTGGTTTCATAATCACTAATAAACTTTTCTGAAGCTGAGATGTATTTACCAATATTTTTTTATAAAATTTCATTTGATTCTATAGTCGATCACGGCTTGTAGTACAACTAGGTCGAACGTCAGACATACTTCCTTTTCTTACAGTGCCATTAACTGGGTTATCATATTTTAAAATTCTTCTTTTTGTCTAAAAACTAACCAAATTGTTAACAAGCTTAATTGAACTCTAATAAACGGCTTAAAGGTGATGCGTATATACAAAATGGTTACAATTCTATTTCATTGAAATGAAAACTAAGATTACTTAAAAATTATGATATAACTTTAACGTAAGCATTAAACGTGTACATAGAATTAGTAGTATATGAAAAATACTAATGCTAATTTACATTTTATATGCAATGATATGAGAAAATGTACAACATCTAGTATATTAAAATTAAATAATATGCTTAAACTAAAAATCGTGCCAAGGAATTATGCATATGTGCATACGCTTGAAAGGCTTCGCCTTCTACACAATTATACAATAATTAAAATACACACTCAGGCGGCCGCATAATGAATTATGTTATTCAAACAATTTTTGCTTAAAAAAAAGTTAAATGATACCAGTTCACACTTCTGTAGAATGGGTTCGTGTTAAAAATTATGTATAAAGTTGATGTACACGGATAAGCCACGTGGGAATGTCAGCTCATAAACAGGAAGCTGGATCTCAATGAGCTTTTGAAATTTACGCACGAATATTTATCGCTGGCCTTCCGGCGAAGGGAAACATCACTACGTTACTACGTTTGCGTTTGGGGAGCAATTTATATCGTGTATAAAGAATTTTCGAGAACAACGATAAGGTTTTCAGAGTGGAACGGGAATATTTGTAATTTGTATTTATTACAACCTTCATGTACTTATAAGAACGCAATAAGGTATATAGGCACAGTTACTTAAAAGGAATTACAGGCAGTGTTTACCATATAAATTTAATAAGAATGAAGGACTAAAATATAAAAGAGAAATCGGTCAGGCCGAGTTGTAGTTGTCTTTGTCGATTTCTATTGGATAATTCAGTGAGACTGCTATATAAATAGACTCCTGTTTAAAAATATTCTTCAAATTAAATAAATAAATTATAAATGAATAAATTTCTTCCTAATGTCAGTATTATTGAGTTATTAATTATCTAATGTGTGTGAAGCAAAAACTTTGTATCCCTTTTCAAACGAACTGCGTAAACGAGTGAACTTGAAATTTGGCATAGTTAAAATTTATATGGCGGAGAAGTGCAGTGCAGTACAAGCTATTTATTTTATATAAAATGCATTAGAAGTACATTCAGTTAATTAACTGCTTTAATTTTACACAACATATACACACATGTAAATAGGAAAGACATTTTGACAGCCGTCAATAACGAACTTCAAAAAAGGTTGCGAAGGAGGTTGCTATGCTCGACTGTATGTATTTTTTTTACTCTCACGTTCCAATTACCCTTTTTCATCCTACATACAATAATGATATCATAACATATAACTATTATTATAATATTTACAACACAACTTACGTTCCATACCTACATGCTCTTTCAATATAACTGGTCAAATTGCAGGTTAATTTTACAATAATGTAATAATTTTAACATCAACCACGTTGCATGCCTTATATGCCCTTTGAAATCATTGGTCAAATTGTAGGTTAATTTTATTAAAACATCTTTGTCTTGAATTCATCATTCCATTGTATTGTGCATTAATTACTTTTCCAAGCGATGATACTAGGCATATCACTATATCTCATAATGAACAGACTACATTTAATTCAATATCACCCAGAAATACTACCTCCTCATGCTGTCGTGTAAAATTAATTGAAAATTGTGTCATGGATTACGATAAATTTCTTTATTTTCCTAAAGTGATGTTATGTTTACTTAGAATTTGAGAGCCTCACTACCTGTTTTTTGTTTCAAATTTATATTTTAATATTTATTTACACATAATTTTTTTTATATTTATATAATTAAAGCTCAATAACTGAGTAGCCATGATAGCTTTGATTATAGAAGTATATATACCCTTTGACAAAATCACCCTAATGAAGTTCAAACTTTAAAAAAACAATGAACTATGGGCGAATGTCGACCACTGGGCCACCACTTGTAGTTAATCATCATGTATCAGGATACCAGGATAAGTTAGTTATAAGTGTATATTAGAATGTGTTCTGAGAGAGAAAAAAAATGAAACGATTTTTCTTATTTTCTCCTTTTTATAAAACCATTTGGTTGATTTCTTATAAATAAATTTAATAACTGCGTTCCAAATAATGAAATGTGTTTCTGGTTTGTACCTCATTGATCGAGTACGGAGCATGAAGACGCTATAAGGAACCTTCCTGTCTGTCAAAATGATCGAATAAGAATAAAAAATTGAATTGAAGAAAAATGGAACGATTTCAAAATTTGACGCACTGGTCCGATTACTTTTGTCACACAATTCGCTTAATACCGCCGTCGATAAAGCATTGTGCTATACGCTTTAAAGTTTTTTCCCGTGACTATTTTCTGCATATATCCTCTTCACCCGATCATAGCTAGAGAAGAAAATCCAGACACCACTTATATTGCCTGAGACGCCGCTGCTCCGTACAAGGTGCTGAGTTGCAGGTCAGTTCACGCTTATTATTTGGGGTTCTTGTTGTTTTATTTATTTATAAGCAAGGTCACCACCCGCTCGTACGCTCTCCGTTATTTACACCGCATTTCCTGGTGGGGCTTATTTACACGGTCCCATCAGCCCCGTCACCATCTTTACCATTTGGTATATATAGGTCGTCTTTACTGTACTTCATTGATCTATATTTTATGCCAGCTTTAACCACTTATAGCCTGTTGTTTTTACAATATCGTCGCGTCAACGTATTTATGTTTTACCTGAAGGGTATTTTGCTACATCAGTCCCCACTGGACAATCATCACCTTACAGTAGTAGTCATGTTTACGGGCTACATTTCGCCACTTTCATTTAGCAAGTTTGAGATTCGTTAGGAAACTTCGGCAACTAAAACCTGTTTGCTTCACGGTCGTGCAGCGCTATCTCGATAAGTTCGATTGATTTTGCTAAGTTACATATAATTTTGATATAGCACAATAAATACTCATGAATTCACTTCTAATATTACACTACACGGCTGCGAGTCATCTTCATCAGCGTGTAAGAGACCTATTGCAGAGCTATAGGCCTCTTCCCGAAGGAAGGTATGGGTAATCACCACGCAAGCCCACAACGTATTGGCGGTTTCAAACTCTGAGAAATCGACAGTTCTATATTTTTCCCACATAGAGTAGTACCGCAAGAACTTTTCTCAGGTTCAGGTTTCCTCACTATGTTTTCCTTCACCGTCAGCTGATACTGTTAACAATTTAAATTATAGAATGTACTCGAATTCCAAAAAAATCATTGGTACATGTCGGGGTTCGAACCTGCGGACATCGAAATAATATTCCACCGGTGAAATCACTAGGCTACCACGACAAAACAATGCAAGTACTGCTAGCGAATGAGTAAAATGTGTGAAACTATTTCATGGAAGTTATTTAACTCAGATTCTATTTTTAAATATTCTAGAAGATGAATTATCATCTTCATTGTAATTATTATAGTCGAAAAGCTTGGAATGTTTTCCTCGGTAATATGTTACTATAAGACAATTTTACGTTTTCAGTTATGTCTAAAAATAACAGCCCTCTTTGCCCATCCATAGACTGTAATAATTCAATATACTATATTTTAATGTATTTATATAAAATTGTGTAAGTTGAAAACACAAACTCGCTTGAGTTTCTTGTCGGTTCTTCTGGACGACTGGGTTGTTTTGACGTTCAAAAGTTGAGAGTTCGATTCGTGCTACCGTAGGGGTCGGACGCGTGCGTTCATATCGTATTTCGACGTGAATTTTTATTCGTGTTACGTTTCCGATTTTTCGTAAGTATTCGCGACGCGATTACGCGACCGTGTTTCACGTCGGAATTTTTCGGTATTTCGGTACGCTCGCTACTCTCACGTTTCTTTTTGACGTTCAGAGGGCTCAATCGTAAGGCGTTCTTTTCAGAACGCAGCAAACTGCACTTTTCGGTGCAATTCTAATCGCACTTTTCAGTGCGTTCTGCGTGTTCCCCGTGTGCTGCGTGTCGCCGGTTCGCGTTCCAGGGAGTTCAGCGCTTCGTGCTACGCTCCGTGGATCGAGCTCCGTGTCGTCGTGCAGCCGAAGAAAGAAGTATTAGGGCCTCCCCCTAGGCACTGTAGGTCCCCTGTGAGGCATTGCACTTTGCCCACAGTCTCCTTTTGGCCCGGACTCCGGAGTCCGTTAAACTCAAACAGACGCGCCCCCCTGCCCCTCTGGCAGGGAGATTTCATATGTCTTCTCCCGCCCCGCACCCCTCCTCAGGCCCCGGTATGGCCTCCTCTCTTAAAAAATCCCCATATATCGACCCGAAGGCTCTTCGTAGGATGGAAGATCTCAATTCCCTTTTGCCAGATTTGGCTAGTCTTTACAACGCCAATCCAGCATACTACCAAATTGTCTTGGATGTAATGTCTGATATGGTTCGTGCTCAAGGAACTCCTACTTCACCGGTTCCCACTCGGGAGGTAGATTCCGATAGTGAGTCTGGCCGCTCACGTACCCCTGTCTCGGATAGGAAGCCCAAGGCCAAGAAGCCGCGGAAGGAGAGACCTCCGACCGCGCAGCCCTCCTCCGTGCCCTCCGCTAATGTCGCAGTAGCGAACTCTTTCTCGTCGCTTCCATTAGACGAAAGCATCGATTCACTATCTCGCTCCCGCCCAGACTCCGATATGGACGTTGATCCGTCCATATCGGCAGTCAAGTTTTCCGATGACGGTTTTATTACCGTCTCACACGGCCGGAAAGCCGGTTGTTCCCGTCACGTGTCTCCGGCCGGCGCCGTGCGAACGGATTCCGGCCGTAACACTCCGTCGGTGTCTAGCCACGCCGCCCGTGTTTCAAATAAGAAGCCTCGCCCACCTCCGCCCGTTACGATTCAAGACAAGGTGTCTTGGGTCGCGATTTCCGCGAGTCTGCACTCGCGGAAAATTTTCTTCACTTCTGCCGTCAACACTGTTGACGGTATCAAAGTAAAAGTCCCTACCACCGACGATCACCGCCGACTGACTTCTTTTCTCTCGGAAAAGAAGTTCGGTTATTTCACCCACGCGCTCGAAGACGAGCGTCCGCTGCGAGCAGTACTCCGCAGAGTCCCAGCTGAGATCCCGACTGAGGAAATCTCATCCGACCTTAAGTCGCGAGATTTTCCCGTCAGAGAGGTACATAGAATGTACCACCCCCGCACGAAAGCTCTCTACAATTTAGTGCTGGTCATTCTCGACCGCACTAAAGAGGGGAAAGCTATCTTTTCTCTTTCGTCTCTGTGCGGCCTCACCGCTATTACCGTTGAGCCCCCGCGCAAAACGTTCGTACCCTCACAGTGTCACAACTGTCAGATGTATGGACACTCCGCTCGCAATTGCCACCTGCGTCCCAGGTGCGTGAAATGCCTAGGACATTACTCCACTAGGGAGTGTATCCGCACCCCGACCTCCTCTGAGCCTCCCAGCTGTGTCCTTTGCGGCGCGACCGGGCACACCGCGAACTATCGCGGTTGCCCCCGCGCCCCCCGCACTCGTCGCCCTCGCGATCGCAGGCAGGTCTCCCCGTCCAGGGCGCCTGCCGCTCGCGTTAGGCCCCGACCTCCGCCTCTCAACTCTAGAGAGGCCTTCCCGAGCCTGCCGAGCACATCTCGTGCGCCGGTAGCGCCCGTACCCGCGCCTAGCGCACCCCTCCGCCCCGCGCGGGCCCCTCCGCCCCGCGCGGGCCCCTCCGCCCCGCGCGGGCCCCTCAGGCCCCGTGGGCCCCTAGGATAGCCCCTCAGCCTATGCCTCGACCTCAGGCGGTTAAGCCTCCACAAGCGAACACCGCAGTCACCTCCGCTCTATCTGGCATGGACTGGTCTGCCCAGCTCCTTGTCTTCCATGAGATCTCAGAGATCTTAGCGTACGATGAGGTCGCTAATGACCCCAAATAGGGCCCCGTTCGCGCAATCGCGCAATTCCCCGCTATCGCGGCAACGATCCAACGGTTGGCCCGTGCCGCCGTCGCGAAAAAATAATAATTTTTCAATATAAGATAGAATAAACTTGCGTGTTTATGTCTATCTTCCCCTAAAAATCGTTAAATTATGTCGTCATTTTAGTTCTGTTTTAGTTTCCGGCTCGGTGCCGTTCTATTTTTAGATCCCGGCCTCAGCGCCCCTTCGCTTAAATTGTAAATTGTAAATTCGATCTATTTTAAAACTTCTATTTTTATCTGTGGCCGGCCACATCGCGAATCCCTGTCCCATGCGTCATGGGCAGAGATCTATCGTTTCTATTCCCGTACACTATTGTTCCGCGGTCTCTCAGTAGGGTTTTTGTTCGAGGCCACTCGGGTGGACACAAAGACCCTGCTTCGCGATACAAATTAACATACACATATACATACACAGTTAATCAGACATGCAGCTTACACATCTGTGGAAGGGTTGTTTTTGGTAATTTTTTTTCCCTTATCGAACTGAATCGAGTAGATTTAGTTTACTTCCTTTCGATTCACATGTTGTGTTTTTGTATCATGCAATTTTAATTGCATGATCCAAAAATGGATACATGTATAGCTTAGCATAGTTTAGCTAGGTCAGACCGGGTTTTTTCGAGGTAACGGCCAAGCCGAGGTGTGCCGAGCACCCTTGAGCTAGTTACCAAAAATAAAATCGGCTGAGTGCCTTAAGCGCTCGCCTTAGTAGTCCCGTGAAGCTGTAAAGACCTTGCCAGGTCAATAGCGTAGTCAGTTCGAAAAAAAAAAAACGTTCAAAAGTGTCTGCTTAGGGCCAGAAATGAATAGACTATCTTCAAATTTCCTATTGCCAGATTTTTTAATCAACTATCTGAAAGGTGTGTGGGTAGTAATTATGGTATATTCGAAATATAACAAGATATCTCGAATAATAAAGTCTGATAAGGTAATTGTTGAAATGATTGCGAAATTGAAGTTATTACACTTATTCATTGAAATATTGTGAACATATTCTCGACAATCACATACAAATAGATTGATTATCTGAAGTCATTTGTGGGAAATATGTATGACATAATATTGTAATAATCATACCTACAATATTAATTTATTAGTCTCGTATTTGAGATTAAAATGGTGCAAAGGATTCGGTAATTCTAAAGCTCTTACTAGTTTTCACTTACATGAACGAAAAAATATGTATAAATATGTAGTTTCTCTCTATGTAACTTTTATTGAAAAAAAAAAAAATTATGTCATTGGAGGCAAACGAACATGCGTGTCACCTGGTGTAAAGTGATCACCGCCGTCCATAGACATTAGCAACACCAGAGGAGTTGTAAGTGCGTTGCCAGCCTGTATTTGGGGGTAGGGGGAAGGGTGGAGAGAGGGCAAGGGAGAGAAGGTGGTCCTCTGTATTACAAGTTTGGTGATACGTGATATATCTATTATACAAGCGATTATCACAATTGTAATATAAAATAGTTTTATATGCATTTTTCGGTCTATTTAATAGTACATATATCTAATTTAATTTCAAATGTCTTGATCGATTTCATGTAATTTTGAAGATGGAAACTATACACGTACTCCCGCGCAATTTATAAACGCAGTAAATGATAGATATACATTTTGCAGTAGAATATGTTAACGTTTAAAAAAAATGCGGTATTTCTTGAAATTTTATTTGTAGTTTAAATTAGTATATATATATATTTACTAATCTTTCCGTAACGAATTACAGGTAACCATAAATAAAATATCAAATTTAATTTGTTATTCAAATTATCAATCAAATTAAAAATCAAATTATCAATATAATAGTTATCAAATTTGATTGTAGTCCGGTAAAGCTATGTTAAGACCTTGCTGGATCAATAGCGTTGCCAGATCGAAAAAAAAATTTGACGGCATTGTTCTCGATACCGTTAACATATTCTGCGTTTATTAACGCACGGAAAGGTATTCATTAACCGAAAATGTTATTAAAATAGGTACCAACAAAGTTTTAGACATCGAAAAAGAAAACAAAAAAAAAAAGTATTTCAATTTTATGGTAAAACGATTTTCGACTAAATTTACTGATTTATTAGTACTATTTCTATTAACTAAAAAAACACAATAATTATCAATAATACTTTGAAAAATAATAAAATATAAGTTATAATAAAATTACGAAATGAAAATCATTTTTGAGTAACAAATACTTGCGCAGCAGCCACAGGCTCAGTTAATAAATAAATTGGTAAAGCCGAATAAGTTATTTGAGTGAGACTGGTTGTTGTTAAATATCCAATAAAAACAAATAATTGCGTGTATAAATTCGCGCGATACGCCTAATAAACACGAATTATTGCCAGATCAGAAGATGCGATTCGATTTATTCAGTGGAGGAGATACAAAAAAATACTTTGTCTCTTTCTTTATAAGGTTTTTCTCGAAGATACGCTTTCGTGGGTTACATTTAGCGGAAACTTTGATAGCATCTGGAAAGTCGCCATGATAACTTTTACATTATTCGCTATGTTAACAGTTTTCGTAGTTCGACTTTATGTGTAGAATAACTCATAATTTTATGAATAATTAACATTAATGTATGTGTCGATAAATATTCGATTATATTCATAGTAAATAAATGAAATAAAATGTATTTCTTTATATATAATCATTTATTTATACTCAAATTTTAATTTAAAATAGATGTCCCTTGTTCTAGTACCGATTAACGTTGTTAGCCTGATGAGACTGCACAGCTTTATCTGGTTTTTTGTGCGAGCGTTTAAAACAATCAGCCGAATCACAACTTGCTCAAGGGTGTCAAAATAACCAGAACTCAGCTCAGGCTTGAATCGAGCTATACTATCAATCTAAGTTCACCATACTTGTTGTTGTTCTTGTTTTACATTGTTTAAATAAATATGAGGATATTCACATGGGCCAAAAGATGCTACGGCAATTAACGCTAAGCCAATTAACCAATCAAAGGAAAAGCAAGATTTCTTATAGAACCTCTATGTATTTAATGTGTTTGTGTGCACATATGTAGGGTGCAGTGTGGTTAGTGTTGTTAGTTAGTGAGTGCCATGTTACTGTGTTGTGCTAACAACGTACTCGAGGGTAAACTCTGGAGGATTGAACATAGGCTTGACCGAGGGAGGCCGCTGCGGGTGTGCGGGAGCCAAGTTAACAATCCACACATGATGGTTTTAACGGTGGTTTCGTGGATATAAGTGCGAACACGTACTATTTAAGAAATCGGAGTTAGAAACCAGTGAATTAGTTAGGAAAGAATATGTAAATTCTTAGAATAAGTAAAGATAATTCGCGGCCGTTTTTTATGATATATTGGGGCAGGATCAGAGGTATAGTCCACAAAACATAAACGTTATTAGTGACGTAGCTAGTTCTAAAAGGGTTCGGTATTAAAACTTGGGCTTTTTCCACTTGTGGTTTAAGCTCCATTCTTTAGATTATGAACAAAATTTCGGTAGGTTCCGTAATCTTTTTTCTTTCACAGTTTTTATACATATTAATAATTTAATTTTGTACAAATATTCCGACATTTAAAATATCTCAGTACTATGTAATCACGGTTATTCTAGTTGGCATAGATTAACACTATTTTAGTTTAATTTCAAATTGAAAGCATTTGCAATGATTTAATAAAAACATTGAATTGAAAAATATTTGTGACTATTGGAAAACTTTAAAAGTCTTGGAATTATTGCTGTAGTGTATTTCTAAATACCCTGAATAATATGAAAACCACAATAAAATTGGAAAAGAAGTTCTTTTATAATAATCTAGCACAGGAAAACGTGAAAGACGTTTATTAACCGAAACCTATCAGTACGGTTTTCACAAAATTACTTGACTATGTATCTGATACCAGTTTACACAGAGAGACAGTATAATAAGTACATTAGAACGGTCCAACGAACCTTTCCCTTTTTATCGGTCAATAACGAAAGTCAGTAGTATAAGAAATTTATAAATGCTATTACTTCGAAATGTTCAAGTTTACGAACTGTGAATTCTTCCGGTTTCTAAATTTTATTATTTTTTTGGCATCGTATTGAGTTTTTTTGTTATATAAAAAGGAATATTATATTTGAATTTACCAGTAGCTATGATATCATAAGCAATTATTGTGTTCTCTGTAAATTTATATTTGAAATACCAATTGCCATTACAGTAAATACGATCAAAGGAGCTCTAAGACGTGGATACTAAAATAATTATGTTTCTTATGTGGATTAGCAGCAGAGACTCGATTGGAAAATTGGTGAACGAAGTAAATTTGACACATGAATGAAACCAAATGAGGGTTAATGCTTCGAATGATATATTTGAATATTTCGTTTCACACATTTGTGAATATTGTTACAAATTAATATACGATTAGGTATATAAGCGTATTTATTGTATCAATACAATGTAACATTAATAACAAATAAATAATGTTCATAAGGTAGTTCTAATTTATGTAATATCTTACAGAAATATTAAGAAAAATAATAATGTTGTTACAGTTTCACTTTAATTATATTTTTTTTTCGAATTGACTCATGCTTTTGGTCTAATGGACCTTCATATCTTTACCGGACTAATAGAGTGAGTGTTTATGGCGCTCAACCGCTTGCCATCAAGCTTAAAGGTACGAAAGTGATCTAAAATCAGCTCGGGCTGTTGTCTTTATTGCGAAATACAGACACAGCTAAGCTAATCATAAATATAAGAATTAGTGAAATACATGTGTGGTTGTTATAGGTGGTTAAGCCATGCCGAAAATATTACAGGTTTCAGCATGAGGGTCGGCTAGACCGGGGTAGTACCACCATCTAACGGAAAACCGACGTGAAGTAACAGTGCTTGCATTGTTACGTTTCGTTCGGTTAGTGAGAACGCC
Source organism: Antheraea mylitta (assembly GCA_014332785.1). Taxonomy (NCBI): domain Eukaryota; kingdom Metazoa; phylum Arthropoda; class Insecta; order Lepidoptera; family Saturniidae; genus Antheraea; species Antheraea mylitta. The sequence goes on from JACEII010000012.1 coordinate 8,938,021, forward strand.
GGAGGCTCACCTCCCATTCTATACCTTCTCTCTCTTCAGCTTTCTCTCTCCCCTTCTCCACTAACACAGGCTGGCAACGCACTTGCGACTCCTCTGGTGTCGCTGGTGTCTATGGACGGTGGTGGTCACTGAGCATCAGTATAAAATACAATAAACATCAATATAAAAGAAAAGTGTACCTGACGAATTTAAGCATGTCTTTTGTATCTGCCAACTTGGCTAAACTAAACTAACCTAGTTCGAAAAATAAAGGAATAAGTAAACCTTTTCTATCCGAGCGTGTATGTCCACGTGTGTGCCTGGGTGCGTGTGTGTGTATGTGCGCATGTATTAAGGGTCTGTGTTGTGTGTGTTAAGCTGCTGAATGAAAATTTTATAATTTCAAAAGCAACGTGCTAGAGGGCTCTTCTGCGGGGAATCGAACCCAAGCTTGAACTGCTACCGAGGGGAGTCACAATGCTATATCCATGTGTTGTACATTTTATCATAGCTTCCGCATTACAGCATTAGCGAATTCTGATGGATTACGTCTGATTATTTAGATAATAAATATGAACAGAAAGGTTTTTAGACAAATTTTGAAAAATAATTTTGTAATTTATGCAAGCGGAGCCAGGAGTACAGTTAGTAAACAAATAAGTGACCTTATTACTAAACCTGAGAATGATACATTCTTTACTGTCAAACGCAACATAAAGAAAAAATGTGAACGATGAAGGAAGTACGAGTATAAAGCAGCTATGATATACTCCTTTGTAAATGTTCCCCCTTGTGCGCAATCAGCACGGGCTATGAATTTACCCGAGTTCACTTACTGTAATAGATTAAAGGCGTCGATAGTGTCACTGGACGATAGGAACACGGACCTAATAACTTCCCCGTTACAGTTTCTAACTCCTAAAGTAACGTTTACATTGGAAGTGCATCGAATACTTTATTTGAAACTTCTATATCTCTTCGAGTTTGTAAAGAGTTTCTTAACTATATAACTAGTTTGGCCATAAATAATGTTATATAAAAACTTTTCTTTATATCAACTTTTTAATTATTTTGAATTTAGAACACGTATATTAAAAACTTTTTTCGATTTTCGGTGTCTTAAAAAATCTTTGAAGCAAGCAGTGGCGAAATTTGCCTTGAAAACAGTGCGTAATGCTATAGATTCGTAGCCAAACAGATTAAAGTTCTGTATAAAAGCCAAAGGTGGCCATTTCGAATAGAATTTTTTTATTAGTTTTTGCTGACATTGGTTAATATGTAGGTATCAATATTAATAATAATACTTTATTAAAAAACAATGCATTTTCATTTGTAATAGAACTTATGACTGGACTAGATATATAGTTAAGCTTTGGGGTATTAAAAATATGCATAAATATAATACGTTTATTTAAATAAGTAGATGTATGATTTTTTAGACCTATTAACTAACAGGTATATGGTATTTCAAAGGTAGTTCCTGAAATTTTTTGTTACCCATATAATTTGTTGTGTTACCCATTTATTGGGTTGCGTATCATTTTGATAATAGGTATTCCTTATACTATGTGTACTAACTTTATAAAAAATCTTGGGACCAAGTCGGCACTGGTATGGAGCCATTGGGTTCATTATCGCTACGCATGACTGATTTCTGTAGCAGTTTCTCACAGGCGTCCGTTTTGTAATATGGAGAGACCACACGCTTATATATTTCTATTTAACTATTAGCTCCATTGTCATAAAACTAATAATGTTTTTTTTTTTTTTTTTTTTTCGAAATGACTACGCTATTGATCTAGCAAGGTCTTAACAGCTTCACCGGACTACTAAGGCGAGCGCTTAAGGCACTCAGCCGATTTTATTTTGGCAACCATCTCAAGGGTGCTCGGCACACCTCGGCTTGGCTGTTGCCTGTTGCATGCAAAATCGCGATCTATCTTAGCTAACCTAGCTAACTATTCATATATGTATGAGTTGTTGAAACGTATATGTGTACCAAGCATACACGCCTCAACAAGTCCTCCATATATTTATTATCGGAAAATTGAGAGTTTTTCAGTTCTATAAGGGAAAAAAAATAAACCCTACCTTTTTCATGTGTAAGCGTGTAGGCGTGCACGTGTGTGGAGGTGATCGTGTAGTGTTGTAGCAGTGATGTATATTTGTGTGTCCACCGTATCGCGCAAGCAACGCACTCAAGGGCTCCCTACCGAGGGATCGAACCTAGGCTTGAGCCGCTGCCGTGGGAAGCCTAACCGGGTGAATAAAGATAATGTTAATGTTTCAATCTTTCCCTAGTTGTTTTAAGTTACTATATCGATTTTTCTGTGCTCAATGGTTAACATGGAATTCCATGGTATTTTAAACACAGGGACTGATCATATATGTTACCCTTAAACACCAATTCCATTGCTTATGTAACGTTTTTGGTAAATAAAATATATAATATAAACATTCACTAACTACATACATCATTCACACCCATGTTCATCACACAAAGCTTATATCTTGTGACTGATTGAAATGTAGATTTTTTCAGTTCAACATCGGGAATTGTTATTATTTCGTCACGAGGTTTATTATTGTTTTAAGCAATTCGGAATTATAATTAGTTTTTAAACATAATTGTAAAGGTAAATCAATAATACTTGTCTTCCGTTTTATGTTAAATTGATTGGTAGTGAAAACACTGATTAAAAAGTAGGCCACTACTTTATACTGAATACGTGTCTGAATTGAAATGTTATTGTCCGGAGATATGTGAAAGGCGTAATGTAATAAGAGTTCGCAAGGAAAATGAACTCGGTATAACATGATATAAACACAATATCAAAAAACTAAATTTGATTTTATAATAACATACTGCTTTCAAGATATATTCTATGGAATATTAATTTATACACTGAATGAAAAAGAACATCACCTAAATACTTATGTGGTACTTATATGACGATAGGTGTGTTATAAATTTGTGAACGGCGAGTACAGTTTGATAAATTACATTACTTTATTGAAGATGGCTCGATCCATAGTGGTAGAGAAATTTCTAAAGCTATACTATGTATTCTTTTGGTTCAATTAAAAAAAAAAACTTGTGTTTAATGAGCTCCAATAATTAACAGATCTAAATATTCTACATGCCACCTTTTTACAAATGTATGTTATAAATTATTGTATAATCAACCACTTGTTTGCACCCTATCACATTAGCATACAGTTTCAATTACCGTTAAACATAGTTGTTATTTAATATCTGAACATTGAGAACATTTCATATATAATAACAAATAATTTTAAAAAACTTAGAACTAGACTTTTTTAAATATATATTATAAATTAATTGTTTCAAAATTAAATATGTTTTTGTTATCTTTACAGAACGTCATTCTTTAAAATATGACAAAGACTATACTGCAGAAACGCATCAATCTGCAAAAAGACTACGTTAACCATACAATTTATATCCACTGGGACAGTCAAGCAGCCTTACTGGCACTTGCTTCAGACTCAGTTGAGTCGAAACTTGTGTCAAATTGCGTGGCTGTATTAAACAGTCTGGGACAAAAAAACCGACTAATTTTGCGATGGGTACCGGGGCATGCAGGCATTCGTGGCAAGGGCAGGGGCTATGGGAATACACATCGGTCCAGAACCATTCTGTGGAATACCCAAAAGCCTAGCTCTCTTGACCCTTAGAAACCATTACAATCAAGAAGCTAAAACATTCTGGCATAACTTGCCAGGATAAAACCATTCCAAGGAGCTCATCAGGGCATTTAACCAGCAATATGCTGGTAAGGCCCTGTCACTCGGTAGGAATCAAATACGGGTTTTAGTGAGAGCACTCACTGGACACTGTTGTCTTAAAAAGCACTTGCACAACATTGGTGTCTAGAGCACAAGAGAGTGCAGATTCTGTGATAGTGCAGATGAAACCCCCAAACAGCTCTTGTGCGAATGTGATCCACTATAGCCTACACGAAACAGGATTCTAGGAAAGCATGTATTGCTTCCGGATGAGGTACAGATGCTCTCAACCAAAAAAGTCCTGTAGTTCTTAAATACTATAGGACTAGGCGGGGAGCTTTAGTAACATGGGGCGATCACAATAGATCACTACTGGTCGCAGTGATACAGGACCATTAAAGGCCTGCATAGCCCCATTCTCCAGAATTTAAAAAAAATACTGCAGAAAAAAGTGTCTACAAATTAATTAAAATTATTGCTGGGATAGCTTTCACTGATAGTTATTATCTTTTTTGGAGAGGCTTGGCAAGAATATATACTTATAGATGTCATTATTCTTAAGTACTTGTAAGTTATTCTAAGATTTTTATAGAAACGCCAGCGTTTAAAATCTCCTGCAAGATCGTAAGCTCCGTTTTTCGGAAAAATTATTGCGGGTAAGGAAATCTTAAAAACTGTTTCAACAGTAGTTAAGATGAGAGAATAAAATAGAGGCTCGGGATAATGGCGTTTCGTGTAGATAAGGTTTGGGGGTTGGGAAAGAGACGCGAAAGGGTTTAATTTGATCTGCGGAGTATAGGACAGAAAATCAGTAGTGGGAATACCTGTAAAGATAAAATATTTGGTATTCCTAAGAATTATAATACAGTATACATAAAATACTCTTCATATTTAATATTTTGAGACAATATTCGGTATTCTATATATCTTCAGATCTCTGTACATTTTTAAGATTATCGCTTACCATTTCCACAGTAGAAGCCATTTATAATATATTAAAGAAGTAACATTATAATAGTTTAAGTTTGAAGTCATTGTAGTAATAATTACCGAATACTTTATGTTAAACTTTCGTTAAGTATGACAGATTAATTCTTTATAAAAACATTTTCTGTATTTGAATCTATTTTATAATTTACATTTCGATTACAAAGAAGGTTTGATGTTATAAAATTTACGGAACTAAACTATTTATGAGATTTCTGTAGCTTATGATGTTAAATTAAATTCTCGATATTTGGTTCAATTTTCGTAACGAACAGACGAATTTCTTCGCTTTTGGAAATATCCAAGTGGTTTCTTTTGATAAGTTGCTAATTATCTGCACTATAGCTCAATTCCGTATGAGATAGGTCAAAAAAGCACTCTCTCACAGAAAACCGATGTGAAGTAACAGTGCGTGCATTGTTGTGTTTAGTTCAGTCAGTGAGAGCGGAGGTCCATCTCAACTCCCCTTCCTTCCTTTTCTCCCTCCCCATATATAGGCTGGCAATGCACTTACAACTCCCCTGGTGTCCCTGGTGTTGTTAGTGTCTATGGACGGCGGTAATCACTTAACATCAGGTGACCTGCCTGTTTGTTTGCCACCTATGATATATAAAAGGTATCGACAAAATTAACCTGACAATCCAAGAAAAATGTTTTTAACATCCCTCACTGCCGACTTTAAAAACTGGAACTTGGCTAGCACTATCCTTACACTTAAATTTCTTATTTGAAAATCTAGATAAATGTCTCTGCGGGGACTTGACAATAATCGATTCGAAACAAGCCTTGACTGACTCCTTTCACCTCCATTAATGCGGGTTTATCATACGGAGAGATGTGGACTGTATTTTTTGTTAATTGTGAGGGCAAGGGTATTAAAGGATATACGTTCAATCGCAGGATCCAAGAGTATATAATCGATTGAGCTTGGTAATAGGAACATAGACACTTACTTGGCATATATAGTGAGTCCAATCGCTGGTTTCAGCGCTGCGGCGGTGGAGAAACTCTTTGTCCAAGACACAGAGCGTTCACGGATTTCTCGCGGCACATACACTAAAAACTGTGCGTATGACAGTCACTCCGGCGCGTTCTTTAATAGAATGGTTTCGACGCGTGCGTTAAATAGGCGGTGCGGACAATCCAATGCCCTATGGCGGTATGCTGAGAAGGGAAAAGTCATGGGGGGAGAGGAGCTAAGCCCCACCGAAACAAAACGAAATAAAATAACTACTATATGTAAATGTTAATAAAATTGTATGTATTACGATATTATTCTACAATATTAAAGAGAGCTTATTCTTTTTAGAATAGATCTAGTCGGAATATCTACTAAGTATTGCCTACAAGCTGGCAACAAACAAACTTCCTGGGCGCTCGCCATTTGGCAACGCTATTGCACATGAGTCTTGATTATTTATAAGACTTAATATTTAAAACTAGGCCGAAAATGTCCTCTGTTTACTAGTGTGATTCGGTTACTTAGGAAATAACTATAGTTTTCGTTTGAATTACAATATTATAATGGCTTATTTCTTTACTTTTTCAATATAATTTTTTGTGTGTACCAAAAACAGTAAAAGTTCTAAACCGGAGTGTTTATACGGGTTTGCTTCAAAGGGTGTTGTTGATAACATATTCTTAGAACAAGAAGCGATTCAACTTAATCAAGTAATAGAAATTTATTATATTGGACTCAGGACTGAGAAGCTCTTGGTATTGATTAGATATATTGTGTATGGTATGTTTTGTAGGTGGTAGAACCAAGCTAAAGCCATTACTGGTTTTAACATGAATGTGTCGGTTTGCTCGGGGTATTACCACCCAACCCACAGAAATACCGACGTGAAATAACTAACAGTCCTTGTATTTTTGCATTTCTTTCGGTCACTGAAAACGCCGTACGCCCACCTATTGTCTCTTCCTACTTCTCCTCCCGATTCCTTCCCTCCCCCAAACAAAGGCTGGCAACGTACTTGCGACTCCTCTGGTGTTACTAGTGTCCATGGACGGTGGTGATCCCTTAACATTAGGTAACCCACCAGTTTGTTTGCCACTTATGATATAAAAATATACCTAGCTATAGGATCCAGTGTCAGCTTTAAGTGAAACTGCTTGCTTATTTGCTATTTCATCACCTAAAAATACTTTAATTTCCAAAATTAATAAATACTTCCACAAAAATTTCACTTCTTTAAAGAATTGTTGCAACTTCCGAGTTTTTAACAATAGTTTAAGAACGTACTGAAAAATGTTCTGTTTTAAACTTAAAATTATTACTTTAAACTAAGTTCCCAGTAAACAATGAAGCAGACAATTGAAACGAGCGCGTGCAACAATGCAGTGCTGGATGCGTGCCTTTACTAACAATTTCATTACAACAGTTTGAAGTATCTTTATTAAATACTTAGACATACTTTTGTAACGGTAGTATTTCTTTGCAAATGATTAAAAATATAAGTATTTATTTGCCATTACCAATAATTCTTGATACCTTATATTTTGGAAAAAGTACTGTTTCTGAGATATTAGTGAAATCTACATTAACGGGAGCGAAACCACGAGCAAAAGCTAGTAGCTAGTAAATGTTTGTTTTTCTTCATTAACCAAAAGGTAAACTAGAGGCAACCTGAATAAATATCTGTAACCACAATTTTAACCACTGTGTGTTTAAAGACGATCTAATAATTATCTCAACGGTTCTGAAGATCAGTTAATGACGCCACGACTAAATTGATCTAAATACAAATTAAATTGTGTATGAGTGGGGTCTAAATCGATATCCGTGACTTCTAAGTCAAAACTTAGTAACTTTAAATAGTATAAAATCGAGTCGTTTCCGCTGTCTATTCTCTTAGATGTTTTAAACTATTGAACGGATATTAATACAGTTTTCAACAATAGAAAGAATGTTTCAAGGAAGATTTATATGTATAATACATGCATATTAAATTACAAAAAAGCCTAAAAATTCAAAGATTTCTAATGTCATGACCTAACAAAGATATTTATGTCCGCTTAAATCGCAAACGCCGGCGAAACCTTTCGAGATAGATCAAATTAATGTACAACGGAATTGTATATCTTAAAACGATCGATAAAAAAGTCGTCAATTGTATACATTTATCTCTAAAGGATAACCCACAGTAGGTTATCATTTTTATCTTTTTACAAAAGTATGTGTTATTTATCAAGCTATTTTCATACAATACATTAATATTCATTATTCTATTAAATATATTACATACGTTGTACATGTCATGTAGTTCAAAACTGGCCTTAACAGTATTTCATTAAAATAGATATCTACATTGCATCGGTGCGAAGCTGGGGCGGGTCGCTAGTATTAGATAAAACAGAAGTTAAGCATAACAATGAAATAAATATGATTAAGGCATGTCTGAAAAGGTGTGTGAAAAGATTTTTTGTTATAAGAATGGAATATAAAGAAATGCAAATTAATACAGTGAAGTTGATCATCATAAGTCTCGTAAATATATAAATAAATGAATGGGTTATTTAGGGGTCGGCAACGCGCATGTGACACTTCTAATGTTACAAGCATCCATAGGCTGCGGTGACTGCTTTACACCAGGCGGCCGCCCGATTAGGCCTCCCACGGCAGCGGCTCAAGCCTAGGTTCGATCCCTCGGTAGGGAGCGCTTGAGTGCGTTGCTTGCGCGATACGGTGACACACAAATATACATCACCGCTACAACACTACACGATCACCCCCACACACGTGCACGCTACACGCTTACACATGAAAGTGGAAGGGTTTACTTTTTTTTTCCCTTATCGAACTGAAAAACTCTCAATTTCTCGATAATAAATACATGGAGGAGTTGTTGAGGCGTGTATGCTTGGTACACATATACGTTTCAACAACTCATACATATATGAATAGTTAGCTAGGTTAGCTAAGATAGGTCGCGATTTTGCATGCAACAGGCAACAGCCAAGCCGAGGTGTGCAGTGCTCCCTTGAGCTGGTTGCCAAAATAAAATCGGCTGAGTGCCTTAAACGCTCGCCTTAGTAGTCTAGGCTTGAGCCGCTGCCGTGGGAGGCCTAATCGGGTATGAAGTTACATTATTATGTACAAATTATACACATAATTTATAGAGTTTAATTGTAGTATTTGCTATTTCTGGCTTATAATTAGAACAGTATTATTACAGAATTTAGTTATAGAATCAACCAGATTTAACGAGACTTTAACAAACACACAGAGGACTTTTCAGGATAACATCAAGGTTGTGTATCATTGTGATTTTCTGTAGAATCGAAGCAGTGGTGTCAAAATTTAAAAGAGGTAATTTAAGTCTATGAAACGTTTGTGGTGATTAAATAGTTATAGAAAAAGGCAAATAATAGAGGACCCATATAAAACAAAGAATCATGTCCCAGGAAATTATAACTTACGTTTAATTTTAAGCATGTAGTGCTAACCACTGAATTAACTATTTTTATTATCTTGGACGGCCATATTACGGAATGTTCCCTAGTTTTTTCTAACTAGATATTATTATTTGTATTCCTTTTTCATATTTGTTAATTGTAGAATCAATAACAAATATTATTAATATACAAAGAAAATATCAATATTAAAACACTTACATAAAATACTTGAGATCTTTATTGTTGCCGACTTTTACTATAAAGTTTTATGAATTGCTTTCGCCCACCTCTTAATAAGAGCTACATTAACAATAAATAGAAAAACAAATATTTGTTATTCCATGAATTTATTTTGAAATTTTCTTCTTGCTTAATATACTATAGAAATATTATCCACTGAAACTGTTAGTTTAGAATAGTGATAGCATTGTTTCGTCGCAGACAATATTTCCTAAGATATTTTGTTATATCGTTTGACGTGGGAATAAAAAGGATGTCCTGTTTCCTTAAATCTTTATCCCGACGGAGTAAGGAAATGTATGTGCTTGGGAGTAACATATCCGGTTTTCTTCGGCCTCTTTATGATATATCCTGAAAGATATACAAATTCCAGTAGGCTTTCTCGCCTTTTATGCGGGAATAAACTTTGTGAAGCTGTGACTGTATAATTACTTTTATGTTGATGAGGTGAGTACATACATTTAATTATATTTAGTCTGTCAGATGAATATGATAATTCTTAGTTCTGTATTTTTATAATATTTATTTAGAGTACAGTTACATAATGACTAATATATTGTTATTCATAATATGGATTATGGAGTTTTTGGCGGGATCTTAGGCTGTCATGTAGTGGATTTTATATTTTATTCATAATCTTGTGTTATTTGACTCTATCTATACTAATATTATAAAGTGAGTTTGTGACGTTTTAGGGGGTAATCTCAGGAGCTACTGGTCCGATTTAAATAATTCTTTCAATGTTATATAGCTTATTTATTTAGAATGGTATATGAATATCACGTTAAGATCAATAGGAGCGGAGCACCAATGAAGAATGTTTAAAAATCGGGGTTATTTTTCCTCTTGAGAACTTCCGCTGCGTGTTACCGTTAATCCAAAGTATCTATTCCACGCGAACGAAGTCGCGGCCAGAGGCTAATATTTTGTAAATTTGGTGGTGTTTTACGTAATATAGTTAGTTTATTGTGCATAAGTGAAGTGAATGAAAAATAATACCACCGAGCATGAAATTCTGAGATGCCACAAAAACTCCCTGAAAGGTTCTAACAAGAGATCCACCATCTTGTTAGAATATTGAAATGGTCACACAACACTTGTAATATTATTGTACTATAACGTCTATTGAAACAAAACATTAACACTGGCAAGTGCTTTTGCGGAGCTAAAACAAGAAAAAGAAGAATATCGATTATATTTGTTACAAGCTGTACCCGCGACTTTGTCCATGTGAAAGCTAATGTAAAACAGTAACTAATAAAATCATCTGAACTTATTAAGTCCATTTACTTATGTATTCTTCTCTCGTATTAAGTCGCGTCGTCATTAAAAAACAATAACTTTTGATAGACCGAACCGAATTTAATGAAACAAAGACTAAATGTTACTCGAATGGGTTGGCTCGCCCGGGATAGTACCACCTTCTCACAAAAAAATGACGTTAAGTAACAGTACTTGCATTGTTGCGTTTCGTTTGGTCAGTCAGAGTTTTAAAGGCCCACCTCACCTTTCCCCTCTCCCCATTTCAAACAGACAAAGTTTTAAAAATATATTCGTTTGTATATTGTTAGATGTGTAATCTTAAATCGCCTGGAATTAATTTAAGGAAATATTTCCAGAAGAATAAACAACAGTCTCACAGTTTTATTATAGTATAGATGCATTGTAAGATAATCCAGTTATATAGTATACTGCATACATCTTGGTTTTGAAATATATGCAACGAAGAGCGCGACCAAATAAGTTCACTACACCAAGTAATGTGACAAAATTTAATAAAACAACTAGTATTTTTTTAAACTTATGCAACATCTTTGAGTTTCCGAGTGATCAAAAAAAAATTAAGGTGTCACGGGACGCCTGGCAGATGTGAGACATTGGAATTGTTTTGTATAATTAATAACAAAAAAGAACCGATTACGACAGGATTCAGCTATGGCATAATGAAAAGAGGATTACAATTTTTTTCCATAAAATAATAACCGTTTATTTAGAAAACATATCGAAACGCTTGTATATTTATTACTAGCCTCTGCCTGCGACTTCGTTCGCGTGGAACGATTCTATATAAGATATTCTATATTTTTAACACGCAGAGGAAGATCTCAAGAAGAAAAAAAGCGATTTTGAAACATTGTTCATTGGTGCTCTGCTCCTATTAGTCTTCGCGTGATGATATATAGTCTATAACAATCCTCGATAAATGGGCTATATAACATTGATAGACTTTTTCAAATCGGAACCGTAGTTCCTTTTTTTTACTAATGTGGGGAAATCCCTAACGGATACGCACCCTCCCGGGGGAGAGGGTGGGTTATGTCCAACTCACACGGACTAAAACCCCACGGTGTATCGTCGGCCGCATGTTAGGGGCGGCCAGGGACCGATCTGGCTCTCTCCTGAGAACCGCCTCCAGTAGTTCCTAAGATTACCCCCTACAACGTAACAAACCCACAAACTTTATAATATTTTAAAATAATATTAGTACAGATTTCAAGTAAATAAGAAAGTTCAGTTTCATAAATAAAAATTGTATAGAAATATGAAATAGAAATAGGTTTGTTATATTTGCTGTGTCCGTTGCTTGTAGAATTTTAGTGAATTGTTTGCATTGGTAGTTTGCTAACGTGGCTTATCGGGCATTATTCGTCCTCGTTGCAAAGGCGATTCAATTTCCTAGCACGACCCCAATACCGGTAACATGTACAGCTATATCGAGCTTAGTGCTATCGAGAACGCGTTCCATATGGTTTTTGTCGTAAGTAGTGAAATACAAATACAACCGAATTCAGAACCTCCTTCATTTTGAAATCAGTTAAAAAACGTGATCTAGTTAGAGCTTATAAGTACATCCGAAGTTATAACTACTGTGTGTTGTTATCTATATATATAATAAAAATTTATTTATTTATTTAAAGACAAAATGAAGTGTCTGTATGTAATACCTAAATAAAAAAAAATTCATTGATTTGGTAAAAGAGTATACACACTGTCTGTTTGTTCCGGGTAATCTCCGAAACGGCTAAAAAAAAACACGTGCTTCGCTGTGTGTACAGCTAATGTTACATATTCGTTTCAAGAAAATTATCGTTCATAAATATCAAATAATGAAATTATTTATTAGATAATAACATAATATGTATATAATGAATTTTTTTTCGAATCCAACATTATATATTCTCTGTTGACAAACCTTCGAAGCTCGTTTAATATTAAAATATATGATATACATTAAACTAAATAATTCATAAAACCTTTCGTGATACGAAATCAAATAAAAATGTATAGAAATCGGAATAAGTAATCTCGCAGTCAGATTCAACTCAGAACTGAAGAAATTAGTTGCGTACACCGCCCCGTTCTTAAATATGTAAGGGAATATCATGATTTCACTCACTTTTGTTTGCCCAACTTTTAATAGGTATAAATTCTTTATTTGTTTTCTTTATGGGCCCATTTTCAAGTCGTAATGGGATCACACCTCGTCGTTAATATTACGTTCCGAAGCTGAGTCTGAACAAATTCGAAGTGATTTTGTTATTTCATAGCGAATTTTATGTGTGTTTGTTATTTGTAAAATTTAATTAGCACATTATATTTATTTATTTTCATAATGTTTATTTTCAATTGGTTTTATATACAAATTTCTTTAAATTTGAAGTTATTGACGTAAGCTTACATTTATTATCGTGAATTTTTAATTATATAAATCTCAAATTTTCAATTTATATAGTACTAGTATCGCTTGTGGCTTCAATCCGCGTCAGTGTAGATATGACCTATACTTCGGGAAAAGTAGTTTTTTTTTTCTCGAACCGACTACGCTATTGACCTAGCAAGTCTTAACGGATCTTAACACCGGACTACGAACAGTAGTTCTGATAAGATAACGTCTTGTAAATCGATAAACGCCGGTTGAATGCACGTAAAAGCATGACTCATTGTCACATTCCGCCTGAGCCGAGCGTGCAAGCGTGAGCGTGGAATAAGCGTTAGAGAGGCGCCATCGGCCTAGGCGTTCGGCTTGTGGTACATCAATCTCTATTCCACTCCATCAGCTGATTTTTAAATGTTTGTTTTGGATATAATATATCCTTTTCTGTATCTCTGACAACGAGTATAAAAAAATTCAATATAAACAAAAATACACAGATACAGACGTATAGTAATATAACTACAGATTCGATATAAGGAAAATGCTTATGAAATGATGTGCTAAATGTTTTTTTTATTCTTGTTGCAGTGTGTTCCAATTAACAAAACGGGAAGCACGAGCTTGACAAGAACTTGGCAGAGATAAAACCTTCCAAGCTTCGGGCGTTTTCAAACGTATGTGAATACTTGTAACATGGACGGTGGAATGAGGTTTACTAATCTCTCTAGTTGTTACGGCTTTTCCAGTAACAGTGTGCACGTGTCGAAAAATAAAAAAGAGACAGTGTTATATAGTTTTAGTATTATTTTTTAGTATTATTAGTAATGTTTTATATGTAAACTAGATGTGCCCGCGACTACACTCTTGTGAAATGTTGTATATGAAAAACAACGTTTTACAAAATCTCAGATAGAGAAGTATATTTCATTTTAACGTCAGTGATTAAATCGATTATCACGCTTTGTGGTAAATTAGTACCATACTAGATTTAATCAAAATCGCTCCAGTAGTTTATGCCTGATGTCCAAGAGACAGACAGGTAGATAGGTACATGTCATTGATTTTAAATTTACCCAGTATATTTTTGTTACAATAGGTATCGTTAATGTAGATTTTATGTTTTTTTTTTTTATATCATATAGGAGGCAAACGACCATGCGGGTCACCTGTTGTTAAACGATCACCACCGTCCATAGACGCTAGCAACCCCAGAGGAGTCGCAAGTGCGTTGCCAGCCTGTGTTTGGAGGAATGGAGAGGGGCAGGGAGAGGAGAGGGGCAGGGAGAGGAGAGGGGAAGGGAGATGGGTCTCCGGCGCTCTCACTGACCGAACGAAATGCAACAATGCAAGTACTGTTACTTCACGTCGGTTTTCTGTGAGAGGGTGGCGCTACCCCGGACGAGCCGACTTATTCATGCTGAAACCAGTAATATCTTCAGCGTGGCTCTACCACTACTACATGTCTTCCTGTGTCAAGAAATTATGAATTTTCTTCTGCCTGCTCTGTAAGTTCTCTTTGAAGATTTATAGACTTTCGTGTTGTTTTGAAAATAATAAAGAGATTATCTAACCCGGTTTTTAGAGTAAGAATTTATCTGAAGTTAATTAGGCATGCGACTGAAGGTACTGGAAAATACTTTGAGCATAGAATTAATACTCAAAAAATGTCGAAAATATGATATAATTTCTTTATATGTATGTTTTATGTATTGAAATGTGTATATGCAAATTAATAAATTTTATTTTTGACTTCTAAATGCTGTGTAGCTGATGTAGAATTATATGATATAGGCTTGGATTTTAGTGATGTCTTATCCAGTAAAGATAGTATTCTCAGTGAAGGCTATTGGCTATTATTAATCTAGTATACATATCATTACATGTTCAACATCATGTTCGCGATAAACTCAAAAACCACTGAACGGATTTTCATTTTCACCAGTGGGTAAAGTGGTTAACGAGGAAGATATAGGTGTATTATTTGTCAATGTTACGATATGAAACATCTATAGGCGAAGGGTAAACCTGATTGTTGGCGGGACGATGCACAATAAGAACTTTGTACTATTAACGGAATATTCAAAAACATTTGCAATCCTATCAGTATAAATATAAGACCCAAACTGTTTTGTCGCTCATTCGTTCTACTGGTGATACGCGGCACGCGCTGACTACCTAGCGCCTTTTGATAAATGCCGCCAAACACACCGCGTCTGCGCCTAGTCGAATTTTTATATATAATAAAAATGAATATTTATGTAATAAAATAAATAAATAGACATTATTTTATGGAATACATTTTTAATGCTTTATATTTTTATTATGCCATAGCTGATTTCTGTCGTAATCTTTGCTGTTATGCATATAACTTATAGAAAACAATTTCCATGTTTCACATTTGCCAGCGTTCCGTGACGGTTCCATTTTTTTATTGTCAGGGTGGGACAACAGGCTCGCTAGTTTATTCAAAATTACAGTTATGGGTTCAAGGTCGAGGGCAACAGTTCTTGTATTTTTAACTTAAATTCACGACTCATTTACAAGTAATATATTTTGTATAAGGTATATGTAGCGATATGCCTATAGTAGAGCTGTAATTAAGTTAGTATACTTAAATAAAGTCGCAGCGACGGCATTAATCATCGCAAATATTTTCTTTAAACGAAACGTATCAGACAAATTAATATCCGCCGATAGGAATTTCGCGGAAAATTTTACCATAATCATACTCCGAGGACAATTGATTACGCGGCCTAACATCCGTTCATCAATTGTAAAGAGATAAACGTCAAGCCGAGTTTGCAAATGACAAATGTTTGCTAATGATTCGCCCGGTGAAAACAGAATAATTGGAACGAATGTCTTAATGGGACGCCATTATATCTTAGGAGTGTAATAACTATGGTTGTTGCAAGTTTCATTCAGGTCATCATAATGCCATAATACCGTAATACATTTTTCAATTTCAACGAACCATCATCTGAATTCAGATTGATATAAAGAAGAAATCTTTTGTATTTGTATTAGTAAGCAATAAATATTGCTTACTAATTCGTTCTTCTGACTCGTGCTCATTTGAGTCTGAAAAAATCTTTGATTGTATCAGTGTGTACACGCGAAGAAAGTGAAACTTTATTGATTTATATGTAAAATTTAGAATTAAACAATCTAATACTACCAATCTGATTTAATAATTTTAGTTAAAACTAGTATCAAATTTCGACCATAATTCGTTATTACACTCAAAAAGACCAATAAGGATAATTATTATTTCAGTGTAAGATAAATTATTCATCATTTAATTATTACTGTATAATACGAATTTACATATTATATTATTATAAAATTAACACCTACAATTTGATCAGTTAATTTCAAAGGGCACGTAAGATAGGGAAAGTAAGCCATGTTAAAAATATTGAATATAGGATAAAAAAGGTAATTGGAACGTAAGAGTAAAATGAAGGATGCTAAAACGTTATTTTCATTAACATGGTGTATGTTGTGCTTCAATCAAGCAATAGTGTGTGTAATGTTTATTTTAATTAATTTGACGTACTTCTAATGCATTTTGTATTTTAAAAATAGATTCATGCACTTCCCCTTCATATAAACTCTATGTAAAATTTCACATTCATCTGTTCGCCCAATTTTCTTAAAAAGGGAAACAAAGCTTTTGCTTCACTTATTAATATATATGCATTGTGACTACACGATGATATGATTTCATAAACATATATAATATACTAAGTGACAATCTACCTCATATATATTACTCTTTCAGTATATATATATATATAAGAAATATAATAATTATTTATAGATAATGACAGTAGATCGACTGATTAAAATAATCATAATTAAAAATGTCACCCACGAAATTTCTTTTCACCTTAAATAGTTTCTTTATTATTTATTAACTAATGGACAATAACTTTCACTTTAGCTTACACATTAAAATATAGGCAACGATTACCATATTAATGGTTACAGTAACAACGGTAACGCGTAACCCATAAGTACAAGAAATTTTCCCTGCCGTGCCATAAGAACTTTTACTTCAATAAACACATACGTCGTACTGCGATTCAGGTTACTATAAATGTACAAGCAAAAGCGTTCGCGAAAATGATTGTTAAATGTGTTTATAAGTCACTAACAGGTAATACAAAACTAAACATTATTTCTCAACTACCGTTCCGAAATTCAATCTAGAAAGTGATAACCCTCACATAATGATACAAATAGTTACGCGCCGTAACGATGACATTAAAAAGGGCGCTTAACACTCAACGGATTGCGGCCTGTGAATAATGGAGAAATAATAGCTGGGACCACCATTTTTAACATCCACTAAAAATACTCGTAACTCGGGAGTCATTCAGAGCAGTAATGTAAGTTACGTGACGTCGCGTCGGGCACGTACCGTATCGGTTCGCGTTACGGGAAACCGGTAAAACGTACTGGAATCAGTGACGCATGCGTTTTATTATATATAAAATTTGGTGCCTGCATCGAATGCTTTTTGCATGATTTACTATTGAAAAGGTCGAAACGTGCTCGTGTACTGTGGAATGAATTGTATGTTTTTCACATTCAAAACTCAATCTCTTAATGCGTTTACGTTAGTATCGATATAACGGCTGTTTACTGAATAAATGTTTGAGAACCGAGTTTGAAATGATGATTAATGAATATTTGATTACTAGCCTTTGCCCGTGACTTCGTTCACGTGGAATAGTTGCTTTAGGCTAACGCTAATACGCAGCGAAAGCTATCAAGAGGAAAAAATACCTCGATTTGTAAACATTTTTTATTGGTGCTCCGCTCCGATTGGTTTTTTTTTTTCGAAATGAAAACACTGTTGACCTGGAAAGGTTACAGCTTCACCGAACTACTGAGGCGAGCGCTGAAGGCACTCAGCCGATTTGGTGACCTATTGGTCTTAGCGTGATGATATATAGCCTATAGTCGAAAAGATAGATAAGCTATCTAACACTGAAATTATTTTTCAAATCAGAACAGTAATTTCTGAGATTAGTGCTTTCAACCAAACAAACCTTTCAGCTTTATAATATTGGTCTAAATTACTACTCTTCTCTCTCGAGCCGTCATTCAAATTACAATAACTTTTGATTGAGTTAACCAATTTTAATGAAACAAAAACTAACTTACTGTCGAGGATATGCTCTATGATTCTCTTATTATGAAGCTAGTATTTTAGCTGTGATACGTGTTCATACAAACAGACAGACAGACACTTCTAAAAATGATTGAAATATATTTTATTACATATTCTTAGACACCTGCAACAATTCTTTTCACAAAAATCGAAAAAATACAGATATGTTCGATTTACATTTTTATTATATGTATAGATAAAGATCTTGCTGGTTAGATTATAAGATTTATAATTTTAAAAGTTATAAGCATTGAGTTTGATAATGTTTAAAAACTCTTGGGACTGTTATAAATGTAATATTGTGACTTTATATGTGTGTTACACTTTCAATCCTTTTTATAGGTGGTAGAGCCACGCTGAAGCTATTACTGGTTTCAGCATGAATAGGTCGGCTCGACCGAGGTAGTACCACCCTCTCACAGAAGACCGATGTGAAGTAAAAGTGCTTGCATTGCTGCATTTCTTTCGGTCTTCCCTTCCCCCTCTCCTCTTCCCTTCCTGCGCCCATTCCCGAACGCAAGCTGGCAACGCACTTGCGACTCCCCTGGTATGTGATCACTTAACATCAGGTGACCCACCTGTTCGTTTGCCTCCTATGATATAAAAAAAAGTTAAATGTACTTTAACGCAAGCGAAGACACGGATAAAAGGTAGTTTATCGTAAAAATATTTCTATTGACTACATAAAAACATACTCTGATTTGGTTTTTATCTGGTTAACATAGAATTTTATTACAAAAGTTTCCCGAGGTTCAATGTAAATACTAATAATGAAATAACTGAGAATCGTCTACCGTTTATGTATAAAATATTTCCAACAGAACGATTTGTTATATAAAATTGATCAATGAGAACCATTCAAGTTTTCCAACGTACATTCCACTCACGTATATTTTTGAAGGGAAGTGCATTTGGTCCCATAACATTTATTTCTTATAAAAGATTTTGCTTCGAAATCAATTTCCTTGAAGTTTCTTAACTCCTTGTATAAATGTAATCCTATTTTTCTCATAGTGCCCAGCGGTGTATTTTTATTCAGTTGAATATCTGGTATTATTATTGAGAACAGCTAAAGATCAAACAAGTTAAAGGTCAAAATATGTAGCGTGGGGTATTGGTTTTAATGTTACCAATTAATATAGTATTAACCTTTATTTGTATGCAAGCGACCTTTTTTATTAATTTAACCTCAAATTAACCTTCTTCAGCGTTAATGTAGTTTGAACCTATCTTTACGGAACATTTGTAGGCGTTAGAGCCACATTGAAGCTATTACTGGTTACCACATGAATGGATTGACTCGTCTGGGGTAGCATAACCTTCTCACAGAAAATCGACGTGAAGTAACAGTGCTTGTGCTGTTGCGTTTGGTTCGGTTAGTGAGAACAGTCATTATGGTTATTCTAATATCGGTAATAAAAAATACTATTAGAGTTGAAAGTCTTCTAACGCCATTGTCATACTTTTGATGATTTCATGAGCCAGATTTCACAACTTAAATGGATACTGCAAAAATATAAAACACGTATGCTGTCGATTCAGAACACGTATCACTATAGAGCCATAGAGTGCCGCGACGCTCTCTCGTAGACAAGAAATTGCCCCTTTACGACTTCATGGCGAAGATTTTATGTCTTCCACTTACGAACATTGACTACCGAGGACGGCGGTTTTTCTTTATTTTAAAAATCTTACATTAGTTACTAATAATTACTTTATACATGAAAATACTGATATGCGTCCCTTCCGATGTCATCATACGTATTAGACTATACTAGTGGGCGCCCAGTGGTCGACATTCGACCATAGTTAATTGATTTTTTAAAGTTTGAACTTTATTAGAGTTCTTTTGTCAAAGGGTATACTTCTATAATCAAAGGTTTTTATCATGGCTACTCGGTTATTTGCCATTTGCCATGATCTTTACTATATAATCATTATAAAAAATCTATGTGTAAATGAAAATGAAAATTAATTATAAATTTGAAACAAAAACCACATGGTAAAGTTCAAATTTTAACCAAACATAAGTTTAGGAAAATAAAAATATTTATCGCAATCCATGACACAATTTTCAATTAATTTTACACGACATCATGGGGTGGTATTTTTGAATGATATTGAATTAAATGTAGTCTGTTCATTATGAGAAATAGTGATATGCCCAGTATTATCGTTTGGAAAAGTAATGGATACACAATACAATCAAATGGTGAATCCAAGACAAAGACGTTTTTAACCGACTTCGAAAAAGGAGGAGGTTCTATGTTCGGTTGTATGTTTTTTTTTATGTATGTTAATCAATATCTCCGTCAGTTGTGAACCGATTGTAATGATTCTTTTTTTGTTTGATTCGGCTATACTCCAAAGTGGTCCCATATAAATTTGAATAAAATATTCAACCCCTAAGGGGGTTAAATATCGTTTATTTGATTTTCACCCAGTTCGTGTCTACGTATTTTCGTGTACTTGAAACCAATTTCAACAATTTTATTTGAAATTTGATAACTAGGAATGGTGTTCTTGAAATAAAAAAAAAATCCAACCATAAGGGTTGAAAATAAAGGGATGAATAAAGCTTATATGAATAAATGAACTTCCCCATAAGCTAATTTTAATGAAAACTTGGAACAACCTGTTGTAATGATAAGAATATCATTTAATCAATCCTGAGTTGATCATGAAAATGAAGAATGGAACTCCTCAACGGCTTACAGCAGCTATCTTGTATTTGGGTACATAAGACTCGTTTGACGAGGACTTACATGTGGCGTTATGACTGTTGAGGCAATTTCGGACATTAGGAAAGATGAGGTTCTGAAATTCGTTCACAATCAACCTAATTTGACCAGTTGGATCTAGTACGGTGTAATATCATGTTTGTTTGTCAAGTTATGAACTTATTTTATAATTAATTAGAACCAGATAAATATATTTATATACACTAAAAATGGAAAAATAAAAATTTTTACAAAAAAAAAATTGAACCGACTTCGATATCAAAACCCATACGGCACTGAAAAGCGAAAAATAAATACATTATTAATTTAACCAAATAAAATAAAATATGAATATTTGCGCTACCTAATAATATATTGGAAGTCGGTGCCAACCTAAATTTCTAATTTGTTGTAGGTATAAAAAAGTATATTACACTATACAAATAGACGCGAGAGTGGACCTAAACGTTGTATGTAGATGATATGAAATATGGTTGGCACCGATTTCAAATATATTATTAGGTAGCGCAAATATTCATATTTTATTTTATTTGGTTGAATTAATAATGTATTTATTTTTCGCTTTTCAGTGCCGTATGGGTTTTGATATCGAAGTCGGTCCAATTTTTTTTTAATACTACAATTAGCTTTTGAAAATAAATTCTTTTTTGTTGATACATGAGGTTGAATTGCAACATTGTAACCGCGGAGGTCTAAGTCATGGATTATTTTTATGAACAAAATCCTTATTTTGATTATACAAAGTATTATTTGGCTCATTTTTTTATTAAATCATCACTTGAAGTGGGTTCACCATAAAAAATAATAAACATTACAATAAAAGTTATATTTTATAATATCATTGTTGAATGTAGGATGAAAAAGAGTAATTGGAACGTAAGAGTTAAAAAATACATATAATCGAGCATAGCAACCTCCTTCCTTCACAACCTTTTTGGAAATTCGTATTTATTGACGGCTGTCAAAATGTCTTTTTTATTTACATGTGTGTATATGTTGTGTAAAATTTGAGTAGTAGTGTGAGTAGTGCATATTTTAATTAATTTAATGTACTTCTAATGCATTTTATATAAAATAAACAGCTTTCTGCACTTCTCCGCCATATAAACTTTAACTATGCCAAATTTCAAGTTCACCCGTTGACGGGAAATGGGTTAAAAAGAGGTACAATTTTTTTGCTTCACGTATTAATATATAGATAACGGAATGTAATAAAAATATTCCTACTTTCTTTTGGCTTTCATTAACATCAAAACTATTGCTTGTATCAGCATAGAACTATAAGCATTCGACATGGTGTATTTTATATATGGCTAAGCTACATACATTTCTAATTTTATAGACCACTAGCCTCTGACCGCGACTTCGTCCGCATAGAATAGTCACTTTAGTTTAACGCTTATTTCTTTAGGATTATTTGTTATTATTTAAGTTTATATTGTGTTTATCTTTTTAATGTTTAGATTTTAATTTGCCTACTACATAGTGCGTACTGTGGCAGCTTTTAAAGGCCAATATGCCTTTCGATTATTTATATGTAGAAACGATTCATGTGTGGTATATTGGTCACTGGCTGTCCTTAAATAAATAAATAACGCTAACACGTACCCGAACCTCTCAAGAGAGATATAATCCCGATTTTGAAATATTTTTCATTGGTGCTTCACTCTTATTGGCCTTGGCGTGATGATATATATCCTATAACCTTCCTCGATAACTGAACTATATAACACTGAATGATTTTTTTACATCGAATCAGTAGTTCCTGAGATTAGAGTAGTAATAGTAGTAGTAGGTGGTAAAGCCACGTTGAAGCTATAACTAGTTTCAGCATGAATGGGTCGGCTCGTTCGGGTCAGTACCACGCTCTCACAGAAAACCGAGGTGAAGTAACAGTGCTTGCATTATTGCGTTTTGTTCGGTCAGTGTCGGTCGGTTTTGAGTGCCAAAGGCCCATCTCTCCCTTCCCCTTGCCTTTCCTCTCCCATCCCCCCATTCCTCATCCCTCTAAACATAGGCTGACAACGCACTTGCAACTCCTCTGCTGTTGCTGGTGTCTATGGACCGCGGTGATCCCTTAACATCAGGTGAGCCGCCTGTCCGTTTGCCTCCTACATGATATATAAAAAAAAAAATTACCCCCTACAACGTCACAAACTCACAAAATTTACCTCTTTGTAACATTAGTATAGATTAAGGAGTATGGCTTAACAACGCCTACTTACTTACCTACCTACCAACATTTTTATATCAAGAGCCACTAAATACATAGCGAAGCGGGTGGGTATAAAAAAAAACTAAATTTATAAAAAATATTCATTGAAATGTATTCAATGTTTGAACTTGATTCCCAGTCTTATCAAAATCTCACGAAACATTCCCGTATCTGTCATAGATGAGTAAACAAAGCTTCTTCGAGATAATATTAACCTACTCTGCTGGCCTTGATCCCGCCGAGAGTTGTACAATAAATCTGAGTGTAAAGATTTACTGCAAAAATTTTTTTTTCTCTTCAGAGAGAAAATATTTGCGTATTATTCCAGGCATTTTATAGCGAATAAAAATTAAGGATCATTTAAAATACTAATACAATTTCACAAAATTAAAAATAAATTCTTGTTTACTTTCATTCTTTATAGGCTGCTTATTTACAGGTATGGTGTGATGGACGTTAAACCTAGATCGACTAGTTCTGAAGTACACCTGCAAGGAACACACGTGTAGGTGCTTGCCAACAGATTTTCAAATCGATGGTGATAACTATCCAAATGGCGTTTTTGGCGTTTGGAATGCCATGTAGTGGTCTTTATATTTTATCCACAATCTTGTGTTATTTGACTCTACATTGTGTAATGGTGGTGGTGTTTTACGTAATATAGTTTGGTTATTGTATACAAGTGGATCGAAAATAATACCACGGAGCATTGATTCTGACTTGCCACATAAACTCCCAGGAAAGTTCTAACAAGATAACCACCGTCTTGTTAGTTCATTGAAATTATATGAAGAAACTTGTAATATCGTTACTCACTTGACAATGGCAGTAATAGTCTACTAGGAGACTGGTTACTACTTTTTTTTATATCATAGGAGGCGTACGAACATGCGGGTCAAGTGATCTTAAGTGATCACCGCCGTCCATAAACACTAGCATCACCAGGGGAGTAGTGAGTGCGTTGCAAGCCTGTGTTTGCGGAGTAGGGAGGAAAGGGATGAGTGACGGGGTTAAAGGGTGGAGGGGAGGGCAGGTGGGCCTTTGGCACTCACACTGACCGAACGAAACGCAACAATGCAAGCACCATCACTTCATGTTGGTATTCTGTGAGAGGGTGGTACTACCCCGGATGAGCCGACCCATTTCATACTGAAACCAGTAATAGCATCAGTGTGGCTCTACCACCTACAACTAAGAATAAAACAGAAGTTGAACTATCTAGACTGACTCAGACAAAGCACTGCCATCATGCCATGGTTTCATCAAGATGTTTGTCTTCTCTATTCCGGATCATTTACAAGGATTCGATAAAACGTCGATTGTTGCGATCTCCAAACAAGTGTATTATTTCCATTATAGCACGAGAGCGCATAGTAACGAACCTCTCCTCACTTATCTCACCTCTTTAGCGCCCCGCGCGAGCGCGGTGTCCTCCCGACCGTTACGTCCTCCGCTAGGAGTAATATTATTCTGTGGTTACGTCAGTGGCTTTTAGAGTGTCCTTGGGCGAGCGCGTACGCAATATATTATTTGTGCACGGGACGCTTTTTTTATTATTGTGAAACTATGTAAATTATGATTACATAAATGTTTTCATTTTGGTAATACATATATAAAGTGACTCAAGGCTTTTCATTTAGCCGCTATACCATTGCGTTTTGTGTTTGAATGTGATAACTGACTGAATCTCCAAATTCTTGACATAACAATAATCTTTGAATACACATACGAATAAAATGGGACAATTCCTGGAATCTATCCAAATTATATCACTCTTGTGTGCCAAGATATCTGATGTGTACTAATAAATTAACCATTTCGTTTTTTTATGATCCAATCACTCTGAAGTAGTGTTACAGATGTCAAAGCAATGAAATATAATTTACGATGTGGTTTATGAGTCATACATACTATAAAGAGTCTATTTTATTTTTTTCTTTAATTTGCACTGTAGAAACATCTGCAAGTGTCAATATTTTATTTTAACGAATGTACAGTTGTCGAAATTAAGGATAAAATACTGTATACAACAAACAACAAATTATAGAGAAAAGAAAGTAATACAACTATAATATACACACACATTAATTGTAAAACATCAACTGTTTCTTTCAAATTTTTTATTTGGGCGGAATTGTTAGACATTCTAGAAAATTGATCATATTCATTTTTTTTTTTTTTTTCAAAATGTCTACGCTGTTTACCCAGCAAGGTCTTAACAGCTTCACCGGACTACTAAGGCGAGCGCTTAAGGCACTCAGCCGATTTCATTATGGCAACCAGCTCAAGGGTGCACGGCACACCTCGGCTTGGCTGTTGCCTGTTGCATGCAAAATCGCGACCTATCTCAGCTAACCTAGCTAACTATTCATATGTGTATGAGTTGTTGAAATGTATATGTGTACCAAGCATACACGCCTCAACAACTCCTCCATATATTTATTATCGGAAAATTGAGAGTTTTTCAGTTCGATATGGGAAAAAAGTAAACCCTTCCACTTTCATGTGTAAGCGTGTAGGCGTGCACGTGTGTGGGGGTGATCGTGTAGTGTTGTAGCAGTGATGTATATTTGTGTGTCACCGTATCGCGCAAGCAACGCACTCAAGGGCTCCCTACCGAGGGATCGAACCTAGGCTTGAGCCGCTGCCGTGGAAGGCCTAATCGGGTGTAGGATATTCAGATATTCATTTTCGTTTATCAAACAATAATAATACTGAATGTTTGTAAGTAAAGGTGTTTGTTATTAGTTCACGTGAAAACTACATGCATTTTAGTGACACTTTAAACTAATATAGCTAGATTAGAACAGCACGTAGGCTGTAGTTTATTTATAAATATATATTTTTAATGGAGCAAAACATAACGGTAAATGTCAAGTAAGTTTGAAAAAATTTTGACATCTTTTCCATACTAGCTCGGCGATATAATTGCTCTATACTCGATGGAAGTTCGGAACAGTTGAAAATAACAACGATTGTAATTGTTAAATAGCAACGGCGATCGTCGCTATCATGCCGACCTGCAAAAGTGCTTCCTCATACCATCCATCGTAAGAGGGAGGGAACACACTGATCGGCAGGCGACTCCACATCTTCATAGGACGACAAAGACAAAAATTTTCGAACTTGTCCGTTCTTGCCGGGATGGATGATATTCTGAATCTGTGGCTATTCGTACCCGCCCGCTTAGTCCTGAAGTGGAAAAGAGAAGATGGAGTGATATTAAACAAGTCTTCAGAAAACTCGGCACGATACAGTCGATAAAACGCGCTTAGTTAATCAATGTCTCCTTATAAATGAAGCCGTTCAAGAATTGAGAAAGAACTATCTCGCCGTACGAAGTATACACCAATAGAATTATGAGAAAGCAATGTATAGTGTCATTGTTTACAAAGAAACAAGCACAGACAACGTCACAGGTAGTCGCTAGTGCTTACATATAAACTTTATGATCATACGTACGTTGCTCGATTGTTAAAAAGAAGTAGAAAAATACGGTAAAAAATTGAAATTAACTATTTCACTATAACCATGTATTATTATAAAGTGTGTTTTTAATAAAATATCTAATCTTATAGCTTTAAAAAAACAATTTTTGTATATTATTATATATACAGGATCTCGGAAACGGCGTCAGAGATTTCCGTGAAACTTAGTATGTAGGTGGTTTCGGGGACAATAAATCCACCTAGCTAGATTTCATTTATAGAAAACTTTTTTATTTGATTTTCCCGCAATTAAATAATTAGAATATAAAGGTAAATTTCGCTGCCGTTGCCAAAACAAAAAATAGCTCAGATGGAAATCGGCTGCTTAAAAAATCTGTCTAACCCCAGTTCGAATCTCAGTGACTGCAAAAAAAATATCTCTTTTGATTTTTTTTTTACTAAAACATGCTAATTTTGTGAGGCAACAGTAATAAACTTAGAAAAAAATATATTTAAAAAATAGTTTTATTATTAGAATTATAAGAGAGATATCTTTTTTAAAGAACCGAGCTAGGCTCGATCCGCCAGGCTCTATTATGTAATACAAAGATTTAATAAAATAATACCAATATATCAAGTAAATCTTTTGGCATTGTGTTCAGTAAAAGTTTTACCATGTTTTATTTTTAAGGTCGGCAGGTGGTATTGTGACCCCCGGTGCGACCTTTGCAATATTACTTCCCATATCCGTACAATGTCCGGACTGGAACCACGCTGAGTCAGTCACCTATTTTCAATATGTCCTTAATATATTTTACATAATATATTGCCTACCTTTACAAAACTATAATTCTACGCTATCCTAAATAAACATCACGTAGTCATAGCTTTGCCATCAATACATGTCACTAAATCAATATTTTTGAATTTTAATTTTGTATTATGCAATGTAAGTTGAAGGATAGAAAAAGGTTTTTTTTTTCTTTTTTATCGATGCACGACTTAGTGACTGCACTATGCCTGATGTTAAGCAGAGTACAATCAAAAAACATCGCCAACCACAGAGAGACAGATTATCCATCGCCGGTCGCCGCTGTCATGTCGGCCATAATGACGAAAGTCACCCGGTACTGGATATGCACAGGCTGACCCCGAAACGCGACGCGCAGAAGCGAGTCACTATGACGGGCTTTTCGCCATATACATGGTGGTTGCGACCTAGTCAGGCTGTAAAACCATAATACCCCGCTTTCGCCATTGCCTCGTTCGTTATACAGCAGGGTGCACCACGTGCAGGTGAGGTTGGCTTGGGTGTCTCAAGTCTTAAGATGTTACTTGACACCCCTTACACCCCAAATGCCCAAGTTTGGCAGATCATTAGTAAAACTTGACATACCTTATTTTGTTACATTTAGAAGGTTTTTTTAGTATCCATTTTACTATATCTCACCACTTGATGGCGATGAATTGCAGCAACATCTATGCAATTTAACCGATTGCTAACAAACGTTACGGTAAAATTGGTGTAGGAAAGATATTTTATAAAATAGGGTTATTGATAAATATGTCACTGTAAAATAAAAACTGTATAATATATATTAGACTGTTACTACGGCATACTCCATAAAGTGTGGCCGTTCTCATGAGTTTAAATATAACACGATTATTTTAATTAACTGAGATAAAACAATTACAATCAGCGTAAATCATATTTATACAATAATTTCTTTCAAAGTAAACACGATATATTTCTATGGCACTATGTTCCTTAACGTAACGGGGAGTCAACCGTGCTGGTATTAGAAAATAATATTATTGGATTATGGCTAGGATAGGCTATACTTAGAGTTCATGCTCCGTGGTATTATTTCCCGTCCTCTTCAATTGTACACAGTGACCGTACTATATGACGTTAACCATCATCAACATTACAAAATATAGAATCAAATTATACAAGATTATGAATAACTAGCCCCTACTGGCGACTTCGCGTAGAATATGCTCTCAAGAGGAAAAATAATCCTGATTTTGAAATATTTTCATTGATGCTCCCAACAGTCTAAGCCTGGTGATATATAGCCTTTCTAGATAAATGAGCTATATAATAATAAAATAATTTTTCAAATCGGACCCTTAGTTCCTGTGATTACCCCCTACAACGTCACACACTCACAAACTTTACCTCTTTATAATATTAGTATAGATTTATAAAAACCACTATATGACAGACTAACATCCCGCCAAAAAGCACTATATTTTTTATATCATAGGAGGTAAACGAATAGACGGGTCACCTGATGTTAAGTGATTACCGCCGTCCATGGAGTCGCAAGTGCGTTGCCAGGCTTCGTTTGGGGGAAAGAGTATGGAGGAGAGGAGTATGGACGGGCGAGGGTAGGGGAGGTGGGCCTCCATCGCTGACCGAACGAAACGTAACAATGCAAGCATTGTTACTTCACGTTGGTTTTCTGTGTGAGGGTGGTACTATCTTGTGCGCCCCGACCTATTCATGCTGAAACCAGTAATAGCTTCAGCGTAGCTCTACCACCTAAATAAAACTGGGTTTAAAGATGTAATGATACCGAATGTTAACACGACAATTTATTTCATTTTCGCTTTGACGTGTAGTGTTAATAATAAAGGATTAAGTGTGTACGATGTATATTGAAGGAACTATGTTTACATCCTCTCAAGGGTGCCTATCCAGAAAAGTAATAACATTAGATGTGATATTAGGGACCCCTATAACTTCCGTACGGACATGAGATGGGTGGGTTCGAGTAATTGTTTTTCTTTCGTCTCATGAAATTGAAGAGTTGACTTGATCGTATCTTAAAACTTCGTAAAATGAGCTCAAGGGTATTCGAAATCATTTTATGGAACAATATTTTTATTTCTTGACGTTAAGATAAAATACAAATAACTAATTATATTACTTTCCAAAATATATGAAAACGTATTTAAAAATATTGATGGTTATATTTATATCACAATTTAATAGTCGGTTAACCGTGGGTCAACATATTTTATACAACCTTTAAAAAAACGATGATGGTGATGATAATGATGATAAAAAAGAGACGAAGAAATTGAGGATTCATTGTTACCAATTAATTTGTTCAATGATTCCTTTTGAATTGTATTTTTAAATTTAAAATAAAAGATGCTTGCTGATTTATTTGATTTATAATGAACTTTTTCGGTGTTATTACAAAAAAGTTAAATACTTGGTTAAAAAAGGTTTCGTACGAAATTCACCGCGCTCGCCCGGAGTAAGATCGCGTTATCCTTCTTTGCAAGTGTAACCTAACCTAACCAAAGCGAGACAAAAGAGCAAGACGGCGAACATTCACCGTTTTAAAGCAAGCGTTCAAAACGTGTTTAACTTTTTTGTAATAACACCGTTTAGGTTTTATATAGTAGATACGTCATGTAATTAAAATATATTTATTATGGATCTTAACATAATATTTGACGTGAGTTATTTTTTATTATTTTAATCACTTATGTCCATAAGTAAATACAAATTACACACTGTATGGCTGATTGTGATTACTTTTTACTATAGTATACCCGATTCAATGTCAGTAAATGTCTACAAATATAACATACATGTATTCTAGTAAATATGACTTTTCAAGGAAGAACTAGAATTGATGTTTTTTGTGATGCCATATATTAAACGACAAAAATATTATGTATAAAAGAAAAATATAAAGTGGGAAGGAAACAACTAGTATTAAGAGGGCGTAATAAGAATCTCTTAAGTGTCGTTTATTAAAATAAATGCAATGAAAACTATCATCTGCGTCTTGTTTACATTTTAATGTCCACTTTAAAATGAAATATGCGGCCGTATTTTTAATTTTAATAATAAAAATTATATCACTATTCTTATTGTTAAATTTCATCTTAAACTATTTATCTAGATATAATTTCTAACTACCTGTCTTTAGAGATATTTAAGATATGGTTTTGGAATTTTAAAAATGAATATAAAAAATAATACAAAATCTAACATTTTTATATTTGTAGATTTTAGTGTTTAATGCAAAAATCATCATCATACTAACCTGTCATCACATCCACTGCAGAGTCATAGGCTTCCCCGAGCTAAAGGTGTGTGAAAAACACCATAGAGGGTTTTAGTAAGTAACAATCTAACATATCCCATCTGCGTTGAGGTCATAGGTCTATTCCTGAAGAAAGGTGTGAGAATCATTAATTATTTACATTAGCCCATAATGTATTGGAGATTTTAAGCTCCAAAAAATGTACATCTATACGGTATTACGACTTTGTATATTGCTACGGTTAAGAATTCCTTGCGATGTTTACCTTCACCGCAATGCCTATTGATATTAATTGGTGGTTCAAGATTATAATAATACATTATACCTAGAGGAGGAATGACTCTCAAGTGCTGTAGCCAGGACATACCTACTAGTGTTACAGGTTATTCATTTGGGTGTGGTAACTAACCAAACAGACGTTAGAAAGATCCTTACGACTATCCCATGGTTTTACCGCGATATCTTCCTGTTTTTCTATACTAAAACCTCCGGTAAACGGTTTTCGAATACGCTACGTCACAGCCGCCAACGCCTAGTTGTTATATTACATATAAATATACCTTCTTTATATATAAATTTATTCTGTACGTGTGTATGTCACTGAACTCCTCCTAAACGATTGGACCGATTGATGAAATTGTGTGTGCGTGTCCCAGTGGATCCAAGAATGGTTTAGATTCACAATTGGACTCGGTATGTGGCGCTGCGGTTGAATTTTAGTTTTTAGATCAAGGCAACGTCCGCCCTACCGGCTAGTTTAAAAGTATAATTATATATATAAAAATATAGTGGTCTCGTGTACGCATCACTCGATAAATTTAGATACCTTTTATCAGTTTAACTACAAAGGTAATTCTTATCTAAAAATATGTTATGATACTTCATAAATATAAGGCGACGTCCAAGAATAATCTGTGAAGTTGGATTTGCGGTGAAGAGCGTATGCTTAGGAGAGAGAAGAAAAATGAAAATAAAAACTGAATAATATTGTCTATTAAGAAGTTCCGGATTGGTTTTTTTTTGTAGTTCTTTTTGAGCACATAAAATATACACACATCAAAAAAGTCTAAGCAACATGCGTGATACTAAAAATGTTACCATCTATATTAATTAATTTATAAGTATTTACTCAAACAAAGTGCGTAGGTAAGTAAACTTTTTTGTTATTGATGACATACTGGCTGGTTGTAAAAAAAAATGTGATTATGTTTTGTTTTCTCATAAAATTCAAATGATTGCGAATTTGTTTGAATTTAAGTGCGTTTTTATTGCTACGTTTAGTCTTGATTTTACAATTTTACCAACCATTTAAATAAAGTTAGCGACACAATTGAATTGTTAGATATTCTTTACGTCATGAAGCGACGTCATTTGATGGCAGATGAAGTGCAAAGAGCTGTAGTGATGTTGCAAGCGGGAAGTAATCAATCTCAGGTATCTCGACATTTTGGCATTCATAGAAGTGTTATTTGTCGTCTTTGGCAGCGCTACAATAATACAGGAGAACCCGCTGAACAGCATCCAGGCCGTAAAAGGAGTACAACCACTCGGCAAGACTGGTACATACAACTGACTGCAAGACGCCAGCCGATGTTAACCGCTCGAGAGATAAGTTTGAGGCTACAAATTTCAATTGGTGTTGATGTAAGACCTCAAACTGTGCGAAATCGACTCCACGAGTACGGCCTACGAGCTCAACGCCCAATCAGGTACCCACCGATACGTCACAGGAATCGCGCTCGTCGATATGAATGGTGTAGAGAACGCATAACATGGACCCAGGAACAATGGGATAAAATTATGTTTTCCGATTAGTCGCGATTCGGGTTTAAGCCTGATAGAAGAAGGGTGCGAGTGTATCGTCGGCCCGGAAATACTGAAAG
>JACEII010000012.1:8980551-9007816 GCA_014332785.1 Antheraea mylitta
ACTGTATGTTACATCACTTAGAATAATCTGGTTGCTGTCACGTCTCATTGTAATAAAAATATTTGATTATATTTGTGTATATGAATGACTTAAATCTGAAACTAGCCAAGCCCGATTCACATTATGATGCACTTCCCGTTTCGTTTGGTCTGATCTCGCTCCGGTATTGGTTCGATCAAATCTCGCTGTGTCCACTCATATCGTTTACGGTCCGATTTCGCTCCGGCATTGGTCCGATCAGAAAAAGACGACGATCAAAGAAAGACTACAGTTGAAACAAAAACGTATTCACACTGTCGGTACCGACGGATGCGCAAGTCCAGCGCTTCCTCGTCCGGTCCGCCTCTTGCGTCGAGCCGACGATCCACAAAAGGCTCTTTTCAAAGCCAACCAGACCGCCACCCGACGACCCCTAGCCAGCCTACGGATCTCGCCGCTACCTCTACATTGACCACCGCTTCGCCCACTGGACTCCGCACCTCCGTGCCTGCTCCTCGCACGCCGTCTCCGGATGCGCGTCAGCCGCCGGCCGGCGTGGCATCCGCTGCGACAGAAGCATACGAGAGTGATATTCTCACTCTCGTCCAGATAATTTCAGCTGGGGCTATGTCGCAGGGGATGCTTCGTTGGATGGCGCTGTTCCTGCGCGTCCAAGAAGCTACAGCTGAGGGCAAACTGCCTTCCGGCAAGCTCGCGCCGCCCGCGTACTCCGACGCGCCGACCAGCCCGCTCGATCGAGCGCTGCACTGCAAGTACAACGAACCCGAAGCTGGGCCCGTGTCCGATCGCACGCCAACATCGCCTGCATCATCAGACGCCCCGCCGAAAATGAAGAAAGCCTGCATCACGCCACTCGCGCAGACTCCAAGGCCTTGCGAGAATCCCGACAACCCAGGGGCGCCGGTGCGCACACCCGCACCCGCCCCCGCTCCGCCGCGATCGGCTGTTCGCGAACAGCCGTCTTATGCGTCGATCGCAGTGCATCTCGCGCGCGATCCGCAAACTACACCGGTTGCGCGCCCGCGGAACTCTAATTCGCAGCCTCCGCTTGACAGTGCTGCCGCCGCGGATATACGCGAAACGCCTACTTCACCCGACGCGAAAGACCCGCGCTACCCGCCGATTGTGGTCGAGAGCATCTACGATTGGGTCAGGCTACTCCCACGTCTGGCGGAGCAGTTGGAGCGCGGCCCTAACGTCCGCGCCTACGGAAACGGGGTGCGATTTATCCCAGAGGACATCAAAGAGCACTACATCACATTGGAATTCTTAGAAAAGGTAGAGGGGGCTAGCTGGTTCATATACACCCCGCCCTCTCAGCAAGGCCTGAAGGTAGCAATACGCGGCCTTCCAAGAAGAATACTCCCAGAGGACATCATCGGAGCACTCCGGTGGGAGGGCTTCGTGGCTGATTATGTCCGGGAAATTAATGGCCGGCGAGGTAGACCCGGGTGCATCTACTACGCCGTGCTCAAGAGTACGCCCGGGCTAATACCCGCTATCTACGCATATATACGTCACGCCGCTAATGTGCATGCCAGCCATCACAATCGAAGCCTGGAGGGGAGAACGCCGGCTAGCGTAGTGCTTCCGCTGCCAACAATTTCGGCAATCCTCTCTGCAATGCCACAGACCGATTGCCTGTGTGCGGTGCGGCGGCTCGCACGCCGCCCTCCAGTGTGAACGCCCTAAAGAAGAGCCGGTGACCTGTGCCAACTGCGGGGGCGCCCACCCATAAAACAACAAGAGATGCCCCGTGTTCAAGCGTGAATTCAGGAATCTCCGCGCAGGAACCGTGGTCCGGACAATTACCGGGAGACCCATGCAAGCCAGAGCATCCCCGCGGGTAGTTGAGGAGACGGCGGCGGCCAACCTGATGGCGCCCGCCAACGATCCACCCACCAGGGGCCCAAAGAGAAGCAGGAGGAGAAAGAAGAGAGGCCCTAAACAAACAAACCAGCAACCATCAGAAGAGGACGCCCGACTCGAGGAGCTGGTAAAAGGTGTAAAGGATCTAGTAGACGCCCAAAAGGAATAAATGAGAACAGCCTCCAAAGAAGAAGCCCGAAAGATCAAAGCCGAGTACGATGTTAAGCCCAAATAAGACTGATCCGCGAAGAGGGCATTTGCAGATGTCGCAAAACGAAGCCTACGAACGACAGAAGGGCAGCTAACGCCACCTCAATGCATTAGCCGCTACAACATCCGAGCGAGAAAGCCTATGAGAGAAAGAGAGGGAAAACTAACGAGACGAGACAACCACAGGGGCAAGCCGTTTGAAGACGGCTCCACCCCCGAAAGAGAAGACCCTCCCGTTGTTACGGGAGGCGAGAGATGTCTCAGCCAGAGGGGCTACCCTGACGCTGACCTCCCGCACGCCCTCCACGAGGGTGGGCGAGACGAAATCCCGAGCCAAGCCATGCCCGGTCCGATCTTGCAATAGTCAAATGTTCTTTTCGACAAACCGGTACCGGAGCGAGATCGAGTCGGAAATGGAGTGATAGTATAGTATAACTACTCTGATTCTTTCTTGTTTAAGAACATTTTACCAGACCAAGAACGGACCGAGACTGGATAAAGATCGAACCGGAATCCGCATCATAGTGTGTATGAATAGGGCCTAATAGGATTCTTAGCTTGGTAATTCGCAATTCCACGCTGAAATGCAGTGTAACATAAGCAACATAGCATGGCAGCGTGGCAGCTCTAATACTTACAATATGATAATGATATTATGATAGATTTTCATAAAGAAACGCTCATATTCATAAAATATATGTAGCGTGCCTTCAAAAGGTGTTACTTAACATATCTGTTAAAAATGTTAATCGGTTTTCTGTTAATACCAATGAAATAAAATCTCTTATTTTAATTTAATTTTGAAATATAACTTAAACAATACGCCCGAGTTAAAATTTATGTGATCGTTTTGTTTTTATAACACCTGGAGATTACAAAGGGTTGTATACGAACAAACAGGGTTTAATTAATTTGATGTTTTCTTTTGTATCACCTCATTTTATGATCGGGGTTTAAAACTCTTTGTAATCCCATATTATTCTTATTTACGTGACATAATTCCGATTCACAAAAGGCTTTGTACGTTAAAAGGAATATTATTCGAAATATAATTAAATCGATTAGTCACCTTTTTAGTACTCAGCCGATACCATTATCTCTATTAGGTGGTTTGATATGTGAGACTGGAGCACATCAAAGTCTGTACCAGTCAATCACACCTTAAGAAAATTAACATTCATTTTACTATATCTTTAGAATTAACTTATTACAACAAATGTGTATAATACGACACGAGTAAAACAGCAGCTAGTTGAATAAGCATTAGCGTTTATTACGAGAACTAACTTTTTTTTTTTCGAACTGATTACGCTATTGACCTAGCAAGGTCTTAATAGCTTCACCGGACTACAACGAGAACTCATAGTAAGCGCAATCACTGTACATATAACAATACATACATGACGTGATCGTAATCTATCGGCTGAGTGCCGCAAGATTACGATTTATTAGTCCGGTGAAGCTGTTAAGACCTTCCAAGGCCAATAGCGTAGTCAGTTCAAAAAAATAAAAACGTAATCTATCTTCTCATATACATAAAAAAATAATAGAAGTCTGTCGTGTGCGAATCACAAAAAAAAACTTCTGGGTAGATTTTCCTATTTTTTCTTTAGTTTTACTTTTTAGATACTTGATCTTTAATTTTAAAAAATATCACGATATCTTCATGTAATTAAAAGTTTTAAAAAAGTACATATTCTAAGCATTAGGCTGTGTTTTTTTGCTGTTAAAAAGTGGAATAAGCGGAATAGTATGCATGTATAGGAGAGGAGAAGTAAATCTAAAACATTGTTTACAAACAAAATTTTGTAAGCAAAACATATTTTTGTTTTCGATTTTTACGTATTTGCCTCTCTACAGTAATATATTCTTTAGTTAATAAACAACGTAAACAAAGTCGCGGGTATCAGCTGGTAATAAATAGTGACAAATATGTACGAAGCTATGGGTACATCTAATGTCATAGATTATTAGAACCATATTAAAACCGTTTTGTAGAATTATGTTTTCTCTTTATAATCTACTAGCCTTTGCCCGCGACTTTATTAGCGTTGAATAGTTACTTTGGGCAAACGCTAACACGCAGCGGAAGCTCTCAAGAGGAAAAAATACCCCGATTTTGAAACATTCTTCATTGGTGCTCCGCTCCTATTGGTCTTAGCGTGGTCATATATAGCCTATAACCATACTCGATAAATTATATAACGCTGAAAGAATATTAAAAATCAGTAGTTCCCGATATTACCCCCTAGAACGTCACAAACTCACAAACTTTACCTCTTTATAATATTAATTAGCTGTTACCCGCGGCTCCGCACGCGTTTTTTAAATTTATTAAAAAAATATTAAAAATTGTTATTAGATGTGTAAATAACAATAATACTCTTTCAAACATATTTGTAAGTATGACACGCACATCATCTACAGTAACGGAGAACAGTTCATCACTACTATGTAAAACAAAGTCCTTTCCACGTCTCTCTGTTCGCGATAAGATCAAAACCTACAAAACGCATCTTCATGTCGTTTTCATTAATATATAAAATGATTCTTTGGCAAGGTTTAGGTATAGTTTGTCTTATTATCAGGGCAGGCAACGTCTGCTGAACCCGCTAGCTTAAAATAAAACAGCTAATTAGTTACTTATTTGCCCGTAAAATTCCCGTTCAAATATTGCTTGTAGTCCAGTGAAGCTGTTAAGACCTTGCTAGGTCAATAGCGTAATCATTTCTAAGAAAAAAAAAACGTTCAAATAGGTCCAGCTGTTTTGGAGATTACTCGGAACAAATAAACAAACTGACATATCGACAGAATAAAAAAAAATGTTGATATTTTTAGCACCACAGATATATGTATTCACCAAAAAGTATTTATTTTAATATTAAATACACACACACTTTATTTCTATAATACGTAATATATCACAAATCAAAAATTGGAAACAAAACTAACGTACAATAAACTTTTTGAGGAGTTTTTGGCGGAATTTCATTCTGTCATGCAGTGGATTTTATATTTTATTCACAATTTTGTGTTACTTGACTCTATATTATGTTAAATTGGCGGCGTTTTATGTAATTTAATGTTTGTTTATTGTGCGGAAGTGAAATGAATTGGTTTTGAAAATTAAGAAGATAAAAATTTACGAAATATTATATAGAGGATTTAGCGCTTATATCTTTTCATTAACTTAGACATAAAAGAAAACTGGCTAAAGAATACATAACAATTAGCTAAATTGACAACTTCAGAATTGGCAGTATGGATCAATTCCTTCGCCAGTCTTATTGGACGAATATTGTTACTACTAAACTATTTGAACAACAACAAAAAATAAACTTTATAAATGTTTCCGATACAATCGTACCACGTATAATTAAAAATTGAAAACAAAACTAACGTAGAAAAAACCTTTTGAGTAGGAACACAAAATAAACCATGAAAATATTTCCGATAGAATGTTATCGCGTTACCATGGCAACGCATATAATACTGACATTAACACGCAGCGGAAGCTTAAAAAATAGCCCGTTTTTTTGACATTCTTAATTAGTGCTCAACTCCTGTTGGTTTTAACGTGATGATATGTAGCCTATAGCCATCCTCGATAAATGAGCTATCTAACACTAAAAGAAACTTTTAAATTGGATCTGTAGTTCTTGAGATCATAGCGTTCAACCAAACAAACAAACAAACAAACTCTTCAGCTTTATATATTAGTATAGATTAAGTAATAAAATTGGAGGATCGACTTTCCGGTATTTCAATTCAATTCCAATTTTATGGATAACCGTATGTATTTCAGCGTTTAAGTCTTCATTTTATAAATTAGAAGATGAGAAAATATCTTCTTCATACTGTATGTACTAAGGATATAAATTTTTGTCATGCATTTTTTTTTAGTGAGCTTGTATAATAAAAGTTAGCTTTAATTGTAACTTCTCTATCTATCCGTGATCTATTCTCGTTGTTCATATATATAAACTGTTTAAGCGCATATATACGTAGAACTCGAAGTCAATTTGGTAACTGCTCTATTTAGGTAAGCGATTACTTAAATTGCTTAGTTTTATTATGTCCATACGTTTCAATTTCCACCGGCCATTACGGTAATCAACTTAATTCTTTTCGTTATTCTAATGGTCTCAAAAACAAAATATTCATATAGAAAATTACCTTTGTGCGACCAAAACGGGTCAGTTAGCAAAGTGCTCTGGTAATAAAGAGATATTTTTCCATAAAAGAATATTTGAACAATGTTTGTTTGGGTAATAAAGCTGAATGTTCCCTTTTATTTTTGAATGTGAAAGATGTTAATATAGCTATGTATCGAGACGTGATTTGAAACGGACCAGTTTTCGCTTGTTTAGGGTGGCATCAATCATTGTCAGTTGAATGGATCACTGAATGGGTGATGTATAGACCGGTGTGAAGTTGCCCCTGGAATTCCCAACATAGTTTGAAATAACATTGTTCCATTCACGTTAATCGTGTTGTTATTTTCGTTAAAATGTAATCTATCTATAATACCTTTAAACGAGTAAGTAATTCTTGTATAATTTATATTGTCATATATTCAGGATCTCGGAAACGGTGTCAGCGGTTTCCGTTAAACTTAGTATTTGGTTGGTTTCAGTGACGATAACTCGATCTAGCTACATTGTATTCATAGATTTTTTTTAAATTGAGTTTTGAGTAATGAAAAAATATAGCTAGAATATAAAAGTAAATTTCGCCTCCGCTGTTGAATAGCTCAGATGGAAATCGGCTGCTTCGCAAAATCTGTCTAACCCCGGTACGAATCCAAGTAACAGCAAAAGAGTTGTCTTTTGGTTTTTTTTTGGTAAAAATAATGTTAATTTTGTGAGGTATGCCTAACAGATTAGGGGTGTAAGGGGTGTCGCGTAACATCTTAAGACTTGAGACACCCAAGCCAACCTCACCTGCACGTGGTGCACCCTGCTGAATAACGAACGAGGCAATGGCGAAAGCGGGGTGGTAGGGTTTTACAGCCCGACTGGGTCGCAACCACCATGTACATGGCGAAAAAGCCCGTCATAGTGACTCGCTTCTGCGCGTCGCGTTTCGGGATCAGCCTGTGCATATCCAGTACCGGGTGACTTTCGTCATTATGGCCTGCATGACAGCGGCGACCGGCGATGGATAATGTCTCTCGGTGGTTGCCGATGTTTTTGGATTGTACTATGCTTAACACTAGGCGTAGTGCAGTCACTATGTCGTGCTTCCATAAAAAAAAAAGATAATTTAAATTATACAATTATTTTATTATTGTAATTATAAGAGAGATATCTGTTTATAGTATTTTGTCATTGATGGAAAGTGCTAACTTTGTGAGGCAAACCTAACAGTTTATTTAATTTATAAATGTTTTCTATAGAACCCAGCTAGTCTCGGGGTCGTCCAGATACTTTATACTATTCATCCAAATACCACTTAATGTAATGTACAAAAGTATAATGACAACTATGCATCATCTTCGAAATTGTATGTGTACCAGTTTCTCCTCTGTTCAATCGATTGTCTTTTTTAGATTATTTATTTATAAGTTTCTTTTCATCATATTACGCGATCTCCAAGTCTAATAATCTACAATATTTATATATTATTTTGCAAGAAACCCTTAATAATACTGAAACGTAAAAAAACGGTTGAATTTCAACCACTGGCCGATTTAGGTATTACATAGGTTTCAGTACACCTCCCATCAATTCGTTACGGAGGGCCAGAGCCCCTCTGCATACCACGAGTCGGAGCCCTGAGGAGGGGTCAGTACCTGTTGAACTGGGTAGAGGCACTGCAAAGGTCGTTCCTGCCCACCTTTTTTTTATTAACGTGGGGAGTTCCCTTATGGATACGCCACTTTTTCGGGGGAGAAGGTGGATTATGTCCGACTCACATGGACTAAAACCCCTCGGTGTACCGACAAACCGTATTGTTGGAGCGGCAAGGGATCGAACTATGCTAGTCTTCTTGGATAGCCGCCCCAAAGGTCCGCTCGGTAGAAGGTGACCGCCAGGCTCCTACCTAATAGGGAGACAGACTGAATACACACCAGATGCTTCCCTCGTCAGCCTGTGCAATGAGGAAATGGGCCGACCCAGCTAAATGGAAGAATAACACCGAGGGAGTTTAGTCAGTACAAATCTGGTATTCTCACCTGTGGTGCCTGGCTCTAGGTGCAAATCTCCAAGAGGATTCCCTCGCGAAAAAAGAAAAGTTATTAGGTATATAGGTAGGTGAAGTTAAAGCAGTTCGGTACATTTTTCTCCTCTAATTGTCAACCGAATTTCTTCTGTTGCTTTAGTGTTATCAATAAGAGTATTGGGATTTTTTTTTTCATATCATTGGCGAGTCGAAGCATTTCTTTAACTTTCCTATACTCGCGGGTTGTTCTGTAAGAGCGATGATATACGTTTGAGTTGTTTTTTTAATGCAAAACATTGACGATTTGGGCTTCTCAGTAGCTCCAAGATTCGTGCCCTACTTTTTTTTATATCATAAATCATAAGAGGTGGGTCGCCTGATGTTAAGTGATCGTTGCCGTCCATAGACACCAGCAATTCCAGAGGAGTTGCAAGTGCGTTGCCAGCCTATGTTGATGGGGAAGGGAAGAGTGGGATGACGGAGGAAGGAAAGATAGAGGGCAGAGGTGGGCCTCCGGCGCTTTCAATGAGTAAACGAAATGCAACAATGCAAGCACTCTTATTTTACGTCGGTGTTTCTGTGGGTCGTCTCTGGGTCGGGTGGTAATACTCGGGGCGAACTGACCCATTCATGCCAAAACCAGTTATCAACTATAGTTCAGCGAGGCTCTACCACCTGCCTACTTCAAATGAGTATATCGTGAACGCTCGTGCATAGAGAGTGCTAGAGAGTGGAAGTAAACGAAAAACACTGTGAACAAAGAAATTTTGTAAGAAGAATATTTTTTTTTTTTTTTCTGATGTACATTGTTATCATGTACATAAATATATTGTTAAGATAATAAACAAAGTAACAAACAAAACAAAACAAATCTACAGTAAACAGCAAAATTATTAATAATAAATAAAATTATTATGTCCGTATGTTTGTGTTATTGTTTATTGCATGATGTTAAAATAAATTTTCCGGCTTAGTAAAGCATATTTGCTTCTAATTTACAATTATGACTTAATTAAAACTAAAGTTCATTGCATTATTGCGTTTTAATTATCGTTTGTAACGATCACTAAATCCATGAAAGTAAGGAAACATGATTATCTATCTTAACCTATACTTTAGGACCGTAATGACCTAACTTTTTCGATTAGTTTAGTTAACAAAGGGTCTGTCTGCCCAACGCTTTAGTCCTTTGATCGGAACTTGCTTAGTTATACTTTTAAGATGTCTATAAAAATTCGTAATGACTTTGATAATTATTTGCCCTATTAAATTATCATAATTTAAATTAAATAGGGAAACCGTAGCTTAATGTCCAGACAATGCCAGGGAAATCCAAATTTTCAGTAATATTCTCACGGTGCTAACGTCAATTAATGATGAATTTTTCGACGTGGTATTTATTTCTAATGGTAACTTGGATTTGATTACCTGTGTCTTTATTTGACATTATTTTTACTCCTCGGTATGCTCACATGACATATCTAAGAGGATACTATATGTTCCGCTAACTGATGATGGGTACGGCACAAGGTCAGAAGCTCAAGGGAAATAATGTATTAGAGCTATACCATATTCGATTTGCTACGATCTCGTGTTACATAAGTTTTTTTACCTGAAAAAACTTATGAAATAATATGAAATAAATTTCTACATGTTACAGTAGGTGATGTGCCTGTCGTACTTGCAAATATTTTGAAAATGAACTTCTGTAATGTACACACCTACTTACAACATTATTTCTTGAATATAATTTAAAAAACACGTGTGGAGCTGTGGGTAATAGCCAGTATTTATAGCCCCTGAATTGTTAAAAAGTTGCAATATTCACAGAGGTTACTAAGTACTCGTTTTTGTTGCTAAATCGATAAACAAATAAGTGCTTAATATTTGACCTAATTATATAGAGAAAACCAAAACTGACATTCACTCAAAATTAGATGATTTACGTAAAAACGAGCTGGTAAAATAAATACTGACGCGGTGCATTCAATATGCGTCACCTTTGTACTGCGCACTCCAACCCACATCCATCATTTTGTTCATTGAAACTAGGATCGTAATTTTTTTACGTTTCAATACGGTACCCATACTTTTAAAAGATTTAAAACAAACTTTAACTAAGTTTTTATTAGTTGTTTACAAATGGTT
The DNA here is from genome assembly GCA_014332785.1 of Antheraea mylitta. Lineage (NCBI taxonomy): Eukaryota > Metazoa > Arthropoda > Insecta > Lepidoptera > Saturniidae > Antheraea > Antheraea mylitta. Next base: position 8,990,944 of record JACEII010000012.1, read on the forward strand.
GTTTTAGTGAACACGACTGAATGTTGTCACCCTTTAAGCAGTCACCTGGTATAATTATAAAAACATATACTCAAACATTCAGGCCACTTTGCAACAACCTGTTACAAAGATATAGCAAATAGTTCCATTATATAAAGAAATGCTAAAAATATCACAATTGAACAAATAAAAACTATTGTACAATAAGTTATAGCAACGAACATATACAATTGAACTTGGGTACAAATAAGCCGACGATATCCAACAATAGAGAGACAAATTGAGAAACACTGACGAATCGACGTATGCTTTTGTTGAAAGCAATTTTTGCGAATAATGCATACAATAGGCCTTTTTGTGTAGAAGAATACTAGTATTCACAGAAACTCGATAGCTTAGGATCCTTGTTTGAGATCTGATTAATAAATAATTATAAATAAGAATCTGGGTAATAACAATAGAACTAAATTTATAAGTACTCAATTTCCTGAAGCAGTTTGTTTGTTTGTTTCTTCGTTACACTTTCATGTTTTAACTATTTGTGCCATCATGAATAAATTGTATATACACATTGTCAGGGGTCCAGGATAACTCATTGGGTTTCTTTCACCTAGAAAATATATATGGTTCCCAATGAGTAGGTCAAATTTACATTAGAGCGAGCGAAGCCGCGAGCAAAAAATGAAGACTGATGTAGAAGTTTTATTATTATTTTTTAAATGGCCAAATTTATTCTGGTCCCGAATGAAAAACTGCGTGTCATTACTGAATATTGCATATTGTATGGTATACTTACTTGAGTTTTGAATATATTTTCTCGTGATGTTATGCTTTTTTATATAAAAGCATTATCATGTAAATTTAAAAAGCGTCTTGTTTATCCACAGGTAATTTATTTTTACAAACGACCGAAAACATTTCTAAAACAAAAAAACTTTCGCATCGTTGCTTAGACGAAAAAAATTGAGGAGCCACGGAAACTTTTTAATAAGATAAGACGTTATAAAATTCTGCTTACTTCAGACTTTACTTAGATCAGGAATTCTGTTAGACTTCGAGTATTTAATGGATTTCGTAAACTGCTTATGTAACTTTATTATGGACAAAGAAACCATTAAAATTCGTTTATTATAATTTCTGTTTTAGAATCCACCGTTAGTTTTCAAATTGTGGTGGAACATTTTAAGCGTTTCTTATCAAGCAAAAGCACTACTATATTACCATTATTATTAGATATATCTATCTACATATAAATAATTAAAGTAAGGAATGTTATATTTTTAAATCGGTCGCATGTCACAGTCTACAGGTAGCAGATTTAAAAGGTTATATTTGTGCCCTATTTCAATACGGTGTAGGGTGTAAGGGGTGTCGAATAACATTATAAGACTTGAGACACCCAAACCAACCTCACCTGCACGTGGTACATCCTGCTGAATAACGAACGAGGCAATGGCGCAAGCGGGGTGGTAGGGTTTTACAGCCTGACTGGGTCGCAACCACCATGTATATGGCGAAAAAGCCCGTAATAGTGATTCGCTTCTGCGCGTCGCATTTCGGGATCATCCTGTGCATATCCAGCTTTTCACAGGCCGGCATGATAGTGGCGACCGGCGATGGCAGTGTGTCAATCGGTGGTCGCTATTATTTTTGGATTGTACTGTGCTTACCATCAGGCATAGTGCAGACACTTTGCCATGCTACAATAAAAAAAAATCTACGTGAGTATAAAAGACGTAAGAGTAACTCATAATGAAGTAACTTATATATAAGGAAATTGTTACTATGGTATAGAAAACACGTAAATACAAATACGGTCCTAAGTAGAAAATTTTCTTAAATTTAAATATGAACACCTAATACGCATTACTCACCCAAGCGTACCGTGTTATACCAGGTGAAAGGATAGACACACGTAGAATTCTAAGATATGAATGACACTTCATGGTCACATTTAGAATATAAAATATTAATATTACAACAATACTAATAAACATTCAAGAAATTCCTTTTGTTTTAAGACTCTCAAAAGTAAAGCTACATATGTGTAAATAAAATAATAAACCTAAGTGCAATGGCCGGTGCTAAATGCTACAATGGGCGACCTGGAGTTTATACCTTTCGATAGTAAAATGGGTAATAAACCCTTTTATTTTGTTCCTGATGTTCAAACGTTCCCTTTCAAATGAAAGTGAAATCGTACGACGGTCAGATACTGTGATTTAACTTAGACGCGTAGAGGATTATGTATAATTTTTGTATTTTACTAGGTAATTAGGTTATGACATGGGGCTCTTTTCAAAAAGGGATTAAAACACGCTCTCAAAGGTCGGCAACATAATAGCGATGCTCCTGGTATTGCAGTTATCCATAGGCAACGGTAACCATTTAACATCGGATGGACTGTCTGCCTGTTTGCTGCCTTTTGGCATAAAAATAAAATAAAAAAAGGTCCAATATTAAGTAGTTGTTTATTTAATTAATTTAGAACGAGAATTGAGTGCGGAGTGTTCTCCAGAAATATTGCTGCTGTCTAAACAGTCACCGAGTATGTATAGAGATCCTATGCCGTATTGCACTATGCATAAATTCAATTTTCAAATCGATTTATATGCAGAACTCATCTATATGCTGGGGCTTACGAATAGGAACCTTTGTCTAAATAATAATATATATGCAAAAATTTTATAATATAGCAGTAAATATCCAGAATACTGCAATAGAAAGCGAAGGCAGTGACATGAATAACGAGGTAAGAAATGAAACGTTTGTATTTCTGAGAGCAGCATTTATTCTAATGCAACATTGTAACTAGAACTATCTATACTAATATAATAAAACAAAGGAGACTGTTTGTTTTTCTGAATGTTTTTTTAGGAATTAGGAGTCACTTTGAAAAAAGATTTGTGCATCTTGAGAGGTTTACTCTAAGACTATCACACAAATTGTAGGTCAGAAGTAAGCAAAACGGGAACGAAATAACAGAGAGGGCTATGTGCCGCGTCGCGGGATATCTGGGGCCTAAAAAGAGGTTAGCCGCTTGACGAGACCCAAATTATAAATATGCGAATGAAAGCCGCAGGGAATAGCTAGTTTTATATATTCTTCCACTTGGAACAGTAATGATTTTACATTTTTTTAATTAGACGAATATTTAATCCCCCATAAGTATACCTATTTCTTAAAGTTATTCTTTATATAAAACTTACCTACTTACTGATCTTGCACTGATTCAACTACTATAGATCGTTTTTGTGTAAAAGAAGTGACGTCACTCTACATACACAGAAATTGTGTGTAATTGTCACATTTAGGTTAAATCTAATAACTCCAGCATATAAAAGGGAAAAATTTGTTTTAGGCAAAAGAACTTTCGAATTTGTAAATTTATAAAAACCTATATATTTTCTGCTCAAATCTTCATCAAAACTATTTTATAACTTGATTAGAAGACTCATCAATTCCATGATAGAAATCCATTCGAAACTTTTACCCGTTATCTTTTATGTTAAAAAGTTAACAGTTATATTGTAAAAGTTAAAAGGATTGAATCAAAATAAAATTCAAATGAATGTTTAAATCAGAAATATTTTAGATATTTTAGAATAATAGAAAGACAAAAACCCTTAGGGGTCGGGTACATGCCACGTTCTTATAAAGAAATTTACATATCTTGCCTGGATGTCACGCCGATATAAGCTGTGGCACTCGCTATATTATTCAGAGAAATAGCATTGTAGTACGTGTCTATTTTAAAAGCATTATTGGTATAATGCCTAGGGGTGCTGAATTTTCGTAAAATGTTTTAGTGCATAGGAATTATAATATTTACGTAAACTTATGATTAAATTTTCATAATGATTTACGATTTTTGTCAATTGGAGTAATTATGCTTATAATATATAATACTATCTTTTGATAAATATCGACAGTTTTTTTTAAATTAAATGCAATTTATGTTTCATTGTGATTACAGTAAAATGGTCCTGTTTTTTTTTTATTAAATATTAACTAATGGACGCCCAGTGGTCGACATTCGACCATAGTTAATCGATTTTTTAAAGTTGGAATTTTATTAGGGTTCTTTTGTCAAAGGGTATCACTTCTATAATCAAAGGTTTTCATCATGATTACTCAGTTATTTGCCATTTGCCATGATCTTTAATTATATAGACATAAAAAAATCTATGTGTAAATGAAATGGAAATTAATTATAAATTTGAAACAAAAACCACGTGGCAAAGCTCTCAAATTTTAAGCAAATATAACTTCACGAAAATAAAAAAACATATCGCAACCCATGACACAATTTTCAATTAATTTTACACGACACCATAGGTGGGTGGTATTTCTGGATGATATTGAATTAAATGTAGTCTGTTCATTATGAGAAATAGTGATATGCCCAGTATCATCGTTTGGAAAAGTAATGGATGCACAATACAATCAAATGGTGAATCCAAAACAAAGACGTTTTTAATACTACCATTCGTTTTTGAAAATAAATTCTTTTTTGTTGCTACATGAGGTTGAATTGCAACATTGTAACAGCGGAGGTCTAAGTCATGGATTACTTTTGTGAACAAGATTTTTATTTTGATTATACAAAGTATTATTTGGCTTTTAATTTGACAAAGTATTATTTTTTTATTAAATCATCAGTTGAAGTGAGTTCACGATAAAAAATAATAAACATTACAATAATAGTTATATTTTGTAATATTATTGTTGAATGTAGGATGAAAAATGGTAATTGGAACGCAAGAGTTAAAAAATCCATACAGTCGACCATAGCAACCTCCTTCACAACCTCTTTTGAACTTCGTAATTATTAACGGCTGTCAAAATGTCTTTTTATTTACATGTGTGTATATGTTGTGTAAAATTTAAGCAGTAGTATGAGTAGTGGATATTTTAATAAATTTAATGTACTTCTAATGCATTTTATATAAAATAAACAGCTTTTTGCACTTCTCCGCTATATAAACTTTAACTATGCCTAATTTCAAGTTCACCCTTTCACGGCAAATAGGTTAAAAAGGGGTAAAATTTTTTTGCTTCACGTATTACTATATAGATAATACACGATTTACTAAGAAGTAGGCTAATATTTTATCACTATATAAATCCTCCATATATAAATAATATGATAGTTGACAACTCTTGTACGCGCTTTACTCAAACCTATTGGATAGTTTTAGATTTTTTTTTAAATTTTATTCTTGAAACACTTGATTCTTACCTAAGAAATATCACAACAGCTTTATTTAGTATAGTTATTAAAGTTTTAATAAACTATGATTATTATAATCTTGGTAACGTTAAGCGATGTATCAAGTGGGACAAGCGGTGTGTTGTGGTGTGGTGGTGTTGCCTATATAGAGGTTTCATAACCAAAGCGTTATTATTTTTTATGTTTTTTCCGCTATATATATTGTTACCGATACAGAAATAGCTACAAGAATTAGCAATATACAAATATCTTTTTTAAAATACACAGCAGAAAACTATAAACTATAACTATATTATCTAGTGTTCTATATGCATTGTTCGACCTGTGGCGTATTTCTGTTTTTGTGAAAGCATTATATATATAAGAGAAATTCTGGTATCAACCTTTTAGAGTCAGTGTAGTTGTTCTGTCATATTAAAGTAGGAGTATAGTATACATTTAGTAGATTCACCCTATATAACAAAGCAAGGTGAATTTATAAACATGAATCAAATTTTATAATGAAATACTTATAACATATTTATTGGAGAAATTTTGTAAATTCTTAAATCGTTACAAAATTTAATATCTTCCAATAAATTGTCACAGTAAATTACGAAATAAGTGCTTATAAAAATGAAGCTCCATTAACTGTTCTGTTTGCCATAAAAACATTACCTGACGTATTTTGTTCGAGTTTTCGTTAAGCTGTATGGATGCCCGAAATGAGAAGATTCTATACACAATTCAATGTTATTCAAGATTTGCAACAGCGGAAACTAAAGTTCAGCCAATTTGGTATCGCTGAGACAGTTGTCGTTTCTGCTGCTTTCTAATTCGCTTACCACCAAACCCACTGAAACTGTCAAATCTTTTCAAAGCAACAGCGCTTAGTCAGTAAAGCTACTGACCGGTAGAGCCACGCTGAAGTTATTAATGGCTTCAGCATGAATAGGTCGGCTCGCCGGGATAGTACCATCCTCCCACAGAAAACCAACGTGAAGTAACAGTGCTTGCATTGTTGCCATTCACCTCTCCTCACGTTCCCGCTCTCCTCTCCCCTTCCTCTTCCAACACAGGCTGGCAACGCACCTGCGACTACCCTGGTGTTGCTAGTGTCTATCGACGGTGGTGATTACTTAACATTCGGTGACGCACAAGTTTGTATGCCTCCTATGACATAAAAAGAATATATAAAATAAAATATATGTAATATTCCACAAATACTATTTATGAAACTTACATTTTGTTTAGATATTACATTCACGTAGTAAAGTGTCTTTTGTGCAAAAATAACCGAAAATAAAAGCATGTCTAGTTATACTATAAACTTTATCAACTACACTATCCCAGTAGTTTTTTATGAACCTACGCAGATGTGTGCAAAAGGTTCCGAGTCGTAAACACGGCTTCTTATTTTTATGTCCGGCATTTCACTTCTGGATATGTTTACATGTAGTCAGAAGTACCTATTTAAGGCTGATATACAGATAGAGTAAATATTTATTTCAATGAGTTTTGCGAAAGTAAAAACTGAAAAATATGTACACATCTGTGTAATGGTATAGTATATCAAATAAGACAAATGAATGATATTTGATCATCCTTGTAACAACTATTGATGAATATTTTTCTATTTTATTTTTAGGCATTATTAATCTATGTCAAATTTGAAATTGCGTAGGTTTTTATAAATCGCAAATCGAGTCGTACATTTTCAAGAATTCATCAAAACATAACTTATATTTGTCTTTTTTTTTATGTCATAAGAGGCAAACGAACAGACGGGTCACAACCTGATGTTAAGCGATCACCGTCGTCCATAGACACCTGCAACACCTGGGGAGCCGCAAGTACGTTGCCTGCCTGTGTTTTAGGGAAGTGATAATGAGGCGAGGAGGAGGGAGGGGAAAGGGGAGGGAAATGGGCGTCCGGCGCTCTCACTGACCGAACGAAACCCAACAATGTAAGTACTGTTACTTCACGTCAGCTTTCTATGAGAGGGTGGTACTACCCCGGGCAAGCCGACCCATTCATGCTGACACCAGTAATAGCTTCAGCGTGGCTCTGTCACTTACAATCTTCATATAATTATATTTCTTATTGGTATAAAAAGTTTTGAATTTCACTAACAGATATTGAGAAGATTGTTAGCCTAATCGGTGTTATTACAAAAAAAAACGTATTGAATACTGCTTTAAAAAGGTTTCGTATTATATGTACCACGTTCGCCCGAGGCAAGTTCGCGTTATCATTTTTCGCAAGTCTAACCTAACCCAACCTAACCAAAGTAAAACAAAAGAGCAAGATGGCGAACATTCCACGAGCGCGGTGCATTTACAAGGTAACCTTAAAGCAAGTATTTTTTTTATAATAACACTGATTATATCCAAAGTATTGCCTATTGACAAATTGTTTAAATACTAAACCGGACACATTGGAGAACAAGTCTTAACTTGAATCTCAAGTGTACCTCTGGTAATTCATAGAGTTCGAAGCCTATACTCAACAAATCTCAAAGTATCATAATTCGAAGTAGGGCTTTATTTAGATAATTAAATATATTGAACATTTTCTTTGTTAAAAGGAAAATAAAAATTGTAATAGATCAGACAGAGCGGCGACAATTTTTTATTACCGCTTACATTTATCATTTCCTAAATCTAAAAATAAAACTCGCCTACCGTATACGAAAAGTTAACAGCGTGTTTAGGATGATATTAATACATCACAGTGGGCGGACATCAATTTATCAAGCGGACAAGGGACATAGATACTGTCTCCAACTGAAATTACTTGTAACCTCTACGAGGTCTCCCTCCGTCTTGTTTTCATTTATCAATTGTTAATAATAATAGGTATTTAACCACTATCTTGAAAATAAAATGATGATATTTTTGGATTTTGCTTGATTTGGGAGGTATCGTAAAATCTTGTTATATTTAGATAATTGTTTGACTAAATGTAACCCTTGTATGCGAGTATAATTTTTTTAATGAAGAAAAAAGCACGTGGAAGATTGACAGATTTTTTGTAACAATATTATAATATTGTTGACTATAGTCTATGCATATGATAAGAATGTAATTTGAATGACGGTTCGAGGTAAGAACGAGAGAAGAGTAGTAATATATATTAACATTATAAAGCTCGAGGGTTTGTAGGGGGATCCTTGGGGGCGCCCGTATCAGCTCGTACGCAATAAGTTACGACCCTGGGTGCCCCCGGTGACGGAGACCCTCCAGACGGAGGTGGTGGCGAGGGTCGTGGGAGAATGATTCTCTGACCCTCCGCCGCTACCGGCTCCTCCCATGCCTCCGCCTCGAACGAAAGTTGAGGAGGTGCCTGACAGTCCTTCCCCAATTACGGAGAAGGAGATGGGGAGAGCTGTCGAGGCATCTTCAACCGGCGGAGAGCGTCCGGCCCTGACGGGGCCCCGAGTCGGGTGGTCGGCCTTGCACTGGGCCATCTTGGGGGGTGGCTTTGGGAGCTGTTCGACCGGCGTTTGACAGTCGGACAATTCCCGAAGCTCTGGAAGCTTGGGCGGTTCAGCTTATTGGCAAAGGAGGGCCACCCTCCAGACTGCGTCTGCATCTGCGTCTGGTCTGCATTTTTTTTTTGTACGTTAAAATTCGTATCTGTCAGCAACTATTTGGTGTTTTTTATTTATTTATTATCATTTTATATATTTATTTTTAATTATGTTATTGCCTTTATGGCAGTTTTTTTTAGTGTTAGATAGTTCATTTATCGAGGAAGGCTATAACCTATATATGATTACGCTTAGATCAATAGGAGTGGAGCATCAATGAGTAATGTTTCAAAATCGGACTTATTTTAATTTTGAAAGTTTCCGCTGCATTTTAGTTAGCCCAAAGTAACTATTCCATGCGAAAGAAGTCGCGGGCAGAAACTAGTCAGTTAGAATATTACAATCATCAGTACCATGATGTTTTACAGATATCTTCACGAACATTCATATCATCTGTTCAGATTCAGTATTTGCTTAGACATTTTTTTTTCTCGAATTGACTACGCTATTGGCCTTATTAAGGGCCTTCACAGTTTCACCGGACTACGCTTAAACCTGGATTCTGTTACTTCTTCAACACTTGACTTTAAGGAAAATATTGGTTTATGATTCCGATCAAGTACGTTATAAAATAATAATATATGGTTTTTCTAAGAATTTTGTTTTATTCAGAAGTCAATTATATCTTGATTATTTCAAAGTATCAAGAATGAATGAGAATTGGATCCACGATACACTTTTTACTTTATTTACTTGGTAATTACGGAGAAAAAGCAGAATTTACGGAAGAAACTTCGAATTTAATTAACTGGTTGAAAACTTTGGCTGTTGGTACTATTTTAAGCATTTACCCAATAAAGAAAACTTCTTGTTATTACACACTTATCAAATATTTGTACCATGGTTCTAGTATGGGTATTAAGAAGTATTAAAACGATTATTTTTTATGCTTCAATTTTTACCTTCACAGTTATGGGACTAATACTCACACTTTTTTAAAACATCAAATTTATTTCAGCTCTTGCATAATATGGTATATAAACATACTATATTTGTAGTGGTAGAACCACGTTGAAGCTATTACTGGTTTTAGCATAAATGGGTCGGCTTTCATAAGAAACCGACATAAAGTAACAGTACTTGCATTGTTGCGTTTCGTTCGGTCAGTGAGAGCACCGGAGACCATTGTCTCCCCTCCCCCGTCCCTTTTCCTCTCAGCCCCAACCTTCTCCCTTCGCCTCAAACTCAGGCTGGCAACGCACTTGCGCCTCTCTTGGTATTGCCAGTGTCTATGGACAGCAGTGATCACTTAACATCAGGTGACGTACCTGTTCGTTTATCTCCTATGATATAAAAAAACCTCTTTGATAGTTACATATCTCATTCACACTATTTTTTACTTATAGTTCTGTTCTTTGGTCAAGAACCTATCATAAACTTTATTGTTTTCATGGTTTACTTCTTCTGCCTCATTATCGTGTCACATTACATATGACCGTCTATATAACCGGTTTTTTTTTTCGAAATGTAAACGCTGTTGATCTGGAAAGGCCTTTACAGCTTCACCGAAATTATATAACCTGCTTATTGAGGTATATAAATACATATTTTTATACCTCATTACCGTCATATTTCTCACAGTCATGTTGCCTGTTAAATTGTACCCGTCTATGTCGATATGAAATGTTGAAAAATGCTTAAACTCAAAGGAATGAAAGTCCGTACTGAACGTAGAGGAAATGGTATGCCACGTAAAAGGAATCGTGCACCTTTCTTGTCACACTACATCGATATGTTTGCAATTTGAACAGCTCTAGTGGGTAAAATTTCTACTGAGAGACTATTTTTTTGTGTATAATATATCAATTTTTAACTTAAGCTGCCAGCTTTTTTAACCGTAATTATTAAAAGGAATACTAGCATCTGCTTGTGACTACGATCGCGTGGAATAATGACTTTGCGATAACTAACACGCAGCGAAAGCACTGAAATAAAAAAAAAAAAGATTTTAAAAACATTCTTCTTTGGTGCTCGCTGCCTTTCCAGTCTTACTCGATAAATGAGCTATCTAACACTGAAAGAATTTTTCAAATCGGAGCGGAACCTTACATATTTCCACACAAACTTTCATCCCCTCTTTACTATTGTTATTTTATAGCTTTGAGGGTAAACTTTTAAAAACTTTAGATGTCATATTTATTTATATAAAACCTACAGCCTAAAAAGCTTTAGCTCTAAAAATGACGATACTTCTATACAAATTTTCATCCCTTATTCAACCCCTTAAACACCATCCTTCTGCATTAAAAATGTAATGTTCTTTCTCAGGTTCTAGACTATCTGTGTAACAAACTTCATTTAAATCGCTTTAGATGTTTTGGCATGAAAACGCGACAGAATGACGAACATAGTTTCTGTAATAAAAATACACCCTCTAAGTGGCCCTCTCCGCCAAAGGAGAACCGGCAGGAAAAGGTGGTGATTTACCCAACACCTCCCGCCAGCGTAGCCGGACCTGAAAGGATCTCTCATTCCCTCATCTCCTCATTGCACAGGCCCGGCGGACGATGGGAGGCAGATGGTGTGTACCCAGTTCTCTCTCTCTCTCAGATAGGAGCCCGGCGGTCACCTTCCACCGAGTGGTCCGTTGGGGTGGTTCTATAAGGTATATTAGCTAGAACGATCCCTTGCCGCCCCAACAATTACGGTCTGTTGGTACACCGTAGGATTTTTGTCTGTGCGAGTCGGATATAATCCACACTCTCCCCCGGGGGGGTGGTGTATCCATAAGAGATTTCCCCACGTTAAAGAAAGAAAGGCTAATGAAAATACAATTATTTTGAGGCTCAACTGAATACTGAATGTATTAGCAAAGGACTACAAGCGTTCGACGCGAATTTTTTTGTAGATGGTTGTAGATTAGATGGTACATTTTTGGATTTATTTGACCTTTTAACTTTTTTTATGCCCAACAACGGGAACGGAAATCATCTAATTTATCGTAAATCTAATATACTTACTACTGTGTCTAAGGATTTAATTGGTAATTATCATGGCTCTTAGAGTTGCTGGATTCAAATTTCATACAGGGTAATTTTTTATGCGATTCGCTAATTATCATTCTGAGTTTGGTAATTCTTTGTGCCCGTTACTTATCTGGTTATCCAAGATCCCTGCAACACAGCTCCTCATTGATCGCCTATTTGATAGGTGTTTAATTATAAAAAGGGAACGAAAAACAATTTACAGTGAATTGGAGTGGAAAAATTACGTAAATGTAGTATATGTACAAAGCCGTTATATTCTAATAGTTTTTTTTTTATATTCGTGTTCTTTTGATGAATACATTTATTTGAAGATAATGCTGGTCTGCAGCACAAACTCGTCTGACGATTTTCGACATAATAATTTTTATAAAAATCTTATTTAACAGTAATCGGTCTTAGCCACAAATATATTCGAGTAATTAAACAATAGATTTATAAGTTTTTTTAACAATAGTGGATGATATTGCTTTAAGAATGCCCTAATTCATTGGCCATTAAAATTATTATGCATGAAAACGTTATTATAAGTTCCATATTAAAATGATATTACAATAAAATATATACTAAATGTTTGAAGTCTTTTTGTTAAAAGGCAAAAGTATGGATTACCTACAATTTAATTGTTTCCCCTCCATTTCAAAAAGTTGAGTCAATATTGATGATTAAATACTGATTCAAAATTCTCTCTCTTTCATTTAAGTGTTGACTTTCTTTATTACATTTAGTGTATCAATATTATGGCTGAAAAAAATGTGATATTAAAAATATTATTTATATAACATAGTTATTATCACTGAGACATATTTTAGGGTTATTATTGACTAGCCTATGTCCACGGCTTTGCTCTTGTCAATATGGATTTGTTGTAAGAAATAAGCAAACTCACTTTGACACTTATAATATAAGTTCAGACTTAAATTATGAACTAATTTCATTACACAATAATAAAGTAATACAGAGTTTCTCCAACTTTTGTTGTTTATTTTAAATTTTAAGCCGATATTTTTGGTTTTACTCCCTGCGATATTTAAGTCGATAAAAATATGGAAAACTTTCCAATAATTGTGTTGTAAATGTAATGTATATCAAGATGTATGGAGAAATTCCAATTCATGTATTCATTTCTGTAATAATTAATAGAAATCCTTAATATTCGCAAAAAATAATTAATCGTTGTACGTACGTAGGTATTATTTCCTTGACCTCATAGCCTATTTTGTAAGGAACGTTTAGAAAATAGTAAAAATATCCAACCTGCCGATATCCGAGCTCGTGTCAGGGCCTCATTTCCTTTTAATTCTCATTTGACCCGAACGCGTCGTTCTATTAAAGGTCCATCGAATGCTATATCGAGCTATGTGACGCCCTACACCTATTTAATAGTTTACTAATACAAGAGTGTAACCTACATACATGTATTTAATTGTAAAGGAATTTCGTCAATATTATGTACCTACTAGATAATAATTTTTCATAAACTTTTTATCATTTCGTGACCGTCACTTTTAAAAGGTGAAGAGCCTCGCTGAAGCTATTATTGGTTTCAGCATGAATGGGTCGGCTCGCCCGGGGTTGTACAACCCGACCCACAGAAACACCGACGTGAAGTAACAGTGTTTGCATTGCTGCGTTTCGTTCGGTCAGTGAGAGCGCTGGAAGACTATTTCCACTCTTCTCCCTTTCCCTCTCAACTCCTCCCTCTCCCTCATTCCCTCTGAATATAGGCTGGCAACGCACTTGCGATTCTCCTAGTGTTGCTAGTGTCTATGGACAGCAGTGATCACTTAACATCAGGAGACCAGCCTGTTCGTTTGCCACACATAATATAAAAAATAACTACTACACATTACAATAAAAAAACTACAATAAAAATATACATACAAAAAGAAACTAATATAAAAAATAAACTAAAATTTAAAAATCAAAGTCCTCTGCAACGTCTGTCTGTCTGTTTGTCTGTCTGTTCGCGATAAACTCAAAAACTACTGAACGTATCTTCATGCGGCTTTCACCAATAGACAACATGATTAATGAGGAAGATCTAAGTATATACTTTATCAAGATTTTTTTTATAATCTGGGCAGGACAACGTCCCTCGAGTCCTTTAGTTTTTATTATACGTTTTAGCACTGTATCCGCCGTATATCCACTAAAATGTATAAGCTTATTAATACATGTGAAAAATCATAGTATATATATCTATATTCATCGGAAACCTCAGATATACATACTTAATTAAATATTAAATAATAACTTTTACCTAATATTTAATAACCAAGGACATATAATTACTAACATGAACTAAAATGATGAACGTTTTGAGTACGAGGCTAAATGGGAGAACTGAGTCCAAATGACGAATATTTGCGCAAACAATATGGTAATCAAGTAATACGAAATTAGGGTTCATTAATTTATTCAACGAATTTTAGTTTAAATTTATTTCTCTATCTAGTTAGCGCATGAACAGTGAGCGGGCAATGGGTATTCGTTAACACTTGTGAATATTTTATATAGAGTTTAGTTTCAAATGTAAATAGGGATAATTCCTCTAAACATGTATGTTTTATAGAAGAATTTATTGTTAAAACTTTAATTTTTTTTATATCGTACGAACAGATGAGGCTGGTGTTAAGTGATCACCACTGTCCATAGACACACCAGGGGAATCGCAAGAGCGTTGCCTGCCTGTGTTTGGGGGAAAGGGTTGTGTGAGTATGGAGGGGAGGGAGAAGAGAGGGAATGGGAGGTGGGCCTCCGGCGCTCTCACTGACCGAGCGAAACGTAACAATGCAATCACTGTTAGTTCACTTGGGTGTTTCTGTGCATCGGATGGTACTAGCTCAGGCGAGCCGATCCATTCACAGTAGAATCAGTAATAGCTTCAGCGTGGCTCTACCATCTTCAGAATACAGTTATAATTAATTAGTCTTAAGTACGATTCAAATTGAGTTTACTCTAAGTTATAAAGATAAATGTATAATTTTGGCAATTATTTTCTTTTACCATTCTCTCTAGACTTAACGTTTGACAACAGTCATGATAAGCGATGGTCATGTTATAAATAGTATACAATTACCATAGAATAAAATTGGCATGGTGGCCTTGAGAGATTAATACCAATTTGCAGCTCCCGTACATACCTATAAGTGTTTGGAAGACGAGCATTATAAAATACCCTACTACCATTATGTTCTAGTTTCTTTGCGTTGTTTTATTCTATTATGTAATAAATTAAAGATATCACACTTTAACTACTCAACTGGCCATCATAAACTTTTGCATACACGTTACAGACAAGGAAATAGGGTGCTTTTAGTAAAAAAGTATTGTTCCTGAGTCAAATCTATATTTACGCAAGCAAAGTCAAGTTTACTCACACAGCATGAAAAATGTCTCTAAATAGCTATCTATATATCTGCTACAATAAATTTGTAACGGATATACTTATTTTAATCAGAACCGATTATTTATTAAATTCTATTTTCGGTACCATATCGCTTAGTTTACGGACGAAAATTAAGTGAAAGTTTTAAGTAATAGTATATTAAAAGCTGACTAAGGCTAACAACTTCATAACGAAGCAGAAAACTCTTAGTATAATTATTGGCGGTTTACTCTGGATCGAAATAGGTTATCCATACTTTTCTTATGCATTGTTGGACGAAGTTTTCATTTAAAGTTTTCTGGTACGTAATTGTACTATATTGTGTCGCTAACAATAATTATCAGTGATGCCAATTTTATGGGATTTTATCTCTTATTTGATTTTTATGCGTAATTGTCTAATTCCTATTTAGTTATATTCACCTATATATTTTGTTGTAGGATTTGGTCGCTCAATCATATTTAATATTATGAAGTAGTTGTATACATCTATGCAATCCATCTCATGTTAAGGGTTAACTTTGAAGCAGTGATGGCTCAGTGGTTATCGTGTTCGGACTCCACGTTGTTGGACGTTGTTTCAAATCCTTGATAATGAGCCGGAGTTTATTATTATTAACAATAACACCGTGATGAAACTAGAACGGTGGCTGAACTTAAGACCCTGGCCCTCCGTTTTTTGTTTACATTGGGAGATCCCAAAGGGATACCCATCCCGCCGGAAAGCTGCGGATAGGTTATGTCCATTTCGCGTGGACTAAAACCTCAGGGTGCCTTTATACGTTTTTTGACCGGGGGAGCAGAGTCTACAAAGTGGCACTGTATCTGCTTTCCCGATAAGTGTTATCTCCTCCAAGACGCTCCGATCAGATGGTAGGCCTTTCATGGAGCAGTGGGTGTTAGACCGGATTCGATCATCACAATGCGCCTCCACACATGGGACTGTGTTCTGTTTCCTAATCCCTACCAAGATTTAGCGTGCTTACCATCTTGAACTACATGACCACTTACCATCAAGTGAGATTATGGTGCAACGCATGTACAATTAACCTCAAAAGAGCTGCAATACTGAGGCCAGTCACAATACTTTGCTGGTCCATCTAGAGTTGGAATTGAATTGTGTTGGAATGTCTCGTATGCCATACGTGTTGTCAAACATACCCTTCCAGATCTATATAATATTTGAAGATGGTATTATTCCCACGCGAGATTTTTCTTTTCTTATTAAAGAATTAAAGATTATTAAAGATTCCAGACACTGTTTAAGAAGTTAGGAATCACATGATATAATTCTTGAAATCCCCAACTAACACCTACTCATAACCACTTTTAATAAAACTGCAAACAACCTTAGTTTAAATTCAATTTATGTGAATTTAAATTCTATGTGCGCCTCCAAGAAACTATGCGTTTAAAATGAAAATTGCTAATTGAATTTCATACCTGCCCGGCACATAGTTTTGCTGGCGTTTAAGAAATACGAAATATAAAAATTTAATGGCACTTTAAAATTCTGCGAAGAAAAATATATATTTATTTTAGAATTTCAGACAGTGTCATTTTTTACTGCTAAAAGTAAATAAGAGCTATTGTTATATAAAATTACGCCAATAAATGCTCAGTTTTTTAGCTTTTCTAGGGTAAATTTAAACAAGGCAGTTTTTTTTTAACTTTATTTTTGGCAATCAATCTTTCAGATTATTACTGCCATTGTCG